>JAQPPZ010001994.1:1386068-2079102 GCA_028583015.1 Wollemia nobilis | reverse complement strand
TTTTAAATTATTAATAAAATATAATAATATTACAGACAACAAAAAATGGGTAGATAAACATATTTTTAAATAATTATTAACTATCTATAGACAATGGAGACCAAACATGCTTCAAATCATTGATTGTATTTGGAAAAAAAAAAACAATCATGCCCCCATGGGCCTCATAATTGGTCATATCTACCAAGACTATGGAGGCTTGTCTTTGATAGATTACTCCTAGCCATCATTTCCTGCCTATAGTGCGTGCTTTGATCCCCACCCTAGCACTAAGGACAAGTCATCTTGGTGGTCAGACCTACCACATTCAATCTCAAGCTTTGTGTTTCTAGCCAAAGAAATGGTTAGTGCAAGAGTTGGAAACTTATTTGGGTTTGCCCATGGTTCTTTGAGGATCCTCGCTTGAGTGTGACATGGAGAGGGGGCCTGAGGATGCCTAGGGGAAGTTGAGCATCGATGTTGGTGAGACGAAGAACAACCTCGTGGCAAGGGGGCTCAGGAGGGACCTTGTTAACAATACAAGGAACATTCCTCCAGTGCTCAATCAATTTTTGCAAATGGGTCAACTCCATTGCGACTTTGCTGGCCTACACTTAAATCTACAACAACATAGAAGAAATAATATTGACCCTATCGATAACATTGTTGAATGAAATAATAGAGGCCTGAGAGAACAAAAAAATCAATTTTGGATTTCTTTAAAGAAAACAAAATGTTGATCTTGAAGAGGTGTTGAACTTCAAGAAAAAGTAGGGGGAGGAGAGGAGGGTCTCCAAGGAGAATTTGTTAGTATGTGAACCACTATGGGAGGAAAGGTTGGAAAAAGAAAAAATCCACTTCCAGGTGTCTTGAGCCTTTTGACATATCCAAAAGAGGTGAAGAAAATTTTTAGGTTCATGGAAGAATGGAAATAATGGGTTGGAAACCTCAATGCGGGTAAGTCATTTACCCATAGGAGGGCCTTGATGAATTAAACTTCATGAAGAATGCTTGTTTGGGTTCAAGGTATGCAAAGCAAGCTATGTGAAAATGATAGGTCTAAATATGCCTAGGTGAAGAGAGGCTCCAATGAGCATTTATTTTATCAACCATGGATAAGTATGGCGAGAGCCATTCATAACCCAATATAACCTTATAATTACGAAGGGGTGTCTTCGGATACCATTGCCAGTCCTTCCACAAAGGATGCTGAGAGCGCACTGTGATCATGTGAAGAATAAAATCATGTATAGTTTCTTTAAGTACCTCAAAGGTTTCCTTATCGATAAAGGTAAGTTTGAACCTAGATTTAATATAATCTCAGGGATGGTAATCCCTAGTCGACCTGATAAACAAGTCAATCACTGTAGAGATACCCCTTTTATAGAATTTCTATGCATGCATTTAGGGGATTTGGGCAAAAGGGACTCCCTATATAGTCAACCAGGGGACCATGATAGGTTTATAAACTTGATGGAAAAGCCCATCCCAAAGATTGTTGCCTTTCCACTGGATCGATGATTTGATGCTTTTCCAAGCTTGCCAAATGCTTTGGATGACAAAAGAGCTATAAATATTGATAGGAATTGGAGAAACTATAAGGGAGGGGAAATGTAAACCTCTCCATCCTTTATGTCCATAGGAAGAGCCTAAGGTAATATGAATCTGAACTAGAAATTTCTAGGGTTCCTTGCCTTTTATGGTATTAATTATCCATTTGGTGCATAAAGTTGTGCCTTGGTGTTTACAGTCCCCCATTTTGTTTGGGTAAACAATAGAATTTCTAGGCTACTATGTGGAAACTGTTGGTCATAAAATCCGCCTAGGTAAGGATTTTAAGTGAATGTATGCGCCCTAGACATGGACCAACATTGAAAGGCCGAAGGGAAGGGATGCCCCTCGTGCCAATCTCTGTAGAAATGTCGGCTCCTATGCTAAACTACTTGGGTGTTTTGAGATAAAGGTGCAGGAAAGAGATAAAAGGAGTAAGGGTTAGAGAAATAAGGGTGCAGGAAAGAGATAAAAGGAGTAAGGGTTAGAGAAATAAATAAAAAGGGTTAAGGGAAGAGAGATTGGTGATTTAAGGTGGGAGAGAACAGGAAGCACGATCACTAACTAGCAACTTGAATAGAAGCAAAGAGCACCAAGAGTAAACGAATGAAATGCAATATCGACCTTCCTATGTATCCTTCGGGCGAGTTTCAGGGTACCTTCCTCAATCGCACACCAGATGCAGAGTTCAGAATCCAACATACGAGCGAAGAAAGACAAAAGAAGCAGACACAAAAGGCAGCATAAAAGAAAGCAAATACGACACTTTTCTACTCCTATGTATCCTTCAGAGCGAGTTTCAGGACACAGTCCCCGATCACACACCGGATGCAGGATTCAACATCTCGATATACAAACAAGGAAAGATAAAAGAATCAAGCACAGAAGGCAGCATAAAAGAGAAGAATTGAGCTCAAAGTCTCTTAGTATTAATCGCAGGACATCAAGTTATAGCAGCTTTCTAGCAGATAGTTCCCCCCCTTTTTCCTTACAATGCCTAGGTTTTTATAGAGGACCCGAGCCTCTGAGTCGTAATTACATAGAAGGGAAGAGTACGCCCTCGAGCCCTGAGAATCGGCTCCTCGAGGCTCTCGTGACCGAGTTTTCAAATCTGTTACCAAAACTGGCAACTGCAACCGGGTCAACCATGGAAAGGTGCATTTATGAGCTATTTAGACGTCCTTGGTCTCCGGGTGCGGTGCTCGAGTGGCCGCCATGCTCGTCCGGCTCTCCATCATGGCCTGATACTTCGTTTTGGATTGCCAAAAATGATTAGCGGGCTTGCTGGGCACAAAAAATCGCATTTATGAGGCACTTGATCGCCTCGGGAAGATATCCGGCTTGAAACGCGTGCCCGTGAAGCGCTTCGCTAGGTCTTCGCTTCGCAATGATTTCGGGCCGAAGCAAAACTCCTCATAGGTTAGTACTTCGTAAAATTGAGCTTCGCAAAACTGTTTCGGGGATGGTTTGTGCCGAAGCATATCTCCTTCGCAAAATGGTCTCTTCGTCCTTGCTGCTTCGCTGACAAAACTGCTTCGCTGATGCCTTGGAGAAATTCTTCGCAGCGATCCTCTTTCAAAACTGTGGTTCAGGGAGATTTCGGCTGAAACACATCCCTGCCTTCAAAAATGCTTCGCTCTTCTTGGCTGCCAGAACTTCGGTTGAAAAATGCTTCGGGCGAAATCTAGCCGAAGTGAATGCTTCGCTAAGGTTTTCGCCGAAGTAGAAATGGTTCGGGCATGAGAAGGTCCAAAGTAGATGTTTCGGCAACTTCCTGGCGAAGTGTTTTCGATGCACCTTTGAGTTCCGCTTCACTGATTTCTCGACCGAAGTGACTGATGGAAATACTTCGAACGCGAAGTAGTTTTACCCCCTTTTCTTTGTATTTCACTTCGGCACACCGCTTCGCAAAAATCTTACCCGAAGTAGCTTCTGAAAATGCTTCGGGCCCGAAGTAGATTTCTTGCCTTTACTTTTTGGCAAAGTTGTTCTTTCGAACGTTATTTTTGTATTCTACTTCGGTGATATTACTTCGCAAAAAATTTCACCCGAAGCAATGTTGAAAATGCTTTGGGTGCGAAGCTTTCTTTTCTCCCGAACGCCGCTTTGCTCAATCTTCGCCCAAAGTAGTTGCTGGAAACGCTTTGGGTGCGAAGCTCTTTTCATTTTCCTTCGGCGAAGCTCTTTTCCCTAGCTTGTTCGACAGTGAAGTTCTTTCTTTTCATCTTGTGTACAATGGGATGGCATTGAAAGCCAAAATTGCTGCAACACTTACAAACACTTTCAAAAAAAAAAAACACCTTACAAAGATAATTTTTTTGATTTTTTTCTACCCCTTGTGCAATGTGACAAAATTGTCAACATTCTTGGCGGCTCGCAGGGCATTTAGCTAGTCTGAATGCAGAGATCCCAGGCCTTTATCCGTTGGGCAACAGAGTCATTTCCATTATCCTCTTCTCTGACTATCCACTGACAGCATTTTTTTTCTTTGTTTGTGCCTAAGCTCCTAAGAAACACTTAGCGCCCTCAACACTTATTTACTAGCCGGGCTATTTACAGTATTTTCACAAAATTTTACGACATGATCGGCATGCCACTACCATAATCCCAGCTTCGGGTGCTTATCCGATGAACCTACAATGTCCGGACAAGATCAGATTGAACTTCAGTTGATCTTTGAATTCCGGCTGGCTTCTTCCCAAAGTTGTCCATGTTGCGAACAGGGAGCAACGCGGTGAATTGTCGCTCCTGCCAGTACCCATACTGGTGATGAATGATGTGGCGAAGAAGTTCGCCGCATGGGGGTATTTTGTGGGTACCGGTTGTGGTGATGGCTGGAACCAATACCAGAATTCAAATGAATCCATTAACTATGGGCTGGGTACAGGTTCTTCCATCCTCCCGATGTGGTAACAGGGCTCCTTCGACAAGGAGTAATCTTCCAGGATCTCTTCAGGTTCAGCATCCTGATGAGGCATGCTTAAAGGACTCTGGCTGAATGCTTGCGTGTCATCCACTGGGACACAAAAAGGGTGCAAAAATGTGCCCTCTTTGTTCTCAGGTTCTACCACTTGAGTCTATTCTTCTCCTCGGCCCACCTCCTGATGAGGCATGCTTGATAGTTGGAAGGGGTCCTGAGAGCCATCGAATGCTTCGAGTAGTGCTCTCGCTAAGTCATACCACGAGCAGATGCTTTTACGCCCGAGCAATCTGTACCACTGCAGTGCCCTTCCTTCCAGAGACAGGACCAGGAGCTTGACCATGACATCTTCGTGGATTATGTCAAAGATGGACCTTAAATCAATAAGATATTCAAGGTGCTCTAAGGCCATTCCCTTAGTGCCATCGTATTTTGTCACTGTCTTCAAGGCACTTTCGAGAATTTCATGGTAACTTGAGAGATTCAGAGGGCCACGATCATCCCAGCTGGGATAGCATACCCTCTCCATTATAGCAATGGCCTGTAGAGATCACGGTCTTTGCCACTAAGTCGGAGTCGCCAGGTGAGCATACTTTCTTCGCTTGTGAGGTCAAGGCTGCTCACCAAACCTTAAATCCTCCGGGATGTCTTCTTTCAGATTTAAAGAGGTGCCTACGATCAAGAAATCTAGATCTTCATCTCAGTCAGAGTTGCCAGGTGATTTTG
The DNA here is from genome assembly GCA_028583015.1 of Wollemia nobilis. Taxonomy (NCBI): domain Eukaryota; kingdom Viridiplantae; phylum Streptophyta; class Pinopsida; order Araucariales; family Araucariaceae; genus Wollemia; species Wollemia nobilis. Next base: position 2,073,926 of record JAQPPZ010001994.1, on the reverse strand, counting down.
TCAGATGGAGGTAATCCAGAGATTCACCAACTCGGACTTCCTTAAAACATGGGGACTTTTGCCATGAAGGCACAGATTAAAGTATTGGTCTTTACAACTTTGAGATTTTTGGGTTGAACAGAGTCGCCAGATGCTATAAGTCTTTTAGTAATGAAAGCATCAGATCTCACTACCACTAGTCAGGTGAGACTGACCGGGTCACACCGGGAACTGGTTCGAACTATTGGCTCCTGTGAAGACGGGTTTTGCGTTTAAAATATGGGACCGTGACTGGTTATAGATCTTACTGTGACAGACACAGTCCGGTCCCACGTCCACGATTAGATCTTAATGAGACAGACCCCCGGGGGGGAAAAAGTGGGGGGGGGGGGTGGGTTTATCCGCCCCGGGAATGGGTTATCAACTTATAATGGTACTCGTCCCACCGATTAGATCTTAATGAGACTGACACTGTCTGTCCCATCGGGCATGCCAAAAAATGTTGGTCATCAAATCCGCCTAGGTAAGGATTTTGAGTGAATGTATGCGCCCTAGACCTGGACCAACATTGAAAGGCCGAAGGGAAGAGATGCCCCTCGTGCCAATCTTCGGAGAAATGCCGGCTCCTATACTAAACTACTTGGGTGTTTTGAGATAAAGGTGCAGGAAAGAGATAAAAGGAGTAAGGGTTAGAGAAATAAGGGTGCAGGAAAGAGATAAAAGGAGTAAGGGTTAGAGAAATAAATAAAAATGGTTAAGGGAAGAGAGATTGGTGATTTAAGGTGGGAGAGAACAGGAAGCACGATCACTGACTAGCAACTTGAATAGAAGCAAAGAGCACCAAGAGTAAACGAAGGAAATGCAATATCGACCTTCCTATGTATCCTTCGGGCGAGTTTCAGGGTACCTTCCTCGATCGCACACTAGACGCAGAGTTCAACATCCAACATACAAGCGAAGAAAGACAAAAGAAGCAGACATAGAAGGCAACATAAAAGAAAGCAAATACGACACTTTTCTACTCCTATGTATCCTTCAGAGCGAGTTTCAGGACACAGTCCCCGATCACACATCGGACGCAGGATTCAGCATCTCGATATACAAACAAGGAAAGATAAAAGAATCAAGCACAGAAGGTAGCATAAAAGAGAAGAATTGAGCTCAAAGTCTCGTAGTATTAATCGCAGGACATCAAGTTACAACAAATTTCTAGCAGATAGTTCACCCCCATTTTTCCTTACAATGCCTGGGTTTTTATAGAGGACCCGAGCCTCTGAGTCGTAATTACACAGAAGAGAAGAGTACGCCCTCGAGCCTTGAGAATCGGCTCCTTGAGGCTCTCGTGACCGAGTTTTCAAATCTATTACCAAAACTGGCAACTACAACCAGGTCAACCATGGAAAGGTGCATTGATGAGCCGTTTAGACGTCCTTGGTCTCCGGGTGCGGTGCTCAAGTGGCCGCCATGCTCGTCGGGCTCTCCATCATGGCCTGATACTTCGTTTTGAATTGCGAAAAATGATCAGCGGTCTTGCTGGGCACGAAAAATCGCATTTATGAGGCACTTGATCACCTCGAGAAGATACCTGGCTTGAAATGCGTGCCCGTGAAGTGCTTCGCTAGGTCTTCGTTCACAACTTCGCTTTGTAATGATTTCGGGCCGAAGCAAAACTCCTCTTAGGTTAGTACTTCACAAAATTGAGCTTCACAAAACTGCTTCGGGGATGGTTTGTGCCGAAGCATATCTCCTTCACAAAATGGTCTTCTTCATCCTTGCTGCTTTGCTGACAAAACTGCTTCGCTGATGCCTTGGAGAAATGCTTCGCAGCGATCTTCTTTCAAAATTGTGGTTCAGGGAGATTTCGGCCGAAACACATCCCTGCCTTCAAAAATGCTTCGCTCTTCTTGGCTGCCAGAACTTCGGTTGAAAAATGCTTCGGGCGAAAACTAGCCGAAGTGAATGCTTCGCTATGGTTTCCACCGAAGTAGAAATGGTTCGGGCATGAGAAGGTCCGAAGTAGATGTTTCGGCAACTTCCTAGCAAAGTGTTTTTGATGCACCTTTGAGTTTCACTTTGCTGATTTCCCGATCGAAGTGACTGATGGAAATACTTCGGACGTGAAGTAGTTTTACCCCCTTTTCTTTGTATTTCACTTCGGCACACTGCTTCGCAGAAATCTTACCCGAAGTAGCTTCTAAAAATGCTTCGGGCCCGAAGTAGATTTCTTGCCTTTACTTTTCGGCAAAGTTGTTCTTTCGAACGCTGTTTTTGTATTCTACTTCGGTGATATTACTTCGCAAAAAATTTCACCCGAAGCAGTGTTGAAAATGCTTTGGGTGCGAAGCTTTCTTTTCTCCCGAACGCCGCTTTGCTCAATCTTCGCCCAAAGTAGCTACTGGAAACGCTTCGGGTGCGAAGCTCTTTTCATTTTCCTTCAGCAAAGCTCTTTTCCCTAGCTTGTTCGGCAGCGAAGTTCTTTCTTTTCATCTTGTGTACAATGGGATGGCATTGAAAGCCAAAATTGTTGCAACACTTACAAACACTTTAAAAAAAAAAACACCTTACAAAGAGAAATTTTTTGATTTTTTTCTACCCCTTGTGCAATGTGACAAAATTGTCAACATAAACTAGAGTCGAAGATAGAATTTACCTCGAGAAAACCTTTTAGCAACTTCTCCAGCTTTTGATAACAAGCCTTAGATGAGACCCAACATGAGGAGTAATACCCATGAGTCATAGCCAAGACCTTGGAGCAAATTTGAAACTTGCTGACAAGTGAAATATTTTTAGTGGTCCAATGGGTACGCTTGGCTTTGAATTTCTATATAACAATTTCCTAAAGTTCCAAGGGGAATTTTGGAAGTCAAATGGGATACCCAAGAACTGAAACACTTCCCCATCCTATATCCATCTCCACTAAAACTGAGTTAACCAATATGGGAGTGGTGAAGTAGACTATTAAAAACAAAGAGTCCTCTTCCATTGGATGTTAGAGCAAGAGGTAACACAAAAATTATATAGGAAATGAATGACCTAAGTGAAGGATTTTTCATCCTCAACTAATGTGAGGAAAGAGTCATCTACAAAATATCCATTGATCATTTGGGATTGATTGTTGGGAAGGAAAATAGCTTTAACGAGGACTAGATTGGCTTGATGAGCTAGGAGATACATAAAACCTTTAGCTGCAATGACATAGTGTTAGGATCCCATCCTAACGTTATTTTGTAATTCTCATTATTATGTAATGACCCACTTCCAATGTGGGGGATCCCATATATAATGTTATTTTGTAATGTACGTGGCATGTTATGCTCCTATGCAAGTGGGGCCCTTTATGTAACCGTTATCAAGATTGTAACCGACATTTGGTATAATATTCTAGCTTGAGTGGTATTTTGCATGTAAGACAAATTTTGAGCCTAGGGTTAGGGTTTGCATGAAGTATTTCTTTAAAAAGCTATGAAGCCATGTATGAATAATCTTTTTGCAAGTTAATGAAATATTGAAGGAGATTGCCCCCTCGAAGAGGCCTGTGATTATGAGTTATTTGTGAGATTGTTTCAATTTCGTAATTACATTCTGCATAATATTATTCTATTATTGCATGTATTTTAGTTATCTTTCAGTATTATGTGTGTGTGAGCTTTATTTCAATAGTAGGTTCCTAACAAGTGGTATCAGAGCGCTTTCCAAGGTTGAGTTCTACTGCAACTATGACGATTCTTGCCATCCATTTTTCCTGTTAGGTATAATTTTTCGTGTTTTTTTCTTTTATGTTTTTTCTTTATTAAAGAAAAATCCAAAAAATACAGTTTTTTTTTTTTGACCAAAAAAATAGTTCTATTTCATTAGTTGTGTAGGTTAGAAACCCTGTGTCGAGGGTTTTAAAATATTGCGAAGGAGATGTCATTATTGGCTAAGCTAGATAGCCCATAAAGCATCTAGTGAAGTGAGGGGCGATCAAGCTCCAATACCCAGGCCTTAGACAACACTCGCACACGAAATCGAGCTCCCACTCATATTTGGGTGTATCAAGAGACCATTATAGGGTTAAAATTTTTTTATCTAGTATGAAGATTTTTAGCCTTGTATCATCCATAGTCCATGAGACAGCATCCCGGACGATTACCCTCTCGTACTGTTAGAGAGGCAGATAGTGTGCTCAAGGGTGTGTGGAATCCTCCTTGGGTAGTGGCCTGAAATATTGATCCGAGCACTATTGTTCATCACTACGATATAATAGAGGGCCTATGGGTGTTACATACTCCTTTACCTAGCATACCTTGGTTCTATTAAACACTTCAACCTGTAAAAATACACATATTTTTGTTCTGCTAAACCTGCATTCACGATCCCAAAAAGTGAGCATACAAAGGACTTCCCTATCATAGAAGAACACACCTTGCATGCACCAATAGTTAGGACAAAGTTCGCAAGTATCTCTAAAAGTCTGTAATATTCCAGTACCATTCAGTTCAGTAATAGTAACATTCAGGTCAGTGGCAGTAACAATCCGGTCAATGACAGTAACAATCGAGTCAACAATAGTAATAGTAAGAGTCAACTATAATAGCAAAAAAATATAGGAGGTCAAGGTCAAAAATAGAATTATCAGCTTCTGTAACTACAGTACAAGTGACAAGACAGTGACAAGGTGATCAATTGACAGATCCGAGACAGTTGATTCAGTTTTCCCACTTGTGATCTAGAGCCCAAAAAACATTGAAATTTTATTAAAATAGGGATATCTCTTCACAAATATCTCATATTGACTCAAAAATTTAGCAGATAATTCTACACTCTATTCCATACAAAATTGTCCTTGGCAACCCCTAGTCAAATTTTGCACCAATTTTCCAAAAATAGCAATTTTTAATTTTTCTTGCTAAGGCCATAACTTTTCAACGGTCAATCATATTGATCCAAATTTTTTGGAATAGAAGCTACTTGTTATTCTACACCAAAGACCCTCAAGGACGCACTGGTGAAATTTTAAGTCCAAGTGGAGGAAATTACCTTGACATCGCCTTGCATCCAATAGGAGCTCACAAAAAGTCAAGAAATTCAGTATATCTCCTCATTGAGCGCTTAGATCAAACATCCACCGAAGTGGACCCTATCCTAAAATCAGTGTTGCAATCCATTTTCCAAATTAAATTTTGGACCCTTACTAAAAATAGTAACTCCAGAAATCCCACATCTATTTTTAGTAACTGAGTAAAAATGTTGAAGGCTATCTCAAATGGCAAGTGGCACTCATGGACATCAAAAAGAGGTAGAACAAAATATTGCTTCAGCGTTGGATACCCTAGTTAGTGTTGTTACTGGCTTGCAAACTAAACACTTGATGACAGAATTTCAAACTTTTAGAGTTGCCCAAGATACCTCCAGAATTCGCATAGAAGAACACCTAGTAGATGTTGAGTCTAAAATACAAGGTGGTCCAAGAAAGTCTGAGTATCGTCACGAAATGGGAACATATGACTCTCACCTTCGCTTTGATCGTGATACTCCCTTCAAAATGCCAAAACTAGACTTTCACATGTTCAATGGGAAGGATGTTGATGGATGGTTATGTCGTGTTGCTCAATTGTTTAGACTCCATGATGTTCTCATCAACATTTTGCTTAACGACGAATCTTCGCAATTTGGGCGAAGATTAGCATTTTCGAAAATGCTAATTTTTTATTTTGGTGGACCCTCGATGTTGGTCCTTCGCCCGAAATTTCCAGATCAATTTTTTTTACAAGTATCTATTCATCGTGCATTGATAATAACATTACGTATTATTTTTTAAATTCGCCGACATTCCCGCCTAAGTCGTGGACCATTTTTGCAAAAAAAATAAAATTTTAAAATTATCCCGCCAAATTCGCTAACTATACCACTATATAAGTAACAAGCCAAAGATAGTTTTCATTTATAACATTTAAAAAGTAAAACTCTAATGCAAAAAGTGTACTCAGATTCAGTCTTCAGAGTAGTTCTGTAATCGAATCGATACGACACAATTATCCACCTGACCCGACGACAAGAACTTATATCTCCCAAACAGTTAGTTCCAACCGGGCCGTCTATCGCACTGAATCTCCACCCAGATCGATTGCTGGACTGACAACTCCACCCGAACCGGCTGTCAGACTGACAACTCCACCCGGACTGACTGTTGGACTAACAACTCCACCCGGATCGATTGCAGGCAAAAATTTATGCCCGGACCATTACCAGTTTATATTTTTACCCGGAATGCAAGAAGTTTAGACCGTTCACCCGAACCGACCGTCCACTGGACCTTTCTTCCACCCAGACTGACTATCGATCCTCTGGGTCTCTTTTCATATGGACCTTTTCCTACAACAGGTACTTTGTTTCTCTTTAGACATTTGAATCTGTGTTCCTATTTTTTTGTCATCTAATATCTGGTTTTTATTTTGCTATTTTTTACCATTTACTGAAAAGAAGTCAATTTTCTATTCTCCATTTTTCTCGAGATTTTCTATGTTAAAACTTTTTGATTCTCTATTTCCATTAATATCCCCTTCTCCGTTACTATATTTTTAAATAGACAAATACTTTGGTTCTCTATGTACATTGTGATGCTCTACTTCTTGTCCATTTTGTACAAGAATTTTATATTTTTCAACATTTGTATCTTTGATTAAATTTCGCATAAACAAACAAAATTCTTATAATTTTTTCAAATTTTATATTGATTGGTTTTTTGCACTTATTAGTTACACAACTATCTACAAAAATAGAGTATCTGAATACTCTAAAAATATCACAATAAATTTTTTTTGGAAACAGGTATCTATTTTCTACCAACCATCTATACATTCATTCTAAATACAATATTGTGTTCAACATTTTATTACTTTTCTAAATTGAAATTTTTTTCTTTACAAGTAAAATGTCACCTACTGGCAATGCAAAGAAGGGGGCCAAATCTGAAAAGGGTATCCTGAATTATTTTAGCCATATGTTGAAATTGAGTGAGCCATCGACATATGTGCAAATTCAAGGTACACATGATTTTTGAATAATTAATAGTTAGGTGTATTTGTTACTTTAAATAATGCCTTCTTCCTCAAATGGTTAGTGTACCTCTATCCATATTGCATTATGATATAAATGATATAAATGTTTGTTAGTTTATTTTGTTAAATTAAAAAATAATTAAGAATATTATTGTATGCTACTATGCAGAAAACCATGTGGACCTTGATATGCCTTCGCTTGAAGATATTCATCCCCAAGAGATAACTTCTATTGAAAATTCTCTTAATGACATCCAACAAACACTTGAAGATAATCCTAAAAATAACATAGTTGAAAATGAGAGCGATAAATCAAATACATTACCATCTTCTTTTGAATCTACAAGGAAAAAAACTAAAAGCAGAAGGCATCTTACTGGGCTATTGGTTTACTGAAAAGAAGTCAATTTTCTATTCTCCATTTTTCTCGAGATTTTCTATGTTAAAAATTTTTGATTCTCTATTTCCATTAATATCCCCTTCTCCGTTACTATATTTTTAAATAGACAAATACTTTGGTTCTCTATGTACATTGTGATGCTCTACTTCTTGTCCATTTTGTACAAGAATTTTATATTTTTCAACATTTGTATCTTTGATTAAATTTCGCATAAACAAACAAAATTCTTATAATTTTTTCAAATTTTATATTGATTGGTTTTTTGCACTTATTAGTTACACAACTATCTACAAAAATAGAGTATCTGAATACTCTAAAAATATCACAATAAATTTTTTTGGAAACAGTATCTATTTTCTACCAACCATCTATACATTCATTCTAAATACAATATTGTGTTCAACATTTTATTACTTTTCTAAATTGAAATTTTTTTCTTTACAAGTAAAATGTCACCTACTGGCAATGCAAAGAAGGGGGCCAAATCTGAAAAGGGTATCCTGAATTATTTTAGCCATATGTTGAAATTGAGTGAGCCATCGACATATGTGCAAATTCAAGGTACACATGATTTTTGAATAATTAATAGTTAGGTGTATTTGTTACTTTAAATAATGCCTTCTTCCTCAAATGGTTAGTGTACCTCTATCCATATTGCATTATGATATAAATGATATAAATGTTTGTTAGTTTATTTTGTTAAATTAAAAAATAATTAAGAATATTATTGTATGCTACTATGCAGAAAACCATGTGGACCTTGATATGCCTTCGCTTGAAGATATTCATCCCCAAGAGATAACTTCTATTGAAAATTCTCTTAATGACATCCAACAAACACTTGAAGATAATCCTAAAAATAACATAGTTGAAAATGAGAGCGATAAATCAAATACATTACCATCTTCTTTTGAATCTACAAGGAAAAAAACTAAAAGCAGAAGGCATCTTACTGGGCTATTGGTTTACTGAAAAGAAGTCAATTTTCTATTCTCCATTTTTCTCGAGATTTTCTATGTTAAAAATTTTTGATTCTCTATTTCCATTAATATCCCCTTCTCCGTTACTATATTTTTAAATAGACAAATACTTTGGTTCTCTATGTACATTGTGATGCTCTACTTCTTGTCCATTTTGTACAAGAATTTTATATTTTTCAACATTTGTATCTTTGATTAAATTTCGCATAAACAAACAAAATTCTTATAATTTTTTCAAATTTTATATTGATTGGTTTTTTGCACTTATTAGTTACACAACTATCTACAAAAATAGAGTATCTGAATACTCTAAAAATATCACAATAAATTTTTTTTGGAAACAGGTATCTATTTTCTACCAACCATCTATACATTCATTCTAAATACAATATTGTGTTCAACATTTTATTACTTTTCTAAATTGAAATTTTTTTCTTTACAAGTAAAATGTCACCTACTGGCAATGCAAAGAAGGGGGCCAAATCTGAAAAGGGTATCCTGAATTATTTTAGCCATATGTTGAAATTGAGTGAGCCATCGACATATGTGCAAATTCAAGGTACACATGATTTTTGAATAATTAATAGTTAGGTGTATTTGTTACTTTAAATAATGCCTTCTTCCTCAAATGGTTAGTGTACCTCTATCCATATTGCATTATGATATAAATGATATAAATGTTTGTTAGTTTATTTTGTTAAATTAAAAAATAATTAAGAATATTATTGTATGCTACTATGCAGAAAACCATGTGGACCTTGATATGCCTTCGCTTGAAGATATTCATCCCCAAGAGATAACTTCTATTGAAAATTCTCTTAATGACATCCAACAAACACTTGAAGATAATCCTAAAAATAACATAGTTGAAAATGAGAGCGATAAATCAAATACATTACCATCTTCTTTTGAATCTACAAGCAAAAAAACTAAAAGCAGAAGGCATCTTACTGGGCTATTGGAAGGGCATTTAAGAATGAATGGGTAGAAAAATTTCCATTGATAGAGCCCATCCTAACTTATGACAACCAAATCGATGATAAAGTATGTAGATGCAAAATTTGTAGTTGGAAACTAGGCAAGGAGCATAGGTTGCAAAATAATATAGATACAATAGAAAAACATGCTAGCAAAGTTTATGTAAAAGTTAAAGGAAGTGATGGAGAAATTATTAGAACAATTAGGTGGAAGGATGCATCAGAATGTATGCATGTCAGATATGCAATAGAATATGAAAATCACTTTAAGGAACAACAATATCTTGTTGAGAAAGGTGCAACAATTGAAGCCCATTTTCAAAAAAAGGAAAAAATCACCTTAGGAAAGGATTACAGTTTGTTGTTGTACTTAGTATTCTCAATAAGGGTAGACCCATGTCCGATTTTATTGATTATAAGCACCTGTTTTAGTCGGCTGGTTTGCAAAAAATTCCGAGTTGCCATTGGTCTAATCGAAGTGGTTGGGAAATGGTAAAATGTCTATCATTAGTAGAGAAGGAGGACTTGAAGGAGAAAGTAAAACATTCCAGATTCATTTCACTATCTATTGAGGAGGTGACGGTTGTGGACAACACATCTTGGATTTGTATGCATGTGTATACTTTCCAAAACAATGTTAGGCAACCTAGTTTCCTAGGATTACATAAGATGGTTGAAAATTCAAATGCAGAAAACATTTATAATGTTGTTGTGACTAGTTTAAAAGATATTGCAAGAATGAATGACATGGACATAGCCACAAAGTTAATATGCGTTGGAGCTGATGGAGTTGCTATTATGCAAAGGCATAGGCGTGGTCTCTATGTTCGACTGCAAACCACAATTGCACCATATATGACACCCATTAATTGTATGGATCATAGAGTGAATCTTGCATATAAAATTGTGAGCACTTTTGAAAATTTTGCGAGAGTGGAAGACCTAATTGTTAGCATATTTTATATTTTAGCATATAGTTATTACATTATTATTGGGCGTATCTGTTTATTTGAACGTCCCATTATTAATAGTGTGTTGCAGTTGATTAGTTCCTGATTCCCTGGACTAATCCTGGCACCATTTTGTATTATTTAAGCATCATATGTTTAATGAATATTTTGTTGTTTACTCTAACATGGTATCCGAGCTATTGCAGAATTTTTTTGGGAAAACGATTCGCATTTTTGGGACGTTGTGAATTTTTTTTTGGGGAAACGATTTTTTTTGTGGGAATGTTTTTTTTGGAAAGGATTTTTTGGATTTGAAGCATTTTTTTTTAGTTTTAAGGGGGGCTTTGAGGATCGCGCGCCCCTCCGCCGATCCCCCACGTCGCGCAATCGCGCGCGGTTTTTCCCAGCCCCCCCCCCCACGTCCGCGCAATCGCGCGACGTTTTCCCCCCCCCCACCCGCGTGCGCGGGTGTTTTTCCCGCCCCTCCCCCCCTCCCACACGTCGCGCATCCGGGGGTTGGGGGGGCCCCCTCCCCCACCACCACGTCGCGCTTCCGCGACGTTGGGGCGCCCCCTCCCCCTACCACGTCGCGCATCCGTGCGACGTTGGGAGGGCTCCCCTCCCCTTCCCGGGGTCGCGCCGCGCGAAGTGCGCGCGAGGGTCGCGTGCACGCGCGACCGGTGGTGACGGCCGCCGCTGCGACGGCGGAGGCTGCGGCCACGCTAGCAACGGAGGCTGCAGGCCACCCCCGCAGCCACCTGTCGCTGCCAGACAAGGAGAGGAGGAGCAAGAGCAGCAGGGCTGCCGGGACCCTCCTCAAATACGAGGGGGCCCCTGATCCTGTCGGATCAGCCCGCTAGTCCACCTGGTGGTGGACTGTGCGGTAAGGCTCTGGGAGCCTGCAGGTCGCGGGTTCCAATCCCGTCGACCCCCCTTCAACAAAGGTAAAAAAAAAATTCCACATGTTTTTTTAATTATTTTTCCTAAAGTTAAACTTTAATTTTTAATTTTAATTTATTTTCTATAGTTTAACCTTTATAAATTAAAATTAAATTTTTTAATTTGATTTTAATTTCTTTTTAAAGGTTTTTTAAAAACTATATAAATTAAAATTAATATTTTTTTTAACTTTAAGGTTATAAAATAATTTTCAAAATCATTTGTGGGGAAATTTTTTTTAAGATAAAAAGAAGGGGGTATTTTTTTTCAAAAATCAAAGGGGGAAAGTGAGTAATTTTTTGAAAAGCAATTTTGGCATTATTGTAAAGGTGCATTTTCGGCTGCGCCCGACACCTAGTGGGTTATTCCTGTGGGCATTTTTTTTGTTGTATGTTGCATATTTGATTTCTTGCACTATAACATTAAAAGTTAAAATCAAATTCACTCCCTAAGTCCCCGGAATAATTAAAACCCATCCGTGCAATTTATTGCATTTGCAGTGATCGGTATTTGTGATACCTCCGGCCAGCACTTACGGGTAAAGTTGTCGTGATTGCACTATTGTATCCGCCGCCTAATATAGTTGCTACAACGACGTCTGAGCTTGTTCTCTATAAATCGTCGGGGAGAGATAAGTTTGCCATTTTGCATTTTTTTACTCCATCCATTACCCTAATAGTTCTTGTGTTTAGGCGTAAATCTTGACGAGAGTTCTGAAATCCAAAGTGTTTAGGGGAAGTTACGCCCCACGCATGCGGATTGCAGACTTTCTATGGTAGGTGCCATCAACAAGACTATTCCCTTTCCATACTGCTTATGTACCACGTATCGTATGATCTCTAAAAATCACCTATAGTTTCCCTCACGTCAGGGCGGGTGATTTTTTTTGATCTTTCTAAATACCTATAGTTTCCCTCACGTAAGGGCGGGTATTTAGTACGGTATAACGGCCTAGCAAAAGGTATATCGAAAGGGGGACCAATTGGTGTTATAAGGAACCTTCATCATGTCCGCAAAACTAATGACTGATTCTCATCAGTTGTTGAAAGGTCCTAATTACACACCATGGAAAAATAAGATGAAGGCCATCCTAGCAATGGATGACTTATGGGATGTTGTATCTGGAGCAACAACCAGACCTTCATCTATCTGTTGGTGCTACGACTCCATCTACTGCTCAAAGAGACTTTGATAAGCTAGACAGCAAAGCAAAAGTGCTCATCTTGCTTGCTATGTACGATGAAGTCCAACCCCATATTCTTGTTGTGCAACTAGTAAAGCGGCATGGGATGCCCTTAATACTATATATGAGGGAAAGAATGATTCCACCATTCTATTTCTTCAATCTCAATTACACAGTCTAAGCATGAAGCGAGGGTGAGAGCAGGTTGAATTCTTTCTTTGCAGAGTTTCCGAATTGAAAGCAAAGTTGAATTCTTTGGGAGAACCAGATTGAAGACAAGCTCCTTACTTCGAGTTGTATTGAGAGCTTTACCGATTCTTATCGGGTGTTGATCACTTCCCTTCAGGTATCACAACAGAAAGTTACTTTTGTAGAATTGGTTAATATGCTTCAAGAGGAGGATGCACGCCAACTACGGAGAGATGATTCTTCTAACATTGCTCTCTACATCAACGGGAAAGGGTAGAACCGAGAAGAAGGGTAATTTTTAGAAGGGAGGGAATTCACAAAAGGATTCAAAAGGAAACAAACTCAACAACCTCAACAGAAAAAGAGATATTGCAAGATCCGTGACAAAGAAGGTCATGATACAAGCAGAGATGTTGGCATAAGAATAAGCAATCAAAACAGAAAGGCCGAAACAAACCACAAAAGAACAAACGACAAGTGAATGTTGTTGTTGAAGAATACGACACGGATTACGAGAGAGCCCACAAAGTTCTCATGACTACCACGGTGTCCAAGCGAGACGGATCCTATATGGTATGTTGATTATGGAGCCGGTAAGCACATGGTTGGTGACAAATCGTGGTTTGAGTCTTTTGAGGCCAAAGAGGGCAAACTTGTCACTATTCTTGATGATAAAACCTACAAGGTTCGGGGAGAAGGCACTTGTTTCGGTCACTCTTCACGATGGCAAGTGTCAGATTGATAAAGTTCTCTATGTTCCGGGATTGGCAAACAATTTGTTGTCGGTCACACAAATTCCGGACAAAGATATGGTTGTGAACTTTAGTGTTGAGGGAGGCAAGAAGTGTTGTTCTATTACCAGGAGGGGTAAGAACATTGCAACCGCTTCATATAAGCATGGCTTATTTGCCTTAGATACTATCTCTACTCCACATGTTGCCATGACGGTCTCTACAAAGGAGGCAACTTCCCTATGGCACAAGAGATATGGACATTTGAGTTATGGTTACTTACTTGAGTTAAGTAAGTATGAGATGGTAAAGGGTCTTCCTTCCCTTTCTACCACTTTACCGGTTTGCTCTACGCTTGAGCGGGAAAGCGGCATAGAGTGCCTTTTGAAAAGAGCTCTACAAGAGCAAAGAAACCTCTGGAGTTGGTTCATACCGATCTGTGCGGTCCCTTCACTCCCAACTGTTGTGGGGGTAAGAGGTATTTTCAGTTATTTGTGGATGATTACTCACGAAAGATGTGGGTATTCTTTCTTCAACTGAAATCTGAAGCATTTGGCTTCTTTTAGCAATTCAAGAAATCTGTTGAGGAAGGAGTCGGGGACTTCTATAAAGACCCTCCGCTCGGATCGAGGGGGGAGTTCACCTCTAAAGAATTTTCTGCATTCTTGAAAGAAAATGGGATCACAAGACAGGTTAACTACTGCTTATACTCCTCGGCAAAATGGAGTTGCTTGAAAGGAGGAATCGTTCCATCATGGAAATGGTTCGTTGCATGCTCACGGGAGCTAGACTTGAGCAACTATATTGGGCAGAAGCTGTCACCACAGCGGTATATCTGTTGAATAGGGCACCCACAAAGGCCCTACAAGGAATGACTCCACGGGAAGCATGGAGTGGTAGGAAACCCTCCATTTCTCATCTACGCATTTTTGGATGTAAAGCTTTCATGCACATACCAAAAGAGAAAAGGAAGAAGCTAGATGAGAAGACATTGAAGTGTATTCTTCTTGGGTATGATGAGCACTCTAAGGGTTATCGTTTGATTGATCCCTTGACCAAGAAGATTCACATAAGTAGAGATGTTTTTGATGAGGCTTTCACATCAGCAAACACATCGAGATGTATACCTAGACCTTGTGGAAACTCGGGTTGTTAAATCTCCTTCATCAAAGGTTGGAGGTTCTTCGGATCTTCTTCAACACCTAAGAAGAAGAATCCAAAGTGGTATACAAATACAATCAAAGACTCTAAGCTATCTACTCCACCAGATTTGACTTTGGATAGGCCTCGTACTTGCAGCATGGCTCGACGGGAGAAAGCTGCAACAGAGAATACTGGGGTTGATGATCTGTGTCAATCTTTTGAAGAACTTTCTGTAGATCCAGCGAGAGATACAGAAGATATGGATATTGATAGTGATAAGGTGTTTATGTCTTCCATAGACGATCTTGAACCTGCATCAGTACAAGTTGCTCTCGGTGAGCCTCAGTGGAAGGCTGCTATGGATGCGAGTATAAGTCTTTGATGAAAAACAAAACTTGGAAGCTTGTCGATCTACCGCACGGAAAGAAGCCCATTGGCTGCAAATGGGTGTATAAAGTCAAGTACAAAGCAGATGGGACAATTGGTAAGAATAAGGCCCGTCTTGTTGCAAAGGGCTATGCTCAAAAGGAAGGCATTGACTACGAGGAAACTTTTGCACCTACTTGCTCGGATGACAACAATTCGAGTTATTTGTGCTATGGCGGCACGGTTTGGGTGGAAAGTTCATCGGATGGATGTCAAAAGTGCCTTTACGAATGGTGATCTCCAAGAAGAAGTCTATATGACTCAGCCGGAAGGATTTGCGGTGGAAGGCCAACAACGAGAAAGTTTGCAAATTGGTCAAATCCTTATATGGCACTGAAACAAGCTCCTCGAGCTTGGTATATAAAAATGGACAATCACCTCCTGCAGCATGGTTTTAAGAGATGTCCGTCGGATGCAAACCTCTATTTCAAGAAACAGGGTTATGAGATAGTGTTGCTTGTACTCTATGTTGATGATCTGCTCATTACAGGGAGTTCAGAAACTATGATCTCTCTTGTCAAAAGAGACTTGTGTCAATCTTTTGAGATGTCAGATCTCGGACTTCTCCATTCTTGTCTTGGTCTGGAATTCAGCCAGAAGGAGCACTCCATCAAAGTGTCTCAGAAAAAATATGCCAAGACATTGTTGGAAAAATATCGCATGACTGATTGCAAGCCAATGGCAACTCCGATGGAGGCTTGGACTTCGATTATCGCGATATGATGATTCACCTCGGGTAGATGGTACTCTCTATCGACGAGTTGATTGGGAGTCTCATATATCCGACCAATACTAGGCCGGATCTCGTATTTGCTTGTCAACTATCTTTCGAGGTTCATGCGGGAGCCTAAGACCACTCATTGGAAAGCGGCAAAACGTGTTCTTCACTATGTCCAGTGGCACAATGGAATATGGCCTAGAATACAAGAGGAACAACAAATTCTTCTTGCAAGGATACACGGACTCCGACTATGCCGGATCATTTGATGATCGCAAGTCAACTTCGGGATATATTTTTCATCTAGGATCCGGTCCTGTCTCTTGGCACGACAAGAAGCAACGGGTGGTTGCTATTTCATCAACGAGGCGAGTATCGCGCCGCACGTGAAGGCTGTGTGCGAAGTGATATGGTTGCGTCGCAACTCGACAAGTATGGGTCATCCATCCAAATCTCCAATACACTTGTTTTGCGAAAATCAGGGTGTTATAAACCTAGTCAAGAATCCAGTCCATCATGAAAGAACAAAACACATTGACACACAATGTCATTTCATTCGAGATGAAGTTTCGAAGCACCGAATTCAGCTTCAACACATTCCCACCGATGCTCAAGTTGCAGACATTTTCACTAAGGCACTTGCACGTGTCAAATTTGAATTGTTTCGCAGCTCTCTTTGTATTGCAAAATGATGTAATCGGGGGGATGTTAGTATAGCTAGTAGTTCTATCATTACCAAAATAATGTAATAAGGGGGGATGTTAGCATATTTTATATTTTAGCATATAGTTATTACATTATTATTGGGCGTATCTGTTTATTTGAACGTCCCATTATTAATAGTGTGTTGCAGTTGATTAGTTCCTGATTCCCTGGACTAATCCTGGCACCATTTTGTATTATTTAAGCATCATATGTTTAATGAATATTTTGTTGTTTACTCTAACACTCATTCATGAAATACATTCTTATTTTTCTTGCATCCAAAAAGGTTTTCAGAGTTTCAACAGTTTGCACTAGGAGTTACAGAAGAAAATAAAATGTTAAAATATGTAGATACAAGGTGGATTTCATTGTATAAACCTGCACATAGAGTTTTTATAGAATATCAATCATTAACAGGGTTTATGTACACAAGTAGTCAGGGAGTTGATAAGGCAAAATATTTGCTGTTTTGTTTGACTAACTTTGAAACCCTGTTGACGTTATGTAGTATTCTTCCAATGTTACAAGAAATTAATAGTTGATTAAATTTGCACAAGAGATATCCATCTATATCATTGATTTCATAAGGATGAGAAAATAAATCTGTCTTATTATTGAAAATTTATATGTGTTCAAAGTAGATTTAAAGATACCTTGTTTCATAGTTGGAATACATTGACAAACGTGAACGATCCATAAAGCTATTTGAAGTTTGACATCTTTGTATTAATAATCGAGAAAATTTGATATCTCTTTATTGTTTTGAAAGGAAATCAAGTATAGATATGGACGGTATTGAAAAATTTCCTGTAACACAATAGATTTCATGTTGTATTATACAAAATTAGAACAAATTTGTCCAATATAGCAAAATCTTAGACAAGTGAAATAAGAGATCGGTTTCAGAGAGATGAGTTTCTTGAGGCGATGGGTGTGGTTAACCCCATGTTTTGGGATTCTAATAGTGACTTCAGTTCTGCAAATGAGTTGCTTATTAAATATATGATGATACTTATTCAGCATTTTAGTAAAATTGTGGAAATCAATGGTGTTACAATCAATGGTATACTAAACAAAAATATTTTGAAAGAACAATCAGCACATTTTGGAAGAACAATGGTTGGGCAAACAACATTTTTGAAATACATCCATGAGACAGGTTCCATTGCACGTTTGTGGCAAAAATTGTATACAAGTACTATCCTACAAGATACTATAAGTGAATACTTATGTTTATATGAATTATTTCAAAGAATGATTCTGGGATCAGTGGAATACGAGAGGGTTTTCAGTGCATTATATTTTGTGAAATCAAAGCTTCACAATAGGCTGGACAAAAATTTGGAAATTTTTTTGAGAATTTATGTATCATCTTATCAGTTGGAAACTTTTCCCTATGACAGGGCAATTGTATTATGGATTTCCCTTGTAGATAGAAGGAGCGTGTTGAATATGACTGATAAGGAAGATAATGATGCTCGCAATGATCAGAATACGGAGACACATCTATCTAGTATGAAACATATTGATGTTGAACAAACAAAAAATTGTTTGTTTAAGCTACATGATTTGTGATTTTTTTCACAAGTTGAATTCATTTGACAATAAATTTGACAAGCTGAGCATTGTATGTTTTACCTACCTGATTTGAGTTTTTACCGGTTTTGTGATTTTTCCAGTATTTCACAATAAACTGGATTTGATTTGATATCAAATTTTACAATATTGTATCAAATTTTTTAGATTTCACAAAATTTGATTATGAAGAAGTTTTCATGTTATGTCCTTTGTTGTTTTTGAAATGGTTTTAATTGCTTGATATATTAGTATTTTTTTGTTTCAATTACATGAGTTCTAAGTTTTTTATAAGTATTTACAACATTGATCAATATGGATTTGTTAGTTATCATATTCGTTTTCAATATGAATTTATGGTTATTTATCATCACAAGAGTGTTTCATCTATATGAATTGTAATTATGATTTATTACACAACATTGTCTTTCAAATTATATGATTTATGACTTTTAACATAGCATTGTCTTTCATAACCAATTATAAATGTATGAGTATTATTGTTTTTGAATTGATTTGAACTGCATTCATATTCATATTGAGATTATAAATAGTTAAAATCATTTCAAAAACAAGAAGTGCATTCATATTGACATAATAAGAGCATTCATATTAATTTTATATAAAACAAGAAGAGCATTCATATTGAGACAAGCACAACATTCATATTTATCATTTTGGACAAGAATAGGATTCATACTGATTTTAACTTCATTTATATTGATTCTAACTGCATTCATATTCATATTGGGGTTATAAAAAATCAAAATCATTTTAAATATAAGAAGAGCATTCATATTAACACAAAAAAAACAATCATATTGATTTTATCTTAAACAAGGAGAGCATTCATATTGACACAAGCACAACATTCATATTTATCATTTTGGACAAGAATAGCATTCATATCGATTTTTAACTACATTCATATTTTCATATTCATATTGAGGTTATAAACAATTAAAATCATTTCAATCATATTCATATGCATATTACCATAGACGAAAAACACATCAAAAAATTATAAATAGGAAGAACAACAAAATTAAAATATATAGATTTAAAATATATAAAGATGTCTTTAAAGTTTAACTGTGTTGAAAAACAACACAAACTTCCTCCCAACACTAAAATTTTTGAGAGTATGTTTGAATTTCTGGTTGTTGTGCCGATGTGTGTTCTGCAGTGGTTTCTCCTGGAGCTGCCTATTCTATTACTTTTTCTACTTCTTCTACACTAGGCGTTGGCAGTGCTCCGAATATGACTAAACTTTCTTGTCTTTTCTTGAAATTTTCCAACAACCCAACATCTTCTCTAGTAGGATCTTGAAGCTCTTTCAAACTAGGATTTTTCTCCAGTCCTTCCCTTATCAACAGTTGTTGATCCACTTTTAGTTTTTCTCGCAAACATTTTTTTAGAATGTTATTATTTCTTACTTTTTGTTGGGTTGTTCTCTTCATTATAATGGACGTTTCCAAAAATAGTTTTGCAGCCTCTATGTTGACTTGCATACTCTGAACTTGTAATTTCAAAATTTTAAAGTTTGACTGCAAAAAAAAACCATAAGTTAGTACAGTTATATGACATAATTTAAGCATCTTCAACAGTTTTAAGACATAAGTTTGTAGAGTTGGCAAAAGAAAAACATGCATCAAAATTCTCACCTCGACCACATCTCTAGCGGCTAAAGCAACATCAACTGTTTTCTTGTTGAAATCTCATTGGTTATAGTACGCTTGGGCTTCAACATTAATGTTCTCAATTCTATTCAACATAATATTTAAAACTTCATCATCGGATGAAGTCCTGCACGTCACTAATCCTGATGTGGCCTGTTGTAGCAGACCATTAAGCTTCTCTGGTTCATTCTCATATTGAGAAAAAATATTCTCCCTTGTCTTAAAATCTTTGTAACAGGCATTTATTTGCTTGATAAGCACTTTTTCCTGAATTTCCCACTATTTCATAACTTGTAAATATTTAAGCACCCTCTCTTGTAGGGTTGCTTCAATACCATCACATAGAAAACTGAATATCAAATTTAACTTTGTCATCCTTAGATTAAGGATGATAGTGGGCTTCCATCGCATGAGTAGATACTGGTTGCTCAACTGTTGGGGGTGTTGTTTCTTCTGCCTCTACATGTGCATCTTCAAGCACATCTGTGGCATGAAAGCCCTTAATGTTTCCTTGCATGAAAAATTCATCATCAAGCGGAATATTATCTAATCCATCATTAGCGGTTGACACCTCTGGTACTTGACTTGTGTTAAATGAAAAAGTGGGGAAAACACCCTGCGATCTTGGCTTCAAAAGTATTTTTCCCCTTCCACGGGCCATATTGACTTGCCCTCTCATTTTCTGCACCTGTGGTTGAGGTCGTGTTGGCGGTGCCCTCATCACTTGCTTTTCTGGGGTCCTCATGATTTGATCTTGAGAGCCACTTAATATTCAAATAAGAAATTGCCAAAATTATTTTCCAAAAATTAAAAAAAACTTTAATTTCAAGTAAATAGAATGATTTACCTAACGACGATTGAATCTCATTTACAAAGTTGCAGATGGGAGTTGTGCACATTTTTGAAAAAATAAAAATTTTAAAAAGACTTAACATAATTATATGTAACGTACTAAGAAGTATAATGATAAAATATTGAAAGTGTAACTTACGTGCAGGACGGTTGATCTGACTAGATTCAATTTCAAGGCGATGAAGAGTAGTAACTGTAACCTATCATGTACTTTTTGTTGGCCTCGACAATGGTGATGATTCTGATTCATTTTCTTTAGAATCACCACATACCTCATGCATGTGACCCCTTACACCAACATCCTATTTTTTAGTTTTGGTCACTGACTTTCTTTGCAATCATGTGCAAAACAAAATGAAAATGAAAAACAGCTAAAATATATTAAAAATTAGATTTGAAACATGGACTTGCCCTCAATTCGTCTGAACTCATACCCAAGTTCAGCAGTGTGGGATGCAACACTGTTGGTATTTCAGTATTTTTTAAATCATAAAAACTTTCATAAAAAATAAGTAAAATAAAATTAATGGTCGCCACCATTTTGACTCCAGTTTTGACCTCGTGTAACTCTATTTTGATGCGTTCTAAAATGTACGTGCACCAATCGAAATGTGTTCCTTGAACAATGTGAACGATATAGGTCAATGCCCATAATGGAAGTTCTGTTCTTCCAATAAAAAATAGTCTTGCTTGGAAGAACTCAATAATGGCCTTCATATTTTTATTTTCAACACAGTTGTAAGTTAAGCCTCTCTTAGACTTAGCAACGAAAGCTGCATAAAAAAAAATAGATGAAAAAACATGTTGAAAATTAAATTTTGAACAATAATAGAAATAATTGATGGGAATTATACCTTCAACCACTTTCCAGGGAAGATCAAATTCATCCTCCAAGTATTTTTTGTCACGCTTACCCATAGTGAACCTCGAAGACACGACAAGGAAACTCTTGTGTGGAATTTCTATTAACCTCTGGATGTCCGTAGGTGTGACGGTGAATAACACTTGTTTATTCTAAAAAGTGACATTCACTATTGCACGGTCATGGTTGTAACCATCAATGATACTCTGTAGAAGGTTCTTGTCGTTCTTGAGCTACAACATTGTTAGCAAATGTTGTAAACCTGATGCAGAGAGCCACGTATTGTCATAACCAGGGGTGGTTGACAAATCAATCATGGCGATGCAAGTAGCATTCTTGAACATAAAATTTCCAAAGGCAGTTTGAGTAGATATGGTAGGATTGGCCATTGTTCGATAAAGTAAAAGCAGAAAGTGGATTGCAAAGAGTGTGGGGTGATGGTGTATCAGGAGTTAGAGAGATCATAGAAATGTAACCGAAAAAATGACTTCCCAATGCCTATTTATAGATACAATTGATACAGATTTGGACACATGGCAGAATGTCATTCGGTATGCACTAAGGCTGACTGATCGACTGACATGTGGCAGAGTAAACATTGATCCAGTGACGAATATTTTCCACTCGATCGTATGTTGAACTTTATTTTCATCCGATCCATTTATCAGACTTCGAAAATCACCCGGTCTATCAGTCGGACTATGATTTCCATTCGGATTGATGTTGGTCAATGTTATACATTCGGTTCGCAATTCGGACCTCTATTTTCACCTGGCTCATAGCCGGTTCTCGACTTCCACCTGGGTTGTCAATCGGTTGAGGTTTTCCATCCAGGCACCCGTCCTAGAATTCCACCCGGTCCATTGGCTGGTCGACTGTTTCCATCCAGGCCATTACCCATCCTCAATTTCCACCCAGGCCACTATTCGTACATTATTTCAACCTGCCCATATCACCGTATCTTGATTTCCACCCAATAGATCATCGATCTATGTTTTGCACCTGGTTCATATCCTAGCTTTGTATATTACCCGGTACATAATCAGGATGTGTTTTCACTGGGTCTGTTATCGGCCTGTGTTTTCTCTCTATTCGCCATTTTTTTCAAAAATTAAGATAATTCGCCATGTACTCTGACATGAGGTTGACTTGGATTCGCTAGGGATTCACAACGGATTTGTAATTTATTTACAAGGATATTTTCGGTTCGACCCCTTATGCATAACCCTGGTCCTCATTTATCACCGAGTTCAAATGGCCTCTTTCAATTTGGAATCTGAAGCCTTACAGTGGTACCAATGGTTGCAGAAAACTATCCCTGATTCTTCTTGGGTAGAATTTGAGTCCTAGTTACTCACTCGCTTTGGCTCTAGTGAGTATGATGATTTTACAGGACAGTTGACAAAGCTAAAACAAACTTCGATAGTTCGAGATTACCAAATACAATTTGAGAGATTGGCCAACAAGACTACAATAATGAATGAAGGATTATTTATGAGTTTTTTTTTAGTGGGTTTTCGAAAGATCTCTAAGTCGAGGTCACAATTTTTAGACCACAATCCATGATGCAGGCCATCCAGTTGGCTTGTTTGGTCGAGTCCAAATTTTTAGCATAGAGGTGGTTATCTAAATTTCCATAGGCTAAACCCTATTTTCCTCCTCGATTCCACAATCAACATGAACAAAAATCTGTTGCACCCAAAAATTTAACCACTGATAAAATGGATGCGTGACGCGCCCAAGGGTTGTGCTACAATTGTGATGAAAAGTTTTCTCACGGGCATAGGTGCACCCAAAATAAATTATTCCTCATCGATGTTGATGAGCTTGACACCAGCAACCATAGTGATTATGACACTAAATCAGTAGAGGAACCACCTAAACCAGAGAAAGAAAACCCAAGTGACTCACAGACTGAAATTTATATTCATGCTCTTGCTTGTAATACTATGCCCCAAACCATGAAAGTTATGGGTTATTTCAAGGGCCTACGACTTACCATCTTGATTGATTCTAGTATTACACACAATTTTATTGATCCCCGCATAGCCAAGCAGGCAAATTGTTATGTATACACATGTAATTCCTTTGAGGTTATGGTAGCCAATGGTGGAACTTTACCTTGCAAGGAAAAATGTCGCAATGTTAAGGTTAATATTGGGGACTATGAGCTCAAACAAGATATGTTTGCACTTCAATTAGAGGGATGTGATATTATGTTGGGATATCAATGGTTGGGCACATTGGGAGTCATATATTGGTACTTTGATGAGCTTTGGATGCAATTTTCACAGAATTGACAATCCTACACTCTCCATGGCTTAAAAGCAGGGTCCTCATAGATTATCAGTTCCAGCCGAATGGAGAAGTTATTAAAAAAATCATCTCGGGGTGTCATAGCTCAGATTTTTGCGATCCAACCGCATCCTTCAGAGGAGGATTCTATTCTTGAATATTTGAAACTTATTTTGAGCAAGCACAACTCTATTTTCACTGAGCCAACATAATTACCACCTTGTCGCTTTAATGACCATGCTATTCCCTTGTTACCTAGTAATGCACCACCCAAAATTAGACCATACAAGTATCCTCATGCTCTTAAGTCAGAAATTGAGAAGTTAGTACAGGAATTGTTAAAATTCGGTGTCATTCGACCCAACAAAAATCCTTACTCTTCCTAGATTTTATTGGCATGCAATAAATATGGGTCTTGGCGGTTGTGTATCGATTATCGAGAGCTCAATAAACTCACCATAAAGGATAAGTTTCATATTCCAGTGGTGGATGAATTACTGGATGAACTTCATGGGACTATGTATTTTTCCAAACTTGACCTTCGCTCAGGGTATCATCAAATCCGACTCAAAGAGGAGAATATTCCCAAGACTGCCTTTCGTACTCATGAAGGTCACTATGAGTTTTTGGTAATGCCATTCGGCTTTACTAATGCCCCTTCCACCTTCTAGAGCCTCATGAACAATATTTTTTGTCCATTCCTTTGAAAGTTCATTCTAGTCTTCTTTGATGACATTCTAGTGCATAGTCGCTCATGGGAAGAGCATATTATTCATATGAATCAGACTCTCCAGTTGCTGGTACAACATCAACTCTATGCCAAACGTTCCAAGTGTTCTTTTGGATTGATAGAAGTAGAATATTTGGGACACATTGTCACTAAGGAGGGCATTAAAGTTAATCCCAATAAAATCCAAGTTGTTCAAGAATGGCCAAAACCTCACACTCTCAAAGGTCTTCGGGGATTTTTAGGGTTTACAGGTTATTATCGTAAATTTTTTTGTAACTATGGTAAAATTGTAGCTTCCCTCACTTCCATGCTAGAGGACTCTTTTACTTGGACACAACCCATTGAATAGGCTTTCTAATAATTGAAGTAGGCCATGACCACTATGCATGTCTTAGCCATGCCGAATTTCTCCAAACCATTTGTTATTGAAAATGATGCTTCAGGTCGTGGTATTGGGGCAGTGTTGATGCAAGAAGGGATACCCTTGGCCTTCACTAGTAAAGCTCTCTCTAGTCGTAATTTGGAAAAATAAACTTATACCAAGGAGATGATGGAAATTCTGCATACCATAACCCATTGGCGACCGTATCTCATTGGGTGTCATTTCTCCATTAAAACAGATCATCAGAGTCTCAAATACTTTTTGGAGAAATGGGTTGCCACCCCTAAACAACAAAAATGGGTCTCTAAACTCATGGGCTATGATTATGATATCACGTGTAAGAATGGTAAGGAGAATGTTGTGGTCTATGCTCTCTTGTCAATTTGAAGCTCTAAGTATGTTGTGTGCCATTTCATTGCCCGTCCCCCAATGGATTGATTCTTTACGCCAGGAGGTAGTTCAGGATTCTGATTTACAAACTTTGGTTGCTTCCCTATCCACTGAGCCTACTTAATGTCCAGGCTACACTTTGGATGTCTATGATCTACGTTACCATCAATGCCTTGTTGTTCCCCATAAGTCCTCAATACGGGAACTTCTCATGATAGAACTGCATGCTACTCCATCTGCTGGCCATTTAGGATTTCTTAAAACATATGAACAACTCAAGCACACTTTTTTGGAAGGGTATGAAAAAGGATATTCATGAATTTATGGTAGCTTGTGATACATGTTAGCGGATGAAAGGTGAAATAGTGCATTCTCCAGGTACTCTTCAACCCTTGCCCATTCCTGACCAAGTCTGGACAAATATTTCTATGGATTTTATTGAAGGCTTACCTAAGTCGGGCGACAAATTTGTTATCTTCATGGTAGTGGATCATCTTTTGAAGTATGCTCACTTTTGTCCCCTCTCCCATCCTTACACAGCCTCCACCGTTGCCCAAATTTTCCTTGATTCTATCTTTCGCCTTTATGGTATACCCTCCTCCATCGTGTTCGATCGTGACCCAACCTTCACTAGTCACTTATGGCAATAATTATTTAAGTTGTAGGGGACTCAGCTCAAGATGAGTTCAGCATATCATCTGCAAATGGATGGCCAGACAAATATTGTCAGCAAATATTTGTAAACCTACCTTCGTTGCTTTTCTTCAGATCACCCTACACACTGGGCAAGATGGCTTCCTTTGGCCGAGTGGTGGTACAACACTTCTTATCACACAACCACCAAGGTTACCCCTTTTGAGGCGGTTTATGGGCACCCTCCATCGATGTCTTCCTCCTACATTCCAAGTAGCTCCAAGGTCCATATAGTTGATACTACTCTCAGTCAGCATGCTAATGTCCTTTGTCAACTGAAGCTGAATTTGGAGGCCGCCCAAAATCAGATACGCCAACAGGCTGATCAACACCATTTTGAACATAGTTTTGATGTGGGTGATATGGTTTTCCTTTGCTTACAACCGTAAAAATAGTTGTCCCTCCATATTTGTAGATGCTAGAAGCTTACTGTAAAGTACTATGGGCCATACAGGTGTTACAACGGATTGGTGCCATAGCCTACAAATTGGCCCTTTCACCCACATCCAAGATCCATCATATTTTTCATGTTTTTGCTCTCAAAAAGGTGGTGGGCAATCAGGTACAGGTTCAATATGCACTCCCAAAGTTAGATGAAGAAGGTTCTATCTTGCTTGAACCCAAAAAATTGTTGGATCTTCGAACTCACACTCTTCGCAATCGCACCACTATTGAAGTCCTTTTTTAATGGCATGGACTCCAGTCAGAATATGCTACATGGTAATCTATCCATCAGCTCCAGCACCAGTTTTATCACCTTTATCTTTTAGGACAAAGCTTTTTGAATGGGAAGGACATGTTAGGATCCCATCCTAAAGTTATTTTGTAATTCTCATTATTATGTAATGACACACTTCCAACGTGGGGGATCCCATATATAATGTTATTTTGTAATGTATGTAGCATGTTATGCTCCTAGGCAAGTGGGGCCCTTTTATGTAACCGTTAATAAGATTGTAACCAAAATTTGGTATAATATTCTAGCTCGAGTGGCATTTTGCATGTAAGCCAACTCTTGAGCCTAGGGTTAGGGTTTGCATGAAGTATTTCTTTAAAAAGCTATGAATCCATGTACGAATCATATTTTTGCAAGTTAATGAAATATTGAAGGAGGTTGCCCCCTCAAAGAGGCCTGTGATTCTGAGTTATTTGTGATATTGTTTTAATTATGTAGTTAATTTCTACATAATATTATTCTATTATTGCATGTATTTCAGTTATCTTTCAATATTTTGTGTGTGTGATCTTTATTTCAATAGTAGGTTCCTAACACATAAAGAGGGGGCAAGAAAGCAACCTTGTCTAATTGAGAAAAAAATGCTAATAGCTTCTAATTGAAGTTTTTTGAAAGTGAGGATAACAAAAGCATCTAAAAAGAGCGATTTAACCTCAAATTTGAAACCATTGCCAAAACCTAGGTATTTGAGCATGGCAGGAATGAAATGCCACTCAATGTGATCATAGCCTTTCTCAAAGTTAATTTTGAAAAAAATGGCTAGTTGGTTGGATTTTTTGATCCATTCCATTCCCTCCTAGACAACCAAGACATTATCTAATATATATTTACTTCTTATGAAACCTGCTTGTTTTTGTCTAATGATGTCAGGAAGCAAATGGTATAGATGCAAGGCTAAGAATTTGGATCTAATGTTGTATAACATATTGAGAAGGGTGATCTTATGCCAACTCGTGATCAATGAAGGGTCTCCCTCCTTTGGATAAATTTTATATTACCCTTCTCAATTTTAAGTCCAAGAGAGTCGTTTGTTGAAGCTTCCCAATAAACTTGGAGCAAATCAAGGCCTACAAGGTCCCAAAGGGATTTGTAAAATTCATAAGGGAAGTCACCTATATTGAGAGATTTATCATTAGCCATTTGAGAGACGGCCTCATGTAGGTCTTTGAGCAAGAGTGGTCGATCACATGCAACTCTTTGAGCATCAAAGAGTTCGTTGGGGACCACAACAAGACAATCTTGGAGGGCTTGCTCCCATCGGTCTAAAGGCTTTTGTGAGGTAAATATCTACCTATAGTGTTGGACAAAGGCTTGAATAACCTCCAACAAGGCAATAATTTGAACCCCTACCTCTTGAATGGCCTTGATGCAAGCATTATGATGAGGAGGCCTATGACAATGGAAAAATTCCTTAGAGACCCTGTACCTAATTTTGAGTCAATGCATTTGGCCTCGATTTAGGCTCCCTTGGCATCATAATGTTCAAGCAATATAATTTGGTGATGCACTTTCACCACATGCAACTGGAGATCATGATTGAAATGGAAAGACTCAAGTTGTCAGGTTGCTTGAGCCAATTCTTGCTTGAAAGCAACATTAAACTGAAGCTTTAACTTGACAACATATTTTCCAATAGATCTAAGAAAGGAGGTCGTTCTACAGATGGCATTTTACCACTATTAAATATAGCTAGTGGTACTAGAAGGAAAATAAACCAAGTTCCATATCCTCCAAATCTATAAAAGAAAGGTAGGATGATGAATAAAGGAGGTATCTATAAAGTACTAGGAGGTGAACTGGCAAGGAGGGGGGGTGAGTATTTCAATGGAGAAAACTATGAAGGAATGATCAGAGAGGATGGTATCAGGTACAACCTCCATGAAAGGATTCAATACAGACATGCAATAAAAGACAAAGACTCTTTGGTTGGAAATAATAGCATTGTAAAGGTATTTAAAAACTCAATTTTCTCCCTAATGTTGGTTAGATAAGGAGAACCAGGTATGTATGGAGAAGGGGGAGATGGAAAAACATAAATTAGGGTCAAAAAACCCCAAATTATTTTTCATAAAGTACCAAGCCTTGCATTCTCCTGTAGCCCAACACATCAGAAGAAGGCCAACTTTATCATGGAAATATTCAATCATATTAAAGTCTCTGCTAACAATCTAGGGGGGAGATGAGCTTTATGAGTTTTAACTTTATTATGAGGTAGAAATAAAATATTAGGTATTCTTTCATTTATATTCTTATATATATTTAATTCTTTTAAGGCTTGTATTGTAATAGAAAGATGATATTGGTAGGATGTTTTGGCTTCACAAATATTGAAATATTTTTAATTTTTAATTCTAATAAGAGATGAAACACCCATTAATGATATATATTTTGTCATCATATATGTTTTATTATTATTAGAAAAAAATGTAAGCGTATTTGATAAATTGTAACTACCCTAATATAACCATGTCAACTATCTTTTATTATTGTTAGCTTGAGCCCTAGGATTAGGTTAGTCAACCCTTGAGCATTAGGATTAGGGTCATTTGATTTAGTCTATAAATAGAGGAGTTATGTTGTAGTGGAAACATCATTCAATCTTATTATCTTAAGTCCCCTTTGGTGTGTATGAGACTTTGACCTCTCTAAGTGGCTATGAAACTTTGTTTTCTCTAAGTGGTTAAATTTTATGCTGATTTGGAATATCAAATTTATTTTTTGTGATATTTGACTTCTTGCTATTCAATTTGATTTGTTGTTTTAGTGAATCTTTTATTTTATGTATTTTTGAGTTATTTATCCTATTTCTATTTCTAGAAGTTGTTTTGTTATAAGTGGTATCAAAGCTTTGATCTTGGTCCCTTGTGGTGATGTGAAAAAAATGACTATAGGGTGTATGAGCCTACCCAAACCCTTATTATACTAGGTATGCTTCTTGTTGTCTGGGTATTTTTTAAATGTTTTTAGGCTCCACTTGTTAGTGCATTTTTCTTTTGTAATATTTTGATTCAACCATTGTTTTTTACTTATACCTAAATTAAAAAAGAGTTCCAAAGGCATATGGACCCTTACAAGAGATCCATCTCATTATGATCATCTTGTTGAGCCAATAAAAATAAAGGGTATGTCTAGCAATACTTTTTGAATATTTTCAAAGGTTGTATTTAGGATTTTGCTTTTGTTTCCTAGTGTATGAATGGACCCTTAGATTATAGTAGCTAATTGCGAATCAACATGTATTTGAAACACATAGGTTTATCCAAGGATGCATGCATGAGAAAAAAGAAACATCAACCTAGAAATACCTCTATAGGAGGTCTTGCTCATTTACTTGCTTGGCCTCATGATATTCCTATTTTGTGCATCAACATTTCAACCTTCAAGAGTATGTATCCATGTAGTTTGATATTAGATATGGATAGCATCATCCATCTACACCATGTGCCTAAATAAGGCCATGTCACATTAGTTGCTACAAAGTTACGAACCCATGCTCATAAATGATTATTATGGAAGCTTTTCCATTATCAGCACTATATTTTATGGCCAAAGTTTAAAGTGATGTTTCTCCATAGGTTTTACAAAGGCTCACCTTTGTATGTGGTTTTTTTTATTGAAACCAAGCAAATAGGTTTGGTTGAGGACTAAAAGATAGATTTAATGGGACTTCTTACATGCACCTATTAATTGTATCCAATGATGGAGGCCTCTTCCTTTCACCATAGCCTTAAGGATGACATCAAGCAAGAGGTCAATATGCATGATTAGTGCACCCTTGAGGAGGAAAAATATTTTTCCTTTATAGTAGATAAAAAGCTCTAGTTATTTCTTCCCCTACCATGGTGTGATTTTAATCCTCAATAACCTTACTTCAATAACCACAATGACAATAAACAATGGGGATTCTTGTGTTACAATACCATTCTTTCCATCATTGGGATCAATCTTGTGAGCAATGGTGTAACTTCCTTGTAAATATTGAGGATGTGATTTTTCAAAAGATGAAGGTCAAGACCCTTTGGCATGAGAGTCATCGACTAGTGTAGAGGATTTCGTGCAACATGTTGATACATGGATCCCTTTGGGTTTCCCTCATGAGGCTATAAGCCCATAATACTATCAATGTAAAAGGCTTCATCAAACATCAATTCATTAAAATGTTGATCAATTTAGGTCACATGGATAGTTTTATTGATAAGACAATAAAATCTTGGGACTATATATCAATATTAGGGCCCAAGACAAATTCCATGTATTGACTGTAAATGAGGACACAACTCAATGTGTGGGTTGCATGACTAATGTTCACATCCATATAAGAGACTATACTTGGTCCAAACCTCTTTTTTCCATAGATTTGGATAGTGAGCACAATGACACTCATAGGTCATAAATATCCATATTATTTTGTAATAATTTATGTCAAATGGGTGGAAGACAAGGCCATTTATCTCTAAGGCATCGAAACTTATCCTTCCAAAGTGATCAAATCACACTGTATGGAAAATATCTTGAAGAAGGGTGATCATGGACTCTTTGCCTATGTCAATTGCATTGAAGTCTAGTCTTTTGAGTTGCTCCATTTGGTTATTACTTTAGACATGCAATCTATAGTTGATTGTTATACAATTATATTTGATGAACCTATGAGTCTTCCCCCTAAAAAAACCCATGATCATGCCTTCCACTTGGTTTTGTGAAGTCAAACTCCCAATTTTAATCCTTATAATTTTCCCCAACCCTAGAAATTTGACACAAAGGAGCTAGTTTAGGAGATGCTGGAGCAAAGAATTAGTCCTTATTCCTCTACGATGATCATGGTTTGATATAAGTATAATTATTTGCATGCATGTCTAGACTTATAACCTCTCAACAAGATACCATTAAATATAATTTCTCTATCCTTGTTATTGACGATTTATTGGATAAACTGCATAGTTCTAAAGACTTTACGAAGCTTGACTTGCATTCTATGTTCCATAAAATTAGGGTTTGAGAAGAGGATATTTCCAAGACTAATTTTGATATATATGATGGTCATTATGAGTTATCATGCCCTTTGGTCTTACTAGTAGCCTCATGAATTGTATCTTTCATTCCCTGCAAGTTTGTATTAGTTTTCTTTGATGATATCTTAGAGTACAGTAAACCATGGGAAACTCATTTAGCTCATGCTAACAAAATTCTCCACCTACTATAAAAGGAAAAGTTATTTTTCAAGAGGTCCAAATATTTTCTTGGGCTATTTGAGGTAGAGTAATTGATACATATAGTCTATTAGGAAGGATTCAAGGTGAATCATCAAAGCAATACAATATTTACCCAGGCCTAAATCCCTTAAGCAACTTTGCATATTTTTAGGTCTTATTGTGTATTACAAGAAATTTATTTACAACTATGGAAAAATTGTAGCCCCACTCATCACTATCACTAAGAAGGATTATTTTTCTTAGTCTGACACAACCTCCCACACCTTCAATGCCCTAAAGTAGGCTATGTGTATTGCCCATATTTTGGCTATTCTTGATTTTAAGAAATCTTTTGTCATTGAATGTGATGTTTCAAGAATAGGTATTGGAGCTATTTTGATGCAATACAACCACCCTTTGTCCTTTGAAAGCAATTAAATTTCCAACAAGCATATGGGTAATCCATTTATGAGAAGGATATGTTAGCTATTTTGCATGTTGTGGGGAAAGAAAAACCTTATTTATTGGGATGACATTTGATTATTAAGACTACCCACAATAGCCTCAAGAATTTAATGGAACAATACCTCTTTTTTTCAAAATTAAAATGGTTGAGCAAGATATTAGGGTATGATTTTACCATCAAGTACGAGAAGGGAAAGTAGAACGTGGTGGTTGATGCTCTATATCACAAACATGAGGACATTATTGTTCTCAATGTCATTTCTAGTCCTCTTCCACAATGGCTTTATGTTATCGCATTAAACTCATTATAAACATTTTCTTTATAATGAGATCCACTTTATCTTATTTTTTCTATTGAATATGATTTCATAACTTTTGTTTATGTTTCAATAAAAACCCTAGGTCATTCTAAATTTTTTTGAAGCCTAGATTTGTATATTTAGAGGTAAAAAAGGCTTAAAAATACCTTGCATGCATGTATTAAGTATTGATTCATCTTATTTCATGACCATAGAGCCCAAAATTGTTATCTTAATTTCTTCATATTTTGTTCATGTAGAGACAAAAGGGATAAAATTTTCAAGTGACTACCCTTATTATTGTTGTGAAACCACACAATTAATTTAATATCCGCAACAACACTTCAATATTGAATTATTATTAACAACATGCAACAATAATAATTCTGATTCAAATACCAATACCACGAACAATATGCAATTATCAATTCCAATCCAGACAATAAGCAAATAGTAAATCCGATCAAATCAATGCCACAACAAATCCACAACCACTCAGAGAGGGCAAAGTCTCATAGCCACTTTGAGAGGGCGAAGTCTCTTATGCGTAGAATACACAAATTAAATTCTAATTCTTCGATGATCCAAACTAATAAAATATTCTTCCTATTTATAAATGAAATCAATAATAACCTAACCCTAATTCTCAAGGGCCGACTAACTAAATCAAAGGCCCGAGATAAAAATAATTAGCCGACATGGCTATATTGGGATCATTACATGGCTCCCTCCCTCAGAAATCTTTGTCCTCAAAGCTAGAAAATACTAGAAAATACTCTCAGGCTCCCACGTAGCGTCTTCTTCTGGAAGGTCCTGCCACTTGATGAGAAACTCTTGAATTTGGTGAGATCGAAGATGATGCACTCTGGATCACAATATTGCTTCAGGTTGAAGAGTTATTCGACCTTCTTCATCAAGTAATGGAAGCTCTGTCTGGGACTGCACCTTTTGGCCAATAACTTGTTTGAGACAAGATACATGAAAAATTGGATGGATGCGAGAAGAGGGTGGAAGCTCCAATTGATATGCTACTTCACCAATGCGACGAACCACCTTGTAGGGCCCATAAAATCGAGGAGCCAACTTCTGATTAGACTTGATCTTCAAGGACAATTGCTTATAAGGTTGTAGGCGCAAAAAGACCATATCTCCTACATTGAATTGTCATTCAAAATAATGTGAATCTTGTTGTTGCTTCATACGATTCTGGGCCTGGGTCAAATTATCTTTAAGAAGTTGAAGCACAATTTGACGTTGTTGTAACAAATCATCTACCTGGGCCACTTTGGAAGATCCTGGAACATAGTCTGTGATTGATGGAGGCTTTTGACCATACAAAGCTTCAAATGGAGATATCTTAAGGGAAAAATGGTAAGAAGTATTATACCACCATTCTGCTAATGAAAGCCATTGAACCCAGTGATATTGCTTATCTTGAGCAAAACAATGAAGGTAAGTACCCAAACATTTATTAACAATCTCTGTTTGACCATCATATTGGGGGTGATATGAGGAAGACATACTCAACTTGGTACCACTAAGATGAAACAATTCCTTCCAAAAGTTGCTAGTGAATATAGGGTCATGGTCACTCACAATGGTTTTGGGCATACCATGTAACTTAAAAATAGAATCAAGAAATACCTTGGCCACCTTACTTGTTGAATAGGGATGTTGTAGTGCACAAAAATGAGCATACTTGGAAAGACGATCTACTACCACAAAGATCATTGTTTTACCCTCTGATTTGGGAAGACCCTCAATGAAATCCATGGATATGTGCTCCCATTGGCGGTTAGGGATAGGTAAGGGTTGCAACAATCTAGGAGATTTAATTGTTTTCCCTTTGTTACATTGACATACCTCACACTCAGCCACAAATGTCTTGACATCTGATTTTAAGCCTTTCCAAGAAAATGATTGCTTCACCCATTGGTATGTTTTCAAGAATCCTGAGTGTCCCGCTAGAGGAGATGCATGCAATTCTTGGAGAACCATTGACTTAATAGTTGAATATTGAGGAAGATAGATGCGATATTTTTTGTGAAGCACTCCATCCGAATATGAGAAGTAAGAATGCAATGATGATCCTATTTTCATATCTTGAATGATTTGAGCAGTCTCTAAATCAGCAAGCCATTCTTCTTGAAGTTGAGAAAGCCATTGTGGACAAGGACCAGAGATGGCATTGATAGCCACATCATCCTCGTATTTATGAGATAAAGCATCAACCACCACATTTTCCTTACCTTTCTTATACTCAATGACAAAATCATAACCCAAAAGTTTGGTCATCCATTTATTTTGTTCAGGGCATGAGAGACGTTGTTCTAAGAAATGCTTTAGGCTACTATGGTCAGTCTTAATGATGAAATGACTACTCAACAAATAATGCCTCCATTTCTCTATGGCATGTAAAATAGCTAGCATTTCCTTCTCATAAGTGGACCATCCCAAATTCTTGCCTAAAATTTGCTTACTTTCAAAGGCCAATGGGTGACCATCTTGCATTAAAACAACTCCAATACCTGTGCCAGAAGCATCACACTCAATGACAAAAGGCTTGCTAAAATCAGGAGTGGCCAAAACTGGAGTGGAACACATAGCCTCTTTGAGGGCTTGGAAGGCCTGAGAAGCAACTTCAGTCCAAATAAAAGCATCCTTTTTGGTAAGAGCAGTGAGAGGCACCACAATCTTGCCATAGTTGCGGATAAATTTTCTGTAATAACCTATGAGTCCTAGAAATCCATGAAGTTTTTTAAGGGATTTGGGTAAGGGCCAATCTTGAATAGCTTTGATTTTATTAGGATCTACCTTGACTCCTTCATGAGATACTATATGTCCCAAATATTCTACCTCTTGGACCCCAAAGGCACATTTGGATCTTTTAACAAAGAGTTTTTCCTTTTGTAATAGATGAAGGACTTTGTCAATATGAACTAGATGATCCTCCCAAGATTTGTTGTATATTAAAATATCATCAAAGAAGACTAGGACAAACTTGCGAAGAAAAGGCCGAAAGACATGGTTCATGAGACTTTGAAAAGTAGAAGGGGCATTAGTGAGACCAAAGGGCATGACTAGGAACTCATAATGACCCTCATGTGTACGAAAAGTAGTTTTAGGGATATCCTCTTCTCTAACCCTAATTTGGTGAAAACCAGAGCGTAAGTCTAGTTTAGTGAAATATCTAGCACCATGTAATTCATCCAACAAGTCATCTATAATAGGGATAGGAAACTTATCTTTGATAGTGATCTTGTTGAGAGGATGAAAATCAGGACACATGCACCATGAGTTATCCTTACGTCGTACCATCACCATCGATGAGGAATATGGACTAATGCTTGGATGGATGATTCCATGCTCTAACATTTCTTGGACCAACTTCTCAATCTCTAACTTTTGGGGTTGTGGATAGTG
Source organism: Wollemia nobilis (assembly GCA_028583015.1). NCBI lineage: Eukaryota > Viridiplantae > Streptophyta > Pinopsida > Araucariales > Araucariaceae > Wollemia > Wollemia nobilis. The sequence continues at coordinate 2,037,996 of JAQPPZ010001994.1, read as the reverse complement.
ATAAGGACGCACATTAGGAGGTTGACTACTAGGAATCAGATGGATGGCATGATCATGTGTGCGCTTAGGAGGTAGACCCCTTGGCTCACTAAAGACTTCTTCATAACTATCCACAATATTTTGGAGATCCATTGGAAGAGTTGGAAGAGATGAATCCAAGGATTGAACCTCTATGCAATTCACTTGGGCAAGGAATCCATAACCACCTTTCTTCAATATCTTCTCCATGCTATGTGAACTCACCACCTTGGAGGGAGGAGGTTGAATTCCTTGAAGACAAATGACCCTTCCATTCTCTGTCCACTTGATGTATAATTTTTGTAGATTAATAGTAACATCATCGAGCTGAGATAGCCATTGTGCACCCAAAATGACATTTGAGCTTCCTAGGTTCATAGCAAAGAGATTACCCATCCAAGTATAATTCCCCATTTGGATTGTAACTTTAGATGTTCGACCCACACATTGAGTAGTACCCCCATTTGCAATTAAGACTTGAAATTTATCTTGATTTGAAGTATTGATATACAAGCCCAAGGATTTTGTTGTCTTACAATCTATAAAGTTGTGTGTACTACCTGAATCAATCAACACATTAACACGTTGTTGTTTAATGAATCCTTGTACCTTGATAGTGTGATGAGCTTGAAGACCCATAAGTGCATGAACAGAGAGAGCCACAATATCATCCTCTTGTTCTACTTCATCTACTTTTATTGGTTGTTGTCCTAATTTTATGGATGGCTCCTATTGTGATGAATCTTCCTCCTCAACAACTGATGCATCTCCATATTCTAAGAGAAAGCTATGATGTTCTTCACAGGCTTGATCTTGAGGATGATGTGAATGACATTTAAAATAGAAAAATCTTGTGGAATGCTCAAAATTGTGATAAGGATGATGAGAGTTGAAATCACGTCTATATGGAGGACCAAAATCTTGGAGTTTTTGTTCTACCACTAGAGCTATACATTGTGCATCATCAAGGGTATAAGGATCATGCATGTCAACTTCCTTTCGAATTTTATCCTTAAGGCCATAGTGAAAGGTAGAGACCACCACTGCTGGACTCAATTCTTGTGTATAGGTGAGTAGACTTGTGAACTCGGAGCAATAGTCTTCCATTGTTCCTATTTGCTTAGTTTGCATAAGACGTACCACATATGATGTGGAAGATCCCTTATCAAATCTTCGAAGAAATCGTTCCTTAAATTGAGGCCATAAAAGAGGGCCACCATGTTGATGAAGCTACCATAACAACCATTGATAAGCTTGGGTACCTAATTTAGAAGTTGCTAATGCAACACGACTTTTTTTGGAATATGGTACAAATGGATAAGGCCTTCCATTTTGGCCAACCATCCTCGAGGATCAACACCTTCAAAGGTGGGCATGTCAATTCGAGGAACCTGAACATCATGAGGCCATTCCAAGAAATTAGAAGCACCTCCTATTGAGGAATCTAAATCAGAAGCAAAACCTAGGTCATAAGCATCATAAGTTGGAGGATTATGACTAGGTGGTGGTTGTGGATGAATATGAGTATTTGGTACTTGTTGAATGGTTAAGGATTTTTGCGTGATGGTTTGTTGAGACTCCAAGAGTTGAGGAGTTATAGTAGGGGATAAATGTAGGTGTTTTCTAATGTCCTCTAAGGATTCATAAATTGAAGTAATTGTTTTTCTTGTTTCCCAAGATATGCACATAGGTCAGGGTCAATAGTATCAGGAAGAGGATTACTAGTTGGAGTGGTAGTGGTAGGAATGACCATGGAAGGGTTAGGAGTAGGAGATGAAGAACCTAAGGTGTTGAGTGGAGGTGAAGCCATAGCGCTTAAGGATGAAAGAAGACATTGGTCAAAACTATTAATATTAATGGGAGTGTTATGATGCTTACCAAGATTTCTGGGTTGATACTTCTTTCTGCTCATATACACATCTTATGGAAAGGCAGTACGTTGTAATCGACCATTCACTCATGTCCAACCAGTAGTTGTAGCAGGTTCACTCATGCACTTTGATCAACTTGAAGAGAGAACACCAAATGATAGGACTTCCACAAAAACTGACAATACCTAATATTTTTTTAATTATTTAAATAATTTTATTAATTAGAGAAAAGGTTTAAAAATGAGAAAGAATGTGAGCTCGATTTTAATTATTAAGATTAATATGAGAAAGAGCGAAAGCAAGTGGGGTTGGGTGAAATTTAATAATTAAAAAAAATTGATGAGTGGTGTTTAATAATTAAAAAAAATGAAATGTTAAAGTGGGGGGTTTAATAATAAAATAAAATATGAAACCTTGGATAGTGAGAAGAAGAATGGAAAGACAAATGATGAGGGGTTTAATAATTTTAAAAGAAATGAAATGAGAAAGTGGAGGATTTAATAATAAAAAATGAAATGTGAAGGTTTGGGGGGTGTTTAATAATTCAAAAATAAATGTGAAGTGAAAGTGAGGGTAGGTGTTTATTAATTTAAAAAAAAAATGTGAAAGCGAGGGTGGATGTTTAATAATTTAAAATAATGAAATGTGAGACAGTGGAGATGTGGAGCGGAAGAAGATGCAATGAAAAGACAATGGAGACACTTGCTCTCTCTATTAATAATTAAATTAAATTAAATTATTAATATAAAGGAGAGAGTTGTGCCGAATAATTAAAAAAACCTAATTAATTTTAGAAATATGGAGAAGAACAAAAAGACAAATGAAAAGGGGTGCTTGCTCTCTATTAATAATTTAATTTAATTATTAATATAAAGTAGAGAGTTGTGTCGAATAATTAAAAACCCTTAATTAATTATAGAAATATGAGAAGAAAGAAAACAAGAAAATGAGTGTTGCTCTATTAATAATTAAATTAATTTTTTATTTAATTATTAATATAAAGTAGAGAGGGAAGTTGAGCCAAAAAAAATAAAAACCCTAATTAATTTGGAAAATCAAATGTACCTTTTCTTTTGCAAAAAATTGGAAGCTTTATTTTCTTAGGGCACCAAATATCTTTGTTAATTTTCATTATTCTAGAATCGTGCTCTGATACCACTTGTTGCGAAATCGCACAATTAATTTAATATCTACAACAACACTTCAATATTGAATTATTATTAACAACATGCAACAATAATATTCTAATTCAATATCAAGATCACTAACAATATGCAATTATCAATTCCAATCCAAACAATAAGCAAATAGTAAATCCGATCAAATCAATGCCACAACAAATCCACAACCACTCAGAGAGGGCAAAGTCTCATAGCCACTTTGAGAGGGTGAAGTCTCTTATGCGTAGTATACACAAATTAAATTCTAATTCTTCGATGATCCAAACTAATAAAATATTCTTCCTATTTATAAATGAAATCAATAATAACCTAACCCCTAATTCTCAAGGGCAGACTAACTAAATCAAAGGCCCGAGATAAAAATAATTAGCCGACATGGCTATATTGGGACCATTACATTTATTCCTTACCCTTGTCCCATAAGTGCATAGGAAGTTGTGACTAATCTAAGTTGTCCATTTGGAAACCTTAATGATGTGTCATTTACCCATCCTAATTACTTTTTGTAATTACTCCACTTTGCACTAAATGACCATGTCATGACAAAATTTAGTGCAAATATTATGCATGATTTTTTACTGTGGCTAACTTGACTTTTAACAAATTAAAGTTACTTCGAGTCATGCAAATTCAAGTTGACATGATCATGCATTTAATTTGCATACCCTAAAAGCTTTATATGTTGGCTTGATGTTTTATATTGATTTCATTGAGTGTTTAGGTTCTCATATGATGTCTTATGTTATGAATACTTTCAACAACTACATTTCATTCTCCCTTGCTAAAATGGAAAAGAGTCAAACTATCAACATCATATCAATTATCAATGATATAGTAGTAACATAATTGGGTGATGATGTAAAGGATTTATTGGATATCTATTAGAATTGCAAGAGTACTTCCCAAAATAGAATTAGTTACAAGGACAACCTAGACTACCTGGATGCTACAGAGAATATCATGGAATCAAGGCTACCAAAAATGGTTGCTCAACACAAGCTACCAAAATGTGCAATTTGGTCACTCATTTTGATAGTGAAGCCTTGTACACCATTTATAGAATCTTCCCTAAAAACTCCATCATCTATAACTACCAATATGACTAGTCATTTGCAAATAAATATGAGAGCATCAGTGAATTTTTAAGGGATAGAGAGTGAACGAGAACAAGACCCTTCATCTAAAAAGTGAAAGGTGTGGCATCTCAAATTTTACACTCAAAGTAAGATTTGCTATGGCCATGCTCTATAGGCTTTTATGTGAGCCAGACATCCCATTTTTCTATACATTGTGTGCCATCAATAATTTCTATCATTATTGAAGGAGTCAAATTTAATTGGGTTGCATTTATTTAGATAATTTAGTTAGAAAAATTAAAGATTTAAGAAATACTTAATCCCCAAATAGGCCTAGGTTCCATATAATTTTCTTTTTGATCGATACTTTATATGTAGTCTCATAGCTCAGGATTAGAGAAATTTTCTTTTTAAACTATCTAAAGAGACCAGCTATACATATATTTTTTAGAAATAGCCAAGAAAAAAATGGCAAGAAAAAGTTTTTTTTTTTTACATTCATTTTCTTGTCTTCCTATTTATTTATTATTTATTAAACAATACTTCTTGCCCTTGGTTTATTGAGGAAGCCAGGAAGGCTTTGAATCCATATGTTGGCCTATTCATTTAATCCCATCATACATACATTTGACTCTCGGGCTTTAAAGAAAAGCCTCATTTATTACCAAAATGTGTCCCCAATAAAATGCTTCTCAAATTAGTTTATCAAATGATATGCAACCTTAATTACTATATTAAAGAAATTAATTGGCCCACATTTATGTGTTTTCCATCCTTTCCTTTTTTCATTAGAGAAAAATTTGGGGCATTGTGCATAATTGGCCTCATAATTTGATAAAATTTAGTTACAAGATGTATATATAATATTTTATGACTATGATAGGAATTTAAAGTGGCATTTAAGATATACCAAAATACCTAGTCTTTTGAATGTACACCAAGGGAGTTAGAATAAGACATATCAAGGGACACACATTCTTTGGTAGAGGTGATAGAAAGGGGAAAAAATATTCTTCAATACATGATTTAGGTAGCTCAAATAAAGCTCCATACCAACCAGGTACTTTGATTCCTTTTCAGAAGAGAAATATTAAATTAAAGTCAAATATTGAAGTCCCAATAGAGATAGTTGCAGTGGAAGCGTATCCTATGCAAACAAGGGAAAATATCCTAAAAATGGAGAGTGATATTTTTGAAAATTTGCCAAGTGTAGGTGTGGGTAGTTTTCTCACACCCACCCGTTTCCATAGCCTAGCCATGAAGATAACCAAAATTTCAAGAATTTGCTAAGTATCGACCCTAACAAATAAATGGGCTGATGTCGGGTAATGGACAAATCCCAAAAACCCAACACGAAGGGGCGTAAAAAATTGGCCAAGCATTGAACCTAGTGAAGAAATGGGATACCGTTAGAATTTGAGTGAATCCCAAAAATCCATCATAGAGGAGGAAGAATTGGAACCTGGTGAAGAAATGGGAAGCCATCGGCCTTTGGACAGTTCCTAAAAAATCATCATGAAAGAATGCAAAAAAACAATTGAGTGTTGAACCTAGCAGAGAAATGGTGAACCATCAGACTCCAAACAGGTCCCATAAACCCATCATGGAAGAAAATGAAGATTTTGCACGGTGATTTGGGGTTATTTGCTTGAACTTGAATCAGTTGATAGCTGATAGAAAAGGGAGAAAAGTTTTGAGAAAAAATACTAAGTGTCAAGCCTGGCAAAAGAACGGGTTGATGTCAAACTCTGGATGAGTCCCAAAAACCCATATCAAAGGGACAACAAATCAGTGCTTGGCTGAGAAATGGGAGGCCACCAAAATTCGAGTGAGTCCCAAAATCCTGTTACTACTAGAAGTTTCATCCTCCACCAAGATATGCAGAATTTGAAAATGGGAGAGCAACAATGGATTTGAATATTAAAATGGTTTGAAAATGCAACACCTCATTGGTAGATTAAATCTAGAATTCATCTGATAGGCAATGAATAATCATCTATCATGTCAAGAGTGATCGGCAGTAGAATGTAGGCTACATGAGTGACTATAACGACCCACTAGCTTTAGGCGCATGTAGGCGGATATCATGGAATAACAAAATTTTCAGGTGTATCAAATGGAAATATGGACCAGATGTAGCCAATGAAGCCCACTTTCATGTTGTATAAGTGTTCAATTAAAATTGTAGGATGACATAAGAAGTAACAACCTGGCCACTCCCCTGGCACAGCCACATTCCATGATCAAACATCATGATCATGTGTAACAAAATTCCTTGTAGAGAAAAGTTATATATTGTAGGATGTAAGGCATTCAAATGGTTTGTTATTTAGCTATTACAATTTACTTGTAAAGCTTTTTATATTCAAGAAATACAAATGGATTACTATTTGGTCTCCATACTGTCGCATGTATGCATGTATATTTGGTTGCTTATTTATGTTAAAAGTAGTTGAATGCCTTAGCTTTAATTCTGCAATCTGAATTTTGTGCACTTCATTCTCTAGTTCTAGAATTTGATTTCAAATAGATGTAATTAATATTGATTGAGAACAAGATTGACTAGTCTATTAGGTGGTTTGTTTAAGTTTCTTACAATAGTTCAAGTTTAACAGTGTATGTGCTTTGATGTGGCTAAATTTGTACCCTCATAATTTCTAGCTTAAGCTATATTTCCTTCTTTTAGCACCCTTTTCACCCTCCCATTTTATTAGTAGTTAGATAGGATTCACAAGGAACTAACCTTATTCGAATATTGACCATAAAATCTCACAAGGTTGAAGTCATTCTATGTTGCTCAAGATTTGTGGGTACACAAACCTTTCCTTAGATAAATTTTTGACCAACAATATTTTGCATGGCCTGTGGGACACAGTCCCACAATTTGGATAAATCAGAATTTGGTGATGCTCTATTTTATCCATTTACTCTTTGATCACCTAACGAATCCATTAAATAAAAAACCTATAAATCCATATTAATCTTGCTTTATTTTATTTTTTATTTTTCATTATTACAAGGCAAAAGGCTAGTCAGTCTAAAGAACCAATTGATTTTCTAGATTATCCTTTGGAAGAAGGTATCTTTTTATATTTTTTGAATCAACCCAATATTCATCTCTTACAGAATATCAAGGTGATATTAACCTTACACCTGAAGTGCTTGTGGTTCCTCAAGAAACAATGGTTCAAAATCAAAACCCAAACTTGTCTTACTAGAATCATACAGACCCTCTCAATATCATAGATCAAAATTTTATTTCTCAAGTTGCCTTGAAATTTCTACCAACATATGATGGTATTGGAAAAATAACATATGAACACTATTAGGATGTCACCTCATTGGCTACCATTCATAATATTTATGAAGAGGACGTGATGATAAGGTTATTGGTCATCTCCCTAGAGGGTAAGATGTTGTATTGGTATAGAACTCTACCTAATGGCAGTATAACCTCTTGGGCTAATTTGGTTGGCAAGTTGATAGAAGAATTCAATGAGCAGCCAGATCCATTTTCCTTTCTTACTGAGTTCATAGTAATATAGGGGAACCCGCAATAGGAAATAATAGACTTCAACATCAGATTCAGTCACACTTTCAAGAGAGTGTATGATGGTCTTTGACCATATAATGAACAAACCTTGTATTATTAATTAAGAGATTTTAGTTTAGATTTAGGTTTAATGATAAGGTGGTCAAATGTTTTAACATTTTCCTAAATATACTAGGAGGCTATAAAAGTGGAGAAGGTTCTTATTGCTATAGAAAAGATACCTCCCAAATCTGTAATACCCATCTTTCTTGAGTTTCCCCAAAATCAGCCACAACCTATTGCTGCAGGTGCCACTTATCCCATTGTCACACCTCCTATAAAATTTCCTTCATGGCCTAATCCTCCTACAATACTAACTCTATTAGTTGTGCCAATAGTGATGTCACTACCTGCTCCTCCTACAATACATGCATTATCGGCCCCATACCCACAAAATACTCTCTAACAAGAAATATAAACCGCCATAAAAATATTGACCAATGAAATCACTTCAATGAAGAGAAGGGAAGCTGAAAGAATCTTTCAACCCAGAATAATCCTGTATGTATCTAGGGACCAAGCTACCTATACTAGCAAGCCTCCTAATAAATCCAATACCATATTTACAAATCAAGAAGAAGAATCTTCAACATCTACATCTAAGTCAGATTGTTGGTGTTCCACATGTAATGATCCTCATGGGGAAAGTACTTGTATGATGAACAAATATTATATACAAAAAACAGTAATTGAGAAAGTGAAAAATGCCTAGAAGGGACACATCAATAACATTAGACAAATTGGTCATAACTTCATGATGCCATTTGTTGAGCAAGTTTCTATCTTGACAAGGTTAGGAAAGAAGCATTTACAAGTTAACCCTAAGAAATTGAATTCCTTGAAAGCCCCTACAAATGATCAAGATAAAAAGAAGATTCAAGAGAAGGACCCTAAAAAGGCCCAGTCCATAAGTCATTCTAGCATCAAAAGAATGAGGTTAAATAGATTGAAACTCAGTCAAAGAGTATCGAAACACAGGAAGAAGCTAGAGGTAAGCTAAGATATACTTATCTGACCAAGCGTTAGCAGATTGAAACCATTCATGAATATAGGAGAAAGTTTGAGCAACCTTTAAGGGATAAGGAAATTCAGTCTGATATGCCCACCTTCAATATTGTTGAAGAGTTGAAGAAAACACCTTCAAAAGCTAGCATGTATGATGCTCTCCTCATTCCTGGGTAAATTGATTTACTCCAATATTACCTCAAGTAAATAAAGAATCAAGGCAAAGCCCACTCAAAGCTAAATATAGCTCAATGAAGTCTTGTATTAGGGATAGGTAAAAACAAACCATCTCTATTCTATTTATCCTTGGATATGGAAGGATGGATGGTCCACAATTGCATGATTGATTCAAGGGCTATCACTACAGTTATACCCAAAGCTATGTGTGATATTATGGGTATGGAATACACAAAAAACTACCTTGGTGTTTTGCAGTTAGATGGCACTCCAGTGAAAATCGTTGGGGAGATCAAGGATGTCCCTATGGTATTACATAGGTTGCCTTAGGTTACTATCATCCAAGAGATCATGATAGTAGACTTGGAACCCTATTTTGGGATGTGCCTATAAAGAGAGTTTATTTCTAAGTTGGGTGGCTACCTCTCCCTTGACTATTTCCATATAGAAATACCTTACAAAAGTAGAAGAGTCAAGATATACTCAAAGAAGCCCTCATCATTTCATATAGAGAAATTAGAAGAAGGGAGTAAACAAACTAATACAATTAGCATAATGATCGAAGAGGCATATTTAATGGAAGAGGTATTGGAAGAGATACAAGTAGAGGTCCAATTCTCGTTAAATAATTTCATTGCCATGATCAAAATAGGCATGGGTACTTACACCATTGTAAATCTAGAGGCAAATAAATTAACTATTCAGAATGAACCAATCCCCATGTCAATCAGATTTGGAAGCTTTATTTTAACATAGCAAGATGCAAAAATGGTGTTGGAGCTAGTATAGTCCTAATATTACCCACGAAAGTTAAAATGTCTTCTCATATAGACTCATATGGAGTTGTACAAATAATGCAACATAATATGAAGCACTATATCTAGGCTTAAAAAAGGCTGAAAAAATTTGAGTCAAGCAGTTACAAATATTCAAGGATTCTAAATTGGTGATAAATTAGGTCACTAAGAAGTATATCAGTAAACAAAATTATCTCAAAGCTTGTGGGAATAGAGTTTGGGACTTGCTAGAGGTATTTTATGCTTTGAATATCAAGGCGATCCCAAGGGAAGAAAACACCCATGCTGATATACTAGCATCAATGGAGGCCAATTATTATCCAATATCAAATGCCATATACAAGGCAAAAATATAAGGTTGGTGTATAGACCCTATGTTCTGGATAAATATTTCTTTTGGCAAGTGGTTAAGAGTGATGAGCAGGTGGTGGACTTCTTGATTCACAAAATGAATTATTCAGCCATCAAATCAATGAAATATGAAAATGATAAAGATGAGGAAGAGGAAGGAGAGTTTATTCTATTCAGCTAAAAAACAACCACATACCAAAAGGGTTGATAACCCTTGAGAGCTTGTTTGACAACAATGATCAACAAATTGGTCATACAATGAAATTTGACACCAGAGGCTTTAAGGAAATTTAAATTGCACCTAAAAAACCTCAATATTAGGGTGCAATGTTTAGAAGAAGTTGGTAGATTCAAGAATTGTGCAAAAATTTCAGTGACATAATATCTTGGACCTATAATTACCTCAAGGTGTACAAGGAGACCATACAATACACCACTGAGTTAGAACCATATACAAAACCTTTTAGGTAGAAGTAGAGGCTGGTCAATCCAAAAATAGAAGCCCTAATGAAACATGATATTTTGAAGTTGTTGAATGCTAAAATTATCTATCCTATTAAACACTCTACTTGGGTGGCCAACTTGGTACCGATAAGAAAGAAGAACAGAGATATTCAACTATGTGTTGATTTCCAAAATCTAAACAAGGCCTCATTAAAATATCATTATCCTCTTCCCTATATTGATCAAATATTGCATACAGTGGCCACAAAAAAGAGGTTTTCACTACTGGATGGATTCTCTAGGTTCAATCAGATATGGTTCCAATATTAAGATCAACAAAAAATAATATTTATCACCAAATGAGGCACCTTCACTTACCAACGAATGCCATTTGGGCTATATAATACTGGTGCCATGTTTCAGAGAGCAATGGACTTGGCTTTTGGTGAAATGGTGAACAAGGTGATTGTCATCTATCTGGATGATCTGACCATTTTCTTCCACAAAAAGGACCATGTAGAACATCTCGGGTTGATTTTTAAAAAACACAGGGAGTTTGGAGTTTCACTAAACCTAAAGAAATCCATCTTTGCTATAGAAGAAGGAAAAATCCTGGGGCATGTTGTATCTGAAGTAGGGCTGGCTATTGACCCTGACAGAGTAAGAGAAATTCTTGACCTTTAATTATCATTTCTCACAAAAAGTGATACTGAACATTAATATGCTTAGTACGAGCATGATACATATGATTCTTGGTCAAAAAGATAGCACTCTGACTATCACATCTGATCCTCACTGTCCTGCAATCAAAACCAATATCAACAACAAGTCTCTATAACCATACCACCTCATTAGAGGTATGCGTAGCAGCCATATACTCTGCTTCTGTGGTGGATAAAGTAGTCATGGGATGCCTCTTACTCATCCAACTCACTACACCTCCAAACAAAGTAAACACATAGCCACTTGTGGACCTTCGACTATCCAAGTCACCTGCCCAATCAGCATCAACAAACCCCTATATGTCCAATGACTCAACAACACCATTAGTACCATAATAAACCAAACAATGATCTGAAGTACCTCACAAATATCTGAATACCCTCTTAACATAAGTCCAATGCTCTCTACCAAGGTTATATATAAACCTACTCATAACTCACACTGCTTAGGCAATATTTGGTCTAGTGCAAACCATTACATACATTAAACTCCCAATGACACTAACATAAGGAACGTTAGACATATCCTCAAAATCATCATCACTACCAGAACTCATGTCTGAGCTCAACTTAGTACCAATAGGAAATAAAATATTAACTGGATTATAGTCATGCATATTAAACCTTTGCAAAATAGTATCAGCATACTTAATCTGACTTAACCAAAGCTTTTTGTTAGCTCGATATCTACTAATTTCCATCCCAAGAATATATTTTACAGCCCCCAAGTCCTTCATATCAAATGTGCTAGAAATTTGAGTCTCGGGTTCTCTAATCATCACCTTGTTGTTACCAATAAATAACATGTCATCAACATACAAGACAATTATTAGATTTGATCATCAATATTTTTAAAATATACACAATGATCTTCCTCACTCCTCATAAAACCCAACTTCAATGCGAAAGCATCAAACTTATGATACCACATCCTAGGTGACTGTTTCAAACCATACAAATATCTCTTTAACTTGCAAACCAATTTTTATTTTCCTTTCACAACAAAACTGTTAGGTTGCCGCATATAAATTTCCTCCTCAAGATACCCATGCAAGAAAGCAGTTTTAACATCCATTTTCTCTATCTCATAATCATAAGCAGCAACAATAGACAAAAGGAATCTAATAGATTCTAACTTAGCAACAAGAGAAAAAATTTCACCAAAATCAACTCCCTCTCTCTAGGAGTAGCTCTTGGCCACCAATCTGGCCTTATACCACTCTAATCGACCGTTTGCATCAAATTTCTTCTTAAATACCCACTTGCATCCAATGGGCTTTCTTCCTTACAATATCCTAGGTGTCACAACTATCCAAGACCATCATCTCCTCCTGCATGGCTTACATCCAAGATTCATTTTCCTTCGAAGATAGAGATTCCCTATAGGATCTAGGTTCATCGTCAGTACTCAACAAAGAAAATACACACCAAAAAATTGGTGGGCCATACCTTTTAACTAGTTTTTTTTGCCTTGTGTATCTCCTCAAGGTATGAGTAGTGGGATTTTCCTATTCTTCTTCTCCCTATGTGTGCTCATGTTGCACATCATATGAGCTCTTTGAACTTTCTAAACCCTCCTCTGCTTCTCCATCCTCAGATCCATCTAACTATTCTTCCACATTTGCATCTTCTTCTTTAGTTGTTCTTCATCTAGAAAAGCTCTAAACTCCCTAAAAACATCTCTAGAAAATACCATACTACGGGTTAAAGGATTCCAAAGCTTGTAACCTTTTACATTCTCACCATATCCCATGAAGATGCATTTATGTGCTTTTGGATCTAGTTTAGATTGTTTCTCTTGAGGCACATGAACAAAAGCCTCACAACCAAATACCCTTAAGTGTGAAATTGAAGGCTTTCTACCTATCCACACTTCATAAGGAGTTTTCCAATAAGAGCTGAACAAGGATATCTATTAATTACATAACAAGCAGTACCAACAACTTCTACCCAAAAACATTTATCTAGCTTAGCAACACTCAACATGCTCCTAGCTGTTTCCATTAAGGTTCGGTTCATTCTTTATGCAACCCCATTTTGTTGGGGAGTGTAAGGAGTAGTCTTCTATCGGATAATACCTACATGCTTACATAATTCATCAAATTCCCTAGAATAGTATTCACCCCCATTGTCAGATCTCAACACTTTTATCTTATAATATGATTGCTTCTCAACTAATACCTTAAATTCCTTAAATTTAGTGAAAATTTCAGATTTAGAGTGCATAAAATAAATCCATATTGAGACATCATAAATGAAGGAAACGTAATATCGATATTTACCCAATGCAGGAACATCCACTAGAACACATACATCTGAATGAATAAGTTCCAATGGTCTCTTATATTTATGAACACCTTTAGGAAATGATGATCTATTATGTTTACCAAGCACACAATGCTCATAGAAATTATATTTACCAATAGAATAATCAGAAATACCATAAACCAAGTTTTTATTTAGAATGGTCTTAAGACATTTTTCACCAATATGACCCAATCTATGGTGCCATAATATACATGCATTTTTAGTGCCAATTATATTGGCAGAATTACTGAAAGTAGAAGCATTTAGCCTAAATAAGGTCCCAATATGAGATCCTTTAGCTATCACCAAACTCCCTCTTACCAACCTACAACCAGAATTGCCAAATGTCACATGCATTCCAGAATCATTCAATTTGGATATAGAAAATAAATTTCTCGCAAATCCTGAAATATGCAAAACATTATCAAGGGTTTTAATACTCCCATAACTGAAACACAACTTTACCTTTCCCTTACCAATAATCTTTTTCGAGTTGTTATCACCTAGGAAAATTTATCCTCCATCAATTGCTTTATATGTGGTAAACAACTCATTGTTAGGATTCATATGTTAGGAGCAACCTAAATCAATAAGCCAAGCATCTTTACTCACAGTGTTAGCAGAAATAGTAAAGGCATCAGAATCATCATCAGATGTTTTTATGTGGAGGAATCTACATTCTTTTTCTTTGCTTTACACTCCTTCACATGCCCTCTCTTACCACAATTCCAAAACTTCACTTTACTCTTTCCGGGGATCTTAGAACGTCCTTTTGACATATCCTTCTTTTCATCCCATTTAGGCTCTCTTTCTTTGGACCTTCCCCAAACATGCAAGGCATCTTGGGAGCCACTATTCATGGTATTTCTCCTCATCTCCTTTGAGAGAAGGATAGAAATAATATTATCTAAATTTACCTCTGTAGCACCACCACTAATAGCAACAATTAGATTTTCCCAAGATTCGGGCAAAGAGCAAAGCAATAAAATACATTTATCTTCTTCTTCTATCCTAACATATATTGATGCAAGCTGACTTAAAATCAGATTAAATACATTCAAATAATCAGCAATAGATTCACCATCTTTCATTTTAATGACTACAACCTTCATTTGAGATATAACTTATTAGACAAACTTTTAGTTTGATAGATATCACCTATCCTCTTCCACAACTTGTATGCAGAGTCTTCTGTGGAGACATTCAAGAGGACATAATATAAAAGACACAACTGAATGGTTTCTCATGCCTTCTTGTCCAACTAAACCCGATCTTCATCTTTCATGTCTGAAGTTTTCATAGCTTGTGAAACTGACAACCATTGATCTTTTTCTTCCAAAAATATCCTCCATCTTTAGTTTCCACATTTCGTAGCCAGTGCCATTAAACTTTTCAATGTCCATGCAAGAAGTAGAGGCCATGGTTTTCAAAACCTACTTCACAAATCTGCAAAACCACACAACAAAATCTCCCAATGCAATAAAAAACCTTCAACACTTAAGAGAAAGGCATCCCCCTCTCAACATAACCAAATGGCTCTGATACCAAATGTTGAAAAAAACAAGGTGAAGATAGCAGCAATAACTTAGTTATGTGTATGCAAATCTGAAAAATAAGTTAATCCAAAACTGAAACAGTGAAAGTGATTGTGCATAACATCACATAAAAGAAATCAACAACACAATTAACACCATATTTATGTGGAGAAAAACCCTTTCAAGAAAAAAAACTCTACAGGAAAAGAGAGGCCAAGTATATTATTAAACTGAATAAGTGCAACAATATCCTTCTCTCTATCCTTCACCAACACCCTGTGAACCTGCAAATATAATATAATACTTCCACTACCTCCACAACTCAATTTATAGATGAGAGGTGGATGGAATACCACCATAGTATCCCAAAACAAGCGGATAAAACCACTAACAAAAAATCCAAACCCACCTGACCAACCTTATACATGGAGATAAAAAAGCATTAAATGACTCCACACGGGCATCCATATTACAGCCTATCAATAGCAAGGTGATCCACAACTTCCTATCAACCAAATCTTGCATAAAAAATAAACTAGGTGCCCAATATAGAAATTATCTCCCATATCCTCCTAGATTGTCTCCCATGGGATAAGCTCCAAATAACCACCTTTTAGTAATTATCATGATGACTGTACAACTACCGATAAATCCCCTCCATCCCTTATGAGTGAATTACAACCAATATTAGGAGTATTAAAATTACATGAGATTTACAAGGTTGATGGCACCTTAATCCCAACACAAACAGCCCTAAACCTTTCACATATTGTTAGGTAATTGAGGTTATGAATCTCAAATTTTATCTTTTGCTCTTCTCTAAACTCATCTCTTGAATTTTCCACTTCTTAGTCCTTTGTTACTTATGCATTATGATCTCTCAATCTAAATAATTCACCTAATAATGAACCTAAAACACAAGGTAACAATTTAGTCACCGTTAGGTCCGAGGTGTAGACCAATTGGTTCATCCAAACCCCATAAGGGGGGCGGAGGTCCAAGGTTCAAATCTCGGGCCTCGTCGGACTGAACGCTTGTCCCTTTCCTGGTGCTTTCAGCGACGTAAAAGGTTTAAAATGATTGTGGCATGGTGGTTATAGGGGCGGACTGCGCGAAGATCTATGTGGCGGCTTCTGGGGCGGACAGCGAGAATACTATGGCAGCCATAAAAATCCGGACAGCCTGCTCGGATTCATGGCGGCTACCGATTCCACCATGTAAATTCAAAAAAAAAACAATTTAGTCACTGTTAATGTAAAACCTAATTTAGATTATAATCAATGTGTCATGGACCTAGCCAAGCTTCCTCTATCTCCCTATACCCTAGGCTTACCTTCTAGCAACAAGGTTAAAATAGTACAAATAGGAAGTTGCTTCTTCATTTGTGCTATGACTACCAATGATGAGAAGATCCATGGAAAAAACCCTTACCCAATCGAACAACAGTTGCTTCTTGCTTGCTATCAAACTCATATCTCATTCCTAAGGATTTTTAATATTGGATTTTGAGGAAAAGTACTAGGCCTATATAAACAGGGTATTAAATAACCCCTACAAATTGAAGCCTCATTAAGACATTGTGGGATAGATTGTATCCCTAGACATAGAGATCATTTTCCTTATTTTTCTTTTGATAGTGAAGTAGAATTTGATCATCTTGATTAGTGTGATAGGTCATCCTAAGATGGTACAATTTCTTTGAATGGACTACATTGGAACAAGGACAATGACAATGGGTCATCACTTCTCATAGATCTTAGCTTCTCTAAAAACATTGATGTGTTAGTGTAAATATTCTAGCCCTAACTTATCTTGAGCTCATTGCTAATGGAGATAATTATGAGTAAAGGATGTCATGAAAAATTCTTCCCAAGATGGTCCCTCAAACTATCTAGAACAAAATTGAAGAACACAAGCTTATACTGAGATGGGGGGGTGAACAGTATAAGACCTCTTTTTACTTTTTCCTTTATACTTCAAAACAGTAAAGCAATATACCCAAAGCAATATCAAAAAAATGCACAATATCATCCACAAAGTGACACCAATTTTAACGTGGTTCACCCAAAATGCCTGGGCTACGTCCACAAAACTTTTCTCTAAAATTTATCTCAAAGTTCTTTGGGAAACCTTCCCAATTACAATGTTTATGAGCCTCGGCCCAAAGGAGACACCTTCCCCCAATCTAAATTTATGAGCCTCTGCTCAAAGGAGATACCTTCCCCTCTGCTCTAGAAATGATCCCTCAGAAGATCAATCGCCTCTACCTCTTGCCGACACGTGGAACTCCTTTCCACCGAAGACCTCTTGTCCTCAATGCTTAGCCTAAGAGACCTTCGCCTTCTATGATCACGTCCACAGAAGCTCAACTACCTGTACCAAACACAGTCAGTCGGTCTAGTACAAGTCTTCCTCTGTCTGTCAGATCTGTCCAACTATTGAACAAATCAATCCTCTGCACATAAGCCTTCTCAAAGACTTGCCAAATCTGTCCTCAGGTTCTTCTCAAAGAACCAATGCACCTCTTTCCTCAAGTTCTCTGATAGAACTATCAAAAACTCAGCTCACAAGTCCTCTGCTAGGACCTGTCCAAATCTGCTCACAAGTCCCCACCGAAACCTGTCCAAAACCTGCTCACAAGTCCCCACCGAAACCTATCCAAAACCTCAGCAAGCTCACCAAGAAAAACTTGCTTAGCATGAACCCACAAAGAGAATTGTTAGAGACCCAATGTGATTCATAAACCTCATAGAAGCATAAAGAGAATTTTTAGAGACTCAATATGTTCTATACTTAACTCCCAATCTCAATCTCAAATCTCATAGAAACATAAAGAGAATTGTTAGAGACCCAATATGTTCTATACTTAACTCCCAATCTCAATCTCAACTCAATCTCAATCTCAAAAGAATAAGATAGATGTAGTATGCTTTTCTCAAGAATATGAAACACAACCCAACAATTGCCAACCATGCAATATCTCATATAACAATGATACTCATATTCTTTTTACCAACAATTAGGATTTCAACAACAATGCTCATCAAACAAGGTTTAGTCAACCAACACCATTCAACTCAACATCAACCTTGAAGAATTCAACCAATCATCACAAGAAAAGGAAACAAGTAGAAATCCTTTTCCCTCCAAGGATATTTGAACAAAACAGCCACAAACACAATATCACCAAATGCAAATAACAACTTGTTCAAATCAACTCAATGGAGTAAGACCAATATCATGTATCAAGTAAAGCACTAACTTTGATCAAAAACAACCTCTATGGAAGCAACTCAACCATCAATATCAAAACAGCCAACTAAGGGTTTCATCATCTCAATGCAAGTAGCAAGACTTACTAACATAAACCCTAGTGCAAAAAAGCTTCCTCTTCCTCAACCAGAATTATGCATTCACCCAAAAACTCATCAATGATTTTAATGCATAAACAATCTTCAATATCTAGAAAATAAGATTTACACCAAAAATACCTAGTAGACAACCTTTTCACTCCAAACTCAATTTCAGAAAATATACCATCAACAACATACATGGAAGAAGTTGCCCATACCTTTACTTTGATGAAGAAGGAGAACTCAAAATCTGTCACAACACTAACTCTCAATTTGCCACCAATTAGAGTTAGCAACTATACAATAAAAAACAATAATAAAGATCCAAATTAACACCTTACTTCTCCAACTTAATAAAAACCACCAGAAGTATAATATACATACAAAGTAAAACCTCTTTACACCTTATTACTCCACATAAACATTAAGCATTAATAAAACAATGTCAAAGCAAATATGATACCTTAACCTTATACCTCCAACGCATTCACAGCCACTATCTTTTGCACACCGCAACCAAAAGAAAATTACCAATGAAGAGAATCGAACTTGGCACCTCTTCCTTCTAGCGCCTTCGCTAAAACGCCACCGCCGTTGGGTCACAAGTGCCCAACGAAGAAATACAGTGTTGCCCTTTATTTTATCTTCCTTTGACGCCAAGAATCTAGAAAACGTAAATGTCTTCCACAAGCCACATGCAAACTGGTGAGCGCTGTCCAAAACGTAAGTCACTGAATGCTTGCATTAATCATCTCACAGCACAGTCTGGAAAAACACAGTTCAGGTGCAATTGCCAATACACTAACGTCAAGCAAAAAGTAAGGATGCAGCCCAAGCTCAAATCCGAGTATGCCAAGCACGGTTTCCAAGACACAGATCAATCATGATTTCAAATACGTCAATCGAAGATTCGAAGACATAGAGCAAGCTCAAATCGAAGACACCAAGCGCTATTCGAATGATACAAAGCAAACGCAAATCGCAGACGCCAAGCGCTATTTGAATGATACAGAGCAAACGCAAATCGTAGATTCCAAGCGCTATTCGAATGATACAGAGCAAACGCAAATCGCAGATTCCAATTAATCGGTGGTACACCTACTTTAGAAAATCATCCCCACTTATATAGCCATTTCTCCTTAACTGTTTGACGTCGGCGCTCCTCCAACGATGGCAACATATCGACGAAAGAATTATTTTTCCTCCGTTGCTTAAGGGTTGAAAGACCCTTTAATAATAATTAAAATAATAATAATTATTATTTTATTAATAATAAATTAAACTTAGACCCTTGTCAAAGGTTTGAGTTAATTTAATTATTAATAATAAACATGGACCTTCAAGGTTTTTTCAAGAAGTAAAAACCTTTGCATTAAGTTAAGCTTGGTTTTAATAAAAACCCTTAATGAGTCCAAATGGTTTTAAGAAAAACCTTTAACCTTGTCACCATGGTTTTAATAAAAACCCTTTAACATTATGAAGCTTCTCAAGATATTTTTGACATCACACTCTTTTTTATATCAACACAAAAATGCCTTTTGACATCAATGACAACTTATACACTTGAGCAAAGGCAATGTACCCAATGTACCCAAAATTGCCAACAAAAACCACTTTTATTTTGGTGGATCCTTTCCACAAATTGCAAAAATGGCTATCTCATAGTAAATCGACAATAATTATCCAACCTTGGATCCAATAGACTTAATGAACCTATGAGTGCTTACCACTCCTCAATTGGGGGACAAATCTTGAATTTTAATTGAGGAAATTATGGACATCAATATTGAGTCCTTGGATATATGAGGAAAGGTCTTGATCCTAACTAACAATGAGGATATACCAAGCTCTTAAAGGAGTTCAAAGACATATTTTCTTGGTCCTATGTTGATATGCCTAGTCTAGATCCTTCCATAGTTGTCCACCACCTAGTCGTCTCTCTTTAGTGCTTCCAAAGGAAATCTAGGATAAGCTAGTCAAGTGATGTTTTTCAAAATAATGAAGGGAAACTTCTCACTTGCTCAAAAATTATAAGGAGTTTCAACTACCAAATATGCAGAGGCTAAGACACTCCTTACATGATCAAAATTGTAATTGAAAAATGATGTAAATATATTTCAATTGAGGGGGATTTGCAAATTATTATTTAAGCTATCAATAAAGATAGATGTGGATATTGGAATAAAAATAGCATTATTGTTGATATTTATTGATTATTATTGGAGGAGATATTTGGGAAATGTAAGCATATCTATAGTGAAGGAAATCAAGTAGCAAATATTTTAGCCAATTGTGGTTTGGATCTTGATAAAATTTAAAATTTATAAGGCAACTGGCTAAGTGAGATTTTTCAAGGAGCTGATTGTAGAAACCTAGCAATTTGACAAAGATGATAAATTTATTTAATAAAAAGGCAAGCTAGATATGGTTTAATTGACCTTAGAACAAATGTAATATTTTGTTATTTTGATGTGAGTAGACAAAGAATAAGCCACATATAGCTTATTAAAAATATAATTAAATGGGAAGTTGCAAGCTTACTGTAATGGTAAGGGCTTTGGCCTCTCTTTAAGAGGTCCAAGGTTCAAACCCCGCACAATATGAGGGGACCAAGACCACTCATAAAAACCTGTGTAAACTGATTGAAAAAATATATAATTAAATGGTTAATTTTGATTTTCAAATTGAAAAATTATTAATTTTTAAAATTTTAATCTTATGTCTTTTCGGAGAGTCAAGCTCTAACCACAGTGAGGTGTGTCTACATGTGAGTAAGCTTGTTAACCATCTAGGATTTGGGTCTGCCACCATTCAAAAATTTGGTTGCTTTGGAATTGAATACTATTACTATCGCTAGTTATGTGGTTGATCTCCTTGTTATGGCCTCACCATCCACAGATGTAACAATTGTTACAGATATTGGTCTTCATGGCATCAGAGCGAGCTTGAAAGTTTGTTTTGAAAGTGGTGGATGAGGTAAATGAGTCTTCTCCAGATGTTGTACTCTCTCTTGATGTTATTTCTCCAACTGTAAAATGGTACGAGAATCACTGTCTTATTGTTTATTTTGTTGGTCGAATATCGCTGCAATAATATCTTCAGAACTAGCTTAAGATTCATTGAGAAACTCATGGCATTGTGGTTGCAGGTATTCGCAATCTTACCAAATGTTTTTTTTTTTGCTTTCCTTTAAATAACCCTCGCAAATGCAAATTGTGGTTACTAAGTCCAATTGTTGGTTTGTTCGCAATACTTTGATGGTCCTTTCTCCTTGAACTCATTTCCAAGTTTCAAAATAAGTTACCTTGAAAGTCACAGTTTGGCTTGAACTCCCTGGTCTTCCACTACCCTTATGGGTGTTTATTGTTGATATTGTCAAACCCATTGGTCAGGTGATCTGTCAGAAATAACGTTTTTTCTTGGCACACCCCAATAAGAGAACTTGTGCTGAGGTTGACCTCTCACAGGATCTCAAAGAATTTATGGACATTCAGGTTGGTATAGAGCATTTTATGCAAAAAATTGTTTACTTTAATTTACCTAATACTTGCTTTTGGTGTCAATCTAATTTGCATTATATCAAGGATTGTTCATTGGTTGATCGAAAACCTTTGGTGGTTACCCCTGCTCCTATTGCACTTATACCTACCAAACCCTCTATTGAGGATGATTGGATCATGGTCTCTAATAAGAGGGGGAAGCCAACCCTAAATCGATGTTTTCTAGCGGAGATAGGGTTATACAGCCACCATCTCAGCCTCTTGTTGTTCCCAAGCATCTTGTCTCGGCTCCTCAAGCTCCTCCTATTGAGAAACCTCCAGAATGTAAATCCACTTCAAAGGAAGGGAAATCATAGACAATACCTCCACCCTCCAAGCATTCTTATAGTCCATATTGGGATGGCTTGTCATCACCGAGGGGAGGTCAGGAAGCTAAGCATTATCCTTTTATTGTTGGTGATTTATTTCACCCTTCTCAAACCTCTTTGTTTAATAGTTTCTTAGTGTTGGATGATAACGTGGGTAGTCCTTTGGGAGATGGCTCCATGGATATTCTTCCTCCATGAATTTCCTTTTGTGGAATTTTTGGGGACTTACAGAGTCCTCAAGAATTTTTTTTGCTAAATATGCTCTACAAAGTATTGGCCATGTTGATATTATTTGCTTACAATAAGTTGAAATTTCTGGTTTTTTGTTAGATGCTTCTCTTAATTGTATTGCAGGATCATTTGTGCACTTCACTACTCACCGTGAAGATGGTCGAGGTGGTGCTTCTATCTCAATAATCTCCAAATTTTAATATTAAGGATCCCTTTCATCATGTGATTTGGATTCTATTGAATATTAATGGGAACACCTTGGGTGTTGCCAACATTTATGCACCTAATGATGGGCCCAGTCATTATGCCCTTTAGTGAGGATCCCTTTCATCATGTGATCTGGATTCTATTGAATATTAATGGGAACACATTGGGTGTTGCCAACATTTATGCACCTAACGATGGGCCCAGTCATTATGCCCTTTGGTGGTACCTGGTTGATCACTTGTCGATGGCATATTGGCTTATTTGTGGCGACTTTAATATGGTTGAGCATGTTGAAGACAAAGTTGGCTACCTCCCGATGTGTTGGTTCATTGGTGTGCATGACGCCTGGTTTTTCCTTAAGAACAGATGGGGACTTTTTGATCTCCTTTTTTGTCAATGCAAATGCATGCCTTCGCCTTGGTTCACGTGGTCCAATTTTTGTGTTGGTAATGACAGTCTGTAAGTGTCTTGATCGAGTTATGATGTCAGAGCAACAATTTTTTTCCTTCTCTATTACCAATAATAAGATTGTGATGATCTGGGATCAATTCCTATTGTCGGATCATTTCTCGATTTCTTTCCAAATTGAGTGGAGTGGTCACCAATTCAATTTTCCATGCAATCAATTCTATTTAAATACTTCTTTATTACAACACCCTGGCATGATTTCCACGATTGAGAGAATCTGGAATTTATTACCTTGATCTCCTCATTCTGTCAGTTGGATTTCTTGGTGGAATGAGGTGATTGTTCGTACTACCTCTTTCATGCAACATTTTGACAAACAAGTGGTGCATGTCAAAAAGCGTGCTCATGCTCATCTAGCTATCATGAAGGAGTATCAACAAAATTTATCTTTGTTGGAAAATGATTCGTATGACCGATAGTTGCAAGCCAGGGTTGCTATTTTTCTCCACCAACTTATGCTCCATGAACGACATGAAGGCAAGGGGCTCAACTTCAGGCTTGTCTACATTGGTTGAGGGTGGGTGATCGCCCATCCAAAGCATTTTATAAATCTCTTCGTTCCAAGCAAGCCAAAATCGAGATCAAGGCTATTCAAGTCTATCATGATAGGCTAACTTCTCTTTCTGACACTGCGCCGACCTTTGTGAATCATTATAAGCTTGTATTTCAAGCACAACAATATTCTTCGAAACGTAAGATGATGCTCCAAAAATTACTTTATGTTGTTCTTGCTAAGTTGTCTACTTATAATAGGCATCTATGTGAGGCTCCTCTTTCACTTATTGAGCTTCATAATGATCTTATGACTATGTCAAATGATAACCCTGGTCTTGATGGATTTCCCTACGAGTTTTATAAAGCCACTTGGAAGTTTACTGGGCCTGATCTACTCAATGTCTATAATGAAGTGTTAGCCAATAACTCTTTGGGTAGTATTATCAATCATGGAAACATTAAGTTCATTCCCAAAGCGGGCAATCTTGAGCTTATCACTAGTTGGAGACCTATTACTTTGCTTAATGTTTCTTATAAGATCTTGGCCAAGGATTTAGCTCTTCGTATTCGAAACATTCTTCTTGTGATTATCATACCGGAGTAGACGGGTTTCATTAAAGGGTGTTATATCTTGGATAATCTTATTGTTGTCAAGGAAGGTTTAGAATAGGTGTCTCTGGCCGAAAGCTGCTTTTTCTTAAGCTCGACTTTGACAAAGCTTATGATCGTATTGAGTGGCCTTTTATTCTTGCCATGCTCAAAGCTCTCGGGTTTGTGCCCTTTCTTATTAAGGTCGTTAATATGTTGTTTGTTGATGTTTTGGTCTATCTTACTATTAATGGGCATAAGTCAGAGGATTTTCGTTTGTTTCATTCTATTATCCAAGGCTATCTTTTTGCCCCCTCGCTTTACATCCTTGTAGTTGAAGCTTTTGGTTATCTTCTTGCTAGTCAAGCATCTAAGGGGTTGATCAAAGACATTATTTTACTTGATATGTCCACTCATATTATTAATGGATATTTTGCGGATGATTCTATTCTCACTATTAGTGAGGATGAGGTTAACTTTGGTTTATCTGTTTCGAAAATTCACTAAGTTGTTAAGGTAACAATAAGTATAAATTTTAGCTCCAAGCTTACTACATTGGTAAGGGCTTTTGCTTCTCTGTTAGAGGTCCAAGGTTCAAACCCCACTCACTATGAAGGGACCAAGACCAAGGCTTTAGCTTCTTTTGAGAGATCCAAGGTTCAAACTCATAAAAACTTATATAAAATTATTGAAAAAACAATAAAATTTTAACTTATAAAAAAACAATAAATATAAATTTTTATTAATTCTTTAATTTTAAAAGTATAATAGTATCCACGTGATGTGGTCTACCGGAAAGCCACTTGCATTATTGGTGATGTGATCCGGGTTCATGAACCCCACGACAGATGTGTATAAGAAATATAATAGTAATCCAAGTTTTTCTCATCTAAAATATAAAAGTTTTCCTAATTTCTATCAATAATCATTAAATTTAAATTTAATATTTTAAAAGTTATCTTTTAAATATATATTTTTAATATATTTATATAAATACTTAAATAAATTTAAAAATTAAAATTTAGAGGAAAAAAAAAATCTTTCATTGTGAAAGACACGCTTTGGGCAGTATTCATGTGCCAAGCAACATCTTAAAAAATAATACTCCTATAGAATGTGAGGAAAATAAAATGCCAACTAATATCTTAAAAAGTAATATTCCTATTAAAATACTTTAAGAAATATTCATGTATATACTTTTTATATTTATTTATTTTTATTTTTAATACATTCATATATCCACCCGTATGGCTGGAATTTTATTTATTTATATATTTTTATTTTTATTTTTAATACATTCAAACAACCGGCTGGAATTTTATTTATTTATATATTTTTATTTTTATTTTTAATACATTCAAACAACCACCGTATGGCTGGAATTTTAGAAAACTCATAAATAATCAATTTTGGTTATAAAAAATCACAACGTATTGCGATAAGCCCTCATTTGATTATGTATATAAAAGGATGAGGAACACAGAATACTCGATGGTATCGATTTCCTAGCAAAATTAGGAAATTCTATTAACTCATAGATTTATAGGGGATATAAAACCATACTCTATTAACACGATTATGGTCATACTTACTAATAATTTACCCTCTTTAACATTGCATTCAATTTCGCCATCATTTACAGGGTTTGGTCGGCCAAGGCAAATCCACTCTATGCGACTGCTATTGGTAGAGAGCCTCAAGATCATTTGCTGAGGTATAGCCTGAAGAGACTGACCGGCCGTGAGATTCATACATGCCGCCTCTAATTCTATATCGTCGTTCACAGCCACTATCTCATCGCCTTCTCTATAAACAATCCGAACTTGATCCTGCTCTTTAATTCCGAACTTATTTCGAATATAGTTCGCCAAATCCTCAAAAGAAATGTCAGGCGGGCCGCTGGCCTCTTTGCGAACTATTATACGCCTCATATAGCCTTCTCCGTCCAGAAACTTTCTCGAACCCAAAAATAAATACACCGTCAAAACAACATTTGAAACAGCAAGTAAATTAGCAGAAATTGTGGTGTGGAAACCTTATCATTGACTTGTTTTTTTAATAAATTTTTTTGAGTTTACATAAGTTTTTATGAGGGGTCTTAGTTTTCTTTTTACAATGGTTTGAACTTGAAGACCATAACCCTAACCACTGCGCTGTCCTTGTCATACGAAAAAATTGAGTTTAAATAAGTTTTTATGAGAATTTTGAGTTTACACTGGTTTTATGAGGAGTCTGGGTTTTAACTTGGAGACCCTGACCCTAACCAGCGCTCTATCCTTGTGGAACAAAAAATTGAGTTTATATGGGTTTTATGAGAAATTTGAGTTTACACCGGGTTTTATGAAGGGTCCTAGTCCCCTCTCGGAGGGGTTTGAACTTGGCGACCCCAACCCTAATCCTAACCACTATATTGTCCTCCTTGAACAAAAAAAATGAGTTTACTCAAGTTTTTATGAGGGGTCTTGATCCTCTTTTACAAGGGTTTGAATGTTTTTACGAGGGGTCGTGATCCCCTCTTATAAGGATTTAAACATGGGTCTCTTGGATGAAAATCCAATGGCTTACCACTATGATATCCCTCACAGGTAAAATTGATCTTTTTTTTGTTTTTGTTTTTTGGTTGCATAGGGGAGTTGGTTACAACCACATTATTTTTAGTAACTGACAAGCGCATGGTTCAAACCACATGGGTTGCTCCCAACGAGCCTATTTGTCTCGTTGTTGTTGACCCTGCGTGAGATGGAGACCATCGGTCGCTCGCGGTTCGTACCATGGACGATTCAATGCGCACTCAGAGGATTCAGATTAGACTACCACCTTTGCAAAATTGGCACCCCCAAGGTTTGAATCCAGGTCTTTTCAGAGTTTACACGAATTTTTATGATGAATTCCGATCAAAAAAACAAGGCAACTAACATGGGATGTTAAACAACTATCTTCATACCATCATCCTTGGAATAATATATATTTGTGTTATTGCAGTCTATGGGTTTATTCAAAATATTAGTATTTTTTTTTACATAGGAGAGTTGGTTACAACCACTATTTAGTAATTGGCTAGGGTAGGGTTCAAACCACACCACAGGGACTGCTTTCAACAAACCTATCCATATTATTGTTGTTGACCGAGTGTGAGATGGGGACCACTAGTCGCTCGAGGCTCGTATCATTGTTGGTTTGGTGCGCATTCAAAGGATTCAAAACATACTACTACCTTTGCTAAATGGCACCACCAAGGTTTGAACCTAGGTCTCTTCTTGGTAAGTGCCCAGCCACACTAGCACTTACCAATCCACCTAACCCTTGGGGCCAAAATATTAGTATTTGCTAAAATTCAATCACGAAGCTTGTTAGGGTTTAATTCTAATATATACAAAGGGTGTGTTTTCTCTCACATAAAATGGATGTCAAGGATAGTATGATATGAGTATTTCTTTATATTCATAAGAGTAAAAAATATAATTTAAAATATATAGTATTTGTTTTCTTTAAAAAAAAAAAAGATTTATTTACTTAATAAAAAAAGTACAAAACTCTTTAATCAAATTTCAAAGTGAACATCATTCTAAAAAACTGAACATGAAGACAAAAAAGAACCTCATTATTGGAGCCTTTGTCATCCTTGCATACCACCCCTGCTCTTCTTCTTCTTGATGATTTGGCGGCAATAACCAGGGGCTATATTTGTTGTCTGATTCGCTAGTGTGTTAGCCTCTTTGTTGAATTCCCGCTTTATGTGTTGATACGATATTTTGCCAATGATCGTGCCAAGTTGTCTAATCCTGTCTTGAATAATATTCAATTGTAAAGATCTAAAATCGTTATTTTTGGCAAGTTGTTATTATCAGTTTAGAATCCCCGTAAACTGTGACCTGAGTGATTCCTTGCTTTGCCACCAATTTTAAGCCGATTTCACATCCAATAACCTCTGCCACATTGTTAGATGTTGTTCCCAAGTTGATCATGTATTTGAGTAGGATCTCACAAGGTCTTGTAAGAATCAGTCCCTTGCCGTTGCTTTACCGGGGTTGGATTTGGAGGCACCATCAAAGAAGAGTGCTGGAAAACATATGTCAGACAAAGAATTATTTGCTTTGCATCCTCCGTGTGTCAGAAAAGCTTGGAGATTAAGTTGGTATATAATTCTTCTTTATGTGGGTGACATATATTCTTCATATTGTTGCTAACAAAAACTAGATTTGACATTTATGATTAATTCTTCTTTTATCCTTCGTTTTAGAATTTTATTGTCCTTACCTTTTCCTTCAAAAATCCTCTAATTTCTATCCAACCAGATGTGCCAGATGACAAAATATGGTATGGATCTCCACAAATATTTTAGGAGGGGCTTACCTGTCAGTTTACCTTTATATTCTTTGTTCCACTTGGTAAAACATTTGTCTATGGTTAACCTTCTAGAGTAGGAAATGCCAAGAATTTTGATTATTCCTAACCAAATTAAAATTGCCTTTGGGCATTCAAACAAAATATGGAAAACTATTTCACTGTTCTGCCTGCACCTGTAACAAACATGAGGCCTTGCTATACCCCTCTTTTGCAGATTATCACCTGTTAAGATTTTATTTTGAGAAACTAGCCAGCTGAATACTTGCAGTTTAGGTGGTGCTCTAACTTTCCACAATATCGATAGTTTTTTGTTGGCAGGCCCAATTTGTTGATGTTGGACTCCTAGATGCAATGAGTATTCCCCATTATGGTTGATGCTAGCCCAAATGAGTTTTTCTGGCATTGTTTTATGAAGAGGTCTAATGCTCACCACGTGAGACTTAAAATAATCCCAATATCCTTGAAGTTGATATGGAATGGGAGGGGATATCCATTTCAAAGTTTCTGAGGTCAAATAAAACAAGTCACTTAACTTAAATATTCTTTGGCTTTCCAAGTGATTCTGCAATTTGATTGGAGTTCTCTCTCTTAATGGTGGATTTCCTAGGATCGGGTCCTCCCATAGATTAATTAACTTACCATCTCCTGGTAGCCAAGAAATTTTATCCTCTATTATGCTCTTTGCAGCCACCATATGTTTCCAAACCAATGAGGCTCTGGGAAGTTTGTCTATATGTTTGAGCATTTGAATACCTGTTTGATTATTTACATACTTGCTGACTAGTATGTGCTGCCATGCTCGATTATTTTTAAGCATGTTCCAAAAAAATTTTGCTCTCAATTCTTTTGAAACTATCTCCATTTTTTTACTCCTAGTCCTCCTTGAATTTTACTCTTGGTGACCATCTCCCAATTGACCAAGTGGAACTTTTTTCTTTCTGATTTCCTACCTCCTTGCCATAGGATTTTGCGTATGATTCCTTCTACCTTTTGCAAAATAAACTTGGGAGCATGATATACTAATAGTTGGTAGACTGGAAGAGAAGCTAACACTGATTTGATCAGTACTACCCTTCCTGCAAGACTGAGCCAACTATTACTGTAAATTTGTATCCTCCTAACCATGTTGTCCAATATTGGGGTCCAACAGTCTGAATCTTTGAGGTGGAAGCTCATGGGCACTCCTAGATATCTAAAGTATTTTTTTGTACCAGACCAAAATCCTAGGATAGTGCAAAAGAGTTTGACTATTATTGTTGCAACGTTTTGAGTATAGAACTGACTCTTTTGAGTGTTTATCTGAGCCCCGGTAGCTTGTGTGAACCAATCCAGACATTGCTTGAATTGTCTAACATTTTGCTTGGTGGCTTCACCTAGAAGAATTATATCATCTGCAAATTGGCCATGTGTTACAACTTTGCATCCTGTTGCAGCCTCTATCCCTGTTATTTTTTTTCTCTTTAAATATGGTTGATTAATCTTCCAAGAGTCTCATCTAGAATTATGCAAAGATATGGTGATAGTAGACACCCTTGTCTAATTCCCCTTATAGCCTGAAAGAAATTTTTTGGTTCCCCATTTATTAAGGGGGCTATCCTTGGGTTTTTTATGCATGCTCCGATACACTTAATGACCTGATGTGGGAATCCAAACTTTTAAAGGACCTGTTCTACAAATTGTATCTATCAAAGGCGTTTGCCATATCAACTTTTATAACAATTTGTTTCTTTTTTTATTTTCTACTACTGTGGAGGACTTCATGCACTATAATGATATTATCATATATTTGTTTTCCAGGCATTAACCCTCCTTGCTCTTCTGATATTAGTTTGTCAAGTTTTTTTTATTCTATTTACCAAAAACTTGGTAATAATTTTATAGGAAGAGTTACATAGAGAAATTGGTTTGAATCTAGAGAAAGTAGTGGCATTTTTTTTTTTAGGTATTAATGCTAGAAAAGTGGAGTTGATGGCTCCAAGAAGCTTACCTTTCACCCTAACATCCTCAATCATGCTTATCAAATATTCTCCAATGATGTGTAAGTATTGCTGGTAAAAGTTATTTGTGAATCCATTAGGTCGAGGAGCTTTATCATTTGGTAGAGTTGTTATAATCTCCTTAAGTTCCTCCATAGTGATTGACTAACTGAGATCCTGTTTGTCTTCCAAACTTAATATTGTTGGTATATGTTGCAACAGTATTTCCTGGGAATGAGGATTACCATTTTCTCTGGAGAGCAAAGCTGAGTAATGTTGCTTGGCAAGTTCCTTAATTTTCTCCCTGTCTGTATAAGTGGTTCCTTCATGCTCTATCTCCTTGATTATATTTCTTTGGTAGCATTTCATGGTTTTTAGATGAAAATATTTGGTATTGTTATCCCCCTTGCTTAGCCAGACCATTCGGGATCTAAGCCTCCAATGTGTTTCTTCTTCAGTGCTTAATTTATTGAGCTTCTAAATCAGGTCATTTCTTACATCTTCTTGCCATGGTTGAGGAGGATGATCCCCAATTTCTATTTCTAGTTGCTCTAGTTGTTGCATCAACTGCTTCTTGTCTGGTTTGACTCTTGCTTTTTTTGCCAACCATTTTTTTATCATATGCTTCAATTTTTGAATTTTGATTTTCCACTTTTCTTGGGGGTTGGTGGATTGGACCTGTTGGTTCCAAGTGCTTTCCACAAGTTCACTGAAATATTCTTCTGCTGCCCATTCAGAGTTGTATTTAAAAGGAATTTTTCGGGGTTGTAAGCTTTGGTCGCTATCCAAGATAATTGGCTTATGATCTGAGATAGAGTTCTGAATGATGTGACTGGAAGTGAGGGGAAAGTGTGTTAGGAGATTTTCACTGATCAAAAATCTACCCAATCTTTCTGCAATATAGTTTACCCCTACTCTTCTATTGCTCCAAGTGTACTTTCCTTTGGTCGGTCGAATATCTTGTAAGCATTCATTTGCCATAATTTGATTGAGTATATATCTATTTGGATCACTTGCTAAACTTCCCCCAAACTTCTCCCAATGGTAGAGAATCATGTTGAGATCTCCTCCCAGTATTATGTTGTCAAACTTCTCATTGTCTAGCCATTGTGCTAATTTTTGCCATGTTTCTCTTTTTTGGATAGGATTATTTGGACCATAAAAATTTATTACTACTACACTAGTTCCATTTGGTAAGGCAATTTTTGTACCTATCCAGTTATTATGCTTATGTTGCAAGCTACAAACTAATTGTTGTGGGTCCCAAGCCAAAGCTAGCCCCCTAAAGCTCCCACAGAATCAACGATTA
This sequence comes from Wollemia nobilis, assembly GCA_028583015.1. Classification (NCBI taxonomy): domain Eukaryota; kingdom Viridiplantae; phylum Streptophyta; class Pinopsida; order Araucariales; family Araucariaceae; genus Wollemia; species Wollemia nobilis. The sequence goes on along the minus strand of JAQPPZ010001994.1, from coordinate 2,006,078 downwards.
TCAGTTCTGATTGTGCCCATATCTTCTGCCATTCTATAATCAATGTTGCCTCTACTATTTTTGTTTCCTGAATACATACTATTGTTGGCTTTTGCTCCTGCATTAGAAATTTGAGATAGTTTTTCTTTCAGAGGACTTACCAGTCCCCTCCAGTTCCATGACATAATCTTCATTTTTTGGATTGCTTCTTATTTTTTACGAAGCTCTCCTCAATTCTAACCTGCATTTTGGATTGCAAGTATTTTTGTGCTTGCTCATTTTTGAGTTGTTGGTTTGATTTTCTTCCCTTAACTGCAGATCATGTGGTCGGTAAACCCCCAGGAATCACTATTTCCTCCACTTGTGTTTCTTCTACCTCTTCCTCTAAGTTTCCATCAGTTTCTTCTTCAGCTGTTGTGTTCTCTGGTGTATCTCCTAAGATCTCTGGTGACTTTTCAGCTTTAGTTGTAGCTATCTTCTCTTTATCTTTAGGAACCATCACATCTAGAGAGGTGATTTCCTTTTCTCCTTCATTAAGACTTTCAAATTTATTTTTGTGCTGGAAGCTTTTTTGATCTTGTGGTTGAGGTTGTTGATTCTTGCTTCTTGATCTGTGTGGTCTCCTTTTGACTTCTTGGAATCCTAGTTCTTTTTTTGTTTCCTATGCTTGTTTAATTGGGCAAATTTTGGGAGAAATGCCCATGCTCATGGCATGTTATACACTTGAATGGTATATGCTCATAGTCCAGGGGTTGTTTATGTATCCAATCAAACACCTTTATTCCAATATGTTCAGGCAAACCTTTTTTTAGATTAACTTGCACACAGATGCATGCACATATAGCATTATTAGCCTTTGGAGGAGCCTAGTAAATGAATGTTCCAATAGCGTTACCTATTAATTCCATCGAAGGTTTGTTCCATAGGTGCAATGGCAAAAATGGTAACCTGACCCAAACAAAAACTTCTTCAGGCTCCTCTTGAGGATCAAATGTCATGCTCCACGAGGTCATGTAAAGTGGGATGGATCCTAGAAACCAAGGACCCCCATGAAAGATAGTGCTCTTGTCCTCCACAGAGGCAAATGTAACGACAAAGTATCCCCTACCTGTAAACATGAATTCATAAGAGGAGACTTTACTCCCCCAATGTGTATTAATCCATTTATGGATTGTGATTGGACTAAGACCATATTCCTACAAATTTGTATGCAAGGGTTTGGGTGGAAAGTGTGAGCAAAGGTTGTTGGATGTAAGATGGAGGTACCTCAATCACAGGAGACTCATCTAACTTGGGCACAAAGGTACCATTGTTATATCGAGCAGGTGGTTTTTTATGGGGTTATTTTCTCACTTTAAGCACTTGACGCATATGATCCAACTTCTCCTCATCAAAGGGAAACTATTGTGAAAACATGGAGAAGGCCTCATTGCCCGCTTGTTTTATAAGTGAGGTTGCAGTCGTCATTGGAACCAATAGACTGCCATTATAGTATTTTTTAATGTTAATATAATGATTGTTAATCAAGTGGCAATAGTTTAACCGGTTAGATTATTTAATATTTAAAGAAGAGACCAAGGTTCAAATCTTGCAAATGGATGCATGAACAATATTTAAGCTTTGTTGTAATACCACTATGTGGTGATGATGTAATACTGGTGGGACCTCTTTCAATCTCATTTAACCAATTGAAAAAATATAATGGTGGTGGGGTTTGTTTCAATCCCATATAACCAATTGAAAAAATATAATGGTTAAAAAAAATACAATGAGTTTACACAAGTTTTTACGAGGGGTCTTGGTCCTCTTATATCGAGTGGGGTTTGAATCTTGGACTTCTTAAAAGAATCCAAAGCCTTTACCACTACTATAGACTTGTCACATGGTTGTTATAATTTTAACATGATTAAATTTAGTATTTTAATTTTGAATATTTTATTGGTAACTTTAAGAGAGAAAAAAAAAGAATTCAAAGAAAATATTTCAATTATATATTATATAACAACAATTGAAGGCATTTTATATTAGATATTCATAAAAAAGGTCACAACTGTAGTTCTTGATCATAAAATTTAACCAAATATGTTATACAAAGTCAAATTTTCAAAATATAAAGTGATTTTTAAACTAACTTTTATTTTCCTATCATTCTCAAATTAGATTGTTGGAGTTGGCTTTGAACAAGTGGTCGAATTGGAGGCTCCTAAGATATAGGATTAACATGATATATCTTCTTCAATCCTCTCAAATGTTTTGCTTTCTCCTCTCATGCTTCGATGTCCTCTGGAATAGAATCTATATATAATAGACTCTTGCCAATCTAATCTAATAATGGATCTAGCTCATTTATGTTAATCACTACATAGAATTCATTTACCTCCGCTTGTTTGGTGTGTTGTTGAAGATTGTACTACATGAAAACAAGGTTGTTGAGGTGCTTCAAGTTCAATATACTACACCTCTTGGTGTGTACAACCTCAAATAAATACTAATTGCATTCACACAAAGGAACACTACAAGGATGACTCAAGATGCGAATAACTATGCTCCTTAGATTAGGTGCTTTTGAACCATAATCCTTCCACCATAAATCTACAACAAACTATTTTTTAGTTATTAATTTATATTTATAATCCTATCATTGTAAATGTAAACTTCAAGAAAAAATGTTTAAACATTAAAAGTTAAATATTTTATCTCATTGTAAGCCTGACCTTGATTCTTTATAGGAGGATGAACACAGGATCCCATGAGCACATTTATATATTTACAACTCAACAAGGATGCGATAATGTTTGGTAGGGTCATCCATCGTCCTATCTACATAAGTATAGAACCCCCTAGATCTCTTCATCAAGGCTATGATTGTTAACGCAAAAGAATTTGGGGTTCAAGAAGTACTCCACTGTGTGAATAGTTCGAGGGAGTCACCCCATTCATATCTTATCAACAATACACCAAACTGGTTCATATTGGCACTAGTTGCTACTATAATAGAGATCTTTCTTGAAACTCCTTTCGTTCTCTTGGAACTTTTTTCTATATTTTTCTTTGTCTTCAATATTGTTCTTCAATATTTCAGTATTTTTCTTGACTAAATATGTTGCCTTCTCTAGCTTCAATACTTTTGTCTTTGCTACTATTGTAATGCTTTCAATATTTTATTTATGGTCTTCAAATGCTACCTTGTTCTTCAATGTTGTCCTTATGACATCCAAACAGTTTTAATATTGTCCTTGTGGTATTCACTCTAAATACTACCTTTCTCTTTTGCTATTCTGAATATTTTGACTTTGTTGTCCAATGTAGACTACTAGAATGCTTCCTTTGATGTGTTGTGTTGTCCTTTAACTAGGACTGTCCTCAAGACTTTTTGTTGTCTTGAAGTCTCTTGAAGTCTTCTTCTACCTTCAAGTTTGCTTTCTCTATCAATATTTTCAATAGGACCTCTTTCTTGGGTCTCTTAATCTGCCTTCAATGGGACTTTTTCCAAGTCTCCTTTTTCTGCTTTTATGGTACCTCTTTTCTCTTTGGTATCCTTAATATTGTTGATGTCAAGGTCTATCTTCAAGATCTGAAACTATGGTGTAGATTGCCTTCTATTTTGATTTGTTCTTGGAATAGGTAAACTCAATGTATCTATCAAGGTCTATCTTTGAGACCTGAAATACTTATCAAGATCTATATCTAAAATTTAACTGCAACTCAAACCAATCCTTGCATAAAGAAAGCTCACAGTCTTCTAGAAATCGAAGATGAAAGTCTTCTCTATCTATTGGAGGAAGCTTCTCAAACTTTTAAGATCAATTTTCACTGTAGAAAAAACTTAGATAACATTTTCTAGCAATAATATAAAACTTTATAATCTAAAGTAAAATAACAATGACCAACTTTTCTTCTTGAGTTGATTCTCTAAAATATGCCTCTTTAAATATTCATTGGTTTTCCTTCAACCTAATGGTATTAATTCTTATCTTCACTAATTTTTCTTCAACACAATATCTTCTCTAGTTTTTCTTATCCAGAGGTAATGTCCTTAACTTCACTGGTCTTTCCTTAGCCAATGGAAATGTCCTTGGACTGTTTGCAACTTTTGAAAACCTGTGCAAGAAAAACTTGTTGTGGCTCTGATACCACTGATAGCTTTTTAATATTGACACTTAATGTAAATAACCACAAAATTGAATATAAAGTTGTAATATAAAATACTCAACAATGATAATAACTCACACAAGTATAACTCAGAAATAACTTCAGAAATACTCAATAAATAATCACTTGGAAATGCTTACAAAAATACTAGAAATGATATAGAATAAAGGTATACTAATGCATACTAGGTGCAATGCATTTTCTATCCTAATTACAATGCTTTGTCACAAATATATAATAGTATGTGACTCTTCATATGAAGCACTCTTGACCTTCACTCTTCTTTGGGACTCTTCACTATCCTATTCTAAGAATGCATGTGCACTCTTACATAATGGACACTTATGCACATCCACACTCACAATACTTGAACACTTAATTACAAGATACTTGTGCATTTCCTACACATTATTACATTACATGATATATAAACTCACACTCTAATCTAAGACATACATATAACCTAATATTGTATCAAAGTGGTGCATAAGCATGTACCAAATAATGTAATATTCTCTGACAAACATATGAGAGAATCCAAACTAGTGAATTCAATTGCCAACTTCTACAACACATAGCCTCAATGATAGTAAACACATGGAATGCAAGGAGTTTAAATAGTTTTCCTAGATAATTTTTTGTTAAGAGAATGGTTTCAGAAAACAACCCAGATGAGGTTTTTTTGCAAGAAACTAGAACCTCCTTAGAGGCTATGCAAAATATTGCTAAGAAATATTGGGAGGCAAGGACATTTTAGAGCCCAAGCCTCTCAGGACTTTTCAATGGGAATAAACACTTTATGGATTAAAAACTCATTCCAATTGATGGACTCAACTTTAGCTAAAGGAATCTTCATGACCTGACTCAAGGAGAGGGGCTCTGGGGTGGTATGGATGATAATTAATTTGTATAGCATGACATAGGTGTAAGCTAAAAAATTCAATGGAAGGTAGTACAACAGATAAGGGAAATGCATTAGGAAGACTTCTAGAGAGTGGGAGGATATCTAAATGCCGAAATGTCATTGCAGGATCAAGGAGGTTTGACCCAACTCCATGAGAAGGATAGGTTTCTTATGGCTCAGTCAAAGTACCTAGATTTGATTGGCATACCTCCATTGGGATACAATAACACATGGACTAATAAAAGTAAAGGAGAACACAATAAAATCTAGATTAGATAAATTCACAAAAAAACAAAATTGCAAAGTGCGAAGGATTAGGAATTTTTCTTGAAAAAACATCTCATATTTTAGGAGCCATATCTTTACGAAGATTTATCTGATTTAGCTAATTCTTGGATCAACTTGTGTAGAATTTGAATAGTTTTAAAATGAGTGGTCATTGGAAAAACTTCAAGCAATATTGAGGGAGATACAACCCTGTGAACTCAACCATTCGGACCAAGGGCAGTGATGATTTTTCAAGTTGCAAAAAATGAAATTGTAAATATTTTCCAACTAGGGTTCGAACGATGGAAAGAGCAATGAAGGCTTAGGACTTCAGAAAGGCAAGACATTCTATCTGGATAAATAATTTTTCAGCTATGTTCTTTTTTCACTTTCTTTATCTTAGAAATTATGCATGATAATTTTATAAAGTTTTTATCAAATATTATATTTGCTATAGAACTTTCAGATAAATTTCATTAGATTTTGAGTTTTAGTTTCCTTTTCATTGATCTATTTATAGTTAAATCCTTAGAATCATTTCTAGTGGTAGAGGTTAGTGAGCGCACCTTAGAGAGATCCTCATTTCTCCAAGATAGGGCGGTTTTTGGTAAATTTAATGGGTATTGGCTAGGGGCTTCAGCCTTGAGAAAATGGATTGATAGGAGTTGGAAGTATCAAGGAGTGATTCTATCATTTCTTCCCAAAGGTTTATTCCTAGCCATTTTTGTTCTAGGGAAGAAAGAAAAAGAATCCTAAAAGGGGTCCTTTGTTTATGGGAAGAGCAGGGCTCTTCCTTACCCGCTGGTATGAAGGCTTTTTACCTAAAAATGTAAATCTATCTCTAGTACCAATATGGTTTAGGATGTTTGGGTTCTTGTTGGAACAAAATCTGCCTTCGGTTAATAGTGTTGCGCCTTAGACTTTGCCAACATTGAATAGACAGATCTTGCTTGAGATCATCTGTCTAGTCTCCAGAGAAGGCTGGTTCCTTTGAGTTTTTTAGAGAAAAGGGGAACAAGAGATAAGGGAAATATAGCCTAAGCTAGAAACTTTTCTCACGGTACAGATTGGACAACAACAAACATTGATGATGCAGATTACTACTTTCAAGTTTTCTTTATATCTTCTTTATAGAAAACATGAATTCCTGAGTGTGACTTTTAGATGTTCGTCTAAAAGCATGTAAATATCTTTTAATGTTCAACTCTAGAAACAAGATTTATACGTGCACAGTCCAGATTTCAGAACAGATACATTATAAAACTTAGAATGAATAAAAGTTAAAACACCAGATACATACACTTGCACACAGAAGTTTCGAAAGCCAGAAGAAGAAATCTTTTATTGCTTGTAATCCAAGTACATGTACATCAAGCTTGTAAACGTCCAAGAGCCGACCCTTTTTCATGGTCGACTCACTCCTATTTATACCCTAAAAAGAGTATCTTCTACTACGTACATTTAATTTCTTCAATCAATTACAAGTAATTGTTTGCAATTTCTAATAATATACAACGGATTTCTCGTAGATTGGATAGATTTCCTTCTGGCTAATTTTAGATGAGCTTGTTATTCTACAATCATCCAGTGGACCTGCCAGGTTATAATCAACAGACCATTCTTCAGAAATCAGCACCTGATGTCAGTGCATGTCCCTAGTTGCCAAAAATATACTCTATTCCTTTACAGCTGGCGTGTCATGAAATCATGACATTCTTTCCTTGCTTTGCTCTTTTGCCACCTCCAACCATGAAAATGAGACATGTCACGAAATCATGACATTCGTCTCTTACTTTGCTCTTTTGTCGCCTCCAACCGGAAAATGAGACATGTCATGAAATCGCGACATTCGTCTCTTGCTTTGCTCTTCTACCGCTTCCAACCACGAAAATGAGACATGTCATGAAATCATGACATTCGTCTCTTACTTTGCTCTTTTGCTGCCTCCCGTCGCAAAAATGAGACATGTCACGAAATCGTGACGTCCGTCTCTTGCTTTGCTCTTCTGCAAAAGAAAATGAAAAGCAACATGTCCACGATATCGCGACACTTCTGCCTCTTTGTTCTCCTTTGTTGCTCTTAGCTATGAAAATGCAACATGTCGCGATATCGCGACACTTTTGCCTCCTTGTGCTTTCTCTTCTCTTTTGGCCATGAAAATACAACATGTCGCGATATCGTGACACTTTTTCCTTCTTGCTCTTTCTCTTCTCTTTTGCCGTGAAAATGCAACATGTCACGATATCGTGACACTTTTTCCTCCTTGCTCCTTTTCTTCTCTTTGCCGCGAAAATACAACATGTCGCGATATCGCGACACTTTTCCTCCTTGCTCCTTTTTGTTGCTCTTAGCCGCGAAAATACAACATGTCGCGATATCGCGACACTTTTTCCTTCTTGCTCCTTTTTGTTGCTCTTAGCCATGAAAATACAACATGTCGCGATATCGCGACACTTTTGCCTCCTTGCTCCTTTTTGTTGCTCTTAGCCACGAAAATACATGTCGCGATATCGCGACACTTTTGCCTCCTTGCTCCCTTTTGTTGCTCTTAGCCATGAAAATACAACATGTCACGATATCGCGACACTTTTGCCTCCTTGCTCCTTTTTGTTGCTCTTAGCCATGAAAATACATGTCGCGATATCGCGACACTTTTTCCTCCTTGCTCTTTCTCTTTGCTCTTGGCCGTGAAAATGCAACATGTCGCGATATCGCGACACTTTTTCCTCCTTGCTCTTTCTCTTTGCTTTGGACCGTGAAAATGCAACATGTCGCGATATCGCGACACTTTTTCCCCATTGCTCTTTCTCTTTGCTTTGAACCGTGAAAATGCAACATGTCGCGATATCGCGACACTTTTTCCTCCTTGCTCTTTCTCTTTGCTTTGGACCGTGAAAATGCAACATGTCACGATATCGCGACACTTTTTCCTCCTTGCGGTGTTTTGCTTTTTCTTTGATCTTTAGCATATGGGCCACTTTGGTCTTCTTGGAAAATATGCAAAAAGGTGCATCAGCTATTTTTCTGTAGTTAGTCACTTTTTGACTAACATTCTTGGTGCCTTCCAGGGGAATTTTTGCTCGCAAAAATAGAGACCAGGCCTTCATCCATTGGGAAACGGAGTCACCAGCATAGTTGCGAAAAGTAAAATTTTGAGTGGAAAAACAAGGATAAAAGAAAAAGAATGCACTTTGGAATATAGGTGATCTTTACCTTATCAGAACCTTTCTTTTACCGCTCAGGGACTTAACCTTTGTCTGAAGAACACAAAAAATTCAATTATGGGAGCTGGTCCCAGCTCTGGCTGCTGCTGCCCCTGATGTTTAGATCTTCTGATTCTGTCCATGGCTGCAATTATCTCTTGATAAGTTTTGCACACTTGATTCTTATTAGGCCGTAAAAAGGGAAATATTTACAAAACTCCAAACTTATAATATACTGTACATATAATGGTGATCTGTAGCTTTTACTGGAAATACAATTTCAGGTGAAAAGCATTCACCGTGATGTGTAGAACCCATCCATATTGATCTTCATTTCTCACCCAAACTTGATTGTAACCAGAGAAGCCGTCTAACAGAGAAAACCTTTCTGCTCCTGCCACAGTATGAAGGATTAGGTCAATCTGGGGTAAAGGATAGTGATCCTTTAAAGAGGCTCTGCTCAAATTTTTGAAATCGATGCATAGTCGTATTTCTCCATTTTTCTTGCTGGATTGGAACTAAATTTGCCACCCGGGTAGAGTGCTTGATTGGGTATATTATCTTAGCCTGCAGGAGTTTTAACAACTCCTATTTCATTAAGGCTTCAATTTTAGGATTCATAGGCCTCTGCCTCTGCCTAAAAGGTTTAGCTCCTTCCTCTAGTTCGATGGTATGTTGAATGACCTCTTTCCTGTACACTTTCAGATCACTATAAGTCCAGGCTATTATATCTGGATATTCTCTACATAACTATTTTATTTGTTCTAGTTCTACCACTGTACAATCGGTCCCTACTTTGATCATTTTGCCCGGTTCTAGTTCTATTTCCTTATACCGACGTTCATCTACCTTGATCTTTCGACCTACAGCTCTGTCGCTATTGTCGAAAAGACTCTCCAGGGTGATCAGTCTCCTGGGGATATGATTGTTTTTCAATTGAATAAGGCTCTCTTCGTCCTCTTCTTGTAATGCTCTATCTGTAGAGCAATTCATCTCATGAATCAAAAAATCCAGGATCTGCTCATCGTTCTCAAATACCTGCCAAAAAATGTCCTTGTCGGGCACAGAAGGCCTGTATATAAGTCTAACTATTTTAGACTTCTGAATAACATTGCTGACTGGGCAAAAATTTGATCCTACTGATGCTAACAGGTCTGCATGTGTGTTCTTCTCTCTGGAAATGGATTTCATGTTTAGTGCTTCAAAATTTTCCAATAGATCCAACACTTTGTTTTTGTAAGCCCTTAGGTAATGTTGCTTACAAATGCATTTTCCAGTAACCTGTTTAACGATCAGCTCTGAATCTCCATAGATCAGCAATTGTTTTGCACCCAGTTTTTTAGCTTTCTCGAGTCCCAAACACAAGGCTTCGTATTCAGCTGCGTTATTGGTGCAACTCCATGTCAACCTATATGAAAAGACTTTTTCTTTTCCAGTAGGTGAAATCAGAACGATTCCAGCTCCTGCTCCATTTTTGCACCTTGACCCATCAAAGTACAATTTCCATAACTGGTTGGCCGAATCATCTGTTTTAGGGATAGCAATAGGGAGCTTTTTTGGTTTCTCAATGGAATAGCTTCCCATTTCTGTCTCTATCATAACATTGAAGTCTTTCATTGAAAACTGATCCTCAGATTGGAGTTCCTCCAGGGTTTCTTCCATTAAATCGATGTTTTCCAATTCTTCAGACATCATGTTGATGGTAGTTGTTTCCTCCAGTCTTTCTACGTGGAAAGTAGATGGTTTTTCATTGTAGATCTTGACTCTTTTACCTTTGAAAGGTACCTCCAAATGAGAATAATCTAGAGACAGATAACCGCCCATTTTGGCCGTGAATTCTCTGGATAAACACATACCGAAATATGGTTCTAAGTCTACAACGACTACTTCTTGTATGACGACTGCTTTTGGCATTCTATGGAGTTGAATAGGGATATCTTTGATCACCCCGATAGTTTTTACTTGGAGTACCATCTAATTGCAACACACCAGGATGACTTCGAGTATATTCCATCCCCATTATGTCACATACAGCTTTTGGCATCACCGTAGTTGCGGCCCCTGAATCAATCATACAATTGTGAACTATCCACCCCTCCATTTGCAAAGATAGATAGAATGGGGGCGGTCTATTTTTCCTAGAGGTTGGCACCACATTTGCTTGTACGACATTTGAGAAGGAGGCATCATTTTTTAAATTTAGGGACTCTTGGAGGAGGTCAATCTGACCAGGAATTTGCAGTGCATCATACATGCTTATCTTGGAAGGAGTCCTCTTCATTTCTTCTGCAATGTTGAACGAAAGGGTTGCAGTGGGGGATACCTCAGCACTCTTTTCCCTTCCACTAGTAGATGCGTCGTATCTGTCTCTATAGACCTGCGTGGCTTCTGTTCTTTGCCTTTTTGTCAATGAAGGAAATCTGAGTCTTTCCTTCGCTTGCTCTTGAGCCTCACTCCCTTTTCTAGGGGGAAATTATTTTCTTGGTGTAGTCGTAGAAGTCTGAGGAGGGTCAGAACGTCTTTCCTCACTGGACTGGTTCTTCTGCGGAGTTGCCCTGGGGGCAGGAGGAAAACCTAGTGGTTGGAGTTCCTTAGGGTCAACTTGTAATGAATTTTTTCCCGATCTTGTCAGGACCGATACTTGCTCCACTGATGGCATTGCCAAATTGTGGTGCACCTCTCTGATTATGTTCACCTGTCCCTTGCCGGTTTCTTTGGCTCTTTCATTAATAACCGCTTGCACATGATGTTGATGAATCATGCATGAATCTTCTCCATGAGGATCATTGCAAGTGGTACACCAGTAATCAAAATTAGTGGGTTCTCCATTATCTCCTGTCTCATTTGCATACACCACATTTTTTCTCTCTTGTACCCTTCCACTTGTCGAAGCACCTTCCTTTTGTATCTATGGAAATCTTCTTGCTTGGATATTCCGTTTTGCCTCTCTCTTTTTCATGGACGCCATTTCATTTGACAATGTCTTCATTGTATCAATTATGGTCGTGTATTGATCATTGGGGGGAGCTGATGCAAGGGGTGTGGCTGGTAATGCAAGGAATGTAGGAGGTGCGGCTATAGCTGGGAGGGCCTGCGTTGATGGGAGAATAGGCAGTTTAGAAATTGATGCTTGGGAAAGCTCTGGTACAATTGGCAATAGACTTTTTGATGGATATCTTTTTGTAGCGATGAGATCAGCTTCGCCCTTTGCTGCCTCTAGATAGATCCCAGGAAAAGTGGTTACATGGGATTGCCTTATTATCATACTGAGATCTGAATCAAAAGCCCTTAAGTAATAGCATACAGCTTGTTCTTCCATGGGTTTTAGGCCCTACGGTACTCTACCACGAGTTCTGGTAAATCTGATGTTGAAATCTTGGATTTCTTCTTGTGGATGCCTCTCAATGATAGTGAATTGATTCAGCAATGTGAAAGGATCCGCATGTATATTAAATTCATCGACCAGACGGTCGACCAGTATTGCCCAAGAAGTAATGGATCCAGCGGGAAGCGCTCTGTACCAATAGAGCATCTTTCCTTTCAAAGATATAATCAACAATCTGACCATTACATCTTCTTGAGTGATGTTGTAAATAGATGCTAGCGATGATACATCTAAACAGTGCTCATCTACTATTTTGCCTATTCCGTCAAAGGTCGGTAATGCTTTTAGTGCAGCTTGTGGAATTTGGTGGTGTGTTCCCAAGTTCAAAGGGCCAGTTTGATTCCACACAAGATGCGCTGGGGTAGGGGCGGCTGCCATGATTGCTAAAGGAGTTACAACCGCTATGGGATTGCTTGCAGATGCTCCTACAATGGGTGTTAAAGAGGTGCTAATGGTGTCGGGCAGATTTGATCGTGCGGCTAGCACAGGGTGTGCTTTTAGGCTTCCGAGATGTAGTTCAAAGAACTCGATAGGTTCTTCAGAGTTTCTAGCTCGGGATCTGGTTATCATATGGCTATATAACCAGAAGGTTTTTAGACAAGGTCTTTCTTTTATGGTCTAAATTGCAACGGAGTCGCTAGGTGGTTTTTCTTGAGATTTTTAAACAAAAAGGCTCTTAAGGTAAAACACCAAAACTTATACAATACTGTGGGATTGCTGGTCCCACCGGGCATGCCAAAAACTATTGGAACAAAATCTACCTTCGGTTAATAGTGTTGCACCTTAGACTTTGCCAACATTGAATAGACAGATCTTGCTTGAGATCATCTGTCTAGTCTCCAGAGAAGGCTGGTTCCTTTGAGTTTTTTAGAGAAAATGGGAACAAGAGATAAGGGAAATATAGCCTAAGCTAGAAACTTTTCTCATGGTACATATTGGACAACAACAAACATTGATGATGCAGATTACTACTTTCAAAGTTTTCTTTATATCTTCTTTATAGAAAACATGAATTCTTGAGTGTGACTTTTAGATGTTCGTCTAAAAGCATGTAAATATCTTTTAATGTTCAACTCTAGAAACAAGATTTATACGTGCACAGTCCAGATTTCAGAACAGATACATTATAAAACTTAGAATGAATAAAAGTTAAAACACCAGATACATACACTTGCACACAAAAGTTTCGGAAGCCAGAAGAAGAAATCTTTTATTGCTTGTAATCCAGTACATGTACATCAAGCTTGTAAACGTCCAAGAGCCAACCTTTTTTCATGGTCGACTCACTCCTATTTATACCCTAAAAAGAGTATCTTCTACTACGTACATTTAATTTCTTCAATCAATTACAAGTAATTGTCTGCAGTTTCTAATAATATACAATGGATTTCTCACAGATTGGATAGATTTCCTTCTGGCTAATTTTAGATGAGCCTGTTATTCTGCAATCATCCAGCGGACCTGCCAGGTTATAATCAATAGACCATTCTTCAAAAATTAGCACCTGATGTCAATGCATGTCCCTAGTTGCCAAAAATATACTCTATTCCTTTACAGTTGGCGTGTCATGAAATCATGACATTCTTTCCTTGCTTTGCTCTTTTGCCACCTCCAACCATGAAAATGAGACATGTCATGAAATCATGACATTCATCTCTTACTTTGCTCTTTTGCCTCCCCAAAATGAGACATGTGACGTCTTGCTTTCTTTCTTCCACCGTGAAAATGAGACATGTCACGAAATCGTGACATTCGTCTCTTACTTTGCTCTTTTGCCTCCCATCGCCGAAAATGAGACATGTCATGAAATCACGACGTCCATCTCTTGCTTTGCTCTTCTGCCCGTGAAAATGCAACATGTCGCGATATCACGACACTTCTACCTCTTTGTTCTCCTTTGTTGCTCTTAGCCACGAAAATGCAACATGTCACGATATCGTGACACTTTTGCCTCCTTGTGCTTTCTCTTCTCTTAGTCGCGAAAATGCAACATGTCGCGATATCGCGACACTTTTCCTTCTTGCACTTTCTCCTCGCTGTTGGCCATGAAAATGCAACATGTCGTGATATCGCGACACTTTTCCTCCTTGCTCTTTCTCTTCTCTTTGCTATGAAAATGCAACAATGTCACGATATCGCGACACTTTTCCTCCTTGCTCCTTTTTGTTGCTCTTAGCCATGAAAATACAACATGTCGCGATATCGTGACACTTTTACCTCCTTGCTCCTTTTTGTTGCTCTTAGCCATGAAAATACAACATGTCGCGATATCACGACACTTTTTCCTTCTTGCTCCTTTTTGTTGCTCTTAGCCACGAAAATACAACATGTCATGATATCGCGACACTTTTTCCTCCTTGCTCCCTTTTGTTGCTCTTAGCCGTGAAAATACAACATGTCGCGATATCGTGACACTTTTTCCTCCTTGCTCCTTTTTGTTGCTCTTAGCCACGAAAATACAACATGTCGCGATATCGTGACACTTTTTCCTCCTTGCTCCTTTTTGTTGCTCTTAGCCACGAAAATACAACATGTCGCGATATCGCGACACTTTTTCCTCCTTGCTCTTTCTCTTTGCTTTGGACCATGAAAATGCAACATGTCGCGATATCGTGACACTTTTTCCCCCTTGCTCTTTCTCTTTGCTTTGGACCGCGAAAATGCAACATGTCACGATATCGCGACACTTTTTCCCCCTTGCTCTTTCTCTTCGCTTTGAACCGCGAAAATGCAACATGTCGCGATATCGCGACACTTTTTCCTCCTTGCTCTTTCTCTTTGCTTTGGACCATGAAAATGCAACATGTCGCGATATCGCGACACTTTTTCCTCCTTGCGGTGTTTTGCTTTTTCTTTGATCTTTAGCATATGGGCCACTTTGGTCTTCTTGGAAAATATGCAAAAAGGTGCATCAGCTATTTTTCTGTAGTTAGTCACTTTTTGACTAACAGTTACCCATTGAATTTTGGGAAATAGATACCTTCAAGGCAATAGGAAACACTCTAGGAGAATTCCTTGAGATTTTAGATACAATAAAAGATGGAGTTTTTGCTATTTATACTCGAATATTGGTCATGATTGATATAAGTAAAGCTTTATCATAATCAATATTTCTTAATTACGGGGATAAGATGTGGACCCAAACTATAGATTATGAAAATATATCTTTTATATGTATAATATGTCATGAGGTGGGGTATATTGAGAGATCATGCCCTAAGAAGAGCCCAGTAGAATCATTTGTAGAAAATCGTAAGAGAAATTTACAAATGGTTATGGATAAAGATGGTTTTCAACTTCCAAAAAATAGATCTAGAAAAATAAAAGAAAATGAACAGTGGAGACCAATATGGAAGGATAATGGAAGAAATTCCAATTATTTTGAGGCTTTAGCCTATGAAGAAAAAGTAGATCAAAATTTGGAGAATACAAAACAAAAATTTCAACATATTACCAAGGAACCGTCTATTCAATATGATCCTAATTTAAGGAAGAATATTCTTGATGAACCTAAGGAATGTGTCTCATCATATTTTGAAGACTCTCTTGAAGTTCCATGCACCATTCAGGAGAAAATAATTGGTAAATAAAATGTATTTTTAGAAGTTAATACCTCTGCCATTAATAAGGAAATATAAAAAAATGAGTAGGATAAGTCAAAAGCTTTTATAATGGAGCTAGGAGAGGATAAATATGTTGAAAAAAAATTGTTAAAGAATATTTACGAATAGAATAATAAGACCTACTCCTTATATAGGCAAGGCAAAAAGAGGAAAACTCTCAAAATATCAAGCAAGATCCAGGGAATCTAGAGCTAACATAGAGAAAGGAACACAAACTAAGTTGGTTGAGCTTCTCTTTACCAAACAACAAATTGATGTTGGTAATACGCAAGAGGGGCCAAAAGCCCCTAATGAGACATTATTATCATCTCATGGAATATAAGGGGTTCTAATGTCTCCTCAAAGCATATGTGTATTAGGGACCTATGTTTAAGTAATAAACCTGATATTCTCTGTATCGACAAAACTAAAATGACAAAAGAAGAAGTTTCAAAAACTATAAAAGCAGTTTGGAAAATATGTGAATGGGATGCTATGGATTTTGAGGGAGCATCAGGGGAATTCTAACTTATTGGAATCCTTCTAGAACCTCTTGTGTAACCATTCATAAAACTACACATTGGATAGCCTCTTTAATCTCTTTCTACTTTGCAGATATTCACTTCATCCTTATCAATGTGTATGGACCTACAACTCAGTTAGGTAGATTAGAAGTTTGGAGTGGGATTGAAGCCTTTATGAGAAGTAAAGACCAAGAAACATTTTTCATGATTATTGGAAAATTTAATGCCATAACCAAGCTGAATGAAAAATTTGGGGGAATTAGGAAATTGACCCAAAGTATGAAAGATTTCTTAGCTTTTATTCAAAACAATAATCTATGGGAAGTTGAGTTTGAAGAAGATAACTATACTTGGACCAACAATAGGAGAGGCCAAAACCTAATAGCAAAAAAAATAGATAGATGCATTCTCTTAGATCATTGGCTAGATGAAGGAACTTGTGCTAAAATTAATACCTTAACAAGGATTGGTTCAGATCACTAGCCAATAAGAGTTAAAATGATGGTAAATGAATTCAAAAAAATATCATATTTTAAATATGACCAGATGTGGGAAGACCATCCTCAATTTATTGATATTATAGCTCAAATATGGAATTATTTAGGTAATTATGGGTTGTATGCTCTTCCAAACTAAATTAAAGCTATGACATATAGATTAAAAAAATGGAACAAGAACACCTTTGGAAATATTTTTGAGAAGAAATAAGAACTAAAAGATAAACTTTCAAAATTCCAAAAAGGTGATGAAAATAATACAATCTCAGAGAAAAGGAAGTTGCTTAGTGAATATCATAATATTTTGAGTAAGGAAGATAAATTTTGGAGATTAAAATCAAGACAGACTTGGTTAAAAGGAGATAAAAATACAAAGTTTTTTCATAGGATGGCTATAGTTCATAGATCATATTCTAGAATTAATAGAATTAAATCAATAGAAGGAGTTTGGATTGGATATCAGAGTGAAATTATAAAATATGCAAAGTCGTTTTATCATAATATTCTAGGTTCAGAGGAGACAGAAGTTCTTAATGATAAACTTCTTCAAGATGTTCCTTCAATTATAACAAATGAAGACAATAGGAAACTAATGGAGCCTATTACTCTAGAAGAAGTTAATTTAGCTCTTTTCTCTTTTAATAAGGATAAATCCCCTAGTCCAGATGGGATATTTGCAGATTTTTACCAATATAATTGGGATATAATGAAGGATTCTTTATTGGTGGCAGAGGACCAGTCTAGGAAAAAATAATACATTCCTTACTCTAATTCAAAAAAAGAATGATGTTGAATTGTTTGATTCTTTTAGACCCATAAGCCTATGTAATATGGCTTATAAAATTATTTCTAAAGTAATGGTAAATAGATTAAGACCATTGTTATAAAAAATCCTTTTAGAAGAGCAAGGAGGATTTATGAAGGGAGACAAATTCTAGATGGGATCATAGTAGCTCATGAAGTTATACATTCAACAACTTCAAGAAAAGAGAAAGCTATGATCTTAAAACTTGATATGAGTAAATCCTGTGATAGGGTTAATTGGGAATTTATTTTTGTAGTTTTATATAAGTTTGGTTTTGGTAAGAAATGGGTTAGATGGATTAAAGCTTGTGTCTCTACAGATTCTTATTCAGTGTTGGTCAATGGGTTAGTGACGGAATATTTTAAATCCAAGAGAGGCCTTGGACAAGGAGATCCTCTATCTCCTTATTTTCTCATTATATGGCAGAAGTTTTAAGAAGGAACTTAAATAAAGCTTACAAAGATGGGCTTATAAGTGGACTTAAGATTATTAATAACATCAATAACATCACCCATAAACAGTTTGTAGATGATACATCCCTTTTTGGAAGGACAAGGATAAATGATTCCAAAGCTTTGAATAACTTTTTAAAAGAGTATGAAAGAGCTTCAGGGCAAAATATTAATAGGACTAAATCCAAATTTTACTTCCTTAACACTCCTACTAATATCAAAGCAAGAATTTATAGGTTGCTTCAAATGGAGGAGGTAAATTTACCAATAACTTATCTAGGGATGCCTTTATTTGAGGGGAGAATGAGAATAGATTTATGGAATCTAGTTATTAGTAAAGTTCAAAATAAACTTCCAACTTGGAAAGGTAGATGGTTATCATTAGCAAGAAGAGTGCAGTTAATTAAGTCAGTGTTACAACCCATTTAAACATATTATATGTCATTGTATTCTATGCCAAAATCATGAAAAAGTGTAGTCTTTATTATGTGGTCCTTTTTATGGTCAAGTTTACATGATAGAAGGAAATTTCCTTTGGTGAAATGGAGCAAGTTGTGTGATGGCAAAACTAGGGGAGGTCTTTGTTTAAGAGCTCTTACAGATGCAAACTTAGCTCTTAGGGGAAAATTTATCTGGAGATTGTATAAAGAGAGTCAAATACAATGGGTAAGAATTATTCTAAGTATGTTTATCCCAATGACCCAAGTTTAATATTTACTATATTCTCTCTTCCAAATGGTTCTACTCTTTGGAATGGTTTAAATAAAATTATAGATCTTATGATTAAAGGTTTAATATGGGTGGTAGGAATTGGAGAAAAAAATTCTATTTGGATGGATACTTGGTGTGATAAAAAAATAACTCAATTTAGATACAGTTTTGAAACCTTGGATGAGATTGCTTCAACACAAATACAATTATACGGTTTCAAACATTTTGTACAAGGATCAAGAAGGAAGATACAATTCGAAAGAAGATTTTTTTACAAGTATACAAGACATTGATGCTAAGAGGAAATCGAGTAGAAAGATAACAATTGTGATTATTCCAAGGGGTGCCAAGGATAAACTAATTTGGGATTTGAATAGCTCAGGAGAATACACAACAAGAAGTGGATATAATGTTCAACACCAACACAATAATAATGTCACTAGAATATGGAGAGATATTTAGGATAGCCCATGCATTCCTAAAGTCAAAATTTTTGTTTGGCTAGTAGGTCGCAGAAGAATTTTATCATGGGATAACCTTATGAAAAGGGGTTTTCATGGCCCCTATCAATATTTTTTTTGTAATAAGGAGGAGGAAAGTATTGACCATCTCTTTGGATATTGCTCAATAGTCTAGAATCTATGGTAATGGATTCTTAATATGTTTGGTAAATGCATGGTGATGAATAGCAGAATTGAATATTGGTTAAAGCAATGGTAGAACACTTATAAAATTGAGGCTTTACAGACAATATGGGATATATCAAAAGATACAATACTTTGGACTATATGGCTAGAAAGGAATAGAAGAATATTTAAAGGAAAGGAAAGTAGTTTAAAGTTAATGAAAAAGAAGATATGTTTATCCATAGAGGAGTCTAAACCAACTTTATCAACTCACCCAATCCCTAATTTGGAAGTAGAGAGTCTTGTTAGATGAAGTCAAGTCATTAAATGGAATTATGATGTTGGGTACAAGAGAAGAAAAAAATAAGGTAAAGAATATAAAGTGGAAACCACCAGATGTGGAGTGGGTTAAATTGAATTTTGATGGGGCATCTAAAGGAAATCCAGGACCACCAGGAGGAGGAGGGATAGCTAGAAATAATAGAGGAGAGATTTTGTCTCATTATGATTTCAATTGTGGATTTAAGATAAATAATAAAGTTGAAGCATGGGCAGCCTTAGAAGGGTTAAAAATATGTAATAAAATGAAATGGAATAGAGTATGGTTAGAAGGTGATTCTATCATAGTAATAAATACAATTTTGAAGAAAGCAAAGGCTCCATGGAACATACAAGAGATAATTGTGGAAATTCAAGATCTTGCTAAGGATTTTGAAGAAATCAGGTTTACACATATAATAAGGTAAGGAAACAAATGTGTAGATAAGCTAGCCAATAGAGGGGTTTTTATTGAGGATCATAAAGTTAACATCTCCTTTCCATGGTTAGACGAAGTAGAAATTTTAGTTGAAGCTGATAAAAAATGTTGATCGCCTAAATCAATTAATGATTAAGATTTACTTTAATGTTTTCTATTGGTAAAGAAGAGATATGTAATTTGTTAAGGGTGGGGACCCGAGTACAACCCCTTATTATCAAGAAAAAAAAAATCTAGATTAGATAGGTTCCTTGTAGGGGAGAGAGTCTCCACCCTTTGGTACTGTCAATTATACATCCTAAACCAGTTAGCATCTGACCATTTTTTGGTAACTATCTACATAGAAAAAAGGCCTCAGGTCAAGAATCATCCTTTCAAATTTGAGACTTTCTAACTCCAAACTAATGACTTTCCAAAATTAATGAAATAGTGGTAGTAGCAATGAAAACCAAAACATGGGACAACACGATTCCAGCTTCACTTTAGATTAAAGTTTATTAAAATCAATTTAAAAAGCTAGAGTAAACTTCATCGATCAGATTTCTAGTATTAGAGAGCAAATATCTCAGTTGAAATATGAGAAATAGCAAAAAGGATATGCTCAAAACCTATCTTTAAAGAGCTTCTCTACCAAGAAAGTATTTTTATACAAGAGTAAGAAGAGTTAGACAAGAAAAAGGAATCCTACTGAAGACAATGAGCAAGAAAAACTTGACTGTAAGAGAGAGATAGGAGCACCAATTTTTTCTATCACTTGATCACAACATGCAATAACCATAATTGGATTGATGCCCTATCCAAAGGAGATGAAAATAGGGAAACCACTACCCTAGGTATACAAGAAGCTATAAATAAATACTTTACAACTTTATTTACTATAGAACCACACCTATTCACTCTGTATCAAGAGAAAATTTTAGGAAGCATACCAATGTCAATATCATAGAATCAAAATGAGGAGCTCTTACGAGATTAGAGAGGAGGAATTTAAAGAAATAGATTTTTCTATGCAGATAGGGAAGGCCCGAGGTCTAGATGGATTTCCATTAGAGTTCTGTAGAGCATATTAGGATATAATAGCAAATGATTTAACCCAAGTAGTAGAAGTTAGAACTAGTGGAAGAATCCTTAAAGCCTTGAACCACACCTTTTTGGCTTTGATTCCAAAATGTGGAGATACAGATAATCTTACTAACTATATACCAATTGCTCTTTGCAATAGGATCTATAATATTATAACCAAATTGATGGTAAATAGGCTAAAATAGATCTTACTATACTTAATCTCTCAATAACAAGGGGGATTTGTGCAAGGCAGACAAATTCTAGATGGGATTGTGATAGCATAGGAAACTATTCACAAGATTTTTCAAAATGGTAACAAATGTATGTTCCTTAAGCTAGATTTATCCAAAGCTCATGATAGAGTAAGTTAGGAATTTTTAGCCCAAACACTGAATAAATTAAGTCTCATATAAGAATGGATAAAATGGGTTATGGAATGCATCTCTGTAGTCTCTTTCTTAGTGCTCATTAATGGTAATCCATCCCAATTGTTCAAAGCTTCCAAAGGCATATGACAAGGGGATCCACTTTCACCATATTTGTTCATCATTTTTGTAGAGGGCTTGAGAAGACTCATATAGAAGAGGAGAGCAAAGAACAACATTGCAGGGGTGAGGATATGCAGGGACATAAATCTCATTCACCTCTAGTTTTTAGATGACATGGGAATTTGGGGGGAAGCATCAATAAGAGAAGTGACCAATATTAGAGAAGTGTTTTGTTGGAACAAAATCTGCCTTGGGTTGTTTAGTTGCGCCTTAGATTTTGTCAACATTGAAAAGACGAGAAGGTTTGAGACTTTTCGCCTGATCTCCAGAGAAGGTTGGTTCCTTGAAGTTTTTTATGGGAAAATGGGAAGGAAGTAATACTGAAAGAGAGGGAAATATAGCCGAAGCTAGATCTAATATATGGTGCAGATTAGACAACAACGAAGACAGATTTACTTACTTCTATCCAAAGCATTTAAACACATTTCCATGCAAAAATTATATAATTTCAGATATGATTTCTAATATTTCGTTTAACATGCGTATATATTAGATTCTCATTCCAACAATATGATTTATGTATTGCGAAAGTTCAGATATAAGAACAAACTCAATTTATAATTCAATATTGTAAGCAGAAATAAAGAACATTAATACATACACTTGCACGATATGAACCAGAAGCCAATGGGAGATGTGATTTTATTGCTTGTATTCGAAGTACATGCATTCAGTCTTGTAAACGTCCAAGAGCCGACCCATTTTTTTGGAGTCGCTCACCCCTATATATACCCTAAAAGAGTATCTTTTTCTAAGTACATCTTACTATTTTACAAGCAATCATCTACAGTTTCTAATAATACACAACAAGTCTTCTATGAATTAGATATCTTCTCTGCAGATTAGATTCTAGACGAGCCTGTCACATTTTCAATCATCTGGAAAGCCTGCTCTATCCTAGATTTCTGATAATCATGTCAGAAATTACTTCTTGGTGTCAGTGCATGCCTTTGATTGCCAAAAATACATTTTATTCCTTTACAGCTGGCGCGTCACAAAATCATGACATTCTTTCCTTGCTTTGCTCTTTTTCCGCCTCCAACCGTGAAAATGAGACATGTCATGAAATCATGACATTCTTCTCTTACTTTGCTCTTTTGCCGCCTCCAATCGTGAAAATGAGACATGTCACGAAATCGTGACATTCGTCTCTTACTTTGCTCTTCTCGCTTCCAGCCGAAAAATGAGACATGTCATGAAATCGTGACATTCATCTCTTGCTTTGCTCTTCTGTCACTTCCAGCCACGAAAATGAGACATGTCATGAAATCGCGTTGTCTCTTCTTTGCTCTTCTCTTCCAGCCACGAAAATGAGACATGTCATGAAATCACGACATCTTTATGTCTTTTCCTTCATTTCTTCTAGGCGGTCGCGAAAATGCGACATGTCACGAAATCGTGACATTCTTTCCTTGCTTTGCTCTTTCTCTTCTCTTTTGGCCGTGAAAATGCAACATGTCACGATATCGCGACACTTTTTCTTTCTTGTTCTTTCTCTTCTCTTTTGGCCGTGAAAATGCAACATGTCGCGATATCGCGACACTTTTTCCTCCTTGCTCTTTCTCTTTGCTTTGGCCACGAAAATGCAACATGTCGCGATATCGCGACACTTTTTCCTCCTTGCTCTTTCTCTTTGCTTTGGACCGTGAAAATGCAACATGTCGCGATATCGCGACACTTTTTCCTCCTTGCTCTTTCTCTTTGCTTTGGACCACGAAAATGCAACATGTCGCGATATCGCGACACTTTTTCCTCCTTGCTCTTTCTCTTTGCTTTGGACCGCGAAAATGCAACATGTCGCGATATCACGACACTTTTTCCTCCTTGCTCTTTCTCTTTGCTTTGGGCCGCGAAAATGCAACATGTCACGATATCGCGACACTTTTTCCTCCTTGCTCCCTCTCTTTGCTCTTGGACCACGAAAATGCAACATGTCGCGATATCGCGACACTTTTTCCTCCTTGCGGTGTTTTGCTTTTTCTTTGATCTTTAGCATATGGGCCACTTCGGTCTTCTTGGAAAATATGCAAAAAGGTGCATCAGCTATTTTTTCCGTAGTTAGTCACTTTTTGACTAACATTCTTGGCGCCTTCCGAGGGATTTTTTGCTTGCAAAAATTTTGAACCGAGCCTTCATCCATTGGGAAACGGAGTCAACAACGGAGTTGTAAAAAGAATCTTTCGAGAGAAAGACAAAGAACACAGGAAAATGCACTTAGATTAAAAGTGAACATTACCTCGTCAAAACTCCCTCTATACCTTAGTATCTCTATTCAAAAAAAATGTCGACTTCTGATTGGCTGTGACTGAAATTTTTTGTTAAGGCCAAAAAATGGTAATATTTACAAATATTGTCTCGAATATACTTATATTATACTGTACATATAATTCCTTTTCTGCTTTCTCAATAGAAATATAACTTTAGGTGAAATGCATTCACCGTGATGGGAAGAACCAATCCATCTTGATCTTTCAACTCGTTATCTGTCCCCTTTTGTGTGAGGACTGCAGCATAACTCTCTGATTCACCAACAACATACAAGATGAAACTTCGTGAGAGAATCGGGATTGATTAATACAGGTGCTTGGGCTATCTCTTCCAGAATTTTCTTGAAGGCATTTTTCCTAACATCTATCCATTTGAAAGGAGCATCCTTCTTCAACAGTTTTGTCATTGGTTTGACAATTTGCGCAAAATCTACAATAAATTTGCGCACAAAATTTATTTGCCCAAAGAAATATTGCAAACCTTTCTTATTGACTGGTAAAGAAAGTTCCAAGAGTGCTTTTACCCTGCTAGGATCAATAGCTAGCCCATCTTTGGAGATGACATGACCGAGTAGGATACCTTCTTCTACCGCAAATATAGACTTTTTTGGGTTCAATGATATCCCAAATTCCCTGCACTTCTCAAAAAAAATTCTAGATGTGAGGCGTGATCCTGCTTATCATGAGAGAAGACAGTCATATCATCTAAATAGATGACTATGATTTTATTAGCAAGTTCGCCAAACGCTACATCCATTGCTCTTTGAAAAGTTGCTCCAACGTTGGATAAACCAAATGGCATCCTTTGGTAGGCAAATGTTCCCCACTTCGTAGTAAAAGCGGTCTTGAATTGGTCTTCATATTTTACCCATACTTGATTATAACTCTGAAAAACCATCCAATAAGGAAAACCTTTCTGCTCCTGCAACTGTGTGTAGAATTTGGTCAATATGAGGTAGCGGGTAATGATCTTTGAGTGATGCTCTGTTCAAATTTCTGAAATCTACACACAATCTGATATCTCCATTTTTCTTCCTGATCGGTACCAAGTTTGCCACCCAGGTGGAGTGTTTAACAGGGTATACTATTTTAGCTTGAAGGAGTTTTAGCAGTTCTTGTTTCATCAAAGATTCTATCTTCGGATTCACTGGTCTTTGCTTTTGCCTAAAAGGCTTAGCTCCTTCTTCTAATTCTATGGTATGTTGAATAACATCTTTATTGTACACTTTTAGATCACTATACACCCAAGCTATGATGTCAAGGAATTTTTTACACAATTCTCTGATCTGGTTCACTTCCTCTTCTGTACAACTGATTCCAACCTTAATCATTTTTCCTGGCTCCAACTCTACATCTTTGTATCTTCGTTTATCGACCTTGATTTTTCGGCCAACTGCTCTATCATTGTTATCAAATAGGCTTTCCAGGGTGATGAGACCCTTAGGAATATGATTGTTTTTTAACTGAATAATGTCCTCTTCCTCTTCATCCTGTAGATCCCGGTTGGTTGAGCAATTCATTTCATGGATTAAGAAATCCAGTATCTGTTCATCATTTTCAAAAACTTGCCAAAAAATATTTTTATCAGGCACTGAAGGCACTGTATATAAGTCTAACGAGTTTTAGACTTCTGAATAACATTACTTACAGGACAAAAATTAGCTCCCACTGAAGCTAACAAATCTGCGTGGGTATTCTGTTCTCTAGGGATAAACTTTATATTTAGGGCCTCAAAGGCCTCTAAGAGATCCCACACTTTGTTCCTGTAAGCCTTCAAATAATGTTGTTTACTTATACATTTTTTGGTGACTTGATTCACAATAAGTTCTGAATCTCCATAGATGAGTAACTGTTTGATTCCCAATTTCTCGACCTTTCTTAACCCTAAGCACAGGGCCTCATATTCTACTGTTTTATTGGAGCAACTCCAAGTCAACCTTATAAGAAAAAACATTTTCCTCTCCGGTGGGAGAAATCAAAACTATTTCGGCACGAGCTCCATTCTTGCACCTAGCCCCATCAAAGAAAAGCTTCCACAATTGATTCACAGAACCATCCTTTTCTAGGGAGGGTATCAATTTTCTTTTTGGTTTCTCAATAGAATAGTTTCCTATTTCTGTTTCTATCATGGCATTAAAATTCTGTAGAGAAAACTCGTCCTCAGCTTGGAGCTCTTCTAATGTTTCTTCCATTAGATCTTCTTCTATTGTTTCTTCAGTCATCATATTTACACGGTCAGTTTCACCAATATTTTCTACATGAAACGTAGATGGTTTCTCATTAAAAATCTTGACCCTTCTACCTTTGAAAGGTATCTCCAAATGAGAATAATCTAAGGATAAGTATCCTCCTATCTTTGTTGTGAACTCTCTGGATAGACACATACCAAAATAGGGCTCCAAGTCTACGACTACTACCTCTTGTATGACTGTCATCTGAGGCATTTTATGCAGCCGTATGGGAATATCCTTTATCACTCCTATAGTTTTTATTGGAGTACCATCTAACTGTAGGATGCCTGTGTTGCTCCTAGTGTACTCCATTCCCATAATATCACATACTGCTTTGGGTATCACAGTGGTAGCAGCGCTCGAATCTATCATGCAGTTGTGGACAACCCATCCTTCCATTTGAAGGGACAAATAAAAGGGTGGTGGCCTATTCTTACCAGTGGCAGACGTCAAGTTCGTTAGAACCATTTTTGAAGATGATGCAGTCCTACCTCCATTTTTCATTGTTCTTAGGGATTCCTGTAGGAGATCAATTTGACCCGGGATTTGAAGAGCATCATACATACTTGCCTTAGAAGGAGTCTTTTTCATTTCCTCTACTATACTTGAATGTAGGTGAATCAACTATTCTTTCTCTTTCTTTGGCAAAAGTTTCATATTTATTTTTGTATCCCTGGGTAGCTTCGGTTCTTTGCCTTTTTTTCAGCGAGGGGAATCTCAACCTTTCCCTAGCCTGTTCTTGGGTTTCATTTTCCCCCGAGGAATAAATTCTTTGTGTGTTTCTTGCCCTTGAATTTTGGCTGGAAACCGATATTTTCTTTCTTGAGGGAGACTTCCCTTAGGAGTTTCTTTGGGAACTTCCTTGGGAGCAGGGGAAACATTCAATGGCTGAAGCTCTTTAGGGTCTACTTGCGGTGGTTTCTTACCCGATCTTGTCAAAACTGAAACCTGTTCTACTGTAGGCATCATGAAGTTGTGGTCCTTCTCTCTAATTATATTTACATGGCCTTTCATTTTTTCTTTACTCTTTTCAACTGCTATACTTTGTACATAATGTTGGTGTATCATACACGAACTTTCCCCATGTGGATCGTTACATGTAGTACACCAAAAGTTAAAATCGAGTGGGAGGCTCTTCGGCCTCCACTGTCTCATTTTTATATACCGTGCTCGGTCTCTCTTGTCCCCTATTGCTTGATTGTGTTGTATATAACCTCCTTGGCAAAAATTCCTTTTGGCCTCTCTCTTTTTAATTGATGTTATATCATTTGCTAGATTTTTCATGGTGTCCAGGATAAGAGTAAGCTGATTATCGGGGACTTGCTGAGGAGGTGGCACAGGTAATGCAGGTATAGCAAAAATAGGAGGCAATGCCAAAGGAATTTGAGGCATTGGTATTGTAGGTACAGAGGGTGATCCATTCCATCTTGGAAGATCTATGAACTTCGATTCAGCAGAGCTAGGAGAAGCAACATGAGTAGCCTGGGGAATATCAAGAAAAATGGGCATTATTGCTTTGGGTGGATACCTTCCAGTGGCTATGAGATCTCTCTCTGCTATATAAGCTTGTTGATAAATGGCAGGGAATGTGAATATTCTTGATTGTCGTATTATCATACTAATATCTGAATCAAAGGATCTCAGATAGTAATATATTGCTTGCTCTTCTATTGGTTTCAATCCTTGAGGAACCCTTTCCTAGGTCCGACTGAAATGGATATTGAAGTCTACAATTTCTTCTTGAGGATGTTTCCTTATGATCGTGAACTGGTTCAATAAGGAAAATGGATCTGCATGCTGATTGAATTCATCCACCAACTTTCCAGCGAGCTCTGCCCAGGTGGTAATTGATTGAGGAGGGAGTGCACGATACCAATAGAGCATTTTACCCTTCAGAGAGATAACTAGCAATCTGATCATCACATCCTCCTGTGTGATGTTATAGGTTGCAGCCATTGCTGCTACATCTAAGCAATGTTCATATGTTGTTTTTCTTGTTCCATCATATGAAGGCAATGCCTTCAATGCTACGCCAGGAATTTGATTATGGGTTGCTAAATTTAGTGGACCAGTGTGGTTCCATATAAGATAAGATGGTGGTGGAGGAGCGGCCATTGTAATTGCTATATTCGTCTGAACTATTGGGGTTGTAGTAATAGTTGGAGATGAACCAATGATAGAATATGGCAAAACAGAGGGTATAATGGCGCTATTATTGGTAGCAGGTGGATTTGATCTTGCGGATAAAACTGGATTCACTCTTAAGCTACCAAGATGTAACTCGAAGAACTCAATGGGCTCTTCTGAGTTTTTTGATTTGGATCTGGTTATCATATAAACATATACTAGCTTTAACCAGGTCTAAAAAGATAAGGTATTTTTTGGGTCTATACCTTCGGACGGAGTCGCCAGGTGATTGGGTTTTTGATTCTAAAGATCAGAGGCAAAACACCAAACCTTGTAAAAATAATGTGGGATTTAGGGTCCCACCGGGCGTGCCAAAAACTGTTGGAACAAAATCTGCCTTGGGTTGTTTAGTTGCGCCTTAGATTTTGTCAACATTGAAAAGACGAGAAGGTTTGAGACTTTTCGCCTGATCTCCAGAGAAGGTTGGTTCCTTGAAGTTTTTTATGGGAAAAGGGGAAGGAAGTAATACTGAAAGAGAGGGAAATATAGCCGAAGCTAGATCTAATATATGGTGCAGATTAGACAACAACGAAGACAGATTTACTTACTTCTATCCAAAGCATTTAAACACATTTCCATGCAAAAATTATATAATTTCAGATATGATTTCTAATATTTCGTTTAACATGCGTATATATTAGATTCTCATTCCAGCAATATGATTTATGTATTGCGAAAGTTCAGATATAAGAACAAACTCAATTTACAATTCAATATTGTAAGCAGAAATAAAGAACATTAATACATACACTTGCACGATATGAACCAGAAGCCAATGGGAGATGTGATTTTATTGCTTGTATTCGAAGTACATGCATTCAGTCTTGTAAACGTCCAAGAGCCGACCCCTTTTTTTGGAGTCGCTCACCCCTATATATACCCTAAAAGAGTATCTTTTTCTAAGTACATCTTACTATTTTACAAGCAATCATCTACAGTTTCTAATAATACACAAGTCTTCTATGAATTAGATATCTTCTCTGCAGATTAGATTCTAGACGAGCCTGTCACATTTTCAATCATCTGGCAAGCTTGCTCTATCCTGGATTTTTGATAATCATGTCAGAAATCACTTCTTGGTGTCAGTGCATGCCTTTGATTGCCAAAAATACATTTTATTCCTTTACAGCTGGCACGTCACGAAATCGTGACATTCTTTCCTTGCTTTGCTCTTTTGCCGCCTCCATCCGTGAAAATGAGACATGTCATGAAATCATGACATTCATCTCTTACTTTGCTCTTCTTCCGCTTCCAACCGTGAAAATGAGACATGTCATGAAATCACGACATTCGTCTCTTACTTTGCTCTTCTGCCGCTTCCAGCCGCAAAAATGAGACATGTCGAAATTGACATTTTTCTTCCTCAGAA
Source organism: Wollemia nobilis (assembly GCA_028583015.1). Taxonomy (NCBI): domain Eukaryota; kingdom Viridiplantae; phylum Streptophyta; class Pinopsida; order Araucariales; family Araucariaceae; genus Wollemia; species Wollemia nobilis. The sequence continues at coordinate 1,976,547 of JAQPPZ010001994.1, read as the reverse complement.
AATGAGACATGTCGTGAAATCATGACGTTCTCTTGCTTTGCTCTTCTACCGCTTCTAGCCACAAAAATGAGACATGTCATGAAATCGTGACATCTTTATGTCTTTTCCTTCATTTCTTCTAGGCGGTCGTGAAAATGCGACATGTCATGAAATCATGACATTCTTTCCTTGCTTTGCTCTTTCTCTTCTCTTTTGGCCACAAAAATGCAACATGTCACGATATCGCGACACTTTTTCTTTCTTGTTCTTTCTCTTCTCTTTTGGCCATGAAAATGCAACATGTCACGATATCGCGACACTTTTTCCTCCTTGCTCTTTCTCTTTGCTTTGGACCGTAAAAATGCAACATGTCGCGATATCGTGACACTTTTTCCTCCTTGCTCTTTCTCTTTGCTTTGGACCGTGAAAATGCAACATGTCACGATATCGCGACACTTTTTCCTCCTTGCTCTTTCTCTTTGCTTTTGACCGCGAAAATGCAACATGTCACGATATCGCGACACTTTTCCTCCTTGCTCTTTCTTGCTCTTGGACATGAAAATGCAACATGTCGTGATATCGCGACACTTTTTCCTCCTTGCTCTTTCTCTTTTCTTTGGACCACGAAAATGCAACATGTCGCGATATCGCGACACTTTTTCCTCCTTGCTCTTTCTCTTTGCTTTTGGCCACGAAAATGCAACATGTCGCGATATCGCGACACTTTTGCCTCCTTGCTCCCTTCTGTTGCTCTTGGACCGTGAAAATGCAACATGTCACGATATCGCGACACTTTTTCCTCCTTGCGGTGTTTTGCTTTTTCTTTGATCTTTAGCATATGGGCCACTTCGGTCTTCTTGGAAAATATGCAAAAAGGTGCATCAGCTGTTTTTCTGTAGTTAGTCACTTTTTGACTAACATGTTTATGGGCTACATAGCAACTACTAGAAAACTACTAAATGAAGCAAAATCAAAAGTAGTTTTTCAATGTGACAAAAATATTAAGAGAATAGATAACCCACATCCTCGGATTCTTAGAGGCATCCCTACCCTTAGAATATTTGGGTATCCCCCTAATAGAGAAGGGCCTTACAAATAAATATTGAAAATCAATAAGAGACAAAATCCACTTGAAACTTTTGCACTAGACCTACAGGTGTCTAAATCAATTTTCCAAGTAATTTTGGTGTACAAATTTTTCGTTTTGGCAGCACCAAAGAGCGTCCTAAAATATTTGTACAATATGATGAGACACATTTTTTGGTCTGGCACAAGGGCACTAGTCAATTGGGATAAGGTTTGTAAGTCAAAGGAATATGGAGGTCTAGGAATTAGAGCAACAATAACAAACAACCTAGCTCTAATGACCAAGATATACTAGAGATGGCTAACTCATCAAGATCAGCTTTGGAGCCAATTATTGAAAGCTAAATACTATCCCTCACAAAATATAGAAGATCTTCCTTGTCCTAAAGTAGCAGAAGAGATATCAAAGACCTGGAAAGCTATAAAGAGAGGGCCATCACTTATCAAATAAGGGTTATACTAGAAAGTGGGGGATGGCAGGACTACCAAACTATGGGAAGATTCATGGAAATATTTTCCCCTCAGAATTTATCAATACCTCCACTTAACAGACCTTTAGATAAAACTTAAAAATAAAAGGGTGGTATCTCATAGACCATTATTTTAAACCATCAAATCAATAGGCCTATCCTAGTCAGTGGCAAGTCCTATAGGAGGGGCTAAAAGAGAACTGAAAGAAATTTTAGATGAAATAAAGCGGTCAAGGATGAATGAACCTGATCAACTAGCTTGGGGCATAGCCAACTAGGAATTTACACTGTCAAATAAGGTTACAAAAATATTATCCACAGCAGTCAAACTGGTCCATAGCCCCCCTAGTTGAAATTATGGTAGCCCAAAGGATGGCCAAATATAAACTACTTTGCATGGTTGGTAACACATAAAAGTATTATGACTCAGTATAACTTGACGAGATGTGGATTTTTGGACCAACTAATGTGTAAAGTGTCACCAAGAGGAGAAAATAGTGGGCCACCTCCTTTTCGTATGCCCTTATGCTCAAACAATATGGAGTTGGTGGTACAATATTTTTTTCCAATCCAAAAGATCCATTCCCCCTGAGAACAACTTTTAGGACTATTGGAAGACCAATAGATTCAAATCAAATACCTAGAAGAACTAGAAGAGCAATGAGGGAGATGGAACAAAATCAATTCATGGACCAAATAAGTCAAAAACTTAGTAACTGTGGGTGAAATTTTACTTTTTCTCACTCACTTTGTAGGATGATTTCATAAAAGGACCGACCAATTTTGAGGCATTAATGACTATGACAAATTTCAATAGACATACGGGAAAATGGGTAGGGGCTTGCTTGAAAGTAGAAATCCAAAACCCCACCCTGCTTGGATATAAAATTGGGAACTTCAAACCCCTAGGCAATAATACTGGATTAGGACAAGAAGATCACAAGTCCCAAGTTCCCATCCATAAAGCTAGATGAAAATTTGAAAAGATAGTATTAAAGTTCTAAGACCTGATCTTCCATCCATATTAGAATATAATGGGTGAAAAACTGGAAGGTTGGTGCACAATGAGTATTCCCAAAAGTCTGTCCAAATCTGATATCATCACATGATAGAGTGAAAGCTTTGAGGATCCCAGGAGTAAGCATTAATGATCTCAGCTGCCTAATGTAGATTATCGATGGGCATGAAGGAGAAGGATTTGAAAGAGCACAACTTCATAGGTAATTAATCTCTAACCCATATGCAACACGAGGGAACATAGTAGATTAGAATTTAAGAGGCTATTAGAATGATCAATGGCTCATGTTTATGCAAAAGCACCCAACTCCTTCCAAATGATCGATATCCTTCCTAGAGCAGAGCATAAACAAATCTTCTGGTCATTCCAGTTTGATATTTCCCATCAAACACCATTAATGCTTAATTTGAATTCAATGTAAAATCCTCTATAAATAGTGGGATGCTTGGCATTCCAAAGGGTGGCTCTATGGCCTTTACAATTCATATGTAATCCTCTATTGCTTGTAAATAATAGTAACTCACTGTTTGGTCTCTCAATCTATATTTCATTCTCTTTCTGCCTTTGTGTGAATGTTTATTTTTGTGATGGTTGTCTGAGTTGATTCGCTTAATTCTGTGATTTGTATTTCATGGGTTTGACTAGGTGGTTCTAGAATTTTTGTTCACCACTGGATGTCAAAGTTTATTTTTGCTAAAGCCAATTGAGTGGGAGCACTCTAATTCTACTGCCTAGATTTCATGCACCCTCCTACTGGTTCTAGAATTCACCCCTGCACATCGAGCTGAAGGAGAAGTGATAGATAGAGTGGGTTGATATGTTAGGTGGCGTATAGTTATTTACGTCGATGATGTTGGAGGAGTGTGTCTTGATGTGGCCGCATTCCATCCTTGTAATTTTTGGATACGGCCTTATTTATTTTCTTTCTCATTCCCTTTTCTCATTTTTCCCCTTTATGACGTAGGTAGCTGGGACCTCATGAGTTAGCCTTCTCCGAAGATCGATCTACTCTACCCCTCCAGCGCTAGGCGATCATTCAATGTTGGTCAAAAATATTTGAGCGTACCTCCTGCTCGTTTGGTGCCATTTTTTGCACCAACAATAACCTATAGAACCAAATGGCACTCATTTAATAATAAGTTAAACATTTGAAAGATCACATGTAGGTCATGAAATCTAAATAGATTATAGTCAAAATAGGGATTGAGGAAAAATTCCTTGAGGTTAAAGAGTGTTTAAAGGGAGGCCCAAAACTATACCAATAGATTGATAATAAAGGATTGTGTGGTAGTTTAGAAATTTGAGAAACCCATCATGCTCTTTTTGACACTAATACCCTATTTAAAATGCCCACATTATATTTTCTAAATTTTAATGGGAAGGACCCTAATGGTTGGGTGTGTCGGGCAGATCAAATTTTCAAACTCCATAATGTTCCTTGATATTTATGGGTCACCATGGCATCCTTTAACTTTGAATTAAAGGACCTAAAATGGTGTCAGTGGGTATAGAATGACTCTTAAGCTTTCTTGAGAATAATTTGAGTCCTAATTACTCATCCATTTTGACACTAGTAAATATGAGGACTTTACATGAGCTTAAACAAAATTGAAATAGACCTATACTATTCAAGAGTATCAGAATAAGTTTGACAAATTGTCTAATAGGACAAAGGAGTTGGAATGAAGGATTTTTTCAAAGTTATTTTGTCAATGGATTGAAGGATGACATTAGGGCAGAGGCTAAAATATTCAAACCACAATCCATGATGCAAGCCATGGGATTTGATAGGTTAGCAGAGGAAAAATTTAATGCTCAAAGATAATCATCTAAATTTCCATTGGCCAAACCCCCATTTCCATCTAATATCACATTGAATGCGGGAATTAAATCTCTAACAGTAAAGAGATTTTATAGAGAGGCAATAGATGCTTGAAGAGAACAAGGGTTATGTTACAATTTTGATGAGAAATATGTATTGGGGCATAAATATGTACAACAAAAATTATACCTATTGAATGTGGATGACTCTACAGTAAATAAAATACTTAATGAAGAAGTAGAACTACAGGAGGAAGAGTATTAGGCTGGGGGTGAAGCATAAGAAGAACCATAGCTAGGGATTTCTATATATGCACTTGCAATAATCTCAACCCCTTAGACTATGAAGGTAGTAGGATTATTCAAAGGGAAAAGAACTATAATTCTTCTTGATTCATGCAGCACATGTAATTTCATTGATCCCTGGATATGGTTTATATTCTAGTCTAAGGGATTGAGATATAGCTTCCCAAAGGATGGAGCTAGAGATTCCAATATAAGGGGTAATTTCATTGTCATTGTGGGATATAGACCATTGTGATTGTCTCACTGAATTGATCATTTTGGTATATAACACACTTTTTCTAGGGTGCTACAAAATATCATTTTGATATCTAGTCCATTATGATCATATTTTCAAACTATTTTTTTTATATATAGCACCCAAACACTTTTTTCTAGACCATTATTAAAAATAGTAACCCCTAGAATAACACTTTTATTTTTAGGAAGGCAATTCAAGTGGTCTAAATCATAAGTTAATGGTTGGAGGTACTAGAGGAGCAATGACAAAGATAGAACAAAACCAATTCATGGACCAAATAATCAACTTAGTAACCTACAAAACCAAATGGTACACGTTGGACAATAAGTTAAACATTTGAAAGATCACATGGTAGTCATGAAATCTAAAGAAATTAAAGTCAAAATAAGGATTGAGGAAAAATTCCTTGAGGTTGAAGAGCATTTAAAGGGAGCCCCAAAATTACACAAAGATATTAACAATGAAATACTGGATGGCAATTGAATAAATAGAGATGAATAAATATATCATGCTCTTTTTGACACTAATACTCTATTTAGAATTCCTAAATTAGATTTTCTAATTTTAATGAGAAGGATCCTGATGGATAGTTGTGTCGGGCAGATAAATTTTTCAAACTCCATAATACCTCCCAATATTTATGGATCACCATGAAATCCTTTAATTTTATATTATAGTCCATACAGTGGCATCAATGAGTACAAAACATGACTCCTAACCTTTATTTGGAAGAATTTGAGTCATAATTAGTGGATTTTTAGCTAGATTTTCATAGGTCCCAATAGCTAGGATTAGCTATAACAATTAAAATATTTGAGCATTCACCATATGATACCAATATTAATGAACAAGCATTCATATAAAATAATAATAATATGAATAAAATACCATGTGTCATTCATGCAAAAAACATGAAGAAAACTTACAGTAGAATTTGTTAGAAATAGATTATATTACATCATTTGGGTCATGTAAATGTACCTTCCAAGGTACATACTTAGGACATTAGATTACTTTAGGGGGAAGTTACCTAGTTTCTTCATGCAATGTAATAAATGCACAAGTGTCAATGTGCAAGTTATCCCTTGCACAACTAGATAGAGTGTTGGCCAAGGAACTTATCTTCCTATATAATGGCCTCATTGTAATAGCAGAAAATATAGCACAAGATAGTATTGTATAACATAGGAGAGCATAGCATAGATATTACTCACCCATATTGGAGATGGGTGCAATGTAGTCCAGTAGCATTATTCATGGAGTGTCCATTTCCTCCATAGCTACATTGTATTCATTTTCATCATTTCTATTTATAGCATATTTTAGTCATCTCGTAGATTTACTTTCTTTCATATTATTTTTGCATCTTGTGATTGCTATCTCCCATTGCATACTACATCAAAAGCTAATAGTGGTATCAAAGCTACGGTAGATCTAGCCATAGGAAAACCACCATCATCATTGAGTCTAAGTTTTTTGTCAACCTGATGCGCTACTGGACCAATCACTGACAAAACTCTCAGAAGAATCTAGGTGGTAGAATTAGGGAGAGCCACAAGTGAGGACTGAAAGAAATCTCAATTCTAGAAATACTGATATTGCATTTGGCTAGAGTCTTTCCACAGAGTTGTAGGAAAAAACTCGTGAAGACTAGGACTCAACATTCAATCCACTAGATTGACAAATCAACTAGTGAAGATAATTCAGGATATCTGGAATTTCTTAACTATTGCCCAAAGTTTCTTTTGTTGTAGAAAACTAATTCTTAGAATATTGGGACTCCTCCTACAATAGAAATCTAGGAGACTTCAACTTCATTGCTTGAAGGTCGGTGTGCCTTCATAGTGCAGAGATTAGTTCCTTGCCCAAGAAAATAATATTGTGGAAGAAGACTTCTAGAGAAGAGTTGTGGTGAAGTTAGGATACTGGAGATCTCCATTACTAAATTGAGAACTTCACACAAGAAGAAAAGGCCATAGTAGCCTTGATCAAGAAGAAAATGCCATAGTAACCTTGATCCTGAAAAAGGCCATAGAAGCCTTGATATTGAAGAAAAGGCCATAGAAGCCTTGATATTGAAAAAAGGCCATATAAGCCTTGATATTGAAAAAGGCCACAAAAGCCTTGATACTAAAAAAGGCCATAGAAGCCTTGATCCTGAAGAAGACTCCATAAGTGAGTATCTGATTTAGAAGGAGATTAAGATTTTAGTACTAATACTTTGTTGTAGGGAAAGGAGATTTAGTGAGTTGGGAAACTTCCTACAAGAAAGTTAGGAAGAGTATCTTCTTCAGAATCAATCCAACACCTGAAGTAAAGTAAAAGAGATTAGGAGGAGATCTCATTGAAGAACTTCTAGTCTTGGAAGAAGAAGGACTAGGAGAGTCCTCTCGAATCCATAAGTAATAAAATCGAATATCTAGAGGAAGATCTCACCACCAACACTTCCAGGAGTAGAATGTTGAATAAAAGGTCTCAAGGAAGACCAGAAGAAGCTGTAAGATCAAAGACCTTGGGGAGGTCTCAATGAGCATCCAGTAAAAGGCTTGGAGAGCCTTATTGAAGAAATCATCAAAGAAGAACTCATTGGAGAAATCCACTACCAAGGAGAAGCCCCTGATAGTGAAGGACTTGGGATAATTGTCACCATCCGACAACAAGCCCAAGAGAAGAAGAATTTGGTAAGGAGTGCCAAATCCTAGAAGAAGAATCTAGTGAAGACCTCAAGATATTCAGAATCTTGAGAAGAAGATCCTGCTTGAAGTCAGAATTTGATAAGAAGACTTGAAGACAGGAGAAGCCCGCAAGATCCAAGAGATTTGAAGATTACCTCTCACAGCAAGAAGGCACCATTTCAGAGATAAAGACTTCTTCAAATCTACAGCAAAAGGAGGAGACTGCAAAAGGAGAACAAGCCACCAAATCCCAGGCTCATGAAGGAAAAGTTTGAGACCATATTTTGGTGAAGAAGGAGTTATTTAGGATAGTCTACAGAAAGTAGCAAAATCTACATCCTCCACAGAAGTGGTAGAAGAGCTACAAAAGCTTTCAAAAAGGTATGCAACTATTGGTGCAAGTAGATTCATTAATTGGATTACTTATCAGATTTATTAAAGCACCTTAATTTGGATCAAAGTTGCAATAAGAAACATTGGATTACAGTCTTCAAAAGTGCAAAAAGAGAACAATTCCTTTTAAGGTTCATTTGCACATTAGGATTTGATTAGATTTATGCATTACAACTATCTATCAACTACCTATCATCTACTTTGGAAAGCAAAAGAAGACTAGTCCCTACAACTTTGTTTGTAAGGAAATTGTAGAATAATTTCTGAAGATTCATTTCAGATTATTCTTGATTAGTTGCAATAAATTGATTAAGTGCATTAATTTTGAGAGTTAATTGGAGTGATAAGGTGAAATTGTTAGTGCATTAAAAGTGAAATATTATTAGATTCATTTGCACTATTCTATTGCTCTCAAAATATTATTGTTTGTGTTCTTGAGAAAGGCACAAAATCAGAATTTGACAAAGTGTCTAAAGACACTATTAGTGCATAGAAATCTGCAACATTGAGTGGCCTGGGGAAGCCACAAAATCAGCTCAATCCTCCAAGCATTGGAGAAGAAAGTAGCCACCAAATATCAGCAAAGGAAGCCTCGAATCGAGACTTGGTGAGTCTCAAATTCAAAGCACAATAAGGTTTCTACAAAGAAATAGTGCAGAAAAATACAGCAAAAAGAGAGCTTCTATCAAGTGGTTACAAGCTTGGGTTCATTTGTAAAATATCCAAGCAAAAAGGAGAAGGTGTCTAATCAAAGAGATAACCTCAAAACCCCTATATTGCATTCAAAATTCTGCCACAAAACCAAAAATTCAGACCTGAAAAAGGGGTGCAAAAGAAGGTGCAATAAAGGCTATTTTATACATAAATATATTACATTGCATTGCACTATCCTAATCTGGTTTATACAGGAAAAGAAGGCAGATTTGAAGGTGTCTCAAAGGCACAACATCCACTGGAAAAACCAATTGAAGGTAGTCGAACACTAGCATCTTTCCAAGCATAACAAAAGGAGCCACTCTAAGGGCTCATACTCCCCTCATCTTGGATGGCCGAACCTACAAGAGACAAGATGAAAAATCAAAGGGAGAAACAATGTTATAATCAAGAGCAATGTTGTCTACAAAAGGAGGACGTATAATAGGTGAGAAAAGAGGAAGATTAAAGCACCATTGGAGTGTTTCAAACTCCACATATTCAAAGCTCAAAATCGATGCTCAAGCCTCCAAATCATCGCTCCTCAACTCAGCTAGAAACAATCCACAAGCAAGAGCTATTGAATGAAAAAGGAGTTGGGAATGTTACAGGGTTTAAAGAACCTCCAAAGGATACATTGAAGAAGCGTTATAGAAGATGTCCATGCACAAGGAGGAAGTGACATTTATCACTTGAGACAATACCCTAACGCTCCTCATGCGAGCGCTCATCTTCATCATCAAAGGAGTTACAAGCTACAGGTTGGTGCAATGAGTATATGAGGAACACTTGTTCGAAGAGAAGCCAAGTGCTCCATTGAAGAACGTAACATCCATACGTTACTCAAAGGGAGAAATAAGTGTTTTCTAGCACCTTCTACTCCTCAAGCACTCAAGAAGAAAATGGACATGCCACTTGGCACTCAACACAAGATTCTCCTCCATTTTAAGAGCATCAATGACCAAGGCATTCAGCAAGCATTTACGTTCGGGGTCTACACGCACAAGGTTGAGCGATAGCGTGGAAGCAAGGTGGAAGAGCCTTCAATGCTCTGGTCAAGGAAGGTCAAAGGTAGATATTAAAGGTGCCACATTTGGAACATCAAATCCCATGAAGGTTCCAAGCAATACTATTGGAGGGAACAACCAAAGCAGCGACATCAATATTGCAGCCCTTGCACAACGAAAATCAGCGCCAACTATTGAATGATATAAGGTAAGGTTTATTCCCACTATAATATGCTTTCATTTCTTGGGAGTTATAAGGTTAAACTTAGAGGAATTTAACCATATTGAAAGCCATATCTTAAAGGGGAATAATTTATCAAATCAATATAATATTTGCAATATTAAACATAGGAGCAATAAGGATTTCTACTGGAAATTATTTTTAAAATATTTGCAAATATTATTGTGGTCTAATTTTTCCAAAATTTGGGAGTTATAAGGGTTACTACATCAAATTAATTTATTGGAAATTAGATACACTACAATTAAATCCTAAAGGGATATTAAAAGAGGTTATTAAAGCTTTTTGCTAAGGTTGGAAATTTATAATATTCTTGTCTCAAAAACTTCAAAAAAGGACAAAAGAAATCCAACATTAAAACCTCTTCAAAATTGAAAAGTGCTTAGTTCAATAGGAGCAATAAGGGATAATAAAAGTTGATTTTTGATATTTACAAAACTTTACAAAATCAACCAAAAATTGAACTACTTTTTTAAAGAGCACTATATTATATCCCAAAATCACTAGGGAGTCATAAGGGATTCTACAAAACTTGGTAATATCAACATTTATCATAGATTATCAAGTTGCAAATCCATTGGGAAAATATAAGCTTTTTACAAAACCTAAAATTCCATTAGGTGTATATACTCTCATTACTAGGGAGACATAAGGAAGCCTACAAACCTAAGGATTAATAAAGGTTTCATCAAAATCAAGCTTATATACTTCAAAGTTCATAAGTTAGACTACAAAGAAAGTCCTATCTCATTTCTTCAATTCTACTTCTTCAAATGGGAAAAGGAATGTCATACAATGAATGTGAAATTTGCTCCAACAGGAACCAATCTACAAAACATGAAAACATGTGGTACATTGACTCAGGAGCCAGTCATCATATGACAAGAAATATACAATGGTTTGACTGTCTTGAAGGTGCTAAAGGCTACAGACTAAGAATTGCAGATAGCCAAACTTATCCCATACATGGATATGGATGTGTAACACCCAACAAATCATTTCCAAATCTTCTACTACAAAAAGTATTGTATGTTCCTGGATTAACATTCAATCTCATTTTTGTAAGCAAGTTAGTAGAAGATAACTATATGATCAACTTTGGATATATGGATGGATTCAATACATGTCTCATCATGAATCAAGGTGAAATAAAAGCAACAGGATCAATCCATGGAAATACATATATCCTGGATTCAATGGAAATTTCACAAGATATTGTGGTGTTTCAAAATGATGCTAACATTTTTTCAAAGGAATAGGTTGAAGAAAATGAAGGACCAGTACACCACAAAGGCAAGCATAGAAGAATCAAGAAGATGAGAGGACAATTGCACCATGCTCTACTCAGTCATCAACAATCAGAACCAAATGAAGATACTCACAAAGAGAACAATAAAGGTGGCTGGATAGAAGACAAGGATGAAGAACCTGAACAAGCCAAAGATCATCCAATGGAAGAAGATCCACATTGAAGACTAAAGTCTTCAATACCCAAATAATGTAATACAGGGGGTGTTAGAAATAGATTATATTACATCATTTGGGTCATGTAAATGTACCTTCCAAGGTACATACTTAGGACATTAGATTACTTTAGGGGGAAGTTACCAATTATTTTATAAATGCACAAGTGTCAATGTGCAAGTTGTATATGTGCAAGTTGTCCCTTGCACAACTAGATAGAGTGTTGGCCAAGGAACTTATCTTCCTATATAAAGGCCTCATTGTAATAGAGCATATACAACACATGATAGAATAGGATAGCATAGGAGAGCATAGCATAGATATAGTCACCCATATTGGAGATGGGTGCAATGTAGTCCAGTAGCATTATTCATGGAGTGTCCATTTCCTCCATAGCTACATTGTATTCATTTTCGTCATTTCTATTTATAGCATATTTCAGTCATCTCGTAGATTTACTTTCTTTCATATTATTTCTGCATCTTGTGATTGCTATCTCCCATTGCATATTGCATCAAAAGCTAACATAATTGCTCAAAATATGCATACAAGCTTCAATATTATTATTTCTTGAATAATGTTCACTTGATGTTGTACATTTCATGGAGCTTTGTCTCCATAATATAGACTTACGTAGATGACTCTTTAATACTTGACTATTGCTCTCCTCACATATTAGGGAGATGCAACTATTCATATTCCATGCATCAGATAAATCCTCTCATGTCTTTTGGCTTCTCATCGTGCCACTTGCATACATGACTCTTGAATCTCTATTTGCACAATTTATTCTATGACACACACTTTACTAAATGACACAGTACACACACTTACACACTCTATTATATGACACTTGTGCACATTCTCACTCTTCACTCTTGCACACAGAATTGCATGAACTTGTGTACATACTAAACACAGACACTTTTAGAAATATAAATCACACTCCTAAACTATAGACTTACATCCTAACCTATTATAAATTTACAATTGTACCATAAAGGTGCCATGGTGGTATGAACCACATAATGTAATATTCTCCAACACTAATTACTCACTCACTTTAGTCCTAGTGAATATAAGAACTTTACAGGAGCCTTAACAAAAAATTAAATAGATATCTATTGTTCTAGAGTATCAAACTCAGTTTAAGAAGTTGGATAATAGGACAAGGGGTTTGAATGAAGGATTTTTTTAAAGTTATTTTGTCAATGGATTGAAGGATGACATTAGGGTAGAGGTTAAAATGTTCAAACCATAATCCATGATGCAATCCATAGGATTGGATAGGTTAGCAAAGGAAAAAACTTATACTAAGAAATAATCATCTAAATTTCCATTAGCCAAACCCTAATTTTTATCCAAGATCACATCAAACTGATGGCTTTTAAAGCCTAATACTTAATGTAAAACTCATAGCAATATGATCAAACAATCTAATGAAGTAAAATAGCAACATAGAACAATAAAGAAACTTACATACATAATACTCAAGAAAGAATATCTCAAACTTTCATTATAGAAGAAACTTATGTGTTACAGTTATGGAACTTGATGTCCATAATATAGTTTTCATGATAGACCTTTGATATTCTTGAAATGACATCTAGCTAAGAAAAACTTGACCTTATTATGTATCAAATAATATAATATATTCTAACACCCCCTGTATTACATTATTTGATAGATAATTCTCTTGATCTGCATAGCTAATATCTAAATATCTAAAACTTATTTCATCCTAGAGCCTTTGTGAATATATTTGCAATTTGTTCATCTATAGGTATTGTTAGCTTTTGGTGATGTATAATAAAAGAAATGCAACCACAAGATATGAAATATGTGAAGAACATGAGCTTATACTGAGAGGGGGGTGAATAGTATAAGACAAAACTTTTTACTTTTCAATCCATATGATAACATCAGCAATATTAAAGTAGTAAGCATTCCACAAAACATCACACACATGAGAGACATGATTTAACGTGGTTCACCCAATGTGGGCTACTCCATGGAGAAAATATTCCTTATAAATTTTCTCAATAAATTATTTTGGGAATCAATTCCCTATTACAATGTTTATGGACCTCTATCCAAAGGAGACACCAATCCCCTTGCTCTGATTCATGGAACTCTATCCATAGGAGAACTCTTTCTCCTCTACTCTGGTTGGTGCTCTTCTAGAAGACTTCTACCCCCACTACACTGGCTTGTGGATCTCTCTCCACATAAGACCTCTATCCTCACTACCCTGGCTAATGGATCTCTATCCACTAGAGATTATTATCCTCTACTCTATCACCTCCAAATCTTACTCTCAACTCTGCTCAATATCTATCTCAAATCTACACTAAACACTATCCTCGATCTAGTACAAATCTACTCTAACTCTATCTCTGATCTAGCATAAATCTACTCTCAAATCTGCACCAAACTCTATCCTCAAATCTATCCTCAAGCTTTAACACAAAGCTTGATCAACTCTACCAAACTCTGTCCTCAAATCTATCCTCAAGCCTTAACACAAAGCTTATCAACTCTACTTAGATCTGCACCACACTCTATCCCAAGTGTAGTACAAATCTACTTTCAAGTCTTCACCAAGACTTGCTCAAATCTCCTTCAAGTCTTCACCAAGACTTGCTCAATCATAAACACACTCAAACCAACATTCAAAAGTTATCTCAAAGGTACTTAATTTGTTTTGCTATTCTAGCACAAATGATTCTCTCTCTTTATCCCAAAACTTCTCAAAACTCATTTAACAATAACAACCTAGATTTTTCTCAAAAATCTATCTCAAGGATTTCCAAATCATTTAACAATAAGATGCACAAAACTTGCTCATACATTTCCAACAATGTTTATCATCAATCCTTTTCACTCCACCTTATATTTCATACATTCATTTCAATCACTCTAAACAAAAGATAATGTGCCCATACCTTTTTGCTTTGATGGAGATATGTCTTCAAAACCTATTTTACTTACAACCAAATCCTTTTGCCAATTCTAGGTTAGATAGCAATAATCTATCTCAAAATCTCCACACAAATATTCACCTCAAAAATTATTTCACCATACAAGAAATACAATCAAAATATCAAGTCACAAATACACCTTATTACTCCTTTAAAAACACATATCAAAATAAAGTTCCTTGTTTACACCTTATAATCTCCAATACTCTCAAAATAATATTCAACACACATCAAAATAAAGTTCCTTGTTTACACCTTATAATCTCCAATACTTTATTTATTTTCTAAGCACCCAAAATAAAATATTTAATCAACAACCCTTATGACTCCCTAAACAATTTCACACATGCCCTTTTTAATATCACGTGGCCTTAAAACAATTTCCGCTTTCCAAAACCTTTGGCAAATTTAATTCAAAAATGCATACCTTAATTATTGGCCCACAAAAAATATTGTGCACATCTTGACCAATGCCCAAACTCGAACCCATGACCTATACCACCACAATGCCCTAGCCCAAGGCTAGGCTACCGCTTGGGCTATGCACCCGCAGGAAATCAAATATCCATGGTTTTGGATTAAATTATGCCTCTTACGAATTTCATCGAAAATAAAAAATCCTTTCCTCCTTAACAAAAACCAAACTATGTGGGATTCAAAACTGAGATATTTCCTTCACAAGTGCCTTATCCAAGCCTCAACTGTCATCTGTGCTAGCTAGCACGAATGAAACTAAGTCTGCCATCATCTCCTTTTATACCGCAACTTTTACCTCAAACTCAACGTAAACCTTTGTCTTCTCCTTTTCGAAAATAGAGTGCACGAATTATATTATCACATGGGCATTCGAATTTATAGACTTTGGAAATGAAAAATCATTTCCTTTAAATACTCTTTCCTTTGCATTAAAACACGTCGACCCTCTCTTACTTTCAAATTTAAATTTGAAACTTTGGAACTTTGGCGCCATAAATATTTAAATTAAAATTTTAACCTTAGGTTAAAATATTTTAATTTAAATAAATTAAAACCTTTGCCAACCTTTATAACTTGCTCAATGGACCTTGTCAGGGATATCTTTTTTATATAATTTCTTGAACCTTGTTATTTTTCACCTCTTCCTTTTGCCCAAATATTATAATATTAAATATTATAATATTATTATTTCTTTTTAATCTTGCTTCTCTTTTCTTGGGTCTTCAACCTTTTTAGCCTCTTTAGGCATATAATATTTAAAATAAATATTATACCCTTTTCCTTTTAACAACTTCCTTGCCTTTTGGAGAAATCAACCTTTTGACCTTAATGACAACAAAACTGGACATCAAACCTCTTGACATCAATGACAACAAAACTTACTCAAAATTTCCAACAATCTCCCCCTTTGTCATTGATGGCAACCCTCTTTTTCTTTAAGCATTCCTTTTACCTTTTTCAATTCTGCTCCCCTTGAGAAATTGCTCCCCCTAATTGAATGCTCTCCCCCTAACTCAAATCTCTCCCCCTTTGACATCAATGGCAAAGGGACTCCTTTGGGGCTAAATATAAGACTCTTAGCTCAGCCCCCTCTCCACCTCCTCTCCTTGAGGTGATTAATTTTGGGGTGGGAGTAAAACTACTCCCAATTTTCTTCTGAGATACTCAAAAGTCTCTTTTGGAAGTGGCTTAGTGAAAATATCTGCAATCTGCTCCTTTGTAGTAACATATTCTAACTTGACTTGCTTATCTATCACTTGCTCTCTCAGAAAATGATATTTGATCAAGATGTTCTTGGTCCTAGAGTGCATCACTGAATTCTTTGAGATATTTATAGCACTTGTATTATCACATATTATGGGGATAGGGTGATCATGCTCTATCTTGAAGTCCTTTAAAGTTCACTTCATCCATAATACCTGTGTACAATAAGAAACTACTACAATATACTCTGCCTCTGTTGTGGATAAGGATATTGATGCCTATTTCTTGCTTAGCCAAGAGACTAAACAATCTCCAAGAAAGAATGCTCCTCCACTTGTACTTTTTCTATCATCAATACTACCAACCCAATCTGCATCTGTATATGCTATGAGAGTGAAATTATCACTTTTGGGGTACCAGAGCCCAAAATCCATAGTCCCTTTTAAATACCTGAGAATCCTTTTTACTGCTACTACATGTGTTTCCTTTGGTGCTTCTTGAAACCTTGCCACTAGTCCCACTACCTGCATTATATCTGGTCTTGTAGCTGTGACATATAGTAAGCTACCAATCATAGATCTATACAATTTTTAATTTGCCTCAAGAGATTCATCATATTTACTTAACTTGCATCCTGTAACCATGGGGGTACTTACTGGTTTGCAATATTCTAACTTGAATTTCTTTAGCATCTCTTTTATATACTTGGTTTGTGAGAGAAATACACCTTTCTCTGATTATGAAATCTGAAGTCCAAGAAAGAAGGACAACTCACCAAGCATTGACATTTCAAATTCATTTTGCATGCTCTTTGCAAATTTCTGACACATCTTATCATTGTTGCCTCCAAAAATGATATCATCCACATAAACAACCACAATTAGTAAGTCATTTCCTTCATTTTTGATGTATAAGTTATTATCCACTATTCCTTTCTTGAAACCCTATTCCTGAAGATACTTATCCAATATTGAATACCAAGCTCTAGGAGCTTGCTTTAGTCCATAAAGTGCCTTCTTTAATCTACATACATAGTCTGGTTTATCAATTAGGCTGAATCCCTCAGGTTGCTCAATGTAAACCTCTTCTTCCAGGATACCATTTAGAAAGGCTGATTTAACATCCATCTGATATACTTTGAAATTTTTGAAACTTGAGAAGGCTAAAAATATTCTTATAGCTTCAAGTCATGCAACTGGAGAAAATGTCTCATCAAATTCAATCCCTTCAACCTGTGCATAACCTTTGCATACTAATCTTGCTTTATTTCTGACTACCTGACCATCTTCATTTAACTTGTTTCTGAAAACCCATTTAGTGCCAATCACATTCTTACCTTTTGGTCATGGGACAAGTTCCCAAGTCTCACTTTTCTCTATTTGATCTAGTTCCTCATTCATTGCCTTGATCCAAAATTTATCTTCTCTTGCCTCATTGAAATATTTGGGCTCAATTTTAGATAACAAAGAAAAATTAGCATGCTCATTTGTTGCTATTATCTTCCTCCTTGTCTGTCTCTCATCTGGATTCCCAATGATTAGATCTCTTGGATGATTTTTCTATACATACCTGGATGGAGTCTTAGGTAGTAGTCTTTGTGTTTCTTCTTCTTCTTCTGATTCTTCACCTAACTCTTCTTGGCAACTTTCTTCTTCTTGATACACAATTTCTCGAGTTGGTTCTCTTGACCCTATCTTCTCATCAACTATCACATTTATACTTTCTATAATAGTATGTGTCCTTTTTTTATAGCATCTATAGGCTTTGCTCTTAGTGGAATAGCCAAGAAAAATACCTTCATCACATCTTGAGTCAAACTTACCCAAATTTTTCTCTTCTCATCTTATGTAACATTTTCTTCCAAATATTTTGAAATATTTTACTGTGGTTGGTCTTCCTTTCCAGAGCTCATATGGAGTTTTGTGATGATTTACTCTTACTTGAGCTCTATTGATGATATACACTGTTGTATGTACTACCTCTTTCCAAAAACCATCTGAAATATTAGACTCATTTAACATGGCTCTGGCCATATTTTCAATAGTCCTATTTTTCCTTTCAACTACCCCATTTTGTTGAGGAGTTCTTGCTACTGAATATTCTCTTTTGATCCCATGTTGTTCACAAAAAGTCTATGAATTCATTTGAGGTAAATTCTCCTCCTCTATCTGATCTTAAACCCTTAATCCTTCTACCTATTTCATTTTCCACTAATTCTTTAAAATATTTAAACTTCTCAAGAGCTTCTAACTTTTCTTTCAAGAAGGCTACCCAAATCATTCTGGAATAATCATCTATAAATAATATAAAGTAACTTTCACCTTGTAGACTCTTTGTCCTTGTAGGACCACATAGGTCAGTGTGCACTAGTTTCAATGGCTTGGATGACATAAATCCTTTTGACTTGAAACTTGTTCTAGTTTGCTTCCCATGCTGACATTGTGCACAAATTGTGTTTTGTGGCCTTTTTAGCTTGGGTAAATCTCTGACAACCTACTTGTTGCTTATTTTCACTATGTTGTCAAAGTTCAAATGACCCATTATTCTATGCCACAACCAACTCTCATCTTCTTGTGATAGAAAACACTTTTCTCCTTTAATATCACTTAGCATGTAGAGGTTGTTTGTAGTTCTATTTGCATCTGCAATAAGCTTTCCAGTTTTAGACTTTCTGATCTCACATCTATTTGGATGAAATGTAACCGTGTGCCCTTGATCACAAAGTTGGCTTACACTTAGTAGATTGTGCCTCAACCCCTTGACATACAATACATTCTCCATCTTTATTTTTCCATTATCTAAACTCAAAGTTCCTTTTCCACAGATTTTTTCTTGATCCATTGTCACCAAATTTTACTGATCCTCCATCAATTTCTTTGAGTACAAGAAATTTACTCTTGTCTCCTGTCATATGACTAGAACAACCACTATCAAGGAACCACTATTTTCCCTTATCTTGAACATGAAGGGTTGTTTGTACTAACATTGATCTAACTTTCTCATGCTCTTTTCTCTCTCTCCTAATTGTTGAAGTTGTATTCTTTTTACTTGACTCAGGAAATACCATTTTGCACCATTTAGCCTTGTGCCCAAAATTATTGCATTTATAACATATGACATCATCATTCATAAGAGGTGCAAAAGAATTGAAATTTCTATCAATATTATTTTTCACATAACCAGTGCAATGTGCAGCTCTATGACCATATTTGTTACATGAAAAACAATAGCCATGGAAGAGATTTTGTAACCTGTTTGAGTGCCTTGGATAATATGGTCGAGTGCTTCTTCTTTTGTTATTCTTGTGATTGACTCTTGTCCATGGTTCTTCTTTCCCTCTTATTGTGCCTTTTCCTTCTAGAGTATTAGTATAAGTCATGAGCTTATATTTATTTGATGTCTCTATTTCTTGAGAGCTCGACTCCTCTTTCTATTTCCCTAACTTTATATCTTGTCATAACTTAGTCTTTTCAACTTCATTCCTTAGAGAGAAAATTTTTTATTCCAATATTTCACACTCTACCTCTCTTGCCCTTAATAGTTCTATCATATCCTATTCAATTTTCTTTCCCTCTTCCACTTTTACCTTGAGTTCTGTGAGATTTTGTAGAAGTTCCATCTTTGCTTCTTCATCCTCTTGAATTTGATCCTTCAAACTTGAGTTCTTCCTTCTGATATTTTCCAAATTTTTGAGAGTAGCAAAAAATTCTTCTTTTATGTCAATTGTGGCCTCTTCTTCATTTTTTGAGGTCATGTATGTTCTTATGGGATCTTCCTCCAAGTTGTTAGGCTTTTCATGAAGGAGCCCACTCTGATACCAATTGAAGAACATGAGCTTATACTGAGAGGGGGTGAACAGTATAAGATAAAACTTTTTACTTTTCAATCCATATGATAACATCAACAATATTAAAGTAGTAAGCATTCCACAAAATATCACACACATGAGAGACATGATTTAATGTGGTTCACCCAATGTGGGCTACTCCATGGAGAAAATATTCCTTATAAATTTTCTCAATAAATTATTTTGGGAATCAATTCCCTATTACAATGTTTATGGACCTCTATCCAAAGGAGACACCAATCCCCTTGCTCTGATTCATGGAACTCTATCCATAAGAGAACTCTTTCTCCTCTGCTTTGGCTGGTGCTCTTCTAGAAGACTTTTACCCCCACTACACTGGCTTGTGGATCTCTCTCCATAGAAGACCTCTATCCTCACTACCCTAGCTAATGGATCTCTATCCACTAGAGATTATTGTCCTCTGCTCTATCACCTCCAAATCTTGCTCTCAACTCTGCTCAATATCTATCTCAAATCTACACTAAACATTATCCTCAATCTAGTACAAATCTTCTCTAACTCTATCTCAGGTCTAGCACAAATCTGCTCATAAATCTGCACCAAACTCTATCCTCAAATCTGTCCTCAAGCCTTAACACAAAGCTTGATTAAATCTACCAAAATATGTCCTCAAATATATCCTCAAGCCTTAACACAAAGCTTGATCAACTCTACCTAGATTTGCACCAAACTCTATCCCAAGTGTAGTACAAATCTACTTTCAAGTCTTCACCAAGACTTGCTCAAATCTACCTTCAAGCCTTCACCAAGACTTTCTCAATCATAAACATACTCAAACCAACATTCAAAAGTTATCTCAAAGGTACTTAATTTGTTTTGCTATTCTAGCACAAATGATTCTCACTCTTTATCCCAAAACTTCTCAAAACTCATTTAACAATAACAACCTAGATTTTTCTCAAAAATCTATCTCAAGGATTTCCAAATCATTTAACAATAAGATGCACAAAACTTGCTTATACATTTCCAACAATGTTTATCACCAATCCTTTTCACTCCACCTTATATTTCATACATTCATTTCAATCACTTCTAAACAAAATATAATGTGCCCATACCTTTTTGCTTTGATGGAGATATGTCTTCAAAACCTGTTTTACTTACAACCAAATCCTTTTGCCAATTCTAGGTTAGATAGCAACAGTCTATCTCAAAATCTCCACACGAATATTCACCTCAACAATTATTTCACCATACAAGAAATACAATAAAAATGTCAAGTCACAAATACACCTTATTACTCCTTTAAAACATATTCAACATATATCAAAATAAAGTTCCTTGTTTACACCTTATAATCTCCTTCACTTTCAAAATAATATTCAACACACATCAAAAATAAAGTTCCTTGTTTACACCTTATAATCTCCAATACTTTATTTATTTCCTAAGCACCCAAAATAAAATATTTAATCAACAACCCTTATGACTCCCTAAACAATTTCACACATGCCCTTTTTAATATCACGTGGCCTTAAAACAATTTTCGCTTTCCAAAACCTTTGGCAAATTTAATTCAAAAATTGCATACCTTAATAGTTGGCCCATGAAAAATATTGTGCACATCTCAATGACCAGTACCCAAACTCGAACCCGTGACCTATGCCACCACAATGCCCTAGCCCAAGGCTAGGCTACCACCTACGCTATACGCCCGCACGTGAACCAAAGGTCCACGATTTCGTATTAAAGTTTACCTCTTACGAATTTCGTCAAAAATGAAAAATCCTTTCCTCCTTCACAAAAACTGAACTGCGTGGGATTCAAAACTGAGACTTTTCCTTCACAAGCGCCTTATCCAAGCCTCAACTACCATCTACGCTATCCAACACAGATGAAAATAAGTCTATCATCGTCTCCTTTTATACCACAACTTCTACCTCAAACTCAACACAAACCTTTGTCTTCTTCCTTTCAAAACTAGAGCGCACGAATTATATTATCACATGGGCATTCGAATTGCTTAGACTTTGGAAATGAAAAATCATTTCCTTTAAATACTCTTGCCTTTGGATTAAAACACGTCAGCCCTCCTTGCTTTCAAATTTAAATTCGAATTGAAACTTTGAACTTTGGCGCCATTAATTATTTAAATTAAAATTTTAACCTTAGGTTAAAATATTTTAATTTAAATAAATTAAAACCTTTGCCAACCTTTATAACTTGCTCAATGGACCTTGTCGGGGATATCTTTTTTTTAATGATTTCTTGGACCTTGTTATTTTTCACCTCTTCCTTTTGCCCAAATATTATAATATTATTATTTCTTTTTAAGCTTGCTTCTCTTTTCTTGGGTCTTCAACCTTTTTAGCCTCTTTAGGCATATAATATTTAAAATAAATATTATACCCTTTTCCTTTTAACAACTTCCTTGCCTTTTGGAGAAATCAACCTTTTGACCTTAATGACAACAAAACTGGACATCAAACCTCTTGACATCAATGACAACAAAACTTGCTCAAATTTCCAACAATATGTAAGCTATGATAACTATATGATAATGGCACTATAATATATATGAAAACTACAAGATAAACTTCTGAAATAACTCAAAAATATCCCATTAATGAATACTCACAAAAATAGTACAATGTAGTATAATGGAGGACATGAACACTCCATAAACTATTTGAAAGAGCTACATTCTACCACACTACTATCCACACTATTACAACCTCTATTCTCTCATTCTCTATTTCACTCTCTATAAGGGCTATATATAGGAAGATATATTCCTTGGCCCTTAATCTACCTATGACTCTCCAACTACCTTTCCTATGACTCATGTACAAGTGGACCTCTTATACATTTACATATTGCATATTGACACTTGTGCATTTATTACATTGCATGAAGTAACTACTTAACTTTAATCTAAAGTAAACTCCTATTCTAGCTATGTACCCAAGGTGGTATATTGATATGTACCATATAATGTAATATATTCTCTAACACCCCCTGTATTACATTATTTGGGTATTGAAGACTTTAATCTTCAATATGGGTCTTCATTCTAGTTCTGAAGTTTGTGTTCTCCTTCTCTACTTTCTGTAACATGTTCAAGCAAGTGGTTAGTGTCTTCATAAGATGCTATCTTTGTTGAGAAAGCTTTATTTTCATGTTCATCTATAGGTTCTTCCAGTTCTTCAATTTGATCATGTTCATTCAGTTCAGTATTTATGCTTTCTTCATTATATTATTTGTTTGTATCCAAATTAGTATCTTTGTCTTGTTCTCTCCTATCATACATTTTCTTCCTCTTTCTCATTCTTCTACGTTTTTGCATTGTTACTAGAGGAATATTTGCTTCATGATGAGTTAGTTTATCATCACAATAATATTGATTAAGATTACTAGTTTATTTTATGTTTTGAGCATGTTCAAAAATAATTAATGATAGATATATCATCAAACATTCTTCTGATGTGAATATAACTATTTTTTTTGTATTCCACCATGCTCTAAAAAGAACTTCATGAAGATAACCAATTAATGCTACAAAATTTCCTTCTTTTGCCTCTTTAAGGAATAATGAGAATCTTTCCTTTTCACTAGTGGATAAATACTTGTATCCTTCAAAGGTATCTATTAGGTTTTGAGAGTAAAATTCCACTTCATGAAATAGTTCCTCATTATTGAATGCATTCCTCACTATTTCATCCATGTTTCTTCTTAATTGACCTTTAATTCTTATATGATCAATCAGTAGAATTCCTTTAGCTCTTTACTAAAATGCTTTTTATAGAACCTTTGAAGTAGTCTACCTTACGACTCCCTAGTTTAGAGTATGCTATTGATAAAGTGCTTAGCAATTATTAGTTCACCTTTTGAGTTGATTTAATAATATTTTGGAAATGATAGTAATCAACTCCTATTTCACCTTTCTCCTATTGAACTATGCACTTTTCAATTTGATGAAGTTCTCTATGATTTGATTTATTTTATCTCTTTAGTATGAGTATGAGACAAGTATAAACAATTAATTCCAACTCCTTTAGGTAAATAATGAACTTGCTTCTTTATCCCTTAACATACAATAGTTTAATTTTCTAAATTCCAATAAACTATGTTTGATGTAGTATTCCTTATAACTCCCTAATTTGGAATTTTAGAAAATAATATTTTATAAATTAATATTAATTATCTGAGGTAGAAACCCTTATCTCCTACTTAATTATTTGAAAAATATAGTAAGGTTTGATTTTCATGCAATGATATATCCCTCTAGCTTCAATTTGCTTTCTACTTTACTAAGGTTGTAAATTGCTATAACTTTCTTCAATGCAATAATTTTAACCTTAGAAGTATGCACCTTATATCTCTAATTAATTGAAATAAAATATACCTTATAGTTTACCTTTGAGTGTTGTGATGAGCTTATTAATATGGCCTTTGACGTTGCTCTTCGTTTTACTCCACAATGCACTTTTCTACGTTGTATTCTTCACGCTGCACTTCTACTCCAATGTATGGAAATTTGAGCATTCAATGCTCTATGTTGGGTGGTGCTTTATAACAGTCTTCCTATGGTTTCAATCCTCATTTTGTGGATTCTCTCTGTACCTCTGTGCTCTCCCACTTATGCAATCCTCTTCCACTTAGCTATTAATGGTTTCATACCCTACTTGGTGCATTACTCTCCTTTGTTCCTTCTTGAAGCTTTGGACAAGTAGTGCATATATTATGAGCATTATATTAGGTTTCTCCAATGCTCAAGTTATCCTTAATTGGCATGCAATGATTAATATGCCCTTGTAACATACTCAACGCTTCCAATACAAGCATTACTCCAACTCGAGCATCTCTTATCTGTGTAGTTGTTAGAAATATGGTATGGGCACTAAGTTTGAATGTGCCAAGTGGCACAAGATACCTTGGCTATGACTTGCAAGTGGTACTCCAAACTTATGCATGTAAAGACTTCCTCAATGTCTCTTCTCCCTTGTATATCTCTTTCCAGCATATGCCCTTTATGTTCTTGTTCTTCAATGTTTTCTTTCCAAGTGAACAATGATGTTATGAGGTTGGCTCCAGCTATGGCAATTTTAGTGCACTGCTATGAAGGTTCTATGGCACTCTAATGGTGGATTCGGTGCTTCAAATATCTCTGCACTTAGTTTGAAATTCATCCAATACAAGGCTTGGGTATAGCACCTTTAATCTCACCTTGCAACTTGCTTCTTAGAGCTGTAATGTGTTATCCTTTCATTATCCCTTTTATGTTAATATGCAATGATATATAGCCTTCTTACATAAATTATTTTTGTTATCTCTTTATGTAGGTATCCAATAGATAATGTCCTCCTTATGTGGGCCCTTTTATGATGTGATTTCTACGTAAATATCCAATGAATAATGGTCTCCTTACGTGGAACTTAATATTGCAGGTTAATTTTGTTGTAGGTGTTGGATATAGTGGTGGATATGGTATCTTTAGACACCTTGAACATTGCTATGTGAGCCCTTCATTGGCTTTTTTCCCTTGCTTGAAGTTTACACCTTTACTCTTCTGAAATGGCCACTTTGTAGATGTGCTTTGCAAGTTGGTGTAGTGTCGTTGTGACACTCTAGTTTTTTCCTCCTTTTTTACGTAGGACAAGAATATTATGGTGCAAGAATCTAATACAAAAACTTTTGCAATAGTTAGAATAGAATACCTTAAATTTGCACCTATGTTTGAGATCTTGCAAGCTTTCTTTCTTCTTGATGAGGTGGCTACTTTGCACTACTCCTTAGATGTAAATAATGATTTGATGTTGTCCTCCTTACTAGACAACACTAACCTCTAACTCCTTTGCTTGGGAAAATTAGTAACAATGAATCCAAGATCTTAATCATGCAACTAATATACCTTTAGAGAGGTTTAACTTTGCACTAATTTTCACTTTAACTAAATACTTAGTGCACCTTTAATAACCTTTAAGTAAAACTAATACACTGCAATAGTAATCTCTCCTTATTACTCCTGTAAATGAACTCTTAAAGTCACTTGAAATATGCACTATAATATATGCAAACTTAACTCACAGATAAAGTCTTATTTGCTTCCAATGAATAATAGAAATTTGATATTTTTCTTTCTCTCAAAATATATAACTTCTATTTTAATATACATGTTTAACCCTTGTATAAACTATTTTCTGCACTTTCTTGAAGACTTTAATATGCAACCTACTCCTTGCAACTTTTAAACTCTGATATGGTGCTTAATAAAACTTAATAATGAACCAAATAACTAAATTTCAACTAATGAACCTTTTGCACCAAAGTTACTTACCTTAACGAACCCTATAGATGATGGATGTCTTGGTGAATCGATTCACTAAATTGCTGCCTTGTAATAGATGAAACCACAACTCCTCTTGGCTATCCAAAATAGCTCTCTAACTCACCAATGTGCAGCTTTGAAACCCTCTAAATTCCTACCCTAAAACTGTAGTTTTGTGGCTTCAACTCTCCTTTAGGATGTATCCTGGAAATCTAAAAGTTAACAACTATTGATATTGCCCGAATTGTTGCTTTCTTGCTATCCTCAAATCTAAAAATTTTAGATTTTAAAGCAACAAATCTCTCCATTGAAACGTTCTCCTTGAATATCAAAAATTTGGTAGGTAACTCCTCCAAATCACAGTTGAGATTTACCTTCAAGAATCCTTTAGTTTTTTGCTGCATAAACCAACAAATCTTCTTTCTTAGAATGATCCTTCTAGCCTTATTCAAACCTCTCAAGTTTGGTGGTAATGTCTAGCTCCTTTCTCCTTCAATCTCCTTGTCTAAATTTGACTTCAATATAGGTATTCTTCTCAATTATTTAAAATCCTTAAGGTCTTCACCAATATCCTTCAAAATTCAGTAAGCTTCTTGCCAAATCCTTCTCTTCTAGGCTTGTTGTCAGATGGTGACAACTGTTCCAAGTTCTTCACTATCAGGAACTTCTCCTTGGTGGTAAATTTCTCCAATGAGTTCTCCTAGAAACTCCTTCAATGGCCTTCTCCAAAATATCCTTCAATGAGGCTCTCCAAGCCTTCTCCTTTTTTCTTGAGACCTCCTCTCTAGGGTATTCACTCTTGCAACTTCTCTGGTCTTCTCAATGAGACCTTTCCTTCAAACTTCTATTGTGGAAGTTTGGTAATGATATGTCCCTATTGGATCTCTAAAATTTTTTGCTTCAGGAATAAGACTTTTCTAGTCCTTCTCTATCTCTTCCAAAACTATAAGTTCTTCAATGGGACCTTTTGTGGGTCTCTTCAACTTTTCAGGTTGATTTCTTCAATCTGTTGTCTACAGTATTCAATGGAGATCACCAACCTCCAATATTCTCCTAAACTCCTCTCTGGAGTCTCTTCTTTCATGAATAAGCAATAAGGCTCCTGTGGCCTTTTCTTCTTCTGCACTTTGCAAGTATACAATCTCTAGCAATGGGATTTTTTCTATAGACCTCCAAATCATTGCTCTTTCATTTCTTGCTTCTGGTGTTGGATTTATTCTAAAGAAGATATTCTTCCTAGCTCTTTGTAGGAAGCTTCCCAAGTTTCTATGAATCTCCTTTTCCTGCAAAAAAGTATTAGGACTGTAATGGAAGAAACTCTAGATCTAGAGATAATCAATCTTCACTACTTGATTTGTCAATCTAGTGGAATTAACGTCGAGTCCTAGTCTTCATGAGTTTCTATGCAACCCTATGGAAAGACTCTTTCCAAATGCAATCTCAAAAATTCTAGAAATAAGATTTGTTATCTACTCTCAATCTCACTTGTGGCTCTTCCTATTTCCTATCTGATCTACTATGTGCTCTGATACTATTGTTAGCTTTTGGTGATGTATAATAAAGGAAATGCAACCACAAGATATGAAATATGCAAGCTATGATAACTATATGATAGTGACACTATAATATGCTGGAAAAATATAAGATAAACTTCTGCAATAACTCAAAATATACCATTAATGAATACTCACAAAAATAGTACAATGCATTATAATGGAGGACATGAACATTCCATAAATTGTTTTGAAAGAGCTACATTGTACCACACTACTATCCACACTATTACAACCTCTATTCTCTCATTATCTATTTCACTCTCTATAAGGGCTATATATAGGAAGATAGATTCCTTTGCCCTTACTCTACCTATGACTCTCCAACTACCTTTCCTATGACTCATGTACAAGTGGACCTCTTATACATTTACATCATTTCACATTGACACTTATGCATTTATTACATTGCATGAAGTAACTAATTTACTCTAAAGTAAACTCCTACTCTAGTTATGTACCCAAGGTGGTACATTGATATGTACAAAATAAGGTAATATATTCTCTAACAGGTATATGTTTTAGTCTGATATGATTATTCTGAAAATGATCTCTAATAAAATGACACTGAGCTTCAATGTGTTTAGTTCATTCATGTATGATTGGATTTTTGATTAAGTCTAGTACCCCTTGATTGTCATAGTGTATTAGAGTTGGAGTTCTTTTGATTCCCATGTCTGATAGTATGTATTGTAGCCACAATGCTTCACAAGTTACATCCCTTGCTGCACGATATTCTACTTTAGTAGATGATTGTGCTACTGCATGTTGTTTCTTACTGTGCCATGATACTGGTCCTGTGCCAAGATAAAAAATATATCCTGATGTAGAATTTTTGTCATCAATAGAGCCAACATAGTCGGAATCTGAATATCCCTAGAGGCAAAAATCCTTATCATTTTTAGTATATGTCAGTCCATAATCTGTAGTCTTGTTGATATATTGTAGTATTATTTTTGTAGCTTTCCAATGACTCTCTTGGTTCTTGCATAAATCTTGAAATATAATTTACAACAAAAACTAGATCTGACCGAGTATTGGTTAAATACAAAAGACTACCAATTAATTGATGATAAGTTGTAGCTGAGACAAGAGATGTTTCATCATTTCTAGATAGTTGAAGTCCTTGTTCCATTGGTGTATCTTTAGGCTTGCAATTATTCATTTTGTATTTCTCAAGTAGAGTCTTTGCATATTTTGTTTGTGTAATTGTAATATTATCTTTATTTTGATGAATTTCCAAACCAAGGCAATAATGCATAAGTCCCAAATCAGTCATCTCAAAATCCTTTTCAAGATCCTTTTTTACTTCACTCATTAAATTTTTTGAGCTTCCTGTAATCACTATATCATCAACATATACTATAAGTATTAATATCCCATTTCCAACTTTCTTTGTATATAAATTTAGATTTGATATGCTTCGCTCAAAATTATGTTGCAACAAGTGATTATTAATTTTTATATACCATGCTTTGGGAGCCTACTTTAGACCATATAAGGATTTGTTTAATTTACAAACCTTATGTTCTTTAACAAAAAATCCTTCTAGTTGAGACATATAAACTTCTTCTTCTAAATCACCATTAAGAAAAGCACTTTTTACATCCATTTGATGAAGTTTCCAACCATGATGTGTTGCTAAAGCACATACTATTCTGATAGTAGTCATTTTAGTTGTTGGTGCAAAGGTTTCTTCAAAGTCTATTCCTTCTGTTTGAGTATAACCTTTTGCTACTAATCGAGCTTTGTACTTATCTAGAGAACCATCTGCTTTATATTTAATCTTATAAATCCATTTACAACCTACTACTCTTTTTCCTAGAGGTAGATCTACTAAACTCCATGTTTTATTTTTTTGCAATGATGAATATTCTGATTCCATGGTTGTTTTCCATTTTGAATGACTTAAAGCTTGACATGTTGTTACTGGTTTTATCATGTTGCTCATCAATCCTCTATTTATTTGAGTTAGACTATGAGTTTGAGGTCTTGTAGTAGTCAGATCAGGCATTTGTTCAAGATTTGAATCTCTAATTGTATTTCTAGCCCAAATAGGTTCCTTTCTTTGTGGAATCATAGGAATTTCTATATTTTCACTCTATTCTTCTTGAGATTCTGATTTTGTTTCCTCAATTTTTATATTTTCTTCTGAGAATGTTAGAAGAATTTTTGAATCATTCTTTTGTTCTTTAATCTCTTCTTTGATTTTTTCATCAAAGATAACATCCCTGCTTATATAGACTTTCTTTGTGATTGGATCAATGATTCTATATCCTGTAGATTCATCATCATAACCAAGAAATATACCTGACATAGTTTTTTCATCTAATTTTGTCCTTTTTTGTTTTGGAATGTGCATATAAGCTTTACATCAAAAAATTCTTAATTTTTCAATATTTGGTTTTTTCCTAACCATACTTCTTCTGGAGTAGCATTCTTGAGTATCCTTGTAGGTAGTCTATTCTGCAAGTATACAACTGTATTGACTGCTTCTACCTAGTATTGATGATTAAGGTGAGCTTCTTTTAACATACATCTTACCATTTCCATTATAGATCTGTTTCTTCTTTCTACAATTCCATTTTGTTGTGGTGAATATGTTGTAGTGAGTTGTCTTTTTATTCCATTGTGTTCTAAAAATAGATCAAACTCTTTTGACACAAATTCTCCTCCTCTATCTGAATGAAGGTTTTTGATGGTTCTCCCTGATTCTTTTTCTACTTGAAGTTTGAACTATTTAAAACAACTAAATGCTTCAGACTTATATTGCATAAAGTATACCCATATTTTTCTAGTGTAGTCATCAACAAATAATTAAAAATATTTATGTCCTCCAATACTAGTGATATTCATTGGACCACATAAGTTTGTATATATCAATTCCAAAGGTTGTTGAGATCTATACTAACGAAGTTCGAAAGGAATTCTATGTTGTTTTCCTGCTAAACATTTTGGACATATAATAGATTCCCAAGAAATATTTGGTAGACCTTCTACCATTTGATATTTAACCATCTCATTTAAGGATGAAGCACTGGTATGTCCTAACCGTTTATGCCAAAGTTCTCTGATTTCAGATATTCCTACTGAGAGGGCCAAATTTGTAGTTGTATTTAGCACAAACAAACTATTTTTATAGGATCCTAAAGCTATCAATTTTCCCTGTTTGGTAATATGACATTGTTTCCTTCCATTGATAACTTTAAACTCGATTATCATATTTTGATCCATGAGTTGAGAGACTGAAAGAAGATTAGTAGTCAAACTAGGAACATATAAAACATTGCTAATTATTCATTTTCCATTTATTATATTGATTAGGATATCTCCTACTCCTTTTACTTCATAGGTCTTACTATCTGCTATAACAATAGGTTTCTCATATTTTTCTTGAAGTGTATTAAACTAATGTTTGTCCCTAGTCATGTGTCTACTAGCTCCAAAGTCTATATACCAATATTCCATGATGATTTTAATGAGATTTCTATGAGTAGACTTCCTTATATCTCCCTAAAAAATTGAAAAAAAATTTAAATTTTCTATAAAAAATGTTTTTGTAAACCTTATGGCTCCCTAATTGAATAGAAACTAGAATGTTTGCAAACTTATGAATTCCTAAATTTTG
This sequence comes from Wollemia nobilis, assembly GCA_028583015.1. NCBI lineage: Eukaryota > Viridiplantae > Streptophyta > Pinopsida > Araucariales > Araucariaceae > Wollemia > Wollemia nobilis. Next base: position 1,945,178 of record JAQPPZ010001994.1, on the reverse strand, counting down.
AGTAGAATTCCTTGTCTCTCCATAATTAAATTATTGTAAATATTCTATGATTTTTGAATTTCAATGAATAATAAATCAATAGAGCTATTATTTAACCCTTTGAAAAACAAGACTTCAAAAATAATAAAGCCTACTTATCACTCCAAAAAGTAGTTAAGGCATTAATTTTTCTATTAAACTACTTATCTCTCCATTAGACTTTTTTTAACCTTATAAAATAAATAATAATTTATATGCACCTTATTTCTCCTTTCAACCTTAAGGAAAATTAATAAACTTAAAAAAAAATCTAAAAAGAGCCTACCAAAATCATTTGTAGAAAATTGTAAGAGAAATTTACAAATGGTTATGGATAAAGATGGTTTTCAACTTCCAAAAATAGATCTAGAAAAATAAAATAAAATGAATAGTGGAGACCAATAAGGAGGGATACTGGAAGAAATTCCAATTCTTTTGAGGCTTTAGCCTATGAATAAAAAGTAGATCAAAACCTAGAGGACACAGTACAACAATTTCAACATATTAGCAAGAAACCGTCTATTCAATATGATCCTAATTTAAGGAAGAACATTCTCTATGAACCTAAGGAATATGTCTCATCATATTTTAAAGATTCTCTTGAAGTACCATGGACCATTCAGGAGAAAATAATTTGTAAAGAAAATATAGTTTTAGAAGTTAATACCTCTGCCATTAATAAGAAAATACCAGAAAATGAGCAAGATAAATCAAAAGCTTCTATAATAGAGCCAGGAGAGGATAAATATGTTGAAAAACAAAATTGTGAAAGAATATTGAGGAATAGAATAATGAAACCTACTCTTGATATAGAAAAAAAACCTTCAAATTATCAAGCAAGATCCAGGCTCTATTATCAAGCAAGATCCAGGGAAGCTAGAGCTAACATAGAGAAAGGAACACAAACTAAGTTAGTTGAAATTCTCTTTACCAAACAACAAAATGATATTGGTAATACACAAGAGGGGCCAAAAGCCCCTAATGAGACATGATTATCATCTCATGGAATATAAGGGGTTCTAATACCCCCTCAAAGCATAGGTGTATTAGGTACCTATGTTTAAGTAATAAACCTGATATTCTCTATATCCAGGAAACTCAAATGACAAAAAAAGAAGTTTCAAAATCTATGAAAGTAGTTTGGGAAAGATGTGAATGGGATGCTATGGATTTTAAAGGAGCGACAAGGGGAATTCTAACTTGTTGGAATCCTTCTAGAACCTCTTGTGTAACCATTTATAAAACTAGGCATTGGATAGCCTCTTTAGTCACTTGCTACTTTGCAAATATTTGCTTCATCCTTATCAATGTGTATGGACCTACAACTCAATCAGGTAGATTAGAAGTTTCGAGTGGTATTGAAGCCTTTATGAGAAGTAAAGACCAAGAAACTCGTTTCATGATCATTAAAAGTTTTAATGCCATAACCAAGCTAAATGAAAAATTTGGAGGAATTAGTAAATTGACCCAAAGTATGAAAGATTTCTTAGCTTTTATTCAAAACAATAATCTATGGGAAGTTGATTTTGAAGAAGACAACTATACTTGGACCAAAAATAGGAGAGGCCAAAACCTAATAGCAAAAAAATAGATAGATGCATTCTCTCATATCATTGGCTAGATGAAGGAACTTGTGCTAAAATTAATACCTAAATAAGGATTAGTTCTGATTATTGGCCAATAAGAGTTAAAATGGTGGTAAATGAATTCAAAAAAATATCATATTTTAAATATGAGTAGATGTGGGAAGACCATCCTCAATTTGTTGATATGATAGCTCAAACATGGAATTCTTTAGGTAATGGCCAAACCAAATTAAATGTATGACATCTAGATTAAAAGAATGGAACAATAACACCTTTGGAAACATTTTTTAGAAGAAAGAAGAACTAAAAGATAAACTTTAAAAATTCCAAAAAGGTGATGAAAAATACAAGCTTAGAGGAAAGGGAATTGCTTAGTGAATATCATAATATTTTAAGGAAGAGAAATTCTGGAGATTAAAATCAAGACAGACTTGGTTAAAATATGGAGATGAAAATACAAAGTTTTTTCATAGTATGGCTATAGTAAAGATATCATATTCTATAATTAGTAGAATTAAATCTATAGAAGGGGTTTAGATTGAAGATCAGAGTGAAATTAGAAAAGAGGTAAAGTCATTTTATCATAATATTATAGGTTCACAGGAGACCAAAGTTCTTAATGATAAACTTCTTCAAGATCTTCCTTCAGTTATAACAAATGAAGACAATAGAAAACTGATGGAACCTATTACTATAGAAGAAGTTCATTTAGCTCTTTTTTCTTTTAATAAGGATAAATCCCCTAGTCCATATGGGCTCTCTACAACTTTTTACCAACATAATTAGGATATAGTGAAGGATTATTTATTGGTGGTACTGGAACAATCTAGGGTAAAACAATACATTCCTTATATAATAAATTCAACTTATCTCGCCCTAATTCCAAAAAATAAGGATGCTAAATTGTTTTATTCTTTTAGACCCATAAGCCTATGTAATATGTCTTATAAGATTATTTTCAAAGTGATGGCAAATAGATTAAGATAATTGTTAGACAAAATAATTTTAGAAGAACAAGGAGGATTTGTAAAAGGGAGACAAATTCTATATGGGATCATAGTAGCTCATGAAGTTATACATTCAGCAACTTCAAGAAAAGAGAAAGTTATGATCTTAAAACTTGATATGAGTAAAGCCTATGATAGGGTTAAATGGGATTTTCTTTTGTAGTTTTATATAAGTTTAGTTTTGGGAAGAAATGGGTTAGATGGATTAAATCTTGTGTCTCTACAGTTTCTTATTCAGTGTTGGTCAATGGGTTAGTGACAGAATATTTTAAAGCTAAGAGAGGCCTTAGATAAGGAGATCCTCTATCTCCTTATTTATTCATTATTATGGTAAAAGTTTTGATTTGGAACTTAAAGAAGGCTTACAAATATGGGCTTATAAGTGAACTTAATATTAGTAATAACATCAATAACATCACCCATAAACAATTTGTAAATGATACAACCCTTTTTGGAAGGCTAAGGATAGATGAGGCCAAAACTTTGAATAACTTTTTAAAAGAGTACAAAAGAGCTTCAGGGCAAAAAATTAATAGGACTAAATCCAAAATTTACTTCCTTAACACTCTTGCTAATATCAAAGCAAGAATTTGTAGGTTGCTTCAAATGTAGGAGGTAAATTTACCAACAAGTTATCTAGGGATACCTTTTTTTTAAGGGGAGAATGAGGATAGATTTATGAAATCCAGTTATTAGTAAAGTTCAAAATAAAATTCTAGCTTGGAAAGGTAGATAGTTATCATTAGCAGGAAGAGTGCAATTAATTAATTCAGTCTTACAAGCCATTCCAACATATTATATGTCTTTGTATTCTATGCCAAAATCAGTTGAAAAAAGTTTAATCTTATTATGTGATCATTTTTATGGTCAGGTTTACATGATAAAAGGAAATTTCCTTTGGTGAAATGGAGCAAGTTGTGTGATGATAAAACTAGGGGAGGTCTTGTTTTAAGAGCTCTTACAGATGTAAACTTAGCTCTTAGGGGAAAATTTATTTGGAGATTGTACAAAGAGAGTCAAATACAATGGGTAAGAATTCTTCTAAGTAAGTATGTTGATCCCAATGACTCAAGTTTAATATTTATTGCATTCTCTCTTCCAAATGGTTCTGCTCTTTGGAATGGTTTAAAAAAAAATATTGATCTTATGATTAAAGGTTTAATATGGGTGGTGGGAACTGGAGAAAAAAATTCTATTTGGATGGATACTTGGTGTGATAAAAAACTACTCAATTTAGATCCAATTTTGAAACCTTGTATGAGATTGCTTCAAGACAAATATAGTGATAGGGTTTCAAACATTTTGTATAAGGATCGAGAAGGAAGATACAAATGGAAAGAAGATTTTTTACAAGTATACAATATATTGATGCTATGAGGAAATTGAGTTGAAATATAACAGCTTTGATTATCTCGAGGGGTGCCAAGGATAAATTTATTTGGGAGTTAAATAGCTCAGGAAAATACACAACAAGAAGTGGATATAATGTTCAACACCAACATAATAATAATATCACTAGAATATGGAGATATATTTGGGATAGCCCAAGCATTCCTAAAGTTAAAATGTTTTTTTGGATAGTAGGTCGTAGAAGAATTTTATCCTGTGATAACCTTATGAAAATGGGTTTTCATGGCCCTCTCAATGTGTTTTTTGTAATAAGGAGGAGGGGAGTATTGACCATATCTTGGGAAATTGCTCAATAGTCTGGAATCTATGGCAATGGATTCTTAATATGTTTGGTAAATGCATGGTGATGAATAGCAAAATTGAAGATTGGTTAAAGAAATGGTAGAGCACTTATAAAAGTGAGGCTTTATAGACAATATGGGATATATCAAAAGATACAATACTTTGGACTATATGGATAGAAAGGAATAGAAGAATATTTAAAGGAAAGGAAAACAATTTAGAGGTAATGAAAAAGAAGATATGTTTAGCCATAGAGGAGTCTAAACCAACCCTATCAACTCACCTAATCCCTAATTTGGAAGCAAAGAGTCTTGATAGATGGAATCAAGTCATTAAATGGAATTATGATGTTGGGTACAAGAGAAGCAAAAATAAGGTAAAGAATATAAAGTGGAAACCACCAAATGTGGAGTGGGTTAAATTAAATTTTTATGGAGCATCGAAAGGAAATCCAGGACCACCAGGAGGAGGAGGAATAATTAGAAATAATAGAGGAGATATTTTGTCTCATTATGCTTTCAATTGTGGATTTAAGACAAATAATGAAGCTGAAGCTTGGGTAGATTTAGAAGGATTAAAAATATGTAAACAAGTGAAATGTAATAGAGTACGGATTGAAGGTGATTCTCTCATAGTAATAAATGCAATTTTGAGGAAAGAAAAGGCTCCATGGAACATACAAGAGATAATTATGGAAATTCAAGATCTTGCTAAAGAGTTTGAAGAAATAAGGTTTACACATATATTAAGGGAAGGAAACAAATGTGCAAATAAGCTAGCCAATATAAGGTTTTTTATTGAATATCGTGAAGTTAACAACTCCTTTCCATGGTTAGAGGAAGTAGAAATTTTAGTTGAAGTTGACAAAAAATGTTGATTGCCTAAATAAATTAATGATTAAGATTTACTTTAATGTTTTCCATTGGTAATATTTATTTTATTTTGTAACAATAATGTGTGTTCATTTAGACTATTTATTATAATTTTTGTGGTTGCACTTGTGTTTCAAGAACGAAACTAGCAATCCAGGTTTGGTAAAGCGGACTATGATAATGCGATGTTCTGGAAATATTACTCTACTAAGATGTAAGGCATAGATAGTAGAGGTGAATTTTTTGTATTGTGAAGGATGCTATAGGAAAATATCAAGAAAGATGCCAAATTCTAGAGTAACTGTATTCATACAAAGATTTGAAAAGATCCAAAAAACGAAAAATCAAGAATTCAGATATTTTATGTAAAATGTAGGTTTCTACCTATAGCATCTCAATTGAGATGAGAAGTGTATCTATTTTTAAACTCTCAAGCTCTAAAAAATATAGATGTAATTTATTAAGGGTTGGGGACCCGAGTACAACCCCTTATTATCAAGCAAAAAATAATAATAATATATATAATATAAAAAATACTAATAATATAACCTTATCCAACTCTTTTAATTATTATAATTATATGTTGAACTCATCACACTAATAATTTTGTTTTTTACTATAATTTTAGCTTTCATTCTTTGAAGAAAACACCAATTGTCTTTACATATTATTATGAGTTTATATTAATTTTTTTATGATCATTAGCTTAAGCCTAATCTTATCGTTTTCTCTTTTATCATAGAAAACCTCCCATCAACAAACACTCAACTCCTACCAACCAACCTATCCCTTTCTAAACATCCAAGCCTATTCTCTTTTTAAGTTCACCCCAAATTCCTCGCTTTTCATTTAAGGATTCGTGTTCAACCAAAATCATCACATCTTCAGTACATTTTTTTTACTCAATCTTTTTAAAATATATCAACACATAAAAAAATAATAAAAATTAGTTTTTAAAAACTTATAATATAAATTTAAAGGCAAGTTAAGTACATAAAAAAATTAGTACGTTAACGCCTCTCTTTTCTCTGAAGAACCAAGGACCAATATTCATCCCAAACTTTTTACATTTCTATTTTTTTTAATTTTAAAACATATTAACCCATAAACAACATTTTTTTTAATAAGTTATGTGTGAATTTTATTGGGATCACTTCCATTATCAAAACAAAAAATTACATTGTTCTCGTTACATTTATAACAAGTTAATTAAAGCATACCCATCTTTGCTTTTCTATCACAAATATTTTTCATCTTCTTCAAACCGCTTAGTTTCCATAAGCAACTCTTTTTTTTTAAAGAACCAACAACAAGAACAACCCTTACATGACAAATAACTCCAATATATAGAAGGAAAACAAACATAACAATCATCCATAAAAGAGGAAATCAGTTTGGTTATTTTTCTTTTATAGCAGAGGTTATTCCTCCTTTAGAGTGGCAAGATTTGAGAATGAATTTTTGCACTTCAAACTTCTGAGGTAATATCTAGTTGTAACTCATTTTGTAGGATATTAATTTTTAGAAAACTGACCATCATCGATTGTTTCATTATTAGCTTCAAGAATACCATCTGAGGTACTAATATTTTCCATGGAACCATCCAAATGGTATTTAGTAATCATTTGACTTTTATCAATGATCTGATTCAAATTCTCCTTTTGGGGTTGAGTCTTTTGTTTCTCGCATGATTCCTATTGGACAATTGGTGCATCTTGGAGTTGAGTCTTTTGTTGCTCGCATGATTCCTTCTAGGAAATTGGTGCATCTGGAGGATGAGCTTCTTTCTTTTGAACTGGTACATTTTAAGGTTTCGAATCATTTGCATGCATGGCATTCTCCTCCACTAAGGAGGAATCAGATCATGATAAAATGATCGGGCATGTCTTCTTTAGGTGGCCATATTGTTGACAGCCATAACATCTTAGGGAGAAGTTTTCATATTCAATATTTTGGATTCATTTCCCTTTGCTTAAGGAGATAGTAATGATTGAGGCCTAGGAATTGAAACATCCATCCAAACAACCAATCTTGATTTACTCATTAATTTTACTAAACAAATTTTCCTTTGTTTGGACATCCATATACTAGAATGCACCAATGGCATTACTGATTTTGATGAATATCTTCTCTCCCCAAAACTCCATAGGGAGAGCATAAAGATTCACCCAGACTGGGAAGCCATTAACTTCTTCTATAAAGGGGTTGAAACTAGGAGTCCAAGGTCTTATATAGACACTCCTTTGTCCGAAAAACCAATTATATCTATAATCCATTACCCTATATCTATCCGCTAAATTAGAAAAGGAAACATAAAAGAAATTTTTGGGTAGGAGAGTTACTTGGAATTTTGTACTAGTCCACCAATCTTTAATGTATTCTTTGAACTCCTTTAGGCCTGGTATTTTGCCCTTGAGTTTGCAGATAATTATCTAGGCTTCATGATCAATCAGATCCAACCCAAATTCATTCTCCAAAATCCTGATAGAGGGTAGAGGTTCATCCACCCACGAATCCAAATATCCCTGAGAGATATTTCTTTTGATCGAAGAGGCTTTCTCATAGACTGAAGAGACAGTCTACGAACAACCCTCTTTCTTCAATGCTTGACTACACCTAGGGTTTGCATCACTTTCACGAAGACTATAGCTAAAAAATTTTCTTTGTTTCATCACTTGACCGCACCTAGGGTTTACACCCCTTTCAACCTATAAAAAACTATTAATTTTAACAAATTATTTTTAAAATTATTTATATAACATTAGACTTACATTTTTTATTTATTTTTAAAACATTTTAATTCATATCATTTAATATGATAACTACAAACAAAACAATATCAAGAAAAATGACAATGTTCAAGCCTCCTCGTAACCCATTGTACAAGCCTATAATATTTATAGGAGCAAAAAATAGTCACATCAAAGTGTTTGAACAAATTCTTTTCTCTTTAAAAAATCCAACAATTTATTAAATAAATATTTTTAAAATATTTATTAAAATAATATCTTTTTTTTTGTTTTTGGAAAACACCCCAAATGGGATACCACTTTTGGGTAAGCCCCAAGGAGGTAGGGGTATCTATTCCGTAAAAATCACCCAGGGCTCGTACCTGGCCTGCCCCCTTCGCCACACTCAACGAGCATGCCTAAAACAACAAAAAACAAAAACAAAAACAAAAACAAAAACAAAAACAAACACAAAAACAAACACAAAAACACAAACAAACACAAAAAACACAACAACAAAAACAACAAACCAAAAAAACCTAAAGACAAAAAAAAAACACAAAACAAACAAAAACAATGTAAAAACAACAAAAAATTCAAAAAATAATAAACAACAACAAAACACAAAAAAAACCACAAAAACAACAAAAGAACACACAAAAACATAAAAAAAAAAAACACAAAAAACAACAAACAACAAAAATACAAAACACAAAAAAAAACAACACAAAAAATACCAAAACAAAACAATACAAAAAAACACACACACATCGAAAAACTAAAAAAAGGAAAAAACAAATCACAACTTTGGGCTTGTTAGGCCAAAAGAATTTTTAGGCAAGATTCAATAGAGGAAACATAAGAAAGATATGTTTGAGCTAGGGAACTAAAATACCTTGACCGAACCAAAGAGAAGCAAAAACAAAGCAAAAAGGAACTAGGTACCTTTAGTACTAGAGCCATCCAAAGAAATTATAGAAAGAAGAGCTTCCCTTATTTGTGAAGCCCACCATCTAGGAGGGTGGTCGTAGTAATTAAGATCACCTTTATCCAATGACCAATTAGCTAAAGCATCGACACTTATGTTCTGTTCTCTAACCACATGATTGTATTCAACTTTCAAAAATCCATCTAGATTAATGGAATATTTTCAACAATTCTTTTTATTCTCCAATCAACCTTATGATGCTTACTTGAGAGTCAGATTCAACTAGCACCTTATTCCATCCGACCTTATTAGACTCTTGAAGGCCTTTAAGGATATCATACCCCTCAACAAGGTTATTGGAAAGGATACCCAAATTCTCAGTAAAAGTGAAAACCAAGGAACCATCTGAAAGTCTACCAATTCCTCCTGCACTAGCTTTTCCAGGGTTACCCTTAGGGGCTCCATCAATATTTACTTTTCCAAAATTATTAGGAGGTTGTTAATTCCAATTTCTATCCATCTTACAATTAATTACATTCCCGTTAAGTTGGTTGTCCTTAGAAGAGTTAATCTTCAATCTTTGCATCACTTAATCCCATCTTTGGTGGGAGTTCTAGGGGTGATTAAGGAGTTGTTGGAATGATTCAACTAAGTTGGCAATGGTCTTTTTGCTAAATATAGTGAATATCCTTCCTTTCCTAATTGAAATTTTGACTATTCCTTTCATTCCAAATATTCCAAGGTAGAATGGTAGAACCCATCCAAACTAACTACCTAATAAAATGATCAACACCCTCCTATTTAGGCCAATCCCTCCAAAGTTGTTCAAAAGTAAAAAAATTGGACCATTGTAAACCAAGTAAGATGGTCATTCTCCTCCATAGCTCAAAGGCTAAGGTACACTCAATAAAAATATGGTTGAAATTTTCCACATTCTCTCCATACATTTAACATCTTAAGGGCTAGGAAAACCATGTTTCATAAGTTGCTCACTAGTTAGCACCCTATGATGTAATAAAAGCCAAGTAAAGAACCTCACCTTAGACCAGAGCTTATGAGCCCACAACTGAGTAAATATGACATGATTGTTTGGGATTATTATGACATAATAACAAATAACCTTGAGCAATTGAATACTCACCCTTAGTAGTGTTGTTCCATCCAAAACAATCTTTATCATGGGACTAAGAGAGAGATGTCATATGAAGGATGTGTTGGATGCCTTTTCTTTACCTTTTTGGAATTTTAATAGGCCAGTCCTCAACAAGGATCCAATATCTACCAACCTCTGAATTACCAGTATAGTACCGATAGTAATTAGACACATTTTTCTAGTTAGCTCGATGAAGCTCCTCCATATAAGGCCTCCAATCGAGAAACTGAGTTATCAAAGTTTGGTGACCATACCAAGAATCTGTCCAAAATTTTATCTGTTGACTATTATGAATAATCCAAAATAACTTTTGCTTTATCAAATCCTCACCAGTCTTAAGAACTACTAAAATGGAAGAACCTTTGGTAGGCAATTGATAGCGAACAAGGTCTTTAGGACTTTTGTTCTCAACATATTTAGCACAAATATTTTTTGCCCAAAGAGCATTGGGGTTATGCAAAATCCTCCAATGCAATTTAGCAACTAAATCCTTATTTTTATTAATAGCAGAACGAAATCTTAACCCCCCTTCATTCTTAGGAAGACATACAGTGTTCCATTTTCTTCTCTCCTTAGTACCACTCCAGAGGAACCGATGATTGATTTGATCTATTTCTTAAAGAACTGCCTTTGGGATATTCAACACAATAGAAACATAAATAGGTATAGCTTGAAGGACTGATTTTACCAAGGTAATTCTACCCCCAAAAGAAAGCCATCTATTGGTCCACTTTCCAATTTTCTTCTTAACTCTATCCAAAAACCAATTCCAGTCTTTATTTTTCTTTCTTTGAATATTGATAGGAATACCTAAATAAGTGATCGAAATGGAGGTCTTCTTATATCTTAATTTATCCAAGACCATGGATTCCTGTTTTGAAGAGCAGTGAAAGAAAATGACTTTAGATTTGTCTTCATTGATCAACTACCTTGTAGCCTTAGAAAAACAAGTAATGATTTGCTTAATTTTAGAAGCTTCCTTAACTGGAGCTTTACCTAACAGAGTAGAGTCATCAAAAAATTGAAGATGAGAGATAGGCCTAGCTCCATGAGCAATGGTAACTCCCTCAAGGGTTCTGTTTTCTCTATTTTTGGTTATAGTTCTGCCCAAACATTCAACAAGAATTATAAATAAATAAGGGGAGAGGGGGTCACCTTACCTAATACCTCTGGAAGTTGGGAATAGTTGTGAAGGCCTACCATTGATAAGAACTGCGTAGGATACTGAAGAGATACATCCCATAATCCAATCCATCCAATCCTGAGAGAAGTCAAATTGCCTCAAAACTTTGATAAGGAAGTGCCAATACACTCTATCATAAGATTTGGATAAGTCTAAACGAATGAACATAGAAGGAGATTTTTGCATTTCCATGGAATGGATGGCTTCCTGAGCAAGAACTATCTCATCCACTATTTGATGCCCTTCCACATAACCCCCTTGTTCAGGGGAAATAATCTTATGCAAAAGAGGCTTCAGCCTTTCTACCATGATCTTAGTAATTATTTTGAGAACATTACATAAAGCTATAGGTCTAAAAGCTGAGATATGTCTAGCATCTTGAGCCTTTGGGACTAGAGATATATAAGTTTTATTGATAACCTTCAAAATTTCTTTGGCTTTCTTGGCTTCTTCCACCACGTCTAATAAATCAGCATGAAGGATATCCCAAAACTCTTGGTAGAACTCAATGGGAAAACCATCAGGACCTAGGGTTTTCCCTTTTTGTATTTTAAAAATCACATGGTGAAGCTCATTGATAATAACTGGAGTAGTCAAAACAGAGTTCTCCTCATAAGTGATAAGAGAAGGAATCACTTGAAGATATTAAAATAATATCTTATAAATTAAATACATAAAAAAATATTAATATATATTTTTATTAATTATACAAAATATTTATTTGTATCTTTCATTTACTCTCTCAAGATCTTTTCATCTCACTCTTATGTGCATGTGTAATATCTTTAATAAAATTAAAATGCATATATATATATATATATATATATATATATATTGCTAGAGAATAAGGGGTTGTACTCGAGTCTTCCACCCTTGACAAGTTACATCTATCGTAATCCGCTTTATCAAATCTGGACTGCTAGTTTCCTTCCTCAAGCATAAGTGCAACCACAAAAATTGTAATAAATAATTTATATGAGAACACATTAATATTATAAAATAAAGCAAATATTATCAATTAAAAACATTAAAGTAAATCTTAACCATTATTTGATTCAGGTAGTCAACCTTTTCTTGTCAACTTCAACTAAACTTACTACTTCCTTTAACCATAGAAAAGAGAATTTAACTTCACGATCCTCAATTAAAAACCTTCTATTGGCTAGCCTATCTGCACATTTGTTTCCTTCCTTTAACGTATGTGTAAACCTGATTCGTCAAACTCTATAGCAGGGTCTTGAATGTCCACTATTATCTCTTGTAATATGTATGTTCCATGGAGCCTTTGCTTTATTCAAAATTGCATTTATTACTATGAGTGAATCACCTTCCATACATACTTTGTTCCATTTCATTTGTTTACATATTTTTAACCCTTCTAAAGCCACCCAAGCTTCAACTTCATTATTTGTCTTAAATCCACTATTGAAAGTATAATGAGACAAAATCTCTCCTCTATTATTTCTAATTATTCCTCCTCCTCTTGTTGGTCCTGGATTTTCTTTAGATGCTGCATCAAGATTCAATTTAACCAACCCCACATTTTGTGGTTTCCACTTTATATTTTTTGTCTTCTTTTTGTTTCTCTTGTACCCCACATCATAATTCCAATTGATGACTTGACTCCATCTATCAAGGTTCTCTACTTCCATATTAAGGATTGGGTGAGCTAATAGAGTTAGTTTAGACTTCTCTGTGACTAGACAAATATTTCTTTTTATTACCCCTAAATTGCTTTACTTTCCTTTAAATATTCTTCTATTCCTTTCCAGCCATACAATCCAAAGTATTGTATCTTTTAATATATCCCAAATTGTTTGTAAAGCCTCACTTTTAAAGTGCTGTACCATTGCTTTAATCATTCTTCAATTTTGTCATTCATCACCATGCATATACCAAACATATTAAGAATCCATTGCCATAGTTCCCAAAGAGATGGTCTATACTCTCCTTTTTACAAAGAACACGTTATGAGGGGCCATATACTACTTAATATAATAGGTGAGACATAAAATAATAAATTTTTAGTTAATTATATAAAAATGAAATTAGGTAATTTTTTAAAACCTCTTGAGGACATGTTACAACTCCAATATAGCCAAGTCGGCTATATTTCCAATTATCATCTATTCATTTATTTAATAATATTAATAGAAGTAGGTTGATTTATATTTCATCATCAATCATAATATTAATTCCTATTTGTGTATGCAAGAGACTTAGCCCTCTCTAAGTGGCAAAGGACTTAGCCCTCCTAAAGTGGTAAACAATTATTTGATTGTTCATTTGTATTCGTGTTCGTATTATTTTTAGAAGATTATTCTATCAGGATACTATCCATTATCAAGGAGATTTAACCCTTACCTCTTCTCAGCAAATATTTTTTCAATAAATCAATTATCTAGTAGCCAAGAAAATGAACCTTTACCTTTTTCTTAATAAATAACCTTTTTTGATAAACACTTCATACATACCACATACCAGCTAGCCTGCACACATCAACTACATCTTACTGCAAATGCATATTCGGTACCGAAGGTTCAGCTAAATCTTATCACAAATGTCTATTTGGTGCCATCGAAATTTGAACCTTGATGTAAGCTACATCACCAATATATCTCAATCGTTGAACCATGGTTCCATTGGAGACGCCTCTCTTTTATTAAATAATATTTTAACCTTTTGTTACATTGTTCCATAAATAAACTATCTAATAGCCAAGAAAATAAGCCTTTAACTTTTTCATAACAAATAACCTCTTTTGATAGACACTTCATACATACCACATACTAATTAGCCTACACATGTCAACTAGATCTTGCTGCAAACACCTATTTGGTGTTGTAGGGTCAGATACATCTTACTATAAATGTTATTTGGTGCCATTTGGATTTGAACCTTGGTGTTGTATCTTTTAATATATCCCAAATTGTTTGTAAAGCCTCACTTTTAAAAGTGTTTTGCCATTGCTTTAATCATTATTTAATTATGTCATTCATCACCATGCATTTACCAAACATATTAAGAATCCATTGCCATAGTGTCCAAATATATGGTCTATACTCTCATCCTTTTTACAAAGAACACATTATGGCAGGCCATATACTACTTAATATAATATGAGACATAAAATAATAAATTTTTAATTAATTTTATAAAAATAAAAATAGTATTTTTTTAAAACCTCTTGAGGACACTATCCATTATCAAGGAGATTTAACCCTTACCTCTTCTCAACAAATACTTGTTCAATAAATCAATTATCTAATAGCCAATAAAATGAACCTTTACAATTTTCTTAATAAATAACCTTTTTCGATAAACACTTCATACATACCACATACCAGCTAGCCTGCACACATCAACTACATCTTACTGCAAATGCCTATTCGGTACCAAAGGTTCAGCTACATCTCATCGTAAATTCTCATTTGGTACCATCGAAATTTGAACCTTGGTGTAAGCTACATCACCAATATGTCTCAACCATTGAACCATGGTCCCATTGGCAACCCTCTCTTTTATTAAATAAAATTTTAACCTTTTGTTACATTGTTCCATAAATAAACTATCTAATAGCCAAGAAAATACACCTTTAACCTTTTCATAACAAATAACCTCTTTTGATAGACAGTTTATACATACCACATACTAGTTAGCCTACTCACGTCAACTACATCTTGTCGCAAACACCTATTTGGTGTTGTAGGGCCAGGTATATCTTACTATAAATACGTCAGGTACATCTTACTATAAATGCTATTTGGTGCCATTGGGGTTTAAACCTTGGTGTTGTATCTTTTAATATATCCCAAATTGTTTGTAAAGCCTCACT
This sequence comes from Wollemia nobilis, assembly GCA_028583015.1. Classification (NCBI taxonomy): domain Eukaryota; kingdom Viridiplantae; phylum Streptophyta; class Pinopsida; order Araucariales; family Araucariaceae; genus Wollemia; species Wollemia nobilis. Next base: position 1,930,175 of record JAQPPZ010001994.1, on the reverse strand, counting down.
TTTAAAAGTGTTTTGCCATTGCTTTAATCATTCTTCAATTTTGTCATTCATCACCATGCATTTACCAAACATATTAAGAATCCATTGCCATAGTGTCCAAAGAGATGGTCTATACTCTCCTCCTTTTTACAAAGAACACATTATGAGGGGCCATATACTACTTAATATGATATGTGAGACATAAAATAATAATTTAATTAATTATATAAAAATCAAAATATGTAATTTTTTAAAACCTCTTGAGGACACTATCCATTATCAAGGAGATTTAACCCTTACCTCTTCTCAACAAATAATTGTTCAATGAATCAATTATCTAATAGCCAAGACAATGAACCTTTACCCTTTTCTTAATAAATAACATTTTTTGATAGACACTTCATACATACCACATGCCAGTTAGTCTGCACACATCAGCTACATCTTATTGTAAATGGCTATTCAGTGCCAAAGGTTCAGCTTCATTTTATTGCAAATGTCTATTTGGTGCCATCGAAATTTGAACCTTAGTGTAAGCTACATCACCAGGCAACGCCTCTCTTTTATTAAATAAAATTTTAACCTTTTGTTACATTGTTCCATAAATAAACTATCTAAGAGCCAAGACAATAAACCTTTAAGCTTTTCATAACAAATAACCTCTTTTGATAGACACTTCATACATACCACATACTAGTTAGCCTACACACGTCAACTATATCCCAAATTATTTATAAAGCCTCACTTTTAAAAGTGTTTTGCCCATTGCTTTAATCATTCTTCAATTTTGCCATTCATCACCATGCATTTACCAAACATATTAAGAATCCATTGCCATAGTGTCCAAAGAGATGGTCTATACTCTCCTTCTTTTTACAAAGAACACATTATGAGGGGCCATATACTACTTAATATGATACGTGAGACATAAAATAATAATTTAATTAATTATATAAAAATCAAAATATGTAATTTTTTAAAACCTCTTGAGGACACTATCCATTATCAAGGATATTTAACCCTTACCTCTTCTCAACAAATAATTGTTCAATGAATCAATTATCTAATAGCCAAGACAATGAACCTTTACCCTTTTTTTAATAAATAACCTTTTTTGATAGACACTTCATACATACCACATGCCAGTTAGTCTACACACATCAGCTACATCTTATTGCAAATGCCTATTCAATGCCAAAGGTTCAACTACATTTTGTCGCAAATGCTTATTTGGTGCCATCGAAATTTGAACCTTGGTGTAAGCTACATCACCAATATTTCTCAACCATTGAACCATGGTCCCATTGGCAACGCCTCTCTTTTATTAAATAAAATTTTAACCTTTTGTTACATTGTTCCATAAATAAACTATCTAAGAGCCAAGAAAATAAACCGTTAACCTTTTCATAACAAATAACCTCTTTTGATAGACACTTCATACATACCACATACTAGTTAGCTTACACACGTCAACTACATCTTGTCGCAAACACCTATTTGGTATTCTAGGATCAGATACATCTTACTATAAATGTTATTTGTTGCCATTGGGGTTTGAACCTTGGTGTAAGCTACATACCCATATGTCTCAACCATTGAATCATAGTCCCATTGAAAATGCCTCTCTTTTATAAAATAAAATTTTAACCTTTTATTACATTGTTCAATAAATCAATTATCTAATAGTCAAGAACCTTTTCATAAAAAATAACCTTTTTCAATAGACACCTCATACATACCACATATCAGTTAGTCTGCACACGTCAATTGAATATTTTAATGCTTATGTATAAGAGACAAAGGAACCTCTACTAGCTTGCATAAGATGAAATGTTATGAGATTAAATACAAAATAAGATGGTTAGAATTTTTTATTTATTGCAACAATAACATAGACTAAAAAATCAGCAATCATAAAGAACAAAGATAATAAACCACAAATGGTAGAGAAATCTTATTCATCTAATGGCTAAATCAATGTAAAAAACTATAATTGTAGAAGAGCTCCAAAACACCAACTGTATGGGAAATATGGCAAAAAAACATGACAATATTTTTTTTCTCTCAACTTGTATTCTAAAATCTTTGTTATAATAATGAAAAGAAAAAAAAGGTAAAAATACCCAAAATTCCAATGCCCAGGTTTGCTTAGAATATCCTAAAATTATTAATTAGTTATGAGCATCATGCAAGATGCTTTATTGGATATTCTAAAGAAATAGTTCCTAAATTAAAGCATGTGCATAGTTAACTAACATAATACTAAATTATAAGATAATTATTAGGAGCAACTTATACGTTACAACTCCTGATATGACTAGTTTACTACAAGTTCTCTTAAATTTTAATAGTGATCAAAGGAGCAAATTTTGGAGTTAAACAATGAATAAATCCTCCTAAAATATGGCAGCCCAATATTTGGATGATTTGAAAAATATTTATTTAATAAATATTAATTAAATCCTCATTTAATAAAAGTTGCCAAAAATAGAGGAAATCATCCCCTAAAATGTAGGAGATGGCTCCAAAATGCTTGGAATGCTCCAAAAAACATGGTGTGAAGAATTATATATCAAATTTTATTCATTATCCCTCTTGATGTCAATGGTTCAAACACCATTCTAGGTCCTCAAATTTTGATTTTTTTCTTTGTCCAATGCCTTGGTAATAATATCTACAAGTTGATCTTCTTATTTGCAAAACTCCAAAGCAATGAACCCATCTTGGACCAAGTCACGAATGAAGTGATGTTGAATATCAATGTGCCTACTCCTGCTATGAAACACCAGATTATTTGTCATGGATATGGGGGAGGTGTTGTCACAATAAATATTTATGGAGGAAGCAATTTCCATTTGAAACTCTTCAAAGAGTCTAGACATCCAAATGGCTTGAGTGCAAGTGGAAGAGGTAGCCATATACTCTAATTCGATAGTAGATAAAGCAATTGTTTACTATTTTTTGTTGTGTCAAGAAATCAACTTACCTCTAAAGAAGAAGACATATCCAAAAGTGTTTCTTCTATCATCAAGACATTATGCCCAATCTGCATTTGTGTAGGCCACTAGATCACAAGATTTAGTAGAAAAATAGCATAAACCAAAAGACTTAGTACCACTCACATACCTAAGGATTATCTTGGCTACCTTGAAATGATACTCATAAGGAGAGTGCATATATATTGCTACCAAGATAACAAAAAATATGATATCCAGTCTAGTAGCGGTAAGATACATCAAGCTACCAACTAGTGATCTATATAATGTTTCATCCAGAAGAGGAGTAGAATCCTCCTCCATCAACTTGCATCCCACAACTATTGGAGTGCTAAATAGCTTGCAATCACTCATAGAAAATATTACCAAAATATCATCAACATATTTGGATTGAGTAATGAAAATACCTTTAGTTGTTTACATGATTTGCATACCAATAAAGTAATGCATAGTGCCCAAATCACTCATCTCAAACTCATTCAACATGGTCCTTTTAAACTGTTTTAACAAATTGGTGGAGCTGCCCAAGAAGATTATGTCATCAACATATATACAAATGACAATAAAATCTGATCCATCTACCTTTTTATAAAGTGCAATTTCAGCTGAACATCGTTCATAACCATTATTATACAAGTAAATATCAATTCTAAAGTACCAAGCTCTAGGTGCTTGCTTAAGCTCATAAAGAGCTTCTTTAATTTGTACACTTTTTCTTCATGATCAACAACTATAAATCCTATGGCTGACTCGCATACACTTCTTCTTCTAAGTATCCATTCAGAAATGTAAATTTAACATCCATTTGATACACAACAAGACCAAGATGTGAAGCTAGTGCAAGTAGAGACCTTATCATTACCAATCTTGCAACTAATGCAAAATTTTCTTCATAGTCAATACCTTCTTGTTGAACATAGCCTTTGGCAACCAATCTTGCCTTATGTTTGGCTATGCTTCCATCAACATTATACTTCAACTTGTAGACCCATTTTACACCTACAATTGTCTTGTATTTTGGAGGAGAAACGAGCTCCCAAGTATCATTTTTCTCTATTTGTTCAATTTCAATCCCAATAGCCTTTGCCTAATCTTCATTAGCACATGTTTCTTTGAAATTAGGGGATCAACATAATAAGAAGACAAAAAACCATAATTAATCACATTTTCACCTTTCTTTTCTTGTAATCTAGTCACTCTTCTTGTATTGTCATCATCCAATATTTGAATAGGTGGATGATACTTAGAAATCCTTTTTAGACCAATGTTATCTTTTAATGAAGTGTTGGCTTTTTCTTCATTTTTAGGTAGCAAGGCTTCATCATGAACATGAGGAGCTAAGTCATCAATATGAGGAGAAACACCATCATCTTTGTGTGTCTCATATCCATCATTTTCTTTAAAAACCACATATCTACTAACATGCATGGTGTTAGTGATAGGATCAAAACATATAAAAGTTTTAGATTTAATAGAATAGCCCATAAAAATGTATTTGATGGATTTTCATAAAGCTTCCTTCTCTTTTACTCAGGAATGTGCACATAACATGTAGAACAAAAAATTCTCAAATGACCTATGCTTGGCTTCTTACCATGCCAAAGCTCATGGGAGTAGAATCTTGTACCAACTTTGTGGGACATCTATTGAGAATGTAAATATATGCACGGACAACTTCAACTCAAAATTTGTTTGGTAACTCCTCATTCAACATGCAATGGACCATCTCCACAACGGTCCTAATTTTTCGCTATGCCACTCCATTTTGTTGAGGAGTGTAAATAGTAGTCAACTCCCTCTTGATTACAAGGTTGTTGCAATACTCTAGGAACTCATTTGAGGTAAATTCACCTCCACGATTTGTCCTTAAGGTTTTAAAACAATAAATTGATTGCTTCTCATCAAGAGCCTTAAAATTCTTAAAATAGTCAAAAGCTTATGATTTCTCATGCCAAAAATAAACCCAACACATTCTTGTATGATCATCAACAAACAAGAGAAAATATTTACTCTTACCTAAACTCAAGGTTTTCATAGGTCCACATAGATCAACAGGCACTAACTCCAATGGTTTTTGAACTCTGAACTTATTATGAGGAAACTTCTCTCAACATTGCTTTCCAAAAAGACATCCTTTAATATTGTGTTGAGAGGCTTTGTGAAAGTGGGCAGTTCTCTAACAAGACAGCATGTTCTTGTGCCATAGCCATGCCATATCAATGGTGGTCTTCAAACATTCATTTGTTGGTTGCATTTTCAACACAAACATATTTTTTTATGCCAATAAAAGCTCAACTATAATTTTATTGTTAGACACATTTTGGATTCTAAATTCTTTCAAAAACAACTCTATAATTCTTTGAACAAAATTTTCCAATGATCAAAAGATTATGTTTCAGCCCTGGTACATAAAATGTATCATGCATGTAAAATATCTTACCATTCTTTATTCTAATAGCAATAGTCCATTTTCCTGCTAAAGCAACTTGATTGTTATCACCAAATGTGAATTGTACAGTAAAATTATTAAGTTCAATAAAGAGGTTTTTATTTTCTATCATGTGATTTGAACATCCACTTCCAAGATACCATGAATGATTCTCAATTGACTCAAAATTATTCAAATTGAAAAGAGGTCACTGTTGAGCAAGGTGCAGCAACAGTATTGTCATTGTTGTCAACACAGTCAGATAGATCTGTTGATGCAAGTGGACAGGAAGTTCAAAAGCTATTCAGATGCAAAATACAAGAGTTCAAAGGTCATTCAGAGTATGTACAGTGATTTTCCAAGAAGACCGAAGTGCCCCAATTGCAAAAGATCAAAGAAAAAGACAAGTAAGAAAAGTGTCGCGATATCGCGACATAAACAACAGGCAAGAAAACTGTCACAATTTTACGACATGCTAGAAGAGAGAGAAGAAGCAGGTAAAACTGTCATGATTTCGCCAAGAAAAGAGGCAAGGAGGCGAAAGTGTCATGATATCGCGACATGTTGTGTTTTCACGGGTACAAGCCAAGAAAAGAAGTACGATGGCAAAAGTGTCGCGATATCGTGACATGCTGAGTTTTTGCGAGTACAAGCCAAGAAGAGAAGCAAGGAGGTGAAAGTGTCACGATATCGCGACATGTTGTAGTTTCACGGTCCAAAGCAAGGAGAAAGAGAGAGAGAACAAAAGTGTCGCGATATCGTGACATGTTGTATTTTCGGGACCAAAGCAAGGAGAAAGAGAGAGTAAGCAAAAGTGTCGCGATATCGTGACATGTTGTTTTTTTGCGATTGAGTTGAAGCCGACGAAGACCTATGACAACCAACTAAGATTAGGGTTTGTAGCTGACTAAGATTAGGGTTTGCAGTCAACTAAGATCAGGGTTTACAGTCGACTAAGATTAGGGTTTTTGATCATGAAAATTTTGTTATAAAAGGAAGGTTGTTTGAAGAATTAGGGATGTTGATGAATGCGTCGTCGAATGCGTGTCGAAGTGTGAAATGTGGTCGTAAGAGCGTAGAAAGTGCAGAAGCGGTGAGATGATGGCGAAGTGCGCAAAGTGAGCGAAGAAGTCATGTCGAATTGTCCTAAGTGCATCTGTGATTGCACAGAGAAAGCAAAAGGAGCAGAGTGCACAAAAGGAAGAAGACGATCATGAAGTTGGACTGCAGCAAAGTAGAGTATGCAAAGTGTTTGCATGGAAAGAGCAGAGTGCGTAGAGAACGCAAAGGTGGAGAAGACCAGTTAGGGTCATGCAAAAGCAAAGGTATTTTATCATCAAACTTATAGATTCAAAATTGAAGTCCAGGTTGCAGCTTGGCATCAGGGGTTGGTGCTCCTTCCAGTAGGTGTTTGGTAAATCGGGGGTTGGTGCTCCTTTCTGTTGGTGCAGATAAATAAGGGGTTGGTGCTCCTTCCAGTGGGTGTTGGTAAACTGTTTGTAAAGTTGGTGCTTTGCAAAGGCTGGATTTGGATGGTAGTCCAAGCAGTCATTCTTGAGGAGTAGCCAATTTGGTGAACCTCGTTAAAATCTTGTGTTGTGTGATATGTTCTTGTGTGATGCTTGCTTTATCTGGTTTTAAGGTTTCATTATTTCAATTTTAAGAGTTGTAAATTCAAGTTAAAAGAATACACTGATTCACCCCCCTCTCAATGCCATTGTAAGACTAACAATTGGTATCAGAGCCAAGTTCCCTTCTCAAGGCTAAATCGGTCGAGGTTTGATCTTGGATTAGTACACAATGGGTAAGAAGAATAGATCCTCCTCCAAAAGGGCATCTCAGTTAGTTTCAGTTCCTGTGGAAGAGAAAATTGAACCAGAAAAGGTTGAAGACTTCTCATCAAACAAAGCACCTTTGTTTGATGGAACTAATTACGCGATCTAGAGAATCGGGATGCAGACATATCTTTGTGCTTTGGGATACGACATCTGGGATTCAATAGACAGTGAATACACAATACCCATCACTCCTCCAACCGATGTTGTCGGTAAGAATCTGTTTGAGAATGACTCAAAAGAAAAGAATGCTATCAGGTGCGGATTAGTAGAAAGTGAACTGGTAAAGATCATGAGTTGTAAAATGGCAAAAGAAATATGGGACAAACTGAGGAGCATTCATGAAGGAGACGATGAGAACATAGAGGCATATATGTTGAGAGTTAATGAAGTCCTAGAGGATGATTCTAAGAAAGAAACAGGTGGAGGTCTTTTCATGAAACTCGAAGAAGAAATAGAAAAAGGACAGGAATGTGATGAAGAAGAAATTGATGCAGAAATAAAGTTGAAAGAGGAATTAATTGCAGCTTTGGATGAATTGAAGATAGAAAGAAAAAGGAATAAGGAAATCTCAAGAAATCTTGAGGATGCAAATGAAATAATAACCAATTTGAAATTTCAGGTAGAAGAATTCAAAAGGATTGAAGAAACTCTCAAGTCAAAGATCAATGAGAAAGAGATTGGTTGTTGCAAACAAGAGGAAGAGATTGTCTTATTGAAGAAACAACTAGAAGAGGCCAATACAAATCTCAAATTTGAGAAGAGCATAGAGTTGTTGGATAAAATGATAAGCCAACAAAGAAGCTCCACGGATAAGCGTGGTCTTGGATATGAAGTTGAACAACCTTCATCTTCCAACTCTGCAGAGAAGAAGAAGTTCACTATTGAAGGATCAAAGCAAGAAAAGGTTGAAGCTGAATTTTCAAAAGGAAGAACATATCAAAGGAGATCTACAACAAAGCAATCACAACAAAAGAGGTTCTATCACTCTCACTCTATTCATAATAATACTTTTAATGGCTATTGTTTCAGATGCAACCAGTATGGTCACAAGGCAATTTATTGTGGATTGAATAATAAATCAAAGAGTTATGCTGGTAGAAATACTTCTGCGTTTTTGAGTGAACAATATGTACAATGCTATCAATGTAATGGTCATGGGCACATAGCAAGGTTTTGTCCAAGCATTTTTGTATCTAATCTAAGGCAAAACAGTAGATTTCATCATACACAAAGAACGCAACATAGACAGGGAATAAATCAGGTACATAAAAGAAAGGAAAATAATCATTCATCAAGGATGCACAAGAGACAACCACACAAGAGAAATGTTCGAGTTCACGAAAAGATGCAAAACAGGAATGCAGTTGAAAAATCCAAGCCCGAGTTCAAAAAGGTTTGGAGAAAGATAGAAGAAAGGAAATCGTGTCTCCTTGGACTGAAGGAGACTACTCCGCTATTACATTAAGCAACTCCAGGTAGCACATCCTCAGGGGGAGCAATCTTGAAGTTTCATTTTAATGCTCCTATGTATTTGTTTGATTACCTGAGGATGAAAGGCAAGTAGTCAGGGAAGTTGTTGTATAGTTGTCGAGGTGTGTTTTCAGTTCATGTAGTCTGTGGAAGTGCCGTGAAGGGTGATGTTTAATTAAGAGTTGTCATTTTTGGTAGTATTGCTATAAGTCATTGTTGTACTGGTGATGGTTCTTACTGCCACTGCTCAAAGTTAAAGCTTATAACAGTTCAGATAATTTGGTTAGTGAAAGAATGTTGCCCTAGCCGTATATATGTGTTTCGATAAAAGCAGTATGTATTTGAACTACACATTGACGTGAAGATTGTTAGATCTATTATGACGTTGTGGTGAAAAAAAATATAAATTCTGATCATTGATTCATGTTTAGCTCATCAAGATGAGCAACTTTGCTTTGTGAATCATACCTATCCGAGGTCCAGAAGTATGAGTTTGAGTAAGGTGCATTATAGTTGGCCATGAAGTGTTTAACAAAATATTGTCTTCTGATTCGAACAGTTGAAAGTAAGGTGTGACCAGCGGTGACTGTAGAAAACATAGACCAAGTTGAAAATGTTAAAAGGGATTTGGTTGGTGTTGTGATACAGTGTTTGATGCTTGCACAGAGTTGGCAGTAAATTTGCAGTGTCGGTACACTGTTGGACAAAAGTTGGTACAAGTGTGAGTTACTTGTAAATTTTGTTGATAGATGTGAAATCAGCGTTTTGAATGGGAAGCTTGAAGAAGAGGTTTATATTGAGTAGCCAGATGGTTTCCAGCTTGGTGATGATCCCAACTTGGTTTGTAAGTTGAAGAAATATGGCTTGAAATAGGCACCCCGAGCATGATATGCAAGGCTAGACAACTATCTCACTCAACAAAGGTTTAAGAAAGATGATATCATATTTGGCAGCAGCAAAGATGAATCGTATAAAGATTTAGCAAATAAGAAGCAGAAAGAACTTGAAATGTCAATGATTGGGTGCAAGTTGAGCAAGAATGACAAATCTCCACCTGTTGATCAAATCATGTACAGATCTATGATTGGAAGCTTATTGTACCTGACAGCCACCAGACCAGATATTTTGTAGGCAATATGCATAGTAGTACGATTTCAGGTTAATCCCAAGGAGACTCATGTGACAACATTATGGTGGTTGATTTCTGAAATATCCTTGGAGGGAAAATGATTGTCTGTGGTTTCTTTTTCGAAAGTGGTTGGTTGAATGCATCAAGGTTTTTTGAATTGAGAGTTGCGTTTAAACCTTGTGTTTTAAGCATAGTGGTTGAAGCCCATTGGTTGTGAAAGAACTTGAGTTAGAAAATGAGTATCATTGTTATGTGATATCTGTGGTTGAGCATTGTTGGAAATATTTGAGTTGGTTGATACATACTTGGACTAGGGTTGTGTGAGAGAGAGTTGTCCCTTGTGATGATTGGTTGAGTTGATTTGATTAAGCCTAGTCAAGTTATGTGTGAAGTGATTTTTTAAAAGTTCTATGAAATAAATTATCCCATCATTCTATGCTGAGTTGAGATTGATATTAGAACATATTGAGTCTCTAACAATTCTCTTTATGCTTCTTTGAAGTGGATTTGATTTGAGATAGCCATTCATTGTTGAGTTCATTCTGAGTACTACTTGAGCATGATTGATTGAGCCTTTGAGAAGGCCTTTGGGAAATATTTGAGGACAATGTTGGGATAGATTTGAGGACAGTGTTGGGACAGATTTCTAGAGTAGATTTGGACAAGTTCTGTGTGAGCTTGTTATACAGCATTGGACAAGTTCTATGTGAGCTGGTTAAGCAGGTTCTGTGTGAGCCTGAGCAGGTTTTTAGTGAGCCTATTAACAGAGTTTTGGAGGTGACAGAATACAAAGGACAGAGTCTCAATGGATAGAGATCCAGCAGCCAACACAGTTGAAGATAGATCTGAGTGAGGATTCTTCAAGTGGAGAGAGGTCCACCAGTCAGTGCAGCAGAGAGACAGAGTCTTCTATAATATCACAAGGGTACTATGGAGTATGGGTTATGATATCCAAAAGATGCAGATTGGGCAGGATGTGTAGATGACAGAAAGAGTACCAGTGGAGGTGCATTCTATCTTGGAGACAGATTGGTCACGTAGAACAATAAGAAACAAGAGTCAGTTTCCTTATCCATAGTAGAGGAAGAATATATTGCAATGACAGCGTGGTGTACGCGTAGGAGAAAGTTGCAGAAAGTGAGGTTAAGTTGGATTTTTATTCCAACAACAGATTGTGGAGTGGTCACGTTTCCCAAGAATTGACTAGCTACAGGGATCACATTCTCAGGGGGAGCATTTTTATTCATGATTTTTGCTAAGTGTAATAAATTTTGCTTGAGAATGTTGTGCATGGACTCAGGGGGAGTCTGCAATAGCCCTTTGGTATTATTGTCAAAGGGGGAGAAGAATTACAGGAATTTGCACATGTGTTGCCAACAATTCCAAAGGGGGAGATTGTTGAGCAAGGTGCAGCAACAGTATTGTCATTGTTGTCAACACGATCAGATAGATCTGTTGATGCAAGTGGACAGGAAGTTCAAAAGCTATTCAGATGCGGAAGACAGGAGTTCAAAGGTCATTCAGAGTATGTACAGTGATTTTCCAAGAAGACCGAAGTGCCCCATTTGCAAAAGATCAAAGAAAAAGACAAGTAAGAAAAGTGTCGCGATATCGTGACATAAACAGGTAAGAAGAGAGAGAAGGAGCAGGTAAAACTGTCATGATTTCGTGACATGTTGGAAGAGAGAGAAGAAGCAAGAAAAATTGTCACGATATCACGACATGTTGGAAGAGAAAGAGAAGGCAGGAAAAACTGTCGCGATTTCGTGACATGTGTTTTCGCTGATACAAGCCAAAGAAAGAGGCAAGGAGGTGAAAGTGTCGCGATTTCATGACATGCTGTGTTTTCGCTGGTGCAAGCCAAGAAAAGAGGTAAGGAGGTGAAAGTGTTGTGATTTCGCGACATGCTATGTTTTCGCTGGTACAAGCCAAGAAAAGAGGCAAGGAGGCGAAAGTGTCGCGATTTCGTGACATGTTGTGTTTTACTGGTACAAGCCAAGAAAAGAGACAAGGAGGTGAAAGTGTCGCGATATCGCGACATGTTATGTTCTCACGAGTACAAGCCAAGAAAAGAAGTACGACGATGAAAGTGTCGCGATATCGCGACATGCTGAGTTTTTGTGGGTACAATCCAAGAAGAGAAGCAAGGAGGCGAAAGTGTCGTGATATCGCGACATGTTGTAGTTTCACGATCCAAAGCAAGGAAAAAGAGAGAGAGAGAACAAAAGTGTCGCGATATCGCGACATGTTGTATTTTCAGGACTAAAGAAAGGAGAAAGAGAGAGTAAGCAAAAGTGTCGCAATATCGCGACATGTTGCTTTTTCGTGGTTGAGTTGAAGCCGACGAAGACCTGTGATAGCCAACTAAGATTAGGGTTTGCAACCGACTAAGATTAGGGTTTTTTATCATGAAAATATTGTTATAAAAGGAAGGTTGTTTGAAGAATTAGGGATGTTGATGAATGCGTCGTCGAATGCGTGTTGAAGTGTGAAATGTGGTCGTAAGAGCACAGAAAGCGCAGAAGCGACGAGATGATGGCAAAGTGCGTAAAGTGAGCGAAGAAGTCATGTTGAATTGTCCTAAGTGCATCTGTGATAGCGCAGAGAAAGCAGAAGGAGCAGAGTGTGCAAAAGGAAAAAGACGATCGTGAATTTGGACTGCAGCGAAGCAGAGTGTGCGAAGTGTTTGCGCGAAAAGAGCAAAGTGCGCAGAGAACACAAAGGTGGAGAAGACCAGTTAGGGTCATGCAAAAGCAAAGGTATTTTATCATAAAACTTATAGATTCAAAATTGAAGTCCAGGTTGCAGCTTGACATCAGGGGTTGGTGCTCCTTCCAGTAGGTGCTGGTAAATCAGGGGTTGGTGCTCCTTTCGTTGGTGCAGATAAATAATGGGTTGGTGCTCCTTCCAATGGGTGCTGGTAAACTGTTTGTAAAGTTGGTGTTTTGCAAAGGCTGGATTTGGATGGTAGTCCAAGCAGTCATTCTTGAGGAGTAGCCAATTTGGTGAACCTTGTTAAAATCTTGTGTTGTGTGATATGTTCTTGTGTGATGCTTGCTTTATCTGGTTTTAAGGTTTCATTATTTCAATTTTAAGAGCTGTAAATTCAAGTTAAAATAATACACTGATTCACCCCCCCTCTCAGTGCCATTGTAAGACTAACAATCACATTTTTCTTCACTATAATTTGCTTTCTTTTCATGCTTTTTCTTTTTAAAACATTGCTCTTCGATGTGATTATTCTTACCACAATAATTGCAATGCTTATGGGTTGAATCATGACTTCTATCATTACCTCTTCCACATCCTCTACCATGACCTCTCCCACAACCTCTTGAAGAAGACGATCCTAAAGTGGTAGATGAGGACTCTTTTGTATGGGCTTGTTGTTAATTTAATTTCAACTTGCCTTGAAATGTTTGATCAAGTACTTCTTATCTATCTCTCATCTTGTGCTCATATGTTTGAAGGCAACCAAGTAATTCAACAAAAGTTAGTTTTGCTAAATCTCTAGATTCTTCAATAGCTATGGTAACTAGATCAAACTTCTTAGAAAGGCTTCTCAACACCTTCTCAACTATTCTCGTTTCATTAAGAATATATCCATGTAAATGAATAGAATTTACAACATTATGAACTCTAGTGATAAAAACCTCAATGGATTCATTTTCACTCATGTGTAAGGATTCAAATTCCCTCCTTAAGAGTTGCATTTTAACTATTCTCAACTTAGAAGATACTTTATAGGCACTTTCTAGTGTATCCCATGCAACTTTTGATTGTGAACATTCAACAATCTTGGGAAAGATAGAAACATCTATCCCAATTTGAATTGCAAAAAGAGCTTTTGCATCCTTCTTCCTATTCTCCATCAACTCCTTCATTTCATCATGAGTAAGAGCATTGAAAGTTGATTCATATATTGGTTTAGAGTATCCTTGTAAGACAAAACTTTACAAATCTTGTGAAATCAAAAAAGTCTTCATGCAAACACCCCAATATTCGAAGTTTTCACCTTTAAACATGAAAATATGAAGGGAACAATACTACCCCCATTTTATGCCATGATAACAAGAAAAATTCTCTAACCCAATAGAAATATTGTCTCTAATACCAAATGAAGATTGTATTGCTTATGTAGAAGAGATAAAGAGACCTCTACTAGCTTGCACGAGATGAGATATTATGAGATTGAATACAAAATAAGCTGGCTGGAATTTTTGATTTATTGCAGCAATAACATGGACTAAAAAATCAATAATCAATGGTTGAATATATATTATGATCAAAGCTGCAAAGAACAAAGATAATAAACCACAAATGATAAAAACATCTTGTTCATCCAATGATTGAATCAATGTAAAAAACTGCAGCTGTAGAAGAGTTCCAACACACCAACTGTATGAAAAATATGACATTATGTTTTTGGTTTTCAACTTGTACTATGAAATCTCTATTGCAATAATGAAGAGAGAAAAAAAGGTAAAATACCCTAAATTCTAGTACCTAGGTATCCTTGGCATATTATAATATTATCAACTAGTTATGAGCAATATGCAATGCTTTATTTAACATGCTAAAAAAAATAGTTTCTAAATTAAAGCATGTGCATAGTTAACTAACACAATCCTAAATCATAAGATAAAAATTAAAGCATGTGCATAATTAACTAACACAATCATAAATCATAAAATAATTATTAGAAGCAAATTATACATTACAACACTAGTTAATTACAAATGCTCTTAAATTGTAAGAGCAATCAAAGGAGCAAATTTTGGAATTAAACAATGAATAAATCCTCCTGCAATATAATAATTTGAAAAATATTTAATTTATAAAATATTAATTTATCCTTATTTAAAAAAACTGTCAAATATAGAAAAAATTATTCCCTACAATGTAGGAGATGGATCCAAAATACTTAAAATGCTAAAACAAAAAAAAGTATTAGACATCAAATTTTGTTCATCTAACTACATCTAACTCCAAACATTAATTTGGAGCAGTAGTATCGATTGCAAATGCCTATTTGATGTCTTAGTGTTGACTACATCTTACTACAAATGCTTATTTGGTGCCATCAAAATTTTGACCTTGATGTAAAGCTTCGTCGCACATGTCTCAACCATTGAACCATAGTACCATCAACAATGCCTTTCTTTTATTAAATATAATTTGTATATTATATTATATTATCTAATTTTTTTTCTACATAGAACCTCTATAATTCCTAGCCCGATAGGTAAAAACAAAGTCAACACAACCCTAACCTTTTAAGGAATCGAACTGAAGTAGTCCACTGAAAAGCACTTAGTCGATACCAACCGACTTAATTGTCGGGATTTGAACTGAGGTAGTCCACCGATAAGCACTCAACCCACCTAATTGTCGGGATTTAAACCTTGGTGTAAGCTATTCACCCATATGTCTCGACCATTTAACTATAAACCCATTGATGCCTCTCTCTTTTTAAATAAAATTTACACATCGGGATTTAAACCTTGGTGTAAGCTACTCACCCATATGTCTCAACCATTTAACTATAAACCCATTGACGCCTCTCTTATTGAATAAAATTTAGATATTATAGTACGAAGGTAGTAGACCAACTGGTTTTCGTTGAGTGTTTGTGAGCTTGAGGTCAACGATTCCAATCTCAAGCCCTTCAGGGATCCCCTTACTTAGAGTAAAAATCTTACCGAGGTGGGTTGAGGGCTATAGTGGTAGCTTTTTTGAATTCCAACCGTACCCACGAAGATTGTTACCGATTCTTCTATGTAATGAAAACAAAAAATTATAATATTATATAATATTTAACTTTTTAGTTATGGAGGTTAATTTGACTCTATCAATTATTATCTTTGTTAGAGTTTAGCCCTTCCACTGTTGGTGGCTGCGCCAAAATCTTGTTTCTTTAGTTTGTATAATTCCTGCCCCATTAATTAGAATTTAATCATGCTGCATCGATAATTCTCATCTTCTTGAAGTTTCACTATTGCAATATCCAACTTTTGGCTGGGGCCAAATATAATTTACTAATTGGAATGCTCGTAAATATAAGCCAAAATCTTCCCCAGTACGAAGTTCTCGGATAGAGCAATGATGTGAACACTTGGAACCACTTAAAAACATAAGCTTTCCTCGCCATAAGCCCTCCCATGGAAACCAGAGACAAGAATACCTCTGTAACTCGCATTGAAACCATGGCAATCAAGCTTACTAAGACCTAAGGAAAGTCCCCCCGTAATTTTTTCAGAGATGCTGAAGCTCCCTGCCTACGGTTGGTGGGGTATTGCAGATGGGTATAGCCAAAGAAACGTGATTCACAGCAATAATCACTCTTGGATTTTGCATCAATGGAGTGCCCAAAATCTGGGGATGCACAAGGGTTTGGGTCTTCTTTGCAGAGCAGGTGGGGAATACGCAGGGAAGCGTTCCCATAACAGGAACAAGGGAAGAATTAAAAATTGCAATGGAGTTGATGGGAAGCAGGAGCATTATAAGGTTTTGGGATTGGCAAGGAACGCCACTGCTTTTGAGATCAAAAGCGCTTTCAGGAGACTTGCTCGTCGGGTAAGATTTTCAAATTTCTCTGAAAGAAATTGGCTTTTGGGTTGTTCACGGATATTTTATTTTTACTTTTTAAAATTATTTTTAAAATGTTGTCGCAGAGATTTTTGGGTTGTTCATGGATATTTTATATTTATATTTTAATTTTTTTTTAATAAGTTGTCTCAGATATTTGTTTGATATGTAAAATATTATGACTCAAAGCAGGTTTCATGTTTTGTTTCATTCCGACTTTGGTTAAATTTTGAGTAGACCTACCTGATCATTTATGTATTGCGATGAGAGTCGAGTCGTTACATTATCTTTGTGGACTCAAGTTTTAATATTGTCAGTAGATGTCCTTTAAAAGAAGATGTCCTTTAAAAGATGGTTTGAATACAAATCCGGACAAGAGGATTTTACTTATTTCCCTCAGTTTTTTTTTTTCATTTTTGTTTGGGGTTCGGGTGACTGAATGGGAGCTGTTTAGGTGTTAAGAGTTGTTCCTCTAGACTCAAAACCCTTTTCATTTTGGGATGTAAAATCTGACTATAGAAGTTTGAGAACAGAGAAAATCACCTCATATCTACATAGAAATCTATTTTCCTTTGATAAACACTTTCTCGGACTAGGGAATGCACTATGAAGCCTAGGAATAGAAAGTCACCTAATATTTATCTATCTACCTATCTATATTCTCATTAGACACTGAGACCGGAGTGCACTGGGAAGCTTGGGATATATCTGCAGTATCACGGACAGCATGCGCCATGGGTCTGGAAACCTGGACGTAATCATTGCATAGCGTTGCCTTTCAACTAGACAATGGCCGTGAGACAACTGTATATAAATCATATCTTAAAGGTTTTGTAGACTAGTTCGTTCCCTCTCAATTTGATGGGAATCAATGTTTCACCGTTGGCATTATCCTATAAACATATTACCAGTAACATTCCATGTACATGTTTCTTTTGGTCATAGTAGCTCATAGTAACATCCTGTAGTTGCATTTTCGGCCTCTATTTAATTTTAATAATTGTTTGTTCTTAATCTGTTGGGCCTTCCGAGAGCTACCTCAAGAACAAAGGCCGGAATGATATCTGCATGGATTGGAAGAAAAGACAAAACATAGATGTGAAAAGAGACGAGAGTGTACATGAAGCAGGTAATTGCAGGCTTTGAGTTGATTAAAAGGAATAAATACATTGTTATTTTTTGTCTGAAAAAATCAATAACTTTCATGGTAGAATTTGAAAAAAGTTACACCCAGATGAGTATTTTATACTTTCATATAGGCTTTACTAAATAGCCCCATTAATATGTTAAAAGAACACAAAAAGTGTCCTAAATGCAACTTTTATCAAAAGAAAACTAAGTATCCAAAAAGAGAACACAAAAAGTGTCCTAAACGCAACTTCTATCAAAAGAAAACTAAGTATCCAAAAAGAGCACACACTGTGCAGAATTCCCCCAGCCATTGTAGAGGGAGGAACATACTGGTATAAAAAACAGATAGGCAACAGTGGAAAAAAAACCCACAAACAAAATAGGGCCACAATAATTGTGGAAGACACCCACAATTGTATCCTCCAAAGGCCATTGCTTAGGAAACCAGAATGGAAGTCAGCTGCCATGCCGCAACAATAGTAGTGACCCATCAATGCAGCTCCACACACTAGACTCAAGAGCCTATAGAGAAACCCACTCATTGTTGGATCACCGCCGCACCACGTCAAGCGGCCATCACACGCATAGTCAGTTGAAGAGCACAGAAAAGTCCCTAGGTCACCAAGGAGATCTGTCCCTTAGATACCGACACAAGTTGTCTACCACCTGGGCCAGAACTCTTCCAAACAGAAATGGTGTCTTTGTAAGAAAATGAAAAACTGACCCACCACCACTTCTTTCTGTTGTTGTCGTTGTGAGCTAAAGTATTTAGAGAACCATGGCCACAGCCATGGATGGAAGTGCTATGGTGGTGGTTCACACTACTAACCCTAAGCCTGCACTTGATATGCGTAAGTCCTAGTGGAGCCGTTGACAGAAAAAGTAGATAGGCAACAGTAAGGAAAACAAGCCCACAATCAAAATAGGGCCACAACAATTGCGGAAAACACCCACAATTGCGCCCCTCATAGGCCATCACTCAGGAAACCATAATGGAAGTCAACAATGATAGCGACCTATCAATGCAGCTCCACCAAACTTAAGAGCCTTTAGAGAAACCCACGCATCATTGGATCACCGTTGCATCAAGCCAAGTGGCCATCACACGCAGTGTTGGTTGAAGAGCACAAAAAAGTCCACAGGCCACCAAGGAGATCCATCCCCCAGACGTAGGGAGGAGTAAAAGTGAATTCGTTTTTACCTATCATGAGAGAAGAATTAGAGCTTTGGAGGATAATATGGCACTTATAGTCTACTATTCTATGATTGTGAGGGATGAGGTAGGGGCAACAAGAAGGGTGTCCAGGTAAGCTTTGATTGTGCAACTTGCAAGTGAAGTTTTTAGACTTTTGCAAGATTTTTTTATTTTCTTAATTTTTGCAAATTTGTCATGCAAGGGATCACACAATTTTGTGAGTCACCAATAATAGCACAATCTATATTACCATGACTACCCTGTGATACCACCCTATGGGCTTCATGACCATCTAACAATAGACGTGATTCCATGATATCATGTTAGGGATGATGCAAGGTGCAATTTTGTGCTAGGGATAGGAGATAGGAAAGAAAAAAAGGAAATGGTGAAAGAGATCAAAGTTTGAATGTGCAATAATTATGTTGTGTTTGCAGTTGGACATATTAGAGTCATAAGAGTGACAATCACATACAATTGAGGAGCCATTAGGGCTACTAACACTAGGAGATAGAGCGATATTAGATGCCATGGGTCTTCTACACATAACAAAGATGTTGAGGAATGAATGTGACTAGGCCATGTTGATAGCAATGAAAAAGAGATGGCACCCTAAGTCATCCACCTTCAGGTTTCTTATAGGAGAGATATATATCATACTAGAGGATGTGTGGCAGATTTGAGAATGCCTATTCATGGGAGGCAGGTCTATCGAACATAGGATAGATCATGAGCCTTATAAAAATTAATCAGTGATATAGATTTTGAAGTGACAAGGAGTGGGGTGCATATAGATAACCTATATTAGTGATATGGGTTAGACGTGATGACTTGATTTTGTGTGGTGCCACTTTAGGGTTGATTGAGTCACACTAGCAGATAAGTTTTTCCATGGTGATATATAGGAGTTATTGTAGAGATGAGAGAACAAGTCCATTTTGCCTAGGGATTGTCAATAATGGTATGCCTATATGGGACCTTACAAAAGGACATGTATAGGGATTTCAATGGTTATGGATGTACCACACTTCTCCAAGTTTGGTGCTAGGTGTACCTTATGATAAGATAACCTCTAGGGTTGTTAGGATGGGTGGCTATTGTAGAGAGACTTGCAACATATAGGCAGAGCCACAATTTTAAGAGAGTGTAGAGAGTATTTAAAGGGTTTTTAGCATTGACACGTTGAGTGGTGGATGAGTGACATGTTCATCACATTGTTTGGAGACCTTGGTAATAACATCTAGGTTGGAATGAGGATGGGTTTGGGTTAGCTCATATTTGTTCGATAAGATAGGTGATCACAAAACAAGGAGAGTGTGATCTCCATAAATATGACTAAGTTACTTGATATTTTAGGGTTATTAAGTAGGTACTTGAGATGTAGGACTACTGGTACCATCAAGAAAATAGAAGGGAGGTAGGAGTGGGAGGATGACACGATCCCCCTAGTTTTATAGAGGACAAGAATGATCCACCCATTATTGATCTAGGAGTGGATGACCTAGGAGTAGCATGAGGGTACAAGCGATTGTATCAAGAGATTTGACCATTGTGAATCTCACTAGTAGTACTAATTAGGTGATGGAGAGTGATGAGTATGGAGATGCATAGAGATTGGAGGTGCTCCATGAGGATATGGGCAGAGAGGTAGACTATGGCATAATCTCATCTAGGCCTATTGGGGTTAAAGGCAATGCTAGAGAGGGCCAAGATAGCAATGGTTGTTACATCTAATGGGGAGAAAAATATAGTTATTACTCCTATAAAGGAGAGGGTTTTTGACAAGTCAATAGAGGTATGGTCTAGTATGGTTGTAAAGGGGATTGAACCAGTTAGCATGGAGGAGCTCTTAGAGAGAGTTGGACAGATGGGTTCCCTTTGATAGAAGATGTAGTAGATGGAGGCCTAGATGAGGGGCTATGAGCGGATGATAGCCTCTAATCAAGAGCCTCATAAGAATGGCATGGAAAACCTACAAATATAACTTAGGGTAGTTATAGTAGAGAGGGGTCGGTTGCAGGTATATTAGGTCTATAGACTAGCCAAGCTAAGGGTTGAGATAGATTGTCTAACTTCATCAATGGTACAACTTATATTAGAGTAGGACACAACACTGACATAGGCTAATTGACTACGTAGGGAGATTACTAGACTAGATAAGAAGAGGCAATAGGCGAGGGCAAAGGGAGTATTGCTCAGGACTAGCATGAGGTAGGAATTAATAATCTTGTTTTCAAGGGAGGATAGAGAATGAGATCATGATGAGAGGGAGTGAGCTCTAGAGGAGGCATATATAGAGAGAGATTGGGTGGCTCACTATAGAGCCCTTTATCACTAGGTTGTTCTGGAGGGACAAAGACAACCGTTGCCACCCATATATCACTCATAGAGTAGGAGCAGAAGCAAGAGTAGATTAGGGACCAAGATAGTGTTATGATTTGTAGACATGCCACCACCATCATCTATAAGTGGGTTTATAAGAGAGACTAGATCACAAAGCTAGGCATAGGAGACGAGATAGATGTGCCAATTTTGGTCTTTTTGTCACACTATAAAATAGAGATATGTAGATGATTGAGTGTGCCAATTTTGGAATTATGATACATCGATTCATCGTTTCAAATGTACACTATTGATGATGAGTATATATAGAGATTCATTTATAGATGACCCAATGATGTTTGTATGATGTGTGAATGAGTAATGTTATTTTAAAATGTTAACAATTTAGATTGATTATGTAATGAAGAAATATTTGAAAAATGATAAGTTGGGTTAGGATTAATTAATGTAAGAAATGCATAGGATTATGATGGATTATATTTTGGATTAGCATGGTTATTTTGAATGGTAGAATGAGTAGGAAGTAATTTGCATGGAAAGAGTGATGGAACCTGCAATATGTACAAAAATATGAATGGTGGCTAGTTAAAACCTATAATAGTGGCATGTATAATATAGTGTAATAACTATGTACAACAACTAATGAAGGCTTATATGATCAAGATGGTTGACAAGCATTTAAGGCCTACATGAGCAAAATGAACAGTGCCCAGTTAAGTAATATATGAGCAATATGATCCAAAACTATGTACAAAATATTTACAAAAGCTATGTACAATAGCCACCTAAGGCCTATGTGAACAAGATGATTGGTGGTTGTTTAAGGCCTATATGAGCAAAATTAGCAGTGACCAGTTAAGGCCTATATGAGCAATATGATCAATAACTATGTACAAAATATTTACAAAACCTATGTACAATAGCCAACTAAGGCCTATGTGAATAAGATGGTCGACAACCAATTAAGACCTATATGAGCAATATAAGTAGTGGCCAATTAAGGTCCTGTTGGGGCCTATAAAATCCAACATGAAAAGTAGCCCTAGTCTTAAATTTTGGAAAGCCATGTCCCATACTAGGGTTAGGTTGTTTTCGTCAAATAAAAAAGGCTTTCAATTTTTGCTGCAATAATGCTAAATCAAAAGGTGTACAAATTGTTCATTAATGTTGGTTGTCACCAAAAGTTCCCCCAATGGTCCTGGTTGGTTAAGGTTATTAATTCCTAAGAATCCATTCCATTGTTTTCCCTTCCTTTACTTCATAACTTGTGAAATTAACATTTATCAAGGTTAGGGTCCACATGAAAAAAATTTCCTTCATTCACACCTTCGCCTAACCATAGTCTCGGGCAATTAAAATCTAAAGGAAAATTTATTCCCTTGGCCTTCCCTAAATCCACAAAATATATCATGTCTATGCTTCCCTTTGAAGCTAAAGTTGTGTATCTTTCATTGATACTACAACACGCGCATATCATAGAAAGATCTAAAGGAGCGCATTACATAATGAAGT
Organism: Wollemia nobilis; assembly: GCA_028583015.1. Classification (NCBI taxonomy): domain Eukaryota; kingdom Viridiplantae; phylum Streptophyta; class Pinopsida; order Araucariales; family Araucariaceae; genus Wollemia; species Wollemia nobilis. Next base: position 1,907,566 of record JAQPPZ010001994.1, on the reverse strand, counting down.
GAGCAAATTGTGCAGGTTTTAAATTCAAGTTTGATTTTTGTCTTAAGCCTAAGTCTTCCTAAAGTATAAAATTTAAAAAGGAAAGAGGTCTAAACCCTGCCTAAATGAGTCCATGCACCCCATTCACATTAAAGCCTTCATATCTTCCTCATATCCAATGGTGGGAACACACCAAACCAAGATCTAATGGTGCATGCGCATCTTTCCTTCTAGCGTTTTAATGTTAATGGATAAAATCCTAAATTCCATGGTCTAAGACTCATGAAAAAAATTCATTTAAATCAAACAATTTAAATACTTAAAGTAATACTTTCCCCACTATCTCATGTCCCATGCACCCCTTTTCTCTAGACACTAGGCACTTTAACAAAAATAAAAGGCACGCGTGCACACATAGCTCTATCCAAAGGTGCATGCACATGATGTTTCCCGAGAGTTAATGGCCCAAAATAAATAAATTAAAAAACTCATAAAGTATTTGCCTAAGTCTAACACACCCCCTTTTATATAAATTACATGCACCTTTGTGAAGATAGACGGAACACGTGCATCCCTATTTCAATTTGATGGCACGTGTGCATGGAAAAGAGTTTGACTTGTCCAAGATTTAAGAGTCAAAGCGGTCGTAGGCTATAAAATTTTTAATCCAAAGTCTCTAAACCAAAGTTTCATAAAAAATCCCTAAGGTCCAAGACCCTCCTTTTTATTCATGACCCATGCACCCCCTTCCCTTAATTACCAAGCACCTCTAAAGAAATGAAGGGAGCACATGTATTGCTATATTAATCTCATGGTGTGCATACATTAAGAAGGGACTGACTTGCTCAAAAGTTAAAAGGAAGGTCAACTATTATTATTCATGAAAATTTGTTCCCTAAGTCGTATCGCCAAAACTTATTAAAAATTTTCTAAAGTGTGAAGCCCTCCCTTTTCGTAAGTAACATGTTTCTTTAAAAAAATGAGTGGTACACGCGCATCATTAAATTGATCTAGCAATACACACTTAAAAGAAGGGAACCAAGTTGCATAGATGTTAACATTTGGAAGGAAAGATGATAATATTTTATAAACCCAGGATCGAATCTTGATTAATTTTTCTAAAGTTTAATCCTCCCCTTTCATTTTATGTACCATGCGTCCCCTACCCTTAAACCTCGAGCACCTTTGGAGAAATGAATGGTACATATGGATTGTAAGTGGATCTGATGATATGCGTAGTCCGAAGTTCATCGAGCTTTAAAGAGAAGTTGACTTTTCAAGGGTCACGTATACCTTGTAACATCATTCACAAACCTAGGCCACCATAAAGAAAAAATATTAAAATAGGTTTTGATCTAAGGTTTAATGAATAATCAAATCAATTCTTTTTCCCTCAAATTCCCCCCATCCATTTCTTTCACTAAAAAGATATGCAGATTTGGAAGATCGAATGACACACGCTCAGCCTGGTTAGATCTGACGATATACCTGAACTCAGAATCAACCGAATGATTTTTCAAAATTTTTGACTTTTCCATGTGGTCTTTAATTCTTTGTCTTATTCCCATGAGATCCAACAATGCATGTGGATCAGGAGTAGATCTAACGGTGCATAAAGTAGAAGCCGATATTCATAATGATCGTATATATTTGTTGAAATGATTTAAGCTATAGACCTAGGCCATCGAAATGGAAAATATTATGACATAAAATTTAATCAATACTTATATATATATATATATATATATATATATATATATATAACATTATCAATTTCCCTTTCTCCCTTTTATTCCACTAATGTTTCGATTCTCGCGATGCGCATTCATCATAGCCAAATCCAAAGGTACGCATGGATCCAAATTGGTTACATTTTATTTGGTTGACCGTAGTAGAAAAGAGAATTTTGTTTTATTCAAATGGACATCCAATGGGACGCCCGACTCCTATCAGATCTGACAGTACACATCAAATGATAGATAAGAATAGAGGAATGCTTTACAAGGCAGAATGTGACATGGACAATCATTATCAACCAGATGGCATCCCCTAAACTAGGCCACGGGTAACCTTTAAAGAGCCAAGTTAGATGAAAAGGTCCAAGGAAATGATGTCGTATTGCACACATGATCGAAAAGGGCACACATATTAAATCCTCGTAAAGAGGAAACATACTCGAGGTAAACCATTCTATAGATATTACAATTAAGGTATGATGAGGTGGTAAATATTAACTAGCAAATTTCAAAATAAACGGTTGACAAACATAAAATCTCCTCATGCAAAAACCAGTCTCGAAAGCTATTTATGGCCCACGCGAAGACTTCCAGAACACGAAATTGAAGTAAAGAGTTGCAGAAGGAGAATTGTTGAGTGTTTGAAGAGTTTCTAAGGGAGCTTTAGAAATTTTGATATAGAGGAAGAGAAGAACACGATGGCCTCATTAAGCGCGTTCACCGCTCCTCAGAATACTAAGGATGCCATTAAAATTGTTACAGACTAGAGCCCTTATATGCCATTAGATGGGTCAATTTTTCTCGGGAAGGACTTAGTAGCATATACAAAAAAGTCTAGACCAGAGAGGCATCTCTCCTCTATGCAAGAATGGGAAACCAAGAATACCATAGTAATTTGCTTCGAAGAAACATAGAAAAACTTACAGTGCAACACATGGTTGTTAATGGGTTTGTTTAAAAGGGCATAAAATTCACAATTGAAGTCAGTCCCTTGTTGCAACAAGTGGATCAGTAATTTGGGAAGCTGGTCTTCCCGAGAGTATATTTATCTTTAGATTTGTTAGCATGGTTGGCAATGGTGTATGATGCATTGACCAAGTCCTTCAAAGATGTCAATGATCGGTCGGCTTTTAGAATCACACCAGAAAGCATACGAAGATTGTTTCAACTAAGCAAGGCTGAACAAGATTGATACAACAAGTAATTGACCATCAATCCCGCCAAGTTGTTCTCACCCATTACTATACTTCTTTGTTTGAACCATATGAAAGTGTATCATACACCTTCCCTATTAAGAAGAGTGTGTTGAAACCTTGGATTAGAGACTATGTCGATATAATAAACATAGTATTGGGAGTGAGAGACTTAAGTGTGGTAGGAAGAAAGATGATACACCTAGCCATGTAGTGTAATAGAGTTTTCTCTCCCTCAATATATGCATGGAAAGATGAATTAAGTGAATAAATGCACGCTCAATTGATTAAACTAAAAACAACCATTTTAGAATGACATGAAAATATGCCTCATTTTTCCCATTATTCAATTCTCATGCACCTCGTAGCAGGGCAGTTAGACAGTTAGACGTTGGACAAATTAGGACAGACCAATGCCTAGGATATACAAGAGAGACTCCCTTGGATACATGAAGGACGTTCTCACTACGGGTGGTTTTTCGATAATTTCATGATAGAAATTCATAATTTTCTATGTGGTTGTCTTCCAACAAGAATAGGTCATGGGATTACCTCATTTTTTAAAGAGAAAGAAGTAGGGGATTACTTATTGGCTGAAGAATTATCTTATATAATGTTATATGGAGCAAAGATCCCACCAAAGGCCTTGGGAAAATGCGTTTGGGAAAGGGACGTGGAAAAATCCCCTGGTTGTCATTCCCATCTAGGTTTGGGCATTATATCTTCCAAGGGTATTAAAAAATGTTTAAGGCTATGTGGGATATGGATGATTATCGCTTATCAGAAGTTACGTGGAGACCCATGACCCAAAAGAAAATTATAGAAAAATGATGCAAACACACCAGTATGCCTAGGTGTATCACAGAAAGGATCAATTCGAAGATGAGCTTTAGGAAGCCATACAAGCAGGCACGGGTATAGAACATGTGTGGTCAAAATTTCCATATGACAAAAGAGGTAGCACCAAAATTGAAAGAGTAGGTGACTACCCATCCACATTAGTAATGTTGAGAAGAAATTATGTAGAATCAATAGCCCCTATTATTCCTATAATCACCCCAGATGAACTCTAGGACCCAATTTTTGAGGTAATAGACCAAGGAGCAGAGCAGGTAGAGATTGTAGTCAATGTCAAATACATCATTGAAGTTGCATTGGATGCTCCTAGCACAACTCAAATAACAATTGAATATGCCCTTGACACAGTCTAATTAATAAAAAAGGGTGTTGATACTGAAAAAGGGAAGGAAGTAGTCACCTTGCCTCAACTTGATTCTACAGCCTCTACTATAACAGAAATACATTTGTTGAATTCTCACAGAGGCAAGTAACCGATCCTATGAAAATCAAGCTAAATTTAGTAATGTTTATGCCCGGGTTAGCCCTAAAGGCAATGATTATCAATAACAAGTAAATTAAAATATCTTTAAATATACAAAAAAAGGATAAACAGGAGAGGGTTTGATGAAATATTTAGGGACCACCAAATAAGGCTAGAAAGTCCAACTTCATCTCCAAAACATAAGATGGCAAAGTTAACTCTCCCATAAAAAATGAAGCTCATAATAGAATAACCTTAGTAAGAACTGAAGAGGAAATCCCAATTAGCAATGTTGGGGAGAAAGAACTGCAAGCAATAGCTAGAGGGGAAGACCTAAGGAAAATATAGACTATAGAGGAAGATACCTAGGCTTCAACTTCACAAATGGTGACCATTACAATCCTAGCCCCAAATATTCCCATTGCTATACATATTGATTAGGAAACAGGTGATGTATAAGCATTTGGGGAAGTAGAAGATTTATTGCAGATTGGGGAGCTCATACAAGCACAAACAACAAGGTTTCTCTTGAAGGAGAGCAAGGAATTTAAAATCAAGTTGAAAGCCACCCAGACGAAAAAGGAGAATCTGCAAATTGAAGTAGCCAACCTGAAGGTATAGGCATCATAGACCGAAGTTCCATGAGTAGAGCCTCAGGTAATAATTAAAAGTATTGACTGCTCTGATTTCCTCTCCAAATTCAAGAAAGAGGTGACCTGTAGAATACATAATAAAATGGAAGATACAACAAAGATATTCAAAGAAATAAATACAATTAGAGCCACAGTGGAGGAGGTGAGGAATCTACTAATTCATGGTGAGAACATAATGAATGCCATACTCCCTATTTTTTAGTAATTTGAATAATGCTATCAGGAGATTCAAGATGAAATAGTTATTCTAGGAGATGGCACTGAGATAGAGTGTGCATCATAGTTCATTAAAGTAGCCATGTTCAGGTTAAATACAACATGGTGGTATAGATGGGATGAAGAAATGGACATGTTGCAATAGAAAGAAGGGATGATATGGCAGGGGTAGGTATTTCCCTTGAAGAATTTTTGGAAGTGTCCAATATAGAGGATCTTATCATCAATAGAATCCAAGAGTTTGATTGTGATCTAGAGGACGAAGCAGAGCTAGCAAGACAAACTGTATTCTTGGCTAACGTGACCAATTTCTTGTGTTCTATGAATGAAAAGAACAAAGGGTGGATAAAGCTGCAAAAGAACAAGACACTTCAAGACCTAAAAACTATAAGGTTTGCCATGCCTTTTAATGAAGAAGCGTGGAAAATTTTAGGCTTTTTAATCAAAGTCATTCAAAAAGAAGAAAATAGCAAGAATAAAATAATTAAGGCCAACAATTTAGAAATGAGGTTAAGAACACCCCAGACACAAAAATGAGAATAACTGAAGTAGGCCAGAGCTCGGGAAAAGATGTGTTGTCAGATGTCAGCATGGGCTTTGAGGGGTTCACCATTAAAGAAGAGATCGTGACCATTGACCAAGGGACCAACCCATAATAAAGTGCCAGATAGCTGTAAATCACTTTTTGAGAAAATCTAAAGGCTCAACGAAGAGCAAAAGGTAATTTTGTAAACAAAACAAGATCTAGGTAAGTTATCGTGTCTTCATATGATTAGAGATAGAGGATCATGAAAAGTGTATGGTTCAGATTCAATTAGTTATAACATATTCAATAACCAGAGGCTATAAAAAGAACAGTTGTTGCCAAAATCTACAAAAAAAAATTGCATAGCATATTTTTGCTAAGAGGTATACTTGAGTGCCCTGTTCTTTGCTATTGTATTTTCCCTTGTGTATTTCCTTCTTTTCCATCTCTTATTTGTTAGGATCCTCAATCCTAACATTATTAGTTAGTAGTAGTTAGTATTATTAATCATTTAATTATTATATTATTAACTTATAAAGTGAACCATCACAACCCTTCATAACATGAACCATCACGTTTCTTCATACGTGAACCATCATGTCTCTTCACCAACGTAGCTTTAGGGTAGATATATATATTAGGTTGGCCATCCATATCAAATCATCCATGAATAATAAGAATAAGAATCATATATTCCAAGGAGGGAGCCCCTTATTGTGGCAAAGCGATTACAAGGGAGCCCCCTTTGAGTGGCCTACGATTATATTTATAGTAAGACCTTGGGGTCTTACCATTTGGTATCAGAGCCATGTGGGACCCAATCATGTGGGAATTGCTCAAAGATCTTCATCAAATCACTACCATGCGTGAGTATCAAACTCGATTTGAGGATATTACCAAACACAACACAAGATTGGATGAATCAATTCTCATCAATGGCTTCATTAGGGGATTAAAAGATGAAATTAGAATGGAGGTGACAAGGTTCAATCCCTATACCATGATGTAGACCTATGGATTGGCAAAATTAGCTGAAGATAAAATTAATGCACAACAACGATTAGGGAAACCACTTATGGAAAAATCGTCGACCACTTACATAGCTCCTAAACCTATGCATAATGGAAGGTCACAAAGCACTTACACAACCCCCAAATATAACCAAACTTTACGAATTAAACATCTTAGCTTTGAGGAGATGAAGGAACGACGAGCAAAAGGACTCTGTGATAATTGTGATGAACAATTTGGACCCCACCATAAATGTGTTACACTAACATTGTATTTATTGAAGGAAGTTGATCCCTATCTCTCCATAGAGCAAGCAAATGAGGTAGTTGTGTTCGAAGCGACCAATGCACCTACTCACCGCAATGAAGACAATGAGGTCGATGTGCAAGAAGTGATTGATGTACCAAGCAAGGATGAGGTATACATACCCAAAGTGATCAATGCTAGCCAAACATTCACTCTACAAGACCCACACATACCTTCCTCACCAATAGTGAGTTCTTGCCATATGACCAAATCTATTCGGAACCAACACAGAGTGACTACACCCTCCTTCTCCATTGCCTCTATAAAGGAACCAAAAAAGGATATGAAATCATTACCATCACTTTTGATGCATCATTATAAAGTATTTGAGGAACCCCAAGGGTTGCCCTCCCATCGTCATCATGATTTTCCTAAGGAAGATTCTACTATTGTTCTTGGCAACCCCTCGCTAATGCTTCATCCTTCTCGATATCCCTACCTACGAAAGGATGCTATTAAAAGAGTCCAAGAACTTACACAAATCCTTCTTGGAAAACAAAGGACAAAGCTTCTCACTTTGAGCTTTGAGGACAAAGCTCTTTTTAAGGAGGGTGGCATGTTAGGATCCTCAATCCTAACATTATTAGTTAGTATTAGTTAGTATTATTAATCGTTTAATTATTATATTATTAACTTATAAAGTGAACCATCACAACCCTTCATAACATGAACCATCACGTCTCTTCATACGTGAACCATCATGTATCTTCACCAACGTAGCTTTAGGGTAGATATATATATTAGGTTGGCCATCCATATCAAATCATCCATGAATAATAAGAATAAGAATCATATATTCCAAGGAGGGAGCCCCCTATAGTGGCAAAGCGATTACAAGGGAGCCCCCTTTGAGTGGCCTACGATTATATTTATAGTAAGACCTTGGGGTCTTACCATTATTCTTCCTATTACTGTGCAGGTTCTGATAGAGAAGTGCTCAAGAAACTAAGATTATTTCTAGATATTGAGCCAGAGGTCTAGAGACTCAAGTGTTATTAGATTGGAATGGGAGAGTGAAAAGTCCTTGTTACATCATTTGAACGAGGATTTTTATTTTATTAATCTTTAAAAGAGTTCAATGACAATTTCAAGCTAGCTCTTCATGTAAAAACTTTGATATTAATACAATTATGGGCTTCTTATCTGTCATATCCTTGTATTCAGTCTTGTGTGTGTCTTCATTGCATGTTACATTATTTGAACGTATAGATGGATGCTTCTTTCATTGGTCACCAATTTTGTTTATTATGATATTAAAATGAACGTAATTGAATCTGTTGTTTCTTTTCCATTTCTTTATATTACATTGAATTGTTATAAAATTTTGCTGCAATAGCCCAAAGGATTAAGGCACTGGTCATACATAAGGCATAATTGAACTGTTATCGTAAATCTTGATCAAGAAAACATAAACTTTTTTTTTTGCTATAAATCTGAAAGAGCATGAACATAAATTGTTAAATTTTTAATTTCACCTCAAGGGTTTGCTTACCATACCTGGTTTGTCTAGAATCATATAAAACTTTATTCCTAGGTTAAAGAGGCAGGTCCACCAGAGCCTATAATTGTTGCTTGGTAGTAGGTTTTTCTTGTAGCGTGACAAACAAATCCTAATAGGCCCATCTATATATATGATATAATAGCTATGCACAATGGCCCACTAAGGTATAAATGAGTAGTGACCAATGAAGTCCTAAATGAGCAATGGCCAACAAAGGCCTCAATGAGTAGTGACCAGTTAAGGTCTAAATAAGTAACGACCAATTAAAGCATATGTGAATAGTGGTCAGTTAAGGCCTTATATAAACAATGGCATCATTACAGATCTTGATATTATGATTAAAGGTTTAAGATGGGTGGTGAGAACTAGAGAAAATATTTCGATGGATACTTGGTGTGATAGAAAACCACATAATTTAGATCCAGTTTTGAAACCTCGGATGAGATTGCTTCAAGACAAATATGGTGATAGGGTTTCAAACATTTTGTACAAGGATCAAGAAGGAAGATACAAATGGAAAGAAGATTTTTTTACAAGTATACAAGATATTGATGCTAGGAGGCAATTGAGTAGAAAAATAACAACTGTGATTATTCCAAGGGGTGCCAAGGATAAATTGATTTGGGAGTTGAATAGCTCAGGAGAATACATAACAAGAAGTGGATATAATGTTCAACACCAACATAATAATAATGTCACTAGAATATGGAGAGATATTTGGGATAGCCCAAGCATTCCTAAAGTCAAAATTTTTGTTTGGCTAGTAGGTCATAGAAGAATTTTATCCTAGGATAACCTTATGAAAAGGGGTTTTCATGACCCCTCTCAATGTTTTTTCTGTAATAAGGAGGAGGAGAGTATTGACCATCTCTTGGGATATTACTCAATAGTCTGGAATCTATGTCAATGGATTCTTAATATGTTTGGTAAATGCATGGTGATGAATAGTAGAATTGAAGATTGGTTAAAGCAATGACAGAGCACTTATAAAAGTGAGGCTTTACAAACAATATGTGATATATCAAAAGATACAATACTTTGGACTGTATGGCTAGAAAGGAATAGAAGAATATTTAAAGGAAAGGAAAGCAATTTAGAGGTAATGAAAAGAAGATATGTTTAACCATAGAGGAGTCTAAAACAACCCTATCAATTCATCCAATCCCTAATTTGGAAGCAGAGAGTCTTGATAGATGGAGTCAAGTCATTAAATAGAATTATGATGTTGGGTACAAGAGAAGAAAAATAAGGTAAATAATATAAAGTTGAAACCACCAGAGGTGGAGTGGGTTAGATTGAATTTTGATGGAGCATCTAAAGAAAATCTAGGACCAGCAGGAGGAGGAGGAATAATTAGAAATAAGAGATGAGATATTTTGTCTCATTATGCTTTCAATTGTAGATTTAAGACAAATAATGAAGTTGAAGCTTGGGCAGCTTTAGAAGGGTTAAAAATATGTAAACGGATGAAATAGAATAGAGTATGGAAGAAAGGTGATTCTCTCATAGTAATAAATGCAATTTTAAGGAAAGCAAAAGCTGCATCAAACATGCAAGAGATAATTGTGGAAATTCAATATCTTGCTAAAGAGTTCGAAGAAATCGGGTTTACACATATATTAAGGGAAAGAAACAAATGTGCAGATAAGCTAGCCAATAGAGGGGTTTTGATTGAGGATAGTGAAGTTAACATCTACTTTCCATGGTTAGAGGAAGTAGAAAGTTTAGTTGAAGCTGATAAAAAATGTTGCTTGCCGAAATCAAATAATGATTAAGATTTACTTTAATGTTTTTCATTGGTAATATTTGTTTTATTTTGCAACAATAATGTGTGTTCATTTAGACTATTTATTATAATTTATTGTGGTTGCACTTGTATTTCAGGAAGGAAACTAGCAATCCAGATTTAGTAAAGCAGTCTATGATAGTGCGATTTTTTAGAAATATTACTCTACTAAGATGCAAGACATAGATAGTAGAAGTGAAGTTTTGGCATTGTGAAGGCTTCTATAGAAAAATATCAAGAAAGATGGTAAATTCTGGAGTAATTGTATTCATATAGAGATTTAAAAAGATCCAAAAAATGAAAATCAAGAATTCAGACATTTTATGTAAATTGATGTAGGTTTCTAGCTATAACATCTCAATTGAGATGAGAAGTGTATCTATTTGTAAACTCTCAAGCTCTAAAAAAGAGAGATATAATTTGTTAAGGGTGGGAGACCCGAGTACAACCCCTTATTATCAAGTAAAAAAAATAAAAATAAATAATATATATATATATATAATATAAAAAATACTAATAATATAACATTATCCAACTCTTTAATTATTATAATTATAGGTTGAACTCATCACACTAAGGGTCTATGTGGATTGGTAAGTTGGGGCGCTTACCGAGAGGAGACCTAGGTTCTAATCCCACGGGCATGCCCATGCATAGCCAGTAGCCCGATCCGACTCCTCTGCGTGTTGCACCTGATTGATGACGGTGATCTGTTTTCTGCTTGTCCGACGGTCCCCCTTCATGCCACGTGTTGAACCAGACTGAAGAAGACGGTGTGAACCCTGTGCGTTCGATGGTCCCCATCTCATGTCGGGTTACCATTAACGAGACGGTGGATGTGTTGGAAGCCTTCGCTGATAGTTTAAACCCTGCCAGCTACGCTGACAGTTACTAAAAATTGTGATTGTAACCAATTCATCTATGTAACCAAAAAAAAAATATCTTTTACTATAATTTTAGATTTCCTACCAACCAATCTATCCCTTTCTAAACATCCAAGCCTATTCTCTTTTTATGTTCACCCCAAATTCCTCGCTTTTCGTTTAAGGATTCATTTCAACCAAAATCATCGCATCTTCACTACATTTTTTTACTGTATCTTTTTAAAATATATCAACACATAAAAAACTAATAAAAATTAGTTTTTAAAAAATTATTATATAAAATTAAAGGCAATTTTTAGTACGTTAACGCCTCTCTTTTCTCTCTCTTTTATTTGAAAAATCAAGGACCAATATCCATCTCAAACTTTTTACATTTCTATTTTTTTAATTTTAAAACATATTAACCCATAAACAACATTTTTTTTTAATAAGTTATGTGTGACTTATATTGAGGCCACTTCTATTATAAAAAAAAAACATTACATTGTTCTTGTTACATTTCTAACAAGTTAATTAAAGCACACCCATCTTTGTTTTTCTATCAAAAATATTTTTCATCTTCTTCAAACCGCTAAGTTTCCATAAGCAACTCTTTCTTTTTGAAAGAAAAAACAATCCTTACATGACACATAACTCCAATAGATAGAAGGAAAACAAACATAACATTCATCCATCAAAGAGGAAATCAATTTGATTATTTTTCTTTTGTAGTAGAGGTTCTTCCTCCTTTAGAGTGGCAAGATTTGAGAATGCATTTTTGCACTTTAAATTTCTGAGGTAATATCTAGTTGTAACACATTTGTAGGATATTCATTTTTAGAAAACTGACCATCACGTATTATTTGATAATTAGCTTCAAGAATACCATATGAGGTGCTAATATTTTCCATGGAACCATCCAAATGGTCTTTAGCAACTATTTGGCTTTTATCAATGATCTGATTCAAATTCTCCTTTTGAGGTTGAGTCTTTTGTTGCTCGCACAATTCTTGCTGGACAATTGGTGCATCTTGGGGTTAAGTCTTTTGTTGCTCACATGATTCCTTCTAGGTAATTGGTGCATCTTGAGGATGAGCTTCTTTCTCTTGAACTGGTACATTTGAAGGTTTCAAATCATTCACATGCATGGTCTTCTCCTCCACTAAGGAGGAATCAGATTATGATCGAATGATCGGGCATCTCTTCTTTAGGTGGCCATATTGTTAACAACCATAACATCTTAGGGAGACGTTTTCATGTTCAATATTTTGAATCCATTCCCCTTTGCTTAAGAAGATAGTAATGAATTGAGGCTCAAGAATTGAAACATCCATCCAAATAATCTTGCTTTACTCATATTAATTTTACTGGACAAATTTTCCTTTATGTGGACATCCATATACTGAAATGCACCAATGGCATTACCGATTTTGATGAATATCTTCTCTCCTAAAACTCCACAGGGAGAGCTTAAATATTCACCCAGACTGGGAAGCCATCAACTTCTTCTATAAAGGGGTTAAAACTAGGAGTCCAAAGTCTTATATAGACACCCCTTTGTTTGAAAAACCAATTATATCTATAATCCATTACCCTATCTCTATCCACTAAATTAGAAAAGGAAACATAAAAGAAATTTTTGGGTAGGAGAGTTGGAATTTCGTCTTGGTCCACCAATCTTTAATGTATCCTTTGAGCTCCTCAAGGCCTGGTATTTTGTCCTTAAGTTCACAGATAATTGTTTGGGCTTCATGATCAATCAGATCCAACCCAAATTCATCCTCCAAAATCCTGATAGAGGGTAGAGGTTCATCCACCCATGAACCCAAAGATCCCTGAGAGATATTTCTTTTGACCGAAGAGCCTTTCTCATAGACTGAAGAGATGATCTGCGAACAACCCTCTGTCTTCAACGTTTGACTGCACCTAGGGTTTGCATCATGTTCACGAAGACTATAGCTAAATTTGTTGGTTTGTTTCATTGCTTGACTGCACCTAGGGTTTACACCCCTTTCAACCCATAAAAAACTTTTAATTTTAACAAATTATTTTTAAAATTATTTATATAACATTTGAGTTATATTTTTATTTATTTTAAAACATTTTAATTTTAACTAAAAATAAAACAATATCAAGAAAAAGGCCAGTGTTCAAGCCTCCTCGTAACCCATTGTACAAGCCTATAATATTTATAGGAGTAAAAAATAGTAACAAATTCTTTTCTTTTTAAAAAATCCAACAATTTATTAAATAAATATTTTAAAAATGTTTATTAAAATAATATTTTTTTTATGTTTGTCAAAAACACCCCAAATGGGATGCCACTTTTGGTTAAGTCCCAAGGAGGCAGAGGTATCTATTCTGCAAAAAATGCCTAGGGCTCGGATCTGGACTGCCCCCTTCGCCACACTCAACGAGCATGCCTAAAACAACAAAAACAAGAACAAAAATAAACAAAAAACACAATAACAAACCAAAAAAAACCCAAAGACAAAAAAAAAAACAGAAAATAAACAAAAACAATGTAAAAACATAAAAACAACAAAAAACTCAAACAACAACAAAACAATACAAAAAAACACACACACACCAAAAAACTAAAAAAAGGAAAAAACAAATCACAACTTTGGCCTTATTAGGCCAAAAGACTTTTTAGGCAAGATTCAATAAAGGAAACATAAGAAAGATTTGTCTGAGCTAGGGAACTAAAATACCTTGATCGAACCAAAGAGAAGCAAAAACAAAGCAAAAAGGAACTAGGTACCTTTAGTACTCGAGCCATCCAAAGAAATGATAGAAAGAAGAGCTTCCCTTATTTGCGAAACCCACCATTTGGGAGGGTGGTCGTTAACAAATTGAAAATTGATTAAATTGATTATGGAAAATTACAAAGATTTATATAGTATAGATGCCAATAAAACCGCTAACTATAATGCTAAATATAGTAGATGCTTAATCGAATCAAAACTAAAATCAAACACTCCTTCTTGTCGTCCATGTCGTCTATGTCGTCCACACAGTAGAGAAACAACGTTAACATTATATGCTAACATTATCCCCCTTAAAGTTGAGAGAGCTGACAAGACAATCTCTCAGCTTTACATATTGAGCTTTAGCAACGCCTTTGGTGAAGATGTCCGCCATGTTGTCCAAAGTGCTGCAATGTTGAAGATCAACTACTTGTTGCTCCACCATGTCTCGAATGAAGTGATACTTCATATCAAAGTGTTTTGACATACTATGGTGGATAGGATTATGTGCCAATTGGATGACACTCATATTGTCACAGTACAATCTTGTAGGACCACTTTGTTGCTCTCCAATCTCTTTAAGGACTTTTCTTAACCATAGAGTTTGAGTACTAGCATGAGTGATTGCTATATACTCAGCCTCAATAGATGACAATGCTACAACAGTCTGCTTTTTGGAACTCCATGTAATTAGTCCTGACCCAAGACAAACAATTTCCTAAAGTACATTTTCTATCATCTATATTGCTGCCCCAATCACTATCACTAAAGCCAACTAATTTCATAGAATTACATTGGTGGTAACGGATCCCAAAATCCAATGTACCCTTTACATATCTCAGAATTCGCTTAGTTGCTTGAAAATGTAGTTCTAATGGTTCAGCCATAAACCTTGAAACAAGAGAAACAACATACTGAATATCAAGCATTGTGTTGTTGAGAAACATCAGACTTCCAACCATGCTCCTGTAAGTGGTCATGTCAACTTTTCGTGCTCCATCATTTTTGCTCATTTGGATCCCATGACCCGTTGGAGTTGCAACAGATTTGCATTGCTCCATGGCAAATTTCTTAATCATATCTTGAGCATATTTGTGTTGACATATGAAGATCCCTTTATCTGTTTGATGAACTTCCATGCCTAGGAAGTAATGCATTAAGCCTAGATCTTTCATTTCAATTTTTTTCATCATGGAGTGTTTGAACTCCTTATTCATCTTGTCACTACTACCCATAAATATGATATCATCCACATATAAACATACAATGAGAATGTCTTTACCTTGTTGTAGGTAGTAGAGGGTAGTTTCACTTTTGCTCCGAGTGAATCCATAATCCTTAAAGTAGCCATCAATGCGAGAGTACCATGCCCTACTTGAGGCCATATAGTGCTTTTTTCAGTTTGTATACAAGGTTCTCCTTACCTTATTCTTTAAAACCTTGAGGTTGTTGCACATAAACCTCTTTAGTCAGGTACCCATTGAGAAAGGCACTCTTTACATCCATGTGCTGAATTTTCCACCCTTTGTGGGCAACCAAGGAAAGAACTAATCTGATAGTTTCTTTTCTAGCAATAGGAGCAAAGGTCTCCTCATAGTCAATGCCATATTTCTGAGTGAAACCTTTCACTACAAGTCTTGCCTTGTGTATTTCAATGCTTCCATCAGCATTGAATTTGGTCTTGTAGACCCATTTGCATCCAACACATTTTTTACTCTTAGGAAGCTTCACAAGTTTCCAGGTATCATTATTTTTTATAGAGGTTATTTCCTCTTCCATGGCTTGTTGCCATACATCATGAGTGCATGCTTTCTCATAGCTAGATGGCTCTAGCTCTGCACTAGTCATTAAAGCATAATTGAATACATCTCCCTTTGGTTCATGGGAGTCATCATCACCATACATATGCAGATTTTCAAGTCTTTTTAAAACTACATTCATTTCACTAGCTTGACTTCTAGTGTATCTTTTCTGGAAATTCTTATCCAACATTTGAAAATATGGATGGTGCTGAAGAGTTCTTTTACCTCTTTATGGAGAATGAATGTCCATCGATGAAGAACTTACTGATCTTTGTAGAGAAGGACTTGGAGTAGCATCCGATGTACTTGAAGTAGTACTCATACTTGGGCTTGGAGGACTTCCTTTGCTATTTTTGGGTAGCACTTGTTGCACTTGCTGCACTTGAGAGGAACTAACATCATGAGATCCATCATCAACAAAAAGTTTTTGATGACCCCATTCTCCCCTTTCATCAAAAATTACATCCCTGGAAAGTACAATTTTATTTTTGAAATCTATGAAACAATCAAAAGCTTCATCTTTAGTTTTAAAAAAATAGATCCAACACATCCTAGAGAAATCATCAATGAAAGTGAGAAAGTAAGAATTGTTACCAATGCTTTTGGTTTGCATTGGACCACAAATGTCCGAATGCACCAATTGGAGTGGATGTCGAGCTCTGCACGCTTGTCCTTTTGGAAACTTGGATCTAGAGTGCTTTCCCAAAGCACACCCTTCACAGACCTCCTTGTGTTCATCAACTTTTGGAAGTCCACACACCATAGCTTGAGAAGTTAACAATTTCAAGCTTGCAGAATTTAGATGACCATATCTCAAGTGCCAAAGTACACTTGGATTTGCTATAGCAATACTAGCAAGTTGAGCACCCCCATTTTCCCCAAACTTAAGAGGAAACAACCTATTCTGTGTCATAGGTACTTGGGTAACAACTCTATTACAATTGTTCTTATCAAAAATTACACATTTTCCTTCATCAAAAACAAGTCTATAATTTTTCTCCATCATTTGTCCAACATTAAGCAAGTTATGTTGGAGTTTGGGGATGTAATAGATGTCATTTACCTTCTTGGTGCCTTCTTTTGTTGGAACCTTCATGGCTCCAATACCTTCAACTTGTAGAGCAACTTGATTCTTGATTTGTAGGTGGAATCCATTGTAGCAAAGAGCTCTTCTTTGCCACTCATGTTATTAGAACAACCAATATCTAAAATCCAAGTGTCATTTAGACTTTGATCTGATTTTTCATAAGTAAGAAACATATTTGAAGTTCCTTCTTCTTCACCATAGTTTCCATATTGACCTCTTCCACCTTGATAAGTCTTGGACCAAAAATCTCTAGCAAAGTGACCAGTCTTGCCACAACTGAAACAAGCTTTCTTTGTTTTGTCACCTCCTCTTCCTTGATTGCCATTCCGTCCTTGATTTCCACCTCTGCCTTGATTGCCACTTCTGCCTTGATTGCCACCTCTGCCTTGATTGCAACCTCTTGAGCTGCTTCTTCCTTTACCTCTTCTTTGTCCTCTTCCTTGGCCTCTTCCTGCACCCTCGCTAGATGAGAAAGCTTTGTCATCACCTCCATAGCTTGTTGAAGGGGAACCCTGTATTCTTTCTTCATGAGACATTAAGGAACCAATTAGAGCATCAAAAAATATGATAGAAAGATCTTTTGACTCCTCTATAATGATAGCTATATGATTCCATTTAGGAAGAAGTGTCCTTAACACTTTCTTCACCACTACTACAGGTGTTATGTTATCTCCAAGGGTTTACATTTTGTTTACCACTGCCTTCAATTTCACACAATAGTCACCTACAGTTTCACTCTCTTGCATCTTAAGATTTTCAAAATCTCTTTTCAGGGTTTGAAGCCTCACTTGCTTCACCTGATCACTACGTTGATAACTATCCTTCAAAGCTTTCCATGCTTCGTGGGTTGATAAATAGGAAGCAATCCTTGGAAAGATGCTCTTCTCCAAAGCTGCTTGGAGATGGTAGAGTGCATAAGAGTTGCTCTTTTGGGCATCATTTTTGGTCTTCTTATTTGTTGCACTCAAAGTGGTCCAATCTGAAGGTTCTGCATAACCTTCTTCGACTACATCCCATAGTCCTTTGCCAATGAGTAAGGTCCTCATCTTGATGGACCAATACTCATAATCTAACCCACTAAACTCAGGTATGGGTAGATTATTATTTGATGCCATAACTTTTGGAAATAAACTAGAAATTACTCTTTTTTTATTCCTTAAAACATACAATGCACTATGCTTTGCAAAAGAAAATTACAGATTTAAATAAAATCTCACTTGATCAAATATCTCGTAGAGATCTTGTTCTACCTGCATAGGTTCACCTATCACTTCATTGACAAAATTGTCAACAATGTGAATCACTGTTGTCACTAACAATTATGACTTCGAGTGAATGAGGTTCTGGCTCCACTTCCTCAACAGAATCATTGTCACCCAGATAAATGATCTTAGGTTCCTGTGGTGCAACTTCAAGAGATACTAACTCCTCAGGTCTGCTATCAAACGAATTGTTGTCTTCGGAATCACCGTCGTAACCAACATCAAGTGCTCTTAGGTTTGCTATGACAACGTTTTGGAGCTGACTGAAGACGGTATTTAGACCATATGTTCACACCCTTTCATCAAAGGATTCAGGGGTCTCTCTAGCTAGAAGAGAGAGGAGGGCATAGTAAATTTTGTTTGACCTTAACATAATAGATTTAATGGCTACAAAACTATCCCCCTTTTGATGGAAAAATATCCCCCCTATAAAGCTTTTGAAGCTTGTTACAAAGATTGCCTCTTAGGCAATTGTGCGAATATTTTACAAATATTGCCTCTTAGGCAATGTCATTTAATTGCAAAAAATAAAATAAAATTTTATCAAAGTTTTTTTTTTTTAATTAATAATAAAATTTAATTCTAACTAAAAAACCATTAAAAATAATGATTTTTTAATTAAATTTAATATTAAATTATTTTGGATGAAAAAACCATTATATTAATAAAATAATGTTTATTCATACAAAAAAGGGTGGGTGGGATTAGCACACCCCGTAAACCAATACATTAACCATTGTGGTTAAGAGTATACAAGAGTGTCAGAAATGACTCACAAACCGCCAATAACAACTGCCAAAACAATATTAACTATGCAATCAAAAAGAAAGAAGCCGAGAAATTACTACCACCTGGAAGGGGAAGGAAGATGCACATGACTCATAATGCAAGGTGCATTCCCCCAATGATCCATGAGGGTACGCAAGTACTGCAACTCCACCTGTACATTTTCAACTTGTACTTGAATCTGTAACCAACAATCAAAGAATATATCATATTTATCAGCAACAGAGAAGACATGTCCGACATCTTGCTGAGAAAAAATAGCTCTATCTCGGGACTTCCATAGATAAAACAAGGTACCAATTCTAAAAATATTCCAAACAACATCCAAGTTGAAGGAAAAAGCAATAGGGTCACCCAAAATAGCATGCACCCAAGTAAAATCCTCCTGCATAAAAGGTCTGAAAAATTCAAGAAGCCACTCCCAAGCTGACTGAGCCCGATCACAAGACCAAAAAACATGCAGTAAATCTTTCGCTTGTCCACAAACCGGGCAAATGAGATTATGAACACCCAGATGCTTGAGCCTACTGCCAACAGGTAACCCTTGATGTAAGAGACTCCAAGCAAAAAAACTTTGTTTAGGTTCAATATAAGTAGCCCAAGCAATCCGAAACCTCTTATTCCATTGGGAGGGAAGAGAGACTAAATTCCATCTCAGAGTGAGCTTATCTAAATTTTAATGTTGCAAACTAAATAATCACAAAATATTTTTAATACCTCTCGGTGGAACTCGATCCCCCGATTCCTCGGTCACCAGCGCCTTAGCGCTCGATCGTTGACCGATCGAGCTACCTGCCTCGACGGGTATAGAAGAGCATGTTGTGCTCTTTCTATTAAATACGAGCGCCTTGACGCTCCTGGGCGACGACATCGCCTCCTAGTGGCGACACTCTAGCAGCGCGACTACCTCCTTCACTGGGCGACTAAGCTCCTATCCTCAACTTGCATTACCTCCACAGCGTTGCTCCCTGGGAGCGAATGGTGTTTCGGCCCGCCACCGTTGTTCTCCACCCGAAGCAAAAAAAATGATCTACAACAATGTATGAACATCTCGAGCCACTGTGCTTCTGATCGGCGGGATATGCTTCCTTGCTAAAAAACAAATAATAGACTCTGCTGCTCTCGTCGGATCTGCTCTTAATTTGCAATGGCCAGGATAAAACGTCTGTTCTTTGATGTTTCTCAGATCTGCTCGCCTGTGCATGGGAAATCTGCTTTAGTCGTGAAAGACCGAGTTGCTATCTTCACTGAGTCTTGCAGATGCTAGTTTAACTCTTTTCCTCCTGCACATATCTTAATCCGACGTCTTCCTGGTGATTATCGTCTGAGCCTCCTACTGCGTGAACATTTCTCCTACGAGCAACGCAATTCTCCACGGCGATGCCTTGTCGTCGGATGCAAACTCCTCAGTGACGGCAAGTTTTTTTTATATTTTTAAAAACTCTCGGTCAATTGTCCCACATGGGACATGCAATGGTAAATTAACAAAATAAAATGAACAAAACGCACATATTGAAGCGTCTACCTTTACGGTAGACTATACCCTACCAAAGTTACGCTTGAATTCTTCGAATCAATCACACACCTCCACGTCAGCTACCCAAATTTTGTCGAATCTCGCCTATCACGAGCCTCCACATCAGCCTCCACGTGTTCGTCCGATCGCACCACTTGGTGTTTAGTTTATCCGATCTATGTCCAGTGGCTCGTCGCCACGTATTTGCCTTCGGGCCAGTAGTTCATCACCATGTGTCTGCCTTCGGGCCAGTGGTCCAGTATTCGTCCAGTCTGCCCAGTCATGTCATGCCACTTGGTGTTGTCTATGTCAGTCCTGGTCCCGCATCCGGTCCAGATTCAATCCGTCCGGTCCCACGTCAATCTCCAGTTAGGTCTCTTAGGGGTCGGCCAAGTTACGACCAATCTGTCCTTGGTCACCGCACAGTCTGTGGTGGACAGGCAGACTTGCTGTGTGGGCTCCCTTCGGCCCACTTGTCCTCTCTTGAAATTAGAGATACCTCTTGCGCCTTGACCCCTCTAGCTCTGATACCAAATAACAAATTGAAAACTGATTAAATTGATTATGGAAAATTACAAATATTTATATAGTATAGAGGCCAATAAAACTACTAACTATAATGCGAAATATAGTATATGATTAATCGAATCAAAACTAAAATCAAACACTCCTTGTCGTCCATGTTGTCCATGTTGTCCACGCAGTAGAGAAACAACGTTAACATTATATGCTAACAGTTGTAGTAAGTAAGATCACCTTTCTCTGGCCACATGATTGTATTCAACTTTCAAAAAATCCATCTGGATAAATGGAATCTTTTCAACAATGATTTTTATTCTCCAATCAACCTTATGATTCTTAGGAGTCTTTAGTAGATTACTCATGACTTGAGAGTCAGATTCAACCAACACCTTATTCCATCCAACCTTAGCAGCCTCTTGAAGGCCTCTAAGGATACCATACCCCTCAACAAGGTTATTGGAAAGGATACCCAAATTCTCAAAGAAAAGTGAAAACCAGGGAACCATCTGAAAGTCTAGCAATTCCTCCCGCACTAGCTTTTTTAAGGTTCCCCCTAGAGGCTCCATCAATATTGACTTTTCCAAAATCCTTAGGAGGAGGCTGTTAATTCCTTGTTCTATCCATCTTACGATTACTCACATTCCCTTTAAGTTGGTTGCCCTAGAAGAGTTAATCTTCAATATTTGCATCACTTGATCTCATCTTTGGTGGGAGTTCTAGGGGTGATTAAGGAGTTTTTGGATTGATTCAACTAAGTTGGCAATGGTATTTTTGCTAATTATAAGGAATATCCTTCATTTCTTGATTGAAAACGTGATTATTTCTTTCATTCCAGATATTCCAAGGTAGAATGGTGGAACCCATCCAAACTAACTACCTAATAAAATGGTCAACACCCTCCTGTTTAGGCCAATCCCTCCAAAGTTGCTCAAAAGTAAAAAAAATGGACCATTGTAAGCCAAGTAAGATGGTCATTCTCCTCCATAGCTCAGAGGCTAAGGTACACTCAATAAAAATATGGTTGAGAGTTTCCACATTCTCTCCACACATTTCGCATCTTAAGGGCCAGGAAAACCACGTTTCATAGGTTACTCACTAGTTAGCACCCTGCGATGTAATAAAAACCAGGTAAATAACCTCACCTTAGGCCAAAGCTTTTGAGACCACATCTAAGCAAATATGTCATACGATTGGTTGAGATTATTATGGCATAAGGCCAAATAACCTTGAGCAATTGAATACTCACCCTTAGTAGTGTTGTTCCATCCAAAAATATCTTTATCATGGGACCAAGAGAGAGATATCATATGAAGAATGTGTTGGATGTCTTTTCTTTGCCTTTCTGGAATTTGAATAGGACAGTCCTCAACAAGGATCCAATATCTACCAACCTTTGAATTAACATTATGGTTTCGATAGTAATTAGCCACCTTTATCCAGTTAGCTCGATGAAGCTCCTCCATCCAAGGCCTCCAATCAAGAAACTAAGTTATCAAAGGTTGGTGACCATCCCAAGAATTTATCCAAAAATTTATCTGTTGACTATTATGAATGATCCAAAATAACTTTTGCTTTATCAAATCCTCACCAGTATTTAGAACTGCTAAAATTGGAGAACCTTTGGTATGCAATTGATAGCGAACAAGGTCTTCAAAAAAAAAATTCTCAACATATTTAGCACGATGATTTTTAGCCCAAAGAGCATTAGGGTTATGCAAAATCCTCCAATACAATTTAGCAGTTAAAGCTTTGTTATTAATAGTAGAACGAAATCTTAACCCCCCTTCATTCTTAGGAAGACATAAAGTGTCCCATTTTCTTCTCTCCTTAGTATCACTCCAGAGGAACCGATGATTGATTTGATCCAATTCTCGAAGAACTACCTTTGGGATATTCAACACAGTAGAAACATAAATAGGTATAGCTTGAAGGATTGGTTTTACCAAGGTAATTCTTCCACTATAAGAAATCCACCTATTGGTCCACTTTCCAATTTTCTTCTTAAATCTATCCAACAACCAATTCCAGTCTTTATTTTTCTTTCTTTGAATATTGATAGGAATGCCTAAATAAGTTATCGGAAGGGAGGTATTCTTATATCTTAATTTATCCAAGACCATGGATTCCTGTTGGGAGAGCAGTGAAAGAGAATGACTTGAGATTTATCTTCATTGATCAACTACCCTGTAGCCTTAGAAAGATAACTAATGATTTGCTTAATTTTAGAAGCTTCCTTAACCGTAGCTTTACCTAATAGAGTAGAGTCATTAACAAATTGAAGATGAGATATAGGCCTGGCTCCATGAGCAATGGTAACTCTCTCAAGGGTTTTGTTTTCTCTATTTTTGGTTATAGTTTTGCCTAAACATTCAACAACAATGATGAATAAATAAGGGGAGAGGGGGTCACCTTTCCTAATACCTCTAGAAGCTGGGAATAGTTTTGAAGGTCTTCCATTGATAAGAACTGCGTAGGAAAATGAAGAGATACATCCCATAATGCAATCCATCCAATCCTGAGAGAAGTCAAATTGCCTCAAAACTTTGATAAGTGTGTGCCAATCCACTCTATCATAAGCTTTGGATAAGTCTAAATGAATGAACATTGAAGGAGATTTTTGCATTTCCATGGAATGGATGGCTTTTTGAGCAAGAACTATCTCATCCACTATTTTATGCCCTTCCACATAACCTCCTTGTTCAGGGGAAATAATCTTATGCAAAATAGGCTTCAACCTTTCTACCATGATCTTAGTAATGATTTTGAGAAGAACATTACATAAAGCTATAGGTCTAAAAGGTGAGATATGTTCAACCTCTTGAGCTTTTGGGACTAGAGATATATGTTTTATTGATAACCTTCAAAATTTCTTTAGCTTTCCTGGCTTCTTCCACCACCTCTAATAAATCAACATGAAGGATATCCCAAAACTCTTGGTAGAACTCAATGGGAAAACCATCAAGACCTGGGGTTTTCCCTTTTTGCATTTTAAAAATCACCTTTTGAAGCTCATTGATAATAATTGGAGCAATCAAAATAAAGTTCTCGTCAGAAGTGATAAGAGAAGGGATTGCTTGAAGATATTAAATTAATGTCTTATAAATTAAATACATAAAAAATGTTAATATATATTTTTATTAATTATACAAAATATTTATTTTTATCTTTCCTTTGCTCTCTCAAGATTTTTTCATGTCACTCTTATGTGCATGTGTAATATCTTTAATAAAAGTAAAATGCATATATATATATATATAGATTTTGCTAGAGAATAAGGGGTTGTACTCGAGTCCCCCACCCTTGACAAGTTACAACTATCGTAATCCGCTTTATCAAATCTAGATTGCTAGTTTTCTTCCTCAAGCATAAGTGCAACCACAAAAATTATAATAAATAATTTATATGAAAACACATTAATATTATAAAATAAAGCAAATATTATGAATGGAAAATATTAAAGTAAATCTTAATCATTATTTGATTCAGTTAGTCAATCTTTTTTTGTCAACTTCAGCTAAACTTACTACTTCCTCTAACCGTAGAAAAGATAATTTAACTTCACGATCCTCAATTAATACCCTTCTATTGGCTAGTATATCTGCACATTTGTTTCCTTCCTTTAACGTATGTGTAAACCTGATTCTTTAAACTCTATAGCAAGGTCTTGAATATCCACTATTATCTCTTGTAATATGTATGTTCCATGGAGCCTTTGCTTTCTTCAAAATTGCATTTATTACTAAGTGAATCACCTTCCATCCATACTTTGTTCCATTTCATTTGTTTACATATTTTTAACCCTTCTAAAGCCACTCAAGCTTCAGCTTCATTATTTATCTTAAATCCACTATTGAAAGTATAATGAACAAAATCTCTCCTCTATTATTTCTAATTATTCCTCCTCCTCCTATCGGTCCTAGATTTTCTTTAGATGTTGCATCAAGATTCAATTTAACCAACGCCACATATGGTAGTTTCCACTTTATATTTTTTTGTCTTCTTTTTGTTTCTCTTGTACCCAACATCATAATTCCAATTGATGACTTGACTCCATCTCTCAAGGTTCTCTACTTCCATATTAAGGATTGGGTGAGCTAATAGGGTTGGTTTAGACTCCTCTATGGCTAAACAAATCTTTCTTTTTATTACCTCTAAATTGCGTTGCTTTCCTTTAAATATTATATTCCTTTCTAGCCATACAATCCAAAATATTGTATCTTTTAATATATCCCAAATTGTATGTAAAGCCTCACTTTTAAAAGTGCTCTACCATTGCTTTAATCGTTCTTCAATTCTGCCATTCATCACCATGCATTTACCAAACATATTAAGAATCCATTGCCATAGTACCCAAAGATATGGTTTATACTCTCCTTTTTACAAAGAACACATTACAAGGGGCCATATACTACGTAATATAATATGTGAGACATAAAATAATAAAATTTTAATTAATAATATAAAAATAAAAATATGGTAATTTATTAAAACCTCTTGAGGACACTATCCATTATCAAGGAGATTTAACCCTTACCTCTTCTCAATAAATACTTGTTCAATAAATCAATTATCTAATAGCCAAGAAAATGAACCTTTACCCTTTTCTTAATAAATAACCTTTTTTGATGACACTTCATACATACCACATACTAGTTAGCCTGCACACATCAACTACATCTTATTGCAAATGCCTATTCAGTACCGATGGTTCAACTATATCCTATCACAAATACCTATTTGGTGCCATCATAATTTGAACCTTGGTGTAAGCTATATCACCAACATGTCTCAACCATCGAACCATGGTTCTATTCGCAACGCCTCTCTTTTATTAAATAAAATTTTAACTATTTGTTACATTGTTCCATAAATAAACTATCTAATAGCCAAGAAAATAAAACTTTAATCTTTTCATAACAAATAACCTCTTTTGATAGACACTTCATACATACCACGTGCTAGTTAGCCTGCACACGTCAACTACATCTTGCCACAAACACCTATTTGGTGTTGTAGGGTCAGATACATCGCACTATAAACGCTATTTGGTTCCATTGGGGTTTGAATCTTGGTGTATCTTTTAATATATCCCAAATTGTTTGTAAAGCCTCTCTTTTAAAAGTGTTTTGCCATTGCCTTAATCATTCTTCAAATCTGCCATTTATCACCTTGAATTTGTCAAACTTATTAAGAATCCATTGCCATAGTGTCCAAAGAGATGGTCTATACTCTGCTCCTTTATACAAATAACACATTATGAGGGACCATATAGTACTTAATATAATACGTGAGACATAAAATAATAAATTTTTATTTAATTATACAAAAATGAAAATAGGTAATTTTTTAAAACCTCTTGAGGACACTATCCATTATCAAGGAGATTTAACCCTTACCTCTTCTCGACAAATAATTGTTCAATAAATCAATTATCTAATAACCAAGAAATGAACCTTTACCCTTTTTTAATAAATAACCTTTTTTTGATAGACACTTCATACATACCACATGCCAGTTAGCCTGCACACATTAGCTACATCTTATTGCAAATGCCTATTCGATGTCGAAGGTTCAAGTGCATCTTATCGCAAATGCTTATTTGGTGCCATCGAAATTTGAACCTTGGTGTAAGCTACATCACCAATATGTCTCAACCATTGAACCATGGTCCCATTGGCAACACCTCTCTTTTATTAAATAAAATTTTAACATTTTGTTACGTTGTTCCATAAATAAACTATCTAACAGCCAAGAAAATAAACGTTTATCCTTTTCATAACAAATAACCTCTTTTGATAGACACTTCATACATACCACATATTGGTTAGCCTACACACATCAACTACATCTTGCCGCAAACATCTATTTGGTACTGTAGGATCATATACATCTTACTATAAATGCTATTTGGTGCCATTAGGGTTTGAACTTTGGTGTAATCTACATCACCTATATGTCTCAACCATTGAACCATAGTCCCATTGACAATGCCTCTATTTTATTAAATAAAATTTTAACCTTTTATTACATTGTTCAATAAATTAATTATCTAATAGTCAAGAACCTTTTCATAACAAATAACCTTTTTTGATAGACACTTCATACATACCACATATCAGTTAGTCTGCACATGTCAATCGAATATTTTAATGCTATGTAGAAGAGACAAAGGAACCTCTACTAGCTTGCACAAGATGAAATATTATGAGATTGAATACAAAATAAGATGGCTAGAATTTTTGATTTATTGCAGCAATAACATGGACTAAAAAATCAGC
Source organism: Wollemia nobilis (assembly GCA_028583015.1). Classification (NCBI taxonomy): domain Eukaryota; kingdom Viridiplantae; phylum Streptophyta; class Pinopsida; order Araucariales; family Araucariaceae; genus Wollemia; species Wollemia nobilis. The sequence continues at coordinate 1,880,472 of JAQPPZ010001994.1, read as the reverse complement.
AATCAATGGTTGAATCCATAATATGATCAGACCTGCAAAGAACAAAGATAATAAACCACAAATGGTAGAGAAATCTTGTTCATCCAATGGCTGAATCAATGTAAAAACTGCAATTGTAGAAGAGCTCCAACACACCAACTGTATGGGAAATATGGCAAAAAATATGACAATATTTTTTCTCTCAACTTGTATTCTAAAATCTCTATTACAATAATGAAGAGAAAAAAGGTATAAAATACCCAAAATTCCAATGCCCAGTATGCTTAGAATATCCTAAAATTATCAACTAGTTATGAGCATCATGCAAGATGCTTTATTGGATATGCTAAAAAATAGTTCCTAAATTAAAGCATGTGCATAGTTAACTAACACAATCCTAAATCATAGGATAATTATTGGGAGCAACTTATGCATTACAACTCCCACTATGACTAGTCAACTACAAAAGCTCCTAAATTTTAGGAGTGATCAAAGGAGAAAATTTTGGAGTTAAACAATGAATAAATCCTCTTAAAATATGGCAACCCAATATTTGGATAATTTGAGGAATATTTAATTAATAAAATATTAATTAAATCCTCATTTAAGAAAAGGTGCCAAAAATAGAGGAAATTATCCCCTAAAATGTAGGAGATGGCTCCAAAATGCTTGGAATGCTCCAAAAAACATGGTGTGAAGTATTAGACATCAAATTTTCTTCATTCTCCCTCTTGATGTCAATGGTTCCAACACCAATCAAGGTCCTCAAATTCTGAAATTTTTCTTTGTCCAATGCCTTGGTAAAAATATCTGCAAGTTGATCTTCTGATTTGCAAAACTCAAAAGCAATGAACCCATCTTGGACCAAGTCATGAATGAAGTGATGTCGAATATCAATGTGCTTACTCCTGCTATGAAACACTAGATTCTTCATCATGGAGATGGTGGAGGTGTTGTCACAATAAATATTTATGGAGGAAGCAATATCCATTCCAAAATCTTCAAAGAGTCTAGCCATCCAAATGGCTTGAGTGCAAGTGGAAGAGGCAGCCATATACTCTGCTTCAGTAGTAGATAAAGCAATTGTTTGCTACTTTTTGTTGCTCCAAGAAACCAACTTGCCTCCAAAGAAGAAGGCATATCCAGAAGTGCTTCTTCTATCATCAAGACATCCTGCCCAATCTGCATCTGTGTAGGCCACTAGATCACAAGAGTTAGTAGCAAAATAGCATAAACCAAAAGACTTAGTACCACTCACATACCTAAGGATTCCCTTGGCTGCCTTGAAATGAGACTCATGAGGAGAGTGCATATATCTTGCTACCAAGCTAACCAAAAATATGATATCCAGTCTAGTAGCGGTAAGATACATCAAGCTACCAACTAGTGATCTATATAGTGTTGCATCCACAAGAGGAGTAGAATCCTCTTTCATCAACTTGCATCCCACAACTGTTGGAGTGCTAACTGGCTTGCAATCACTCATAGAAAATTTTACCAAAAGATCATCAACATATTTGGATTGAGTAATGAAAATACCTTCAGCTGATTGCATGATTTGCATACCAAGAAAGTAATGCATAGTGCCCAAATCACTCATCTCAAACTCATTCAACATGGCCCTTTTAAACTGTTTCAACAAATTGGTGGAGCTGCTCAAGAAGATTATGTCATCAACATATAAATAAATGACAATAAAATCTGATCCATCTACCTTTTTATAAAGTGTACTTTCAGCTGAACATCGTTCATAACCATTCTCATGCAAGTAATTATCAATTCTAGAGTACCAAGCTCTAGGTGCTTGCTTAAGCCCATAAAGAGCTTTCTTTAATTTGTACACTTTTTCTTCATGACCTCACACAAACGTCACATACACTTCTTCTTCCAAGTATCCATTCAGAAATGCTGATTTAACATCCATTTGATACACAACAAGACCAAGATGTGAAGCTAGTGCAAGTAGAGACCTTACCATTTCCAGTCTTGCAACCAGTGCAAAAGTTTCTTCATAGTCAATACCTTCTTGCTGAACATAGCCTTTGGCAACCAGCCTTGCCTTATGTTTGGCTATGCTTCCATCAACATTATACTTCAGCTTGTAGACCCATTTCACACCTACAATGGTCTTGTCTTTTGGAGGAGAAACTAGCTCCCAAGTATCATTTTTCTCTATTTGTTCAATTTCAATCTCCATAGCCTTTGCCCAATCTTCATTGGCACATGCTTCTCTAAAATTAGAGGGCTCAACATAAGAAGAAGACAACAAATCATAATTAATCACATTCTCACCTTTATTTGCTTGTAATCTAGTCACTCTTCTTGTATAGTCATCATCCAACATTTGACTAGGTGGATGATACTTAGAGAGCCTTTTTGTACCAATGTTACCTTTTAATGGAGTGTTGGTTTTTTCTTCATTTTTAGGTAGCAAGGCTTCATCATGAACATGAGGAGCTGAGTCATCAATATGAGGGGAAACACCATCATCTTTGTGTGTCTCATATCCATCCCCTTCATTAAAAACCACATCTCTACTAACATGCATGGTGTTAGTAATAGGATCAAAACATCTAAAAGCTTTAGATTCAATAGAATAGCCCACAAAAATGTATTTGATGGATTTTTCATCAAGCTTCCTTCTCTTTTTCTCAGGAATGTGCACATAACATGTAGAACCAAAAATTCTCAAATGACCAATGCTTGGCTTCTTACCATGCCAAAGCTCATAGGGAGTAGAATCTTGTACCAACTTTGTAGGACATCTATTGAGAATGTAAATAGATGTATGGACAACTTCAACCCAAAATTTTTTTGGTAACTCCTCTTTCAAAATGCAATGGGCCATCTCCACAACGGTCCTATTTTTTTGCTCTACCACTCCATTTTGTTGAGGAGTGTAAACAATAGTCAACTCCCTCTTGATTCCAAGGTTGTTGCAATACTCTAGGAACTCATTTGAGGTGAATTAACCTCCATGGTCTGTCCTTAAGGTCTTAATACAAGAACTTGATTGCTTCTCAACAAGAGCCTTAAAATTCTTAAAATAGTCAAAAGCTTATGATTTCTCATGCAAGAAATAAACCCAACACATTCTTGTATGATCATCAACAAACAAGAGAAAATATTTGCTTTTACCTAAACTCAAGGTTTGCATAGGTCCACATAGATCAACATGCACTAACTCCAATGGTTTCTGAACTCTAAACTTATGATGAGGAAACTTCTCTCGATGTTGCTTTCCAAAAAGACATCCTTCACATACTGTGTTGAGAGGCTTTGTGAAAGTGGGCAGTCCTCTAACAAGACTCTCATGGACAAAGCATACCTCTTGTGCCATAGCCATGCCATATCAATGGTGCTCTTCAAGCATTCACCTACTGGCTGCATTTTCAACACAAACATCCTGTTTTCTGCCATCAAAACTTCAACTATAATTTGATTGTTAGACACATTCTGGATTCTACAAACATTCTTTTCAAAAACAACTCTATAATTCTTTGAGCATAATTGTCCAATGCTCAAAATATTATGTTTCAGCCCTGGTACATAAAATGTATCATGCATGTAAAATATCTTACCATTCTTTGTTCTAATGGCAAGAGTCCCTTTTCCTACTATATCAACTTGATTGTTATCACCAAATGTGACTTGTCCAGTAAAATTGTTATCAAGTTCAACAAAGAGGTTTTTATTTCCTATCATGTGATTTGAACATCCACTATCAAGATACCATGAATGATTCTCAATAGACTCAAAATTATTCAAAGTGAGAAAGAGATGTTCACCTTTTTCTTCACTATAATTTGCTTTCTTTTCATGCTTTTTCTTTTTAAAACATTGCTCTTCAGTGTGATTATCCTTACCACAATAATTGCAATGCTTATGGGCTGAATCATGACTTTTATCATTACCTCTTCCACATCCTCTACCATGGCCTCTCCCACGACCTCTTGAAGAAGATGATCCTAAAGTGGTAGATGAGGACTCTTTTGTATGGGCTTGTTGTTCATTCAATTTCAACTTGCCTTGAAATGCTTGATCAAGGACTTCTTCTCTATCTCTCATCCTGTGCTCATATGTTTGAAGGCTACCAAGTAATTCAGCAAGAGTTAGTTTTGCTAAATCTCTAGATTCTTCAATAGCTATGGTAACTGGATCAAATTTCTTAGGAAGGCTTCTCAACACCTTCTCAACTATTCTTGTATCATCAAGAATCTCTCCATGTGAATGAATAGAATTTACAACATTCTGAACTCTAGTGATAAAAACCTCAATGGATTCATTTTCACTCATGCGTAAGGATTCAAATTCCCTCCTTAAGAGTTGAAGTTTAACTATTCTCACCTTAGAAGATCCTTTATAGGCACTTTCTAGTGTATCCCATGCAACTTTTGATTGTGAACATTCAACAATCTTGGGAAAGATAGAAACATCTATCCCACTTTGAATTGCAAAAAGAGCTTTTGCATCCTTCTTCCTATTCTCCATCAACTCCTTCATTTCATCAGGAGTAAGAGCATTGAAAGCTGATTCATCTACTAGTTCAGAGTATCCCTATAAGACAAAACTCCACAAATCTTATGAAATAAAAACGCCCCCAATATCCCTCAAGACAAAACTCCACAAATCTTATGAAATCAAAAAAGTCTTCATGCAAATACCCCAATATTCAAAGTTTTCACCCTTAAACATGGGAATCTGAAGGGGAACAGTACTAGCCCCATTTTGTGCCATGATAACAAGAAAAATTCTCTAACCCAATAGAAATATTGGCTCTGATACCAAATGAAGATTTTAATGCTATGTAGAAGAGACAAAGGAACCTCTACTAGCTTGCACAAAATATTATGAGATTGAATACAAAATAAGATGGCTGGAATTTTTGATTTATTGCAGCAATAACATGGACTAAAAAATCAGCAATCAATGGCTGAATCCATAATATGATCAGACCTGCAAAGTACAAAGATAATAAACCACAAATGGTAGAGAAATCTTGTACATCCAATGGCTGAATAAAAAACTCAATTGTAATGTAAAAACTGCAATTGTAGAAGAGCTCCAACACACCAACTATGGAAAATATGACAATATTTTTGCTCTCCACTTGTATTCTGAAATCTCTATTACAATAATGAAGAGAAAAAGGTATAAAATACCCAAAATTCCAATGCCCAGGTATGCTTGGAATATCTTATAATATTATCAACTAGTTATGAGCATCATGCAAGATGCTTTTTCTGTTACATAGGAGAGTTGGTCACAACCACACTATTTTTAGTAACTAACAAGCGTAGGGTTCAAACCACAGGAGTGCTTCCACCAAACCTATTCCACTTCGTTATTTTTGACCCAACGTGAAGGAGACCACCAGTTGCTCGAGATTTGTACCATCATCGTCGGCCTGTCATGCACTCAGAGGATTCGGATCAGACTACTACCTTTGCAAACATGCAATACTTTATTTGACATGCTAAAAAAAATACTTCCTAAATTAAAGCATGTGCATAGTTAACTAACACAATGCTAAATCATAAGATAATTATTAGGAGCAACATATGCATTACAACACTAGTTAATTACAAGTGCTCTTAAATTTTAAGAGTGATCAAAGGAACAAATTTTGAAGTTAAACAATGAAAAATCCTCCTACGATATGACAACCCAATATTTAAATAATTTAAGGAATATTTAATTTACAAAATATTAATTATATCCTTATTTAAAAAAATGTCAAATATGGAGAAAATTATTCCCTAAAATGTAGGAAATGGCTCCAAAATAAAATGAGGTAAAGTATTAATTATTTTCTAAAATGTAGGAGATGACTTCAAAATGCTTAGAATACTTAAAAAAAACAAACATGATGTAAAATATGATGTGAAATATTAGACATCAAATTTTATTCATCAACTACATCTAATTGCAAACATGTATTTGGTGTAGTAGGATCGACCGTCTTATTGCAAATGCCTATTTGATGTCTTAGTGTTGGCTACATCTTAGTTCAAGTGTCTATTTGATGCCATCGGGATTTAAACCTTGATGTAAGCTCTGTCACACATGTCTCAACCATTGAACCATAATCCCATTAACAATGTCTTTATTTATTAAATATAATTTACATATTATAATTTTTAATTTTTCTTTACAGAGAACCTTTATAATTCTTAGCCCGCTAAGTAAAGACGAAGTCAACACAACCCTAACCCTTCAAGGAATCGAACTAGAACAATCCACTAACAAGTACTTGACCAATACCCACTGACCCAGATTTAAACTTTGGTGTAAGCTACTCAACCATATGTCTCAACCATTTAACTACAAACCCATTGATGCCTCTCTTATTGAATAAAAAATACATATGGGGATTTAAATTGGTGTAAGCTACTCACCCATATATCTCAACCATTTAACTATAAACCCATTGAGGCCTCTTTCTTATTGAATAAAATTTACATATTATAGCACAAAGGTAGTAGACCCACCAATTTTCGTCGAGTGTTTGTTAGCGCGAGGTCAACGATTCCAATCCCAAGCCCTTTGAGGATCCCCTCACTTGAAATAAAAATCTTACAGAGGTAGGGTGAGGGGCTATAGTGGTAGCTTATTCGTATTCGAAATAGCCCACAAATATAATATAACAGAGACTGTTACCGATACTCCTATGGACGGAAAAAGAATTATAATATAATATAATATCTAACTTTTTAGTTATGGAGGTTAAATTTACTGTATCAATTATTATCTATGTTTTTTTTTTTTTGTTATATAGGAGAGTTGGCTACAACCACTATTTTTAGTGACTGACAACGCAGGGTTTAAACCACAGGGATTGCAACTACCAAATCTATCCGTCTCGTTAATTGTTGATCCGATGTAAGATGGGGACCTATTCGTCTCATTAATTGTTGACCTGGTGTGATATGGGGACAGTCGATCGCTCAGGGTTCGTACCGTCATTATCGATATCGTCGATCGCTCAGGGTTCGTACCGTCATTGTCAATACCGTCAATCGCTCAAGGTTCATACCGTCGTCAATCTGACGCACACTCAAAGGATTCAGAGCAGACTACTTCGTCATGCATGTCTCAACCATTGAACCATAATCCCATTAACAATGTCTTTCTTTTATTAAATATAATTTACATATTATAATATAATTTCTAATTTTTTCTTTACAAAGAACCTTTATAATTCTTAGCCCGCTAAGTAAAGACGAAGTCAACACAACCCTAACCCTTCAAGGAATCAAACCGGAACAATCCATTAACAACTACTTGACCAATACCAACTGATCGAGATTTAAACTTTGGTGTAAGCTACTCAACCATATGTCTCAACCATTTAACTATAAACCCATTGATGCCTCTCTCTTATTGAATAAAAAATACATATGGGGTGAGATAGGGTGAGGGGCTATAGTGGTAGCTTATTCGTATTCAAAACAACCCACGAATTACTGATCCTCCTATGGACGAAAAAAGAATTATAATATAATATAATATCTAACTTTTTAGTTATGGATGTTTTTTTTTTTTTGTTACATAGGAGAGCCTAGGAGAGTTGGCCACTATTTTTATTTTTAGTAACTTGCAGCACAAGGTTGCAACCACTAAACCTATCCGTCTCGTTAATTGTTGACCCGACGTAAGATGGGGACCTATTCGTCTCGTTAATTGTTGACCCGACGTGAGATGGGGACCGTCGATCACTCAAGGTTCGTACCGTCGTTGTCGATCTAACGCACACTCAGAAGATTCAGAGCAGACTACTTCCTTTGCAAACAGACACCACCAAGGTTTGAACCTAGGTCTCTTCTCAACAAGTGCCCATCCATACTAGCCACTTACCAATCCACCCAGCCTTTGGAACTTATTATCTTTGTTTTTTTTTTGTTACGTAAGAGAGTTGGCTACAACCACTATTTTTAGTACCTGAAACCACAGGGACTGCAACCACCAAATCTATCTGTCTCGTTAATTGTTGACCCGATGTAAGATGACCCATGTAAGATGGGGACCGTCGATTGCTTGCTTGGGGGTTCGTATCGTCGTCAGTCTGACACGCACTTAGAGGATTCAAAGCAGACTACTACCTTTGCAAACTGGCACCACCAAAGTTTGAACCCAAGTCTCTTCTCAACAAGTGCCCATCCAAACTAACACTTACCAATCCACCTAACCCTTGGGCAGGTTTGAATCCAATTCTCTTCTCAACAAGTACCCATCTAAACTAGCACTTACCAATCCACCTAACCCTTAGGGCTTATTATCTTTGTTTTTTAATTTCAATATTGCAATATCCAACTTTTGGCTCGGGCCAAATATAATTTACTAAATGGAATGCTCGTAAATATAAGTCAAAATCTTACCCAGTCCGAAGTTATCGGATAGGGCAATAATGTGGACAATTGGAACCACTTAAAAACATAAGCTTTCCTTGCCATAAGCCCTCCCATGAAAACCAGAGACAAGAATACCTCTGTAACTCGCATTGAAACCATGGCAATCAAGCTTAGTAAGACCTAAGGAAATGCCCCCTGTAATTTTTTCAGAGATGCTGAAGCTCCCTGCCTACGGTTGGTGGGGTATTGCAGATGGGTATAGCCAAAGAAACGTGAATCACAGCAATAATCACTCTTGGATTTTGCATCAATGGAGTGCCCAAAATCTGGGGATGCACAAGGGTTTGGTTCTTCTTTGCAGAGCAGGTGAGGAATACGCAGGGAAGGGTTCCCATAACAGGAACAAGGGAAGAATTAAAAATTGCAATGGAGTTGATGGGAAGCAGGAGCATTATAAGGTTCTGGGATTGGCAAGGAACGCCACTGCTCTTGAGATCAAAAGCGCTTTCAGGAGACTTGCTCGTCGGGTAAGCTTTTCAAATTTCTCTGAAAGAAATTGGCTTTTGGGTTGTTCACGGATATTTTATTTTTACTTTTTAAAATTGTTTATAAAATGTTGTCGCGGAGATTTTTGGGTTGTTCATGGATATTTTATATTTATTTTTTAAAATTATTTTTAATACGTTGTCTCAGATATTTGTTTGATATGTAAAATATTATGACCCATAGCAGGTTTCATGTTTTGTTTCTTTCCGACTTTGGTTAAATTTTGAGTAGACCTGATCATTTCTGTATTGCGATGGGAGTCCAGTCGTTACATTATCTTTGTGGACTCAAGTTTTAATATTGTTAATAGATGTCCTTTAAAAGATGGTTTGAATACAAATCCCGGCAAGAGGATTTTACTTATTTCCCTCTGTTTTTTTTTTATCTTTTTGTTTGGGGTTCGGGTGACTGAATAGGAGGTGTTTAGGTATTAAGACTTGTTCCTCTCGACTCAAAACCCTTTGCATTTTGGGATGTAAAATCTAACTATAGAAGTTTGAGAACAGAGAAAATCACCTCATATCTACATAGAAATCTATTTTCCCTTGATAAACACTCTCTTGGACTAGGGAATGCACTATGCCTAGGAATTGAAAGTCACCTAATATTTACCTATCTACCTATCTATATTCTCATTAGACACTGAGACCAACTAGGGAGTGCACTGGGAAGCTTGGGATATATCTCGAGTATCACGGACAGCATGCGCCATGGGAACCTGGACGTAATCATTGCATAGCGTTGCCTTTCAGCTAGACAATGGCCGTGAGACAACTGTATAGAAATCATATCTTAAAGGCAGGGTTCCACGGGGACGCGTCCCCCACCCTGAGGGACGACGCGTCCCCCCGTCCCCCAGCACGGGGGACGACATTGGGGACGCTTCCCCCGTCCCCTTTTTAGGGGACGGCTGGGAAACGTCCCCGGGGATGCTTCAGGCCTACGGCCTCCCATCCCGGGACGTCCCCTATTTTGGAGCGTCCCCGGGGATGCTTCAGCCGTCCCCGGGACAGTTGGGTCCCTTTGGGGACGCTTAGGCCGTCCCCGGGGACACCCAGCCGTCCCCCATGGCTGGGCGTCCTCAACCAAAAGAAAAACTAAAAAAAAATAAAAAAAAATAAAAAATGAAAATTTAATCTGTTCTTTAGTACATTGTAAGACATTTGTGTTCTTCAATCTGTTCTTTAGTACATTGTTGAAAATGATGACTTTCCACAAATGAAGATTGTACATTGTAAGACATTTGTGTTCTTCAATCTGTTCTTTAGTACATTGTTGAAAATGATGACTTTCTCAAATGAAGATTAAAGCAAAAGTTACAGTATTCTAAAATTACAGTATTCTAAAGCAAGCCCTTAGTCAATCTGTTCTATGAAGATTAAAGCAAAAGTTACAGTATTCTAAAATTACAAGTGAGGGATAAAGATTGTTGATATAATAAGCGGAGATCACTGAATAACATAAAGAGTAACAAAGAGAGACCCTACTCATACTAGTGAAAATTACGTAGAAAGAAAGGAAGTTTCTTAATGTCCGCAGATGATCAAAGCAGGTATTTGGACTCAAATATTACATTGTGTAACAACAGTCTGGAGAGAGCTGGAAATAGTGTTCCAAAGAAAAACCAAGAATACAAAATTAATAAGCATAAATTTACAAAATCCCTTTAAACAAGGTTAATCAAAATCTTTTGAGAAGAAAGCTGTCAAGGAAAAAAATAGTTAAATTGTAGGATTTTAAATTGTGAAACAAGCAAGTTTTATAGGACTCTGAACAGCGTGCCTCTTGACTGCATTTTTGAAAACATTTTTAGATCATGTCTTTGCATGTCTTAATTCAGGTTCATAATTCAGAAAATCATGTAAGGTAAAAACATGATGAAGTTGTTGGCTAGAAAAAGTGGCATGATAACTCCTACTGGAATGGCACTTTATTTGGTGGGGAAAAGACCCTGGTCCAAAATGCTTCTATTGCTGATTTATCTAATGTTCAAGAATGAAGATTTTGTAAAACAGATAGCATCCAATTAGATTCATGTTCACTATTTTGCTTTTATGTGTGTTCCTTTGTTGCTATAAAGATTTGCTGCAAAGTGGCCTAAATTGTTTGCTTTGCATACACTTCCATTGAGAAAATACAGATGAGGAATGCTTGGCATCAACTTGTCTTATTCTTACAAAGAGACAAATCCCATTGAGTTTAGGACATTGACTTTAATGAGAAAATTGTAACTTTTGCTTTAGGACATTGACTACAATGACAAATCCGCTTATTTTAGAACACTTTAATTTTAGAATACTGTAACTTTTGCTTTAATCTTCATAGAATACTGTAACTTTTGCTTTAATCTGTTCTTTATGTTCTTTAGTACATTGTTGAAAATGATGACTTGTAAAAGCTGAATAATGTGGCATTCATTACTTGAGCAATAGCAACTAATTTGGTTAACTATTAGAGATTGTCATATTGCACTTGATATCCTTGGCTGAACCTTCCAAGTTATATTTGTTGAAACAATTAAATGGCTGCACTTCATAACTAATATCAATATGAATATCCTAATATCATATTTGTTGTGTGTAGAATTCTAAATGTGTAGATTATTCTAAATTTCTAAAAAATTTCAATTTTCATAGTATTATACAAGTCAGCCGTCCCCGAGCCGTCCCCTAAAATCGGCCTACCGTCCCCCCCCCCCTCCCCGAAACCCGTCCCCTCGTCCCCCCGTCCCCTCGTCCCCCAGGCTCGTGGAACCTTGCTTAAAGGTTTTGTAGACTAGTTCGTTCCCTCTCAATTTGATGGGAACCAATGTTTCACTGTTGGCTTTATCCTATAAACATATTACCAGTAACACTCCATGTACATGTTTCTTTTGGTCATAGTAGCTCATAGTAACATCCTGTAGTTGCATTTTCGGCCTATATTTAATTTTAATAATTTTTTGTTCCTAATCTGTTGGGCCTTCCGAGAGCTACCTCAAGAACAAAGGCCGGAATGATTGCATGGATTGGAAGAAAAGACAAAACATAGATGTGAAAAGAGATGAGAGTGTACATGAAGCAGGTAATTGCAGGCTTTGAGTTGATTAAAAGGAATAAATACATTATTTTTTTTTGTCTGAAAAAATCAATAACTTTCATTGCAGAATTTAAAAAAAAGTTACAATGAGATGGGTATTTTATACCCTCATATAGGCCTTACTAAATAGCCCCATTAATACGTTAAAAGAACACAAAAAGTGTCCTAAAATGCAACTTCTATCAAACGAAAACTGAGTATCCAAAAGGAGCACACACTGTGCAGAACTCCCCCAACCATTGTAGATGGAGGAACATACTGGCATAAAAAACAGATAGGCAACAGTGGAAAAAAAACCCACAAACAAAATAGGGCCACAATAATTGTGGAAAACACCCACAATTGCATCCCCCAAAGGCCATTGCTTAGGAAACCAGAATGGAAGTCGGCTGCCATGCAGCAACAATGGTAGTGACCCATCAATGCAGCTCCACCCACTAGAATCAAGAGCCTATAGAGAAACCCACTCATTTCTGGACCACCGCCGCACCACGTCGAGCGGCCATCACACACATAGTCAGTTGAAGAGCACAGAAAAGTCCCTGGGTCACCAAGGAGATCCGTCCCTTAGACACCGACACAAGCTGTCTACCACCTGGGCCAGAACTCTACCAAACAGAAATGGTGTCTTTGTAAGAAAATAAAAAACTGACCCACCACCACTTCTTTCCATTGTTGTTGCCGTTGTGAGCTAAAGTATTTAGAGAACCATGGCCACGGCCATGGATGGAAGTGCTATGGCGGTGGTCCATACTACTAACCCTAAACCTGCACTTGATATGCGTAAGTCCTAGTGGAGCCGTTGACAGAAAAAGTAGATAAGCAACAGTAAGGAAAACAGTCCCACAATTAAAATAGGGCCACATCAATTACGGAAAACACCCACAATTGCGCCTCTCATAGGCCATCACTCAGGAAACCAGAATGGAAGTCAACTATGGCAGCGACCTATCAATGCAGCTGCACCCAACTTAAGAGCCTTTAGAGGAACCCACACATCACTGGATCACCGCTGCATCAAGCCAAGTGGCCATCACATGCAGCGTTGGTTGAAGAGCACAAAAATGTGCCCGGGACACAAAGGAGATCCATCCCCCAGATGTTGATACAAGCCATCTGCCACTTGGGCTAAAACTTCTACCAAACAAAAATGCCGCCTGTGAATGAAAACAAAAAAACTGACTTACCGCCACTTCTTCCCATTGCTGCTGTCCCAAGCTAAAGTACTCAGAGAACCATGGCCACTGCCATGGCAGTGGCCCGCACTGCTAACCCTAAGCCTGGACAAAGGAATAAATACATATTTACATACCTCAAGCCTTAAATGAATTGGCAAGTCATTACTTACAATGAGCTTTGTCAATAGAAACAAAAGTATAGAGTCTCTCTCTCTCTCCCTATATGTATATATGTTTATTTATGTTTTTGAAAAACCCCCCTGTTACCAGAAGGGGACCTCACAGGCTAATTACACGTGGCAGCTAGGCTGGGACCTAAAACCTACATTTACATTATAGTTTATAGAAAATAAATATTGGACAGAATTTACAATCATTGCCTTTTATTCATACTACATTTTTGACATTGTACAAGCTGGACATTTTCGACTAGTGAATGCAAAGTAACAACCTGTTAAGTTGTTTGGGGCATTGAAATATTCATGTGAAATAGAGGCAGTTTTTCATGTTGGCATGTTGAAGGATTCCTTCATGCATGCTGCAATAAGAGATTCAACGATCTTTGCAAATGTGCATGACCTACCCTCATGTGCAATAACACAATGTGCCCTTCATACATGATAGATGGTGCTAATTATGTATTATGAAACTTGCATACCCAGCATAAGTGTCCATAAAGCTGGGGATGCAAATGAGGCATCACTTCACATCCCTGAAGTGCAGGGGATATATGGGGTGGTTGATGCCAGCAAGAGGCATTTTGGAAACATTTTACCTATGTACCCTCATGATAGGTATGTCCAAATGCTTTCTAACCCAACAGGCTACATCTAGATGCTCCCTACAATCTCGCTTAAGACACCTAGAAAAAAGTATGTTTTCACTTATAGTTTTTCTAATGGCCCTACCTGTCCCTTCATGCAAACTATGAAACCCTAACCTTATCCATGTTGGAGTTTGATTGATTTCTATTATTAGTGTGTTTTTCTATTTTCATGGGGCAATATTCCCTGTGAATATCTCCAGTTGTAATAGGTAATATTTAGGTGGTTTGGTGTGATGTTGAGAACATTTGATTCTCATATATTTGTTTTCTTTACCCACTTGGAAGATTCATTCTGTCTTTTACTAACTTGGGAGATTCTTCAGTTACATTCCCAAGCTATATATTGTAATGAATTATCATGAATAAATCAGTTCAGACTAATTCTGACTCACATGTGGTATCAGAGCTGATTTGGTCTGACGGGTTAAATAAAACCCGTGGAGTTATTTGCCAATGTGGAGGATTGATCACGCCTAAAGAGGAGTTCAGTCCTGCCAATCATGGCATGTTATAATGTAAATGTTTGCATTGCTGAAAAGACTGCAAACTACCTGCGAGAAGGAAACGCCACCTGCGAGAAGGAAAAGCCAGTGTTGAAAACACCTTCGTGAGGTGTTGAAGACTGTAAGGGAGGTCATCATTGAAGGGTAACCATAGGTAAATCTTTAGTAAACTGTGTACAAGGAGATTCGGCGCTGTAGCATAGCAAGTCTGAGGAGTTTGTGTCGCTGGAGAGGAGCGTTTCGCATTAACCAGGCCATGTGGAGTGTTTGACTGCTAATATGCCAAAGAGCATGGAGGTCAAGCATGGCGTGAAGATGCGCTTGTTGAAAGTGCAGATTATAGAGGCTAAAGACCTAGCAGAAAATCCCACCATGTGTGTTGGGGATAAGATCTGAAGTCATCTGATCCCGTGCATGTTTGAGATGCCTGTTGCGCGTGATAACAGTAGTTTCATGGAAACTTACTGAATTAAAGTTTGCATTCAGTTTGTTAAAAGCCAGTGGAACGTTGAAGGGGTTTACACCACCATTGTCGATGCGATCAAGCAGAAGATAACTGTGTGTTGAAATTGTAGAGTTCAACATGATGTTGACCAGTCTGTATCTCCAAGGGAGACAGAGCAAGGAG
Organism: Wollemia nobilis; assembly: GCA_028583015.1. Lineage (NCBI taxonomy): Eukaryota > Viridiplantae > Streptophyta > Pinopsida > Araucariales > Araucariaceae > Wollemia > Wollemia nobilis. The sequence continues at coordinate 1,865,383 of JAQPPZ010001994.1, read as the reverse complement.
GAGTTTGATCTGCAGTGCTGCCCGTGATGATTACGGCGATAACACAAGCACAAATTGCTTTGCAGCCGTGATTAAAAAAAACAAAAAAACAGATCCAGGAGGATCGGATGACCATACAGCAGACGTACCAGTGCAGTCACACAGACGACTCTTTGAGAATTCTTCTAGATCTGGTTGACCCATTTGAGGTTTGAAGCACCATTCTTCGTTTGCGGGTGCAGGATTAACCAGCTTGCAAAGTGCATACGTGGTCACTCGGTGGAGCAGCGAGCCATGGACGTAGCAGATCTGATAGATCCTCGTCGGGTGGAGAAATCCGCACCATCGCCAGGTGGAAAGAAACAACTTTGGCAAAATTTGCATCCAGAAGCTTTTGGATTTGGCGGATTTGCAAATGTACTGAATATCCTCTGTGCAGTGAAGGCCTATATGACAGAAGTTCAAAATGCAGACCTCTACCGACAATTGCATTTTTACATTGGTAGGCAGTAAAGACGGTAAAACGGGAGAGGCTCCCTTTCGTTTCCGTCTTGCGGTGCAGCTGGAACGGTGAAGCGATCCTTGTTAAGGCGCTCCGAATAGGGGAGACCCCCTGAATTTCAAATCCCACCGGAGCATTTTTTTTGGTGTGAAAATTCATTGGCGGAATCAGATAGTAAGGTGATAAAGGATAATTTTTATCCTTTATATTTCGCCGGTGGTGGTAGGGTAATTGGTGCATGCCTGGGCGTTGTCTACATAGAGGTTAAGAGTTCCATACTTAAATTATTTTTTGTCAAGTTATTATAAAGTTCAAGGAGTGTCCTATAAAAGGAAATGGACACCATATTTGAAGACTTGGAGGTTCCAAGTTTTAATGGAGAAAACTATGCTTATTGGAGCATAAAAATGGAGCACTTGTTGAAGGCAAAAGGACTTTGGGAAATTATTCAAGAAGGCTATGAAGAACCCACCACTTGGACCATGCTTGAAGGAGAAAAGAAGAGCGTGAAGAAAGAGCAGCAATATCAAAATTGCTTGGCTCTCATGGATTTGAGGAGAGGCATGAAAGAGAAAGCTTTCCCTCTCATTGCAAAATGTAGAACAACCCAAATGGCTTGGAGAGCATTGCAAGATGCTTATGGAGGAGATATGTGTAGCAATATCCAAAGCAAGGCAGAAGTCTTTGAAGAGTCTTGTGAAGACTCATATGAAGATATGTCTTTTGAAGAAGACATACATTGTTATGAAGGTGAATTCTTCCTTGAAGAGGAAGACATGTATGTAGAAAACCAGCAAGATGAAAAATGCCTCATGGAGAAGGCATATTGTGAAGAATGTCTCACGGAGGAGACATATGAAGAAGAGTGTCTTATGGAGAAGACACCAAATCAACTATTTTTTGAAGAGTGCTTCATAGAGGAGGCATAAAATTTTGATGAAGCTATTCTCATGGAGGAGAATGATGAAGACAAGCCATGGCAAAATAAAGATGATGGAGAAACACTCATCATGGAGTGTTGCATAGCTAAAGACCACTCAAATGGAGTGGAGACAAATGAATATGCAAAGGAGAAAGCTCACTCATATGGAGTGAACACTGACAAGGCTCAAGTTATGTGGGATGTTGATCCACATGAAAATATTGATGAAGAGGAGATGGAGGCTATAAGCTCCATGTTTCAAGATCACTCATCAAGAGTGAAAACTATTTTGTATGAGGAAGACTATCTCAAAGGGGAGATAGAAAATAGTGAGATAGTCATTGATGGACTTCATGGTGTAATAGAGGCAATTGTGGATGGAGATCACTCATATGGATTGACTACAGTGAAGGATGATGGTTGTCTTGAAGAGGCAACATTGTGTGAAGAATCATCATTGCAGCAGTATGGCATCTTGGTAAAAACAAAGGGAGGCTTTTGGATATCTACTCAACAAATCATTGGAGGTGATACTTTTTTGTTATTTGATTCATTTTTTATTGATTTCTTTGATAGATGTTTTGTGGATATTTTTGGAGTTGTTTTTTTGAAAATGAAAGATGGAGAATGTCTTATCAAGACATCATATGAAAACTTGCATTGTTTGCAAGAGGCACATCTCTTATGGAGAGCACAATTAGAAAGTTTTGAGACTTGCCTTATGAAAATTTCTTTGAAGATAAAGTTTGGGAGCTTGAGTCACTTGGACTCAAATGAAGGCAAAGAAAATTTTCTACTTCAAAACTGGAAGAAGCATAAACGAAGACAGTTCATCAGTTTGTGATGCTTCAGAACTCATGGATTGAGTCCTTTCAACACTGAAGACAACATTGCAGATTTGTTCACCAAGGGAGTTGTCAAAGCTCAATTTTTGAAGCTGAGGAACTTCCTTGTCAGTCTCCTCAACTTCAAGGGGGAGTATGTTGGAGTTTGATTGATTTCTATTATTAGTGTGTTTTTCTATTTTCATGGGGCAATATTCCCCTGTGAATATCTCTAGTTGTAATAGGTAATATTTAGGTGGTTTGGTGTGATGTTGAGAACATTTGATTCTCATATATTTGTTTTCTTTACCCACTTGGAAGATTCATTCTTTCTTTTACTAACTTGGGAGATTCTTCAGTTACATTCCCAAGCTATATATTGTAATGAATTATCATGAATAAATTAGTTTAGACTAATTCTAACTCACAATCCACCCTTTTGAATTGGTGGTTTCACCATTTCTTTTTTGCACCATACGTTAAAATTATTTGATATATAATTTCTTTTATGTGAGAGAACCCATACTTTCCATAGTACAAAGCATCCAGAAAAAGAGAGACAAAAATGTGGAAGAAACAAAATACTTAACGAAAAAGGAACGAAATAACTTAAGTGATTCAAGTACAACAAGATGATCCCAGATGATTACAATGACCAAGTTAGGTGCTTTTATATAGACACAATGTGGTGTGGTTACTGAGAAAAGGGTCTTATTATTACAATTTTATAGTAAATATTTGCCTAGAAGGGGCCTTGACCCATAGTTTCAAATTACAAAATAATTTTTGCATTGTAAATATGTTTTTTTTTTGTGTTTTGAGTGTGTTGGGTGGTCATTGAGGGTATTTTGTCATATTTTGGGATTAAAATGAGGGTTATAAGGGTTAATAAATGTGTTTTGGCAAGTTCAAATGTTAGTATATGGGTTAGGAAAGTTATTTAAGTGTTTGGAGTGAGTTTTGGGTTAGAAAAAGGTATTAATTTATGCCTTTATGTGGAGTGACGAATTTGTAATATGTTTAAGTGACCTCAATGCAAGATTATATCCCAACCGTTGGATTATCTCAAATCTAAGGGTTTAAGAACTATTCTTCCCTTATGGTTTGTTTATAAAAGGAGGATAAGGGTTTCATTTGTCGGGGGAGTTGATTTGGAAATTGATTTGGACTTGGGAGAATCATTGCTGAGGCAATATTCTTTGGCTCTTTGAGATTGCTGGATATATCTCTTGGAGATCAGGGTTTCTGGTGGATCTGCCATTGGAGGAGCTAGGCCAGCTAGCTTGAATACCTTGCTTGTTGACAAATCCATCTAGGGTTTGTACTTGTGCTGCAAATTGTGTGAGATTCGTATAAAAGGAGAAATAAGGTATTTTTTTTTTGAAAAATTTGAAAAAACTTGTATTAAAACAAAGATCAATTACAAAAAGGGAAGAGACTCTTCCCATCCGAACTCAGAGAGAACACAATCTTACAATAGAAGAAGCAGCTTGTCACGAAATCGCGACACAAATCTTCTCCTTAGGCCGCGAACAAGCAACATGTCGCGAAATCGCGACACCTTTCCCCTTTGGCCGCGAACAAGCAACATGTCGCGAAATCGCAACACCTTTCCCCTTTGGCCGCGAAAAAGCAACATGTCGCGATATCGCGACATTTTCCTCCTTTGGCCGCGAAAACTCAACAAGTCGCGAAATCGCGACACTTTTCTCCTTTGGGCACGAAAGTGCAACATGTCGCAAAATCGTGACACCTTTTCTCCTTTGGCCGCGAAAAGGCAACATGTCGCGAAATCGCGACACCTTTTCTCCTTTGGCAGCGAAAATGCAACATGTCGCGAAATCGCGACACCTTTTCTCTCTTGGCCGCAAAAAAGCAACATGTCGCGAAATCGCGACACCTTTTCTCCTTTGGCCGCGAAAAAGCAACATGTCGCGAAATCGCGACACCTTAGCTCCCTTGGCCGCGAAAATGCAGCATGTCGCGAAATCGCGACACCATTTCTCCCTAGGCCGCGACGGCGCAACATGTCGCGATATCGCGACAACTTTCCTCCAGCGACCGCGACGGCGCAACATGTCGCGATATCGCGACAACTTTCCTCCAGCGACCGCGACGGCGCAACATGTCGCGATATCGCGACAACTTTCCTCCAGCGACCGCGACGGCGCAACATGTCGCGATATCGCGACAACTTTCCTCCCTTTGCTTTTTCTTTGATCATTGGCTCAAGGACCTTTCAAGATCTTGCCTAATCACCTCATCCTCAATAGCCATGTCACTGTGAAGCTGGACCCCTGCCTCCTTCTCAGCACCCATCTTAGCCGAGAAGTCGGCCGCTTTGTTTAAATCTCGACTCACATAAACTGGAATCACATCATCTAATTCCTTCCATAATTCCTTAATTTGAGTGACAAGAATCCTCAACCTCCTTGCTTTCAAAGCAAAGTTCCTCATGCAATCAAGAGCTCCAACCATTATTTGAGAATCTGATTCAAGAATGATCCTCCCGTGGCCCTGTTTCACCGCCCAAATAGAAGCGGATTTGATAGCTATGGCTTCGCTTCATTGTTTGTGGCTCTTCCCAAGCCTTGCAGCTCCCAATAGAGCACCGATCCATCATGATTCCGGCAAGCCACTCCAATTCCGGCACTACCCGGATTGCCCTTTGCGACTCCATCAGTATTAATTTTAATCCAGCCTTCTGGTGGTGGTTTCCAACTAGCTCTGTCCTGTCCCTCTTGCTCTTCAACTCCCTCTTCCATTGGCCCAGTAACAACCTGAGTTTCCTCTATAGCATAGACAGCTCCCAACCAATTCGAAGAGCTTTAGATTTAAATCTACCACTCTTCCATATTTTCCAGATATTAGTACGATTCAAGTCACCATTAACTTGAATTTTATAGCAAGACAGCCATCGCTTCCAAATCTGACGCGTGAAAGGGCACTCAAACATCAGGTGATCAGTTGTTTCCTCGTTCTTGTAGCATAATACACATTGAGATGGACCGATGATTCCTCTACATCTGAGATTGTCAAAAGAGAGAATTCCGTTGTGCATAAATTGCCAGGCAAAAAAGTTTACTTTCGGCCAGCCCTTGGAGTGCCAAATCTTTCTCCAATCCTCTACCGGGAATGAATGGGGAGGAGGCTCTGGGAGGATCTTCTCATATCCGTCCTTCACTGTATAGACACCAAGGCTCCCATAGCCCCAAGCTAATTCATCCTCCTCGTATCTACATGTGAGAAATCTTTCTGACAAGATTTTAGTCATGATGGGTGCCAACTCCGGAGGGATTGAAATTGGCCACTCCTCCAACTTCTTAAACTGCTTAAACTTATACTCCCCCAGCTGACTAGTGATGAAATAACTTTCAATGTGGACCCATCCCTTGGTTTCTATGGCTGTTTTTATTGGTTGCAATTCAGGAAATTCAACAATGATGGGTGGGTATTGATCCCATGAATCTGTCCAGAAACGTGCCTTCTCCCCTCTCCCCACTTTCCAAAACAATCGATCTTTAACAACCTGAGAACCTATCTTGAGAGCCTGCCACACAAGGGATCCAGGACCATCCAAAGGGAAACGGCCCACCTCATTGGGGTTAACATGACCCAAATATTTACTAGTTAGGATTCTACTGAATAAGGAGGTTGGTTGGGAAATCCACCTCCAATATAGCTTTCCAGCCAAAGCTTTATTATTTAGCTTGGATCTTCTCAGTCCCAACCCTCCTTTTTCCTTGGGCTGGGTTACTTTATCCCAACCAACTAAGGCCCATTTCCTCTCTCCTTTTACTCCTTCCCATAAAAATCTTCTAGCCATATTGTCCAACTCTTTCCATATAGTATGTGGGGCAGCCAGGATAGAGAATTTATAAATTGGCATGGCCTGAATGATTGACTGTAAAAAAGTTAATCTACCCCCATAGCTTAACCATTTGTGAGACCAATGATTCATTCTATCTTTGATACCATCCAAAAGATCCTTCCAGATATCTATTTTTAGTTTTTTGAAATGCAAAGGAACCCCCAAGTAAACCACCTGAAGAGAAGTCCTTGTGAATCCCAAGATCTCTAGAACTCGTCCCGTAGCCTTTGATCAAGATTGAGAAAGACCACTTTGGATTTTTTATCATTGATGACTTGGTTTGAAGCCCTAAGGTAGACATTAAGAGTATCTCTCGATCACTCTTGCTTCCCCAAGCTGGCCACTCCAACCAATCTTGTATCATCCACAAACCGTAAGTGAGTCAAAAATTCCTCACCCACCTTGATACTCGTTAGCAAACCTTGATGTCTTCTCCTCAAGAAAAGTCTACCTAATCCCTCAGCCAAAATGAGGAAAAGATAGGGAGAGCAAGGGTCCCCTTGACGAAGACCTCGAGTGGCTCCAAAAGGTTGCTAGGGAAGACCCTTGATTAACACCGAATAAGACGGCGTAGATACACAACTCATGACCCAATCTATCCAGTCCTGAGAGAAACCAAAGGCTGCCATCATCTTTGACAAGAAACTCCACTCCACCCTATCATAAGCCTTTGACATATCTAATTTAATGAACATTCCTTTATTACCAGATTTTTGCATTGTATGGATTGCCTCCCGAGCAAGAACCACCCCATCCAAGATCCGCCTACCCTCTACAAAACCCCCTTGCTCAGAGGAGATAATGTTATGTAAAAGAGGTTTTAGCCGTTCAGCCATTACCTTTGTGATTATTTTATAAATCACATTGCATAAGGCAATAGGTCTATAATCTGAAATATGAACCCCCTCCTCCCCTTTTGGAATTAAAGTGATGAAGGTATGATTTAATGCCTTAAGCATTCTTTTATTACCTCTGGACTCCTCTATGACAGCCAAAACATCCTCCTCCAAAGTATCCCAAAAGGCCTGAAAAAACTCAATTGGAAAGCCATCTGGTCCCGGAGTTTTGCCGGTGCTCATTCCAAAGACCACATTCTTCGGTTCTTCTCTATCAATGGGTTTAAGAAGGGTCTGATTTTCTTCTTCAGAGATAACGGAGGGTATGACATCAATAACTTCGTTTTGAGCCTCTACATCTTGCTCCATACTTTCCTTAAAAAGTTTAGAAAAATAATCCATTGAATGGGAATGCATACCAGGAAGAGTATCAAAGGAGTGTCCATTCTCATCTTGAAGAGCTTCCATGTTATTCATCTGTCTCCTAGCATAGGCTGACCGATGGAAAAATTTGGTATTTCTATCACCTTCTAATAACCAAGTGGTTCTTGCTCTCTGTTTCCAGTAGGTCTCCTCTTGGTTATCAATGTCCTCAACCGCTTTACGCAAGGCATCATCCTCGGCTTTGAGCTGCTCTCGTAATTGTTCCTTCCCTAAAGTGTTTTTGAACCTCATCCCATCTGGCCACCAAAGGAGCTCTTTGGAGCTGGAAGTCTGTCTTGTTAGCTTGCCTCCATTGTTTCAATTGAGCTTTGACATAATGAAGCTGTTTGTGGAATCTAAACATTGCTGTCCCAAAAGGTAGACGACCTTCTTCCCACCACTGTGGAATTTTCTTTCGAAGATCCTCTTTTTGTAACCAAAAATTCTCAAATTTAAAAGGTTTGTGATGTCTGCCTTGTCATAATCCCTCCCTCCAACAAAATGGGAAAGTGATCTGAAACTGGACCCTCCAAAATCTGGAATTTTGTATTCCATTTTACAAATGCCTCCTCTGAAACCAGAAAACGGTCTAGCTTTACCTTCCCCGCTATGTGGCTCCCTCCTCTTGTTAGTCCAAGTAAAGTTGGTTCCAGGGGCCTTTAATATCCACTAAGTGAAAAGCCCGGACTTGGGCAATCGAAGTCGATCCCCCGGGTCCAAAATTGGGTTTTCCCCTTCCCGATCTCTAGAAGATAATTTAGCATTAAAATCCCCAGCAATAATCCAGTCTAAATCTTCTCTTGAGGTCCTCATGTTATGCACAGACTTTCCATTGGAGCCTCTGGCCATCAAGGTTTTGAGCCCCATAAAAATTTGTGATTAAAACATGTTCAGCTGTGACATTATTCCTAAAATGAGATGTGAGAACACCCCTCCAAACTATATGTTCTATTGCAGTCCATTCCAGAGAGTTCCAAAGAGTAACAATCCCCCCTGAGGCACCTTGGGCAGCCACAGCCATATGACCAGCGCCCCTCCAGATTCTGTTAACTGTTTTACACATAAGATCTAACGACATTTTTGTCTCCTGGATAAGCAAAAAATCTGTTTTGCATTTTCCTAAGAGTCTTTGAACAGCAGATTGATGGGTTCTACTATTTAAACCCCTAACATTCCATGATTGTATAATCATTGAAAACCTTGAGAGCAGTAAGAATCAATTGTCCTCACCGATCCTCCAGATGATCAGTTTGTCTCCTTGAACTGCTAGCGGGTCCTTATTTGATTTTCTACCCACTCCTTGAGAGTTGCTATTTTTTGATCTCTTTTCCACCCGAGTTATCCCTAGGGTTGGCCTTTCTCTGTTCTTTTCTGCTATTCCCATGCCGACATCCTTGATTATTGGCTGTGCTTGGGTGTGCACTATCAATGCCCCTGCATTCTCTGACTGCGGTAACTCAGTGTACTCAATTACCTGTTCTATGACGGTGGGAGATGAAGGAGAAGCTTGAGTGTGGATGTTATTGTCTTCAATATTCGCATCCACTCCTTCCATAACTTGATCCTCTTGGTCCACTAGTGTCTTAAATATTTCATACCTATTGGCTGGCTTGAGTTGTGTTTGCTCTTTACCATTTTTCTTTTGCTTTCTCCTTCTTTTGGGCTGTTCAAAGCCATCTTTCTGAACATCTTTACCCTGAGGAGTATTGGTTGGTTCTTTGGTTAGAGTTGACTTACCCTCCCTGGGACGATTTGGCATTCCAAGCGGGGCCTCCATTTTTGTGTTCAAATTATTTGGACAAAACCGGGCCAAATGCCCATATTTGTGGCAAACTCTGCATCTGAAGGGCAAAGCCTCATAATCTAGCTGTTGAATCCAAGATAGTCCCGCCAGTTCAAGTTCCACCTCCGTCGGTAGAGGCTGGCTAATATCCATTTCCACACAAATTCTTGCAAAAACAATCTGTGTTTCCTTCTATGGTGTCTTTGGAGACACCCAAATGTCTTCCAAGGGAGTTACCGATCATTTCGTAACCTCGCTCACCCCAAAACTCCATTGGAAGAGCATACAAACGGATCCAAACCGGGACAGCCGTGGGTTCAATACGAGGATCGAAACCCACTCTCCAGGGTTGAACAAATAACCTTGCCAGACCATGGTTCCTCTTTTCCGATTCAAAAGCCCTATTTCTATCGGCCAAGAGAAGAAAAACTAACAATGAAATACCCATTGCTAATAAACCATAAGGAGTACTCACCATGAGGCTCCCGGTTTTGCCTGACCCAGGTATGCAAGAAATTCGGGGTAGGGCTAATACCCATGAATTTACAGATCAGATCGTGGTTGGCTCTGTATAAGATTGTGTCTTCGACCATCTTTGGCTCGATGACAATCTTGGGCCTTGATTCGGACTACGGAAGGCATCCATTGACTCGTTGGGCTGTTGATCTCTTTCCAGCGTTCTTGAAGAGCATATGAAGAGCATTTCTCTGAGCTTCGTCATTAGAAGATGGAGAATTATCTTTTAGCAAGTCTGCAAAAGAGCTCTTTCTCCCTGTGAGAGGATCCGGAGGAGTCCCCATTGGACCCTCCTGGGACAGCAGACTTGCCTTCAGATCCACAGTAACCAGAAAAACACTACGGCAACCCACCTGATGCCCTGGATTTTCCTTAGCTCCAGAAACCCTAGAACATCGCTTCTCGCCTGCTCCGAATTTTTTTCCGATTCGAGTAGATCAGAAATAAGGTATTAGAAGGCCATAGAAGTGGAATTTTTGCTGTGCTGAAGGTGGAGAAGTCTCTCCAAGTGGACGTCCAGTTTGAGGGAGTTTGTTTTGCTAATTTTGAGGGTTTTATTCCCTCTAGGTGGATCACCCAACCTAGGGAAGGCATTTTCTGCGAATTGGAGGTGTAATTGGGCTCTTGGGAGCTAGATCCAGCCCTTGAGGGTTTGAAATAAATTCTAGAAATTTTCTGTGTGAAGATCTTGTCATTTGGCCCTTTCTGCAGCCAAGTAAATAGCCCTTTGGGCCATTTTCTGAATTGTAATCAGCTGGAATCAGGTGCACTTGTTTGTATTCATTCTGGGTTGTTTGTTGTTGAGGTTTGGCAATAAAATCAAAATTACTTTATTGCCATTTTGCTGTGTTTATTTCAGTTTTCTGTAACTAGGGTTTTGAAATTAGGGTTTTAAAAAAAAAGCAGAAAAAAATCAGTTTCAGTTTCGTTGTTACTTTCTACAAATTTTAGTTGGTATATTTCATATTATTACAATTTTAGAGTAAATATTTGCCTAAAAGGGGCCTTGACCCATAGTTTCAAATTACAAAACAAAACACATTACTTGGATGGAAAAGGAAGGTGGCATTATGCCATCTTCACCCCTTAACAATTTCATGAAGATTTATCATGCCCCGAAAGTTGGTGAATTGTTCCTTTGTTAAGGGCTTGATGAAGATATATGCCATTTAGTCTTCAGTCCTACAATAGGTGAGGACAATTATAACTTAAGTGATTCAAGTAGAACAAGATTCAAGATGGGTACAATGAGCAACTGAGGTGCCTTTATATAGACATGAGGGGGTAAGGTTGCCAGGAAAAGGGTCTCGTACATAATTAAATAATGATTAATATTACCTAAAAGGGGCCTTGACCATAGTTTCAGCTTACAAATGAAACAATGAGTCTCACAAGTTGGTTTACAATTCTAATACTCCCCCTAAAACACGACATGGATGGAAAAGAAAGGTGGCACTATGCAATCAACTTCTTGAAGACCCAACATGCCTAGAAACTTCGTTTATTTCTCCTCCATCAAGGGCTTGGTGAAGATGTGTGCCACTTGGTCTTCAGGCCTACAATAGATGAGGGAAATAATATTTTCCTGCACTGTCTTTTGCAAAATGTGGGCATGGACCTCGTTGTTCTTTGTTGTGCAACGTGAAAGTGGGTTCTCCACCAGTGTTGAGAAAGACTTAAAAATTATGAGTATCATATATATCATAATTTTTCAGTTCTCCCATGTTTTTATGGGTAGCTGATTTTTTTAAAAACTGCCAATTTTTTTCAAAGAAATAGAAGAAAAATTATGGTTTTTGCTGATTTTTCCCTGATGAATTGCCGATCTGATTTTTTTCAGGCCTTGCTGAGAAATTGCCTATCATGATTTTTTCAGCTATTTTCTCCACTACCTTAATGATGTTAATATTGTCACAATAGATTGTAGGTGCGTTCTTTTGTGGGCATCCAATCTCCTTAAGTAAATTCTGGATCTACATTGTTTCCAACGCTTAGAACTGGTATTAGAGTGGAACGGAATTCCATCAGAGGAATATGCCTTTATACTTTGCCTTGATGGTTGACAAAGCTTTTGTCGATTGTTTTCTTGTTTTATGGATGACCAACCTATGGACCTTGATCGAAGGTTGAACGCCTATCTTGAAGACCTCTGAGGTAGGTTTCCTTGAATCCTGCTGGTAATGAAGCCTATCTTAATCTGTGTAGCCTGTCAATGAAATTGTACCACTTCTAGCATACTTGCATCTCAAATTGTGAGTACCCTTCAAGTATCCAACAATTTGCTATGCTGCATGCCAATGACTGTCCCGTGGATCCTGCATGAACCTAGATCAAAGATTGAGAACACAATTAATATCAAGATGACTATGAATGAGATAGATCAATCTGTCCACAAACTGCCTATAAAGTTTTGCATAGACATTGTTGGTTGTGCAGTCCTTGGTCAACTTGACCCCTAACTGGTATGGTGTAGAGCAAGGCCTAAAATTGTCCATCAGAAAAAGCTTCAATATATCTGCCACATATTTTGGTTATGATATGAAAATCCCTTCCTCCAACCATAAAACTTGTAGTAAAGGGGAGAAATGGAGAAGACTAAAGTCTAACATTACAAACTTAGCTTTCAAATCTGTCTCTATTTTATGGACTGGATAATAAACATCAAGTTGTCCACATAAATGAAAATGAGAATCTCCCCATTAGCATGCTTGACACAGATGCTTTGGTGACACTTGCACCTCTTGGACACATAGTCAAGAAGTAACCTGTCAATCTTAGCAGACCAAGGACAAGGAGCTTGCTTCAAGCCACATAATGAATTTTTCGATCTACATACAAAATGGACAAATTCAACTTTTTGCTAGATGTAGGTCTCCTCAATATCTCCATGTGAGGTAACACTCTTCATGTCTAGTTGATGAACCTCCTGTCCAAAGTTGATGGCTAGAGACGTAAGATAATTATGTTTCTCCCCATTTGTTTGCTTGACATAGGTGTTTTGGTCACACTTGCACCTCTTGAACCCATAGTCAAGAAGTAAGTTGTCAATCTTAGCATACTGAGGACAAAGAGATTGCTTAAAGCCACATAATGATTTTTTTGATCTACATACAAAATGGACAAATTAAACTATTTATTACATGTAGGTCTCCTCAATATCTCCATGTGAGGCAACACTCATTACGTCTAGTTGATGAACCTCCCATTCAAAGTTGGTGGCTAGAGAGAGAAGATAAATTCTTTTAGTGTCCATTGATGACCAAAATAGGTCAATGGGCTTTCAAAAATAACCTTGTTTTTATGTATTATAATAATAAAGTAGTTGTAACAAGATGAAGCAAACTGAAGTAAATTACTAAAGAACGTATACTAAAGTAAATCACTATATAAAACCTGATCTCAGCATCATGGGGTGGACCTAAAAAAGGTTATAAGAAGTGAATATATGGGGGGACCGACCAACAAAGAAGAAGAGCACAAGTGGATCCAATCGTTAAATCTAACCAACAACAAAAGGAATCAATATAGAATCTAATAGAGCCACCATCATTACTAGTTGTTCCAAAGGAACCAATATAGAATCTAATGATGCTCCCAAGAGAAAGGCTAGGACTAAGGGGCCCTCTGTAATGTCCCAAAATAATCCCAGCATTGTAAACATTGTCTTTAGTGTTTTAAGTGTGTTTGGGCGTCATTGAGAGTATTTCGTCATATTTTGTGGTTAAAATAGGAGTTATAGGGGTTAACAAGTGTGTTTTGACAAGTTTGAATGTTGGTATATGGGTTAGTAGAGTTAATTATGGTATTAGGAGGGTTTTTGTGTCAAAAACAAAGCTATATTATAGGCATTTGACAAAGTGACGTTTTGAAAGTTATTATTATTATTATTTCTTTTATTTCTTTGTTGTGTGGGGTCCAATATAACTTAAGTGACTTTAAGTGATCTCAACATGAGATTATATCATAGCCATTGGATCTTATGAGATTGAGATCTAATCTCATCCCTCCATGGTTAAATCTAAGGCTGAGACTTAATCTCACTTTAGGGTTTCATTTGTGGGTATTGTGAATTTGGAGAATTTGGAATTTGGGAGAGCTTGCTCTTTTGGGCTCTTGCATTTAGTTGCAGGAGATTATTGGGGTTCCCTTTGGAGAGATCCATTGGAGGCTTGAAGGGGTAAAACTCTAGGGCTATCTACCCATTGAAGAGGCAAATCCATTCAGGGTTTGCATGTGTGCTTCCATTGTTGAGATCAGAGGTTTGAAAGACTGTTTTTGGCATCAGATTTGAGAGGGTTTGGAATCCTAGGTGGAGCGCTCAGCCTGGGAAGTGATTCATTGGCCAAATATTGCTCCAGGAAGTGAACGTCCAGCCTTGGAGAGGTTGTTATTGCTATTTTGGAGGCATTTTTGTGTTTGAAAAGTGCATATCAGATTTGTAAGGGTTTCTTAGTCTATTTCTGTTGCGACAAATATAAATAAAAAATCATAATATTCTGCGGTTATTTCTGCTGTATTTTCCAGTTTTCTGCAACTTAGGTTTTGAGCAATATTTTGTTGTAAAATTCTGCAAGTGTTTTTGTTTTTCCTGAGTTGGTATATTTCACCCTCGTTGGGTAATACTAGGATGGCATAGAGTTTGACCCCTCAAAAGTCTCCTAGCTTTAATGGTTAAGGAAATTGTAGAAGATGGTAAGCAATTAGTAAGGGGTGGTTGAGACTAGGCATCGGAGAGCCATAGCCTGTCTTGTTGTATACAAGAAGAAGAAGGCATCGAAGCCCTAGTAGCTATTCTCATATGTGGACAAGGAGACATGGATTTTTCATTATCATTATGTGGAGTTGTATACTCAGATGAATGCTTATTGTTGTTGGCAACAAAGATAGGGTGAAAGAAATAGGAACTAGTTACGGTTTTCATTTTTGGCAATAGGGACTAAAGTCTCAATATAGCCAATACCTTCTCCTTTAGAGCACCCCTTAGCCACAAGCCAAGTCTTTTGCTATTCAATTGTACCATTTGAATTCCAGTTGGTCTTTTAGACTAATTTGCACTCTATAACATTCTTTGCTTTGGGCCAAGGCATTAACTCTCAAATCCCACTTCATCATGAGGGACTCACATTCTTCTATCATTGTGTCTTACCACTCATCAATTTCATGAGGATCCTCACATCGTTGTGGATCAAAAGCCTTCATCTTGTTAGCTACAAGAGTAGAATTCATCGTTTGTTGACTTTGGTTGATGTTGAATGGCTCTTAATTTTAGTATTGGATTATTCTTTGGTTTCCTTAGAAAAAGTCCATACCCATAGTAATTGGGAAGAGGAACACTTATCATGTGAAGAATCTTCCATAACAACATGCTTTCCATCATCAACAACACCTCCATAAGCAAACTTGGGATTCTCATCATTCTCATGAATATCATCTTGCTCATGAGTATCCTCCAAATTGAGAGGGTCATCACCCATAGTTATTACCACTTCATTCGGAGAGAGATCAATAAGGCTTGGAGTAGGAAGGTCTCAAACAAAGTAGCACCCAAAATAGTTTCGAGAAGCTCCATGTTGTGGTTGAGAATAATTTCCTCGGTCTTTAGATTATATAGGTGATAGGATTTGGAGTCCTCATTGGAGTTTACTATAATCATTGGAATACTCTTTGTATCCAACTTCTTCCTCTTTTAATAAGACATTTTATCCAAAGGTCTTGAAATAGCCAACCATGGGCTTCTTGCTACATGATTTCATATAGGGTGTTACCTTCTTGATTGCCTTCATGGGCATCTGATTGAGGCGACAATTGGCACAAGTCATTGGCCTCTTGCTTAGAAATGTCGTTCAATTTGTGATGTTGGAGCATATGTCTATCTATCTTAGTGAAGGTATTGTTTTTCCTTTCTACAGTACCATTCTGCTATGGGTTGTAGCGACAATTCCATTGTTAGAGATTCCACACTCTTTCAAGAACCACTCAAAAACATTTTGGACATATTCACCACTACCATTGGACCTCCTTGCACTCACATTGATTGTTGATCGATGCCTTGAATTCTTGAGCAAAACTTTCAAAATACAAAGCTCTTTACTTGAGGAGAAAAGACCCAACTCATGGGTGAGGAGTCATCAATGAAGGTCAACATGCTCCTATTGCCTCTGGTAGAAGTGCTACTTATACAAATCACCATGCACCAACTCAAGTTGGGCATGAGCTCCTCATGTATTCCCTTCCCAAAGGGCTCATGATGATGCTTACTAGGAACACAACACTTAGCTATTTCTAGAGATTCATCGAGGATTGGTTATGGACCATATTTTATCATGCATCAATTGCAAGCTCCTAAAGATGAGGTGCTTCAACCTCTCCCCGTGCCATAATTTGCTCACATCTTCCACCTTGAGAACAAAGGCAACAAACTTCATTTCTTCTTTTTGAGATAGAAAGCTGTTAAAATTATACAACTTCTCACGCCAGTCAAGCTCATGCGAGGCAGCAATCTGAAAACCCTGCTTGACATCCTTCAGTACATACTCTTTAGGCCAAAACTTCACTTTCTTCCCCATAGAGCACATCTGAGCCACAAATGAAGATTACTAGACAGATGTGGGACATGGTAAACATCACAGGTGATTCCATTCTCATCCTTTGCATCATCACATTCAAGAAGTGGCATCCTAGAGTTGTTGGCTGCAAGGATCTCGTTCTCCATAGGCTGTCCTATAGATGAAAGAAGACTCATCCATGGCCATGTGATACGTGCAACTGTATTCCAAAGTCCATTCCTTCCTTAAATTGGTAGCATGCAAGGTCTTGGAGGTCTCACTCGAAACGAAAATAGTACCAATATTCTTTCCTTGAACCTCCTTCCTCTCTTTGTCCCTATGCGTTGTGAGCTTCTCGATGCTGTTCTTCACTCTTCCAAAGCCTTTTGGTGCACTCTTCTTCCTAGGAAGCCCATTCCATATGCATCAATGACAAGTCTTGGGTCTCCCATGCTAATTCTTTGTATGATATCTCAAGGCAGCCCACCATTAATATCTCCCCCCCCCCCCCCACACACACACATCATGTCAACTCTTCTCTTCAAGGGACATCAAAAGAGCTATACATAAATTAAGCACTAGCAAGGCTGTTGATTTTGAGGGATTTCAGGCTGAGTTCTTTAAGTATGGTGTTGAAAATCTTGGCTATCCCATTGCAGAATTATTCAATGAGGTTGTTTGTTTTGGGTTCCTTGCCTCTTGGTCATAGCATATTATCCACCCCATCCACAAATCTGGGATTATTCAGATCTGAATAACTACAAAACTATCATGATTGGGCACACATGTGCTAAGCTTTATGCAACGATTTTGAATATGGAACTGTCAAAATTGTTGGTTCAAGGCAAGCTTAGAGTGAGAGGGCAGGCTGGTTTTAGAAAGGTTCATCAGATTATCGATCATATTCTCACTCTTAGAGCTATTATTGAGGAGGCTTGCCAATGGTCCTCGAAAGTGTTCAGTTGTTTTGTGGACTTTAGAAAGGCCTTTGACACTGTTCCCAGGCATCTTTTATTTCAAAGACTACATGACATCGCAAAGCTCTTTATCATTGCTATCAAGAGACTATATGAGATAGTTGTTGGTCATTTTCAGACAACTTTTGGTTTCTTAGAGGATGTCTATAGTACCATTGGCGTCAAACAAGGCTGTCCTATTTGTCCTTCACTTTTGCGATCTACATTGATGAGCTTGAAGAATTTATTTGTCAATACACACATGTTGACGACGATTGCCTTTTACATCATGTCTTGATAGCTATATTACTTTTTGTAGATAATGTTCTTGCTCATACTCTTGAGGGCCTACAAAGACAGTTGGGTGTTCTTGCTCGCTTTTGTGACTTAAAACAACTGACAATTAATCTTAGCAAGACTAAGGTAATGGTCTTTAGTGCATCAAAGTGTACCTTATCTAAGTTTTGGTTCTTCTATAAGGGTGAGTCCATCGAGATCACCACTACTTACACCTACTTGGGGGTTCAGTTTACAGGTCCTTCCCTAAATGTTTGACCAGTTTCAAAGTCATATCTTTGCAAGGGATACTCATCTCTCTTAGTCTTGGAACGTCAATGCTTCCAACAACACTTTCAAGACATACCTACAAAGATGCACCTCTTTGATTGCATCATCAAACCCACAATCCTTTATGGATTTGAGATTTGGGGTCAAAGTCTAGGGTGTGTTGATTGGGCTCGCATTGAGAGGGTCCAAATTATTTTGCTTCAGCAATTTATCCTATGTAAAAGAACAATTCCCCAATGTATTGTTTAGGCTGAGTTTGGCATTCATCCTCTTTGTCTTGAGAGCATCTTTAGAATTATTTTTCAGCTTCATCACCTTAGATCCATGGGTGACTACACTGCAGGCTGAGAGAGATATCAATGTTTGGCTCATTGCTTCTTAGAATGCATTGCCTCTAGGGGCTCTTTTGGTCCTTATCATGGATGGTACTTAGAAGTTATTTCTCTTCTTCAATCAGTTGGCATCTATATAGATCAGTTACCTCCTTTCAAACAATCCTTAAATACTCCTTCCCGTCTTCTTCTTAATAAAAGGGTAATTAATCAAGTAGTCAGAGATGATTTATATTGACAATATATGTGGATCACTTGTGTTGCTCCATCTCAAGCTCTTAGTCTGAAATTGGCCTTCTACACTAAGCATTTCATGAGGATTAAAAATGGCATTATTACTCGTCCTAATTATGTTGAGTGATATTGGACACACAGCCTTAGGATTCCTCTTGGTCAACTTAGAATATGTTCATCTCAAGAGGATAGGGTATGTCGTCTTTGCTCTATTCGGGAGGTGGAGATTGCAAAACATTTCATCTTCAAGTGTCCTGTTTATTATGAGATTAGAGTGAGGTACTATTGCTTGTATAGATACTGAGGTGGATCACTTTCCACTTTTTCAGCTATGCTAACCAAAGATACTTGGCTCTTTACCTTAGGGAAGCTATGACTCTTCAATGTCGGTTATTAAAGGGGAGACAAACTACTACTTGACAAATCATCTCATTCTTTCACCCTATCTTTGTAGTCAAGAGTAATAAATAATCATTGGAAGCTACAACTATCCAAAATATGAATGACAAATATTTGGTCCTTCTCTTGCTTGTAATAGGACAAGACTACGGTTCTTTGGTCTTGGGTTTTGGCCACCCTTCACATACCGAGGAGTTGTAGACAAGCGCAACTTAGCGGTTTCTTGTCCTCTTCTATTCATTCCATAGCCATGGATTCTAGAAGAGTCTTGAGGGATCGAACTCCATGTCCTCCCAGGATTATCCAACTAGGCCTTCTTAGTCTTGGCCATTCTCTTGGGAGCATCATTAGATCTTGTGTTGGCCCTTTTGGGATAGTTGGTGACGATGATGACTGTGCTTCTACTTTACATCCCACCACAGATTAATATTGGCACTTGGATCTATTGGAGCTCCTTTCTGTCTCTGTTGTACCTCAACTTCTAGATCTCTCTTAATCATTTGTTTTAGCATGTTTTGGTCTATCCATTTTGGGTAACCCTCCAGGCTGTAATTTTATGCCATAAAGTTGTTCCATTTTAGAGTAGTTTACACTAGATTCTTTACTCTAGTTTAGATTATTTTCGTAGTACTTTGTGGTTGCTACAGTGTATTGTAATTTGTAACAGCTTTTTTCAAAGAGTCCCATTGGCCTACTTTAGCCATCTGTGGACATCAATAGAATAGTCTTATCTTATCTTTGTCAGAATCATTCAACTTCTTGAAGCACTTAGACTCATGGTAATTTGACTGACCACAATAAGTACACAGACTTACTTTTGACTTGCTGTTGCTGTTGATTGAACTACACTGATTTGAAGTACCTTATAGCTCCTTAATTGGGTTCCTTTAAAAGGAACTTTTTTGTGCCTCCACCCCTGCCTCTGGTGTTATGAGCTTGTCCTTCATAGGTGGTCCTCCTCTTGGTCGACAAGATTGGAGAATTCTTCAAAAGTAAAATCTCCTTTGCCTTCCAATCATTTGATTGTTTGAAGACCAAACACCTGAGGAGGAACATTATTACAAGGTGATCTCAAGGATGACATGACAACATCAATGATGTGGTTGTCGCTATAGGCAAAAATTGAGCTACATGTTTCATGCTTCTTCTCTTTGGATGTATCTCTTCAATGAGAGTCCACAAAAGCTTGATCATGAGGAGACCAGTCATCTAGGCTGGCCATAGGCAACTTTTCTTTCCATTAAGATTCTCAATCTAGAGAACAACATCCATGATGTTCCAACCAAAATACAGAAAGACATGTAACAAATGGCTAGAAATAAGCTGTGCCAATGTGAAATTATGAAAGATAACCACTAACAAAGTTATGGGATTTGAAAGATTAGGTACAATTTTTGTTTCCGATTAGGATGATCTATCTGGCCAAACATTGAATGTGATTTTTGGAGTGCTAGATTGTGAAATAAACAAGAGTGCAAACAGATATGGAAAATTCTGTCCAGTGTCTGAGATATGTGGTTTCTCAAAACAACAAAAACAACGATCTATCAGCAACTGTGGAGTATAATGAGCCAAAATTTGAATCACGAGCTCTTGACAGCTGCACCAATCATCAGCTGGAGCAGATTTATTAGATTGGTTTGGGGGGTGGGGGGCAAGATCTTCTTCTTTGTGAATGAGCTCCATGGACACTTCTTCAAGACAGATTGGAATCTAAATCTTCTTCAGATGACTCTTGCAAGAGAATAGCGATGGCATGGTCCCCTTTCTATGCTTGGACAAGCGACGAGCTCTAGGTCCTAAGGTTCATTTACCTCCATGGAAGAGAATCCATACATTCTAGAATACAAAACATCTAGAAAAGAGAAATAGAGATTTAGAAGAAACAAAATATTTTGCAAAATAAGAAAAAATAACTCAAGTGATTCAAGTACATCAAGATGATTACAGTGATAGGGAAAACATGGTGAGGTGACCAAGAAAGATACCTTAACCACAAGTTAAGGAATGACAATAAAATATTGCTTGAAAAGGACCATGACCCATGGGATTAAATTACAAAGTGAAACCATTTCTAAAATTTAATAGTTTGTCTCTATTTCTCGACTCTAGACCAGAATTTCATTGTATTCCAATTTTATTTTGTAATGAACTAACCTTTGAAATACAGTGTTAACCTGTAATTGTGAATTGCCTGTTGCATTACTTTGAAATTTTTATTTTACTGCATCATGATTTAATTTTAATTGAATTTTTTTTTCTAAGTATTTTTTTTATATACTTCATACATTTTGAATCCTCATCCTTTCTGCTGTCCCACAAAATTTCAGGGATATCTCTAGCCTTCCCTGAAATATGCCCTTTTGTCCTTTCCTCCTCCTACCCCTTAAACTTGGTGTAACATAGATAATATTTGAGTTTGGTCCAAATAATGGGTAGGAACTAGACAGCTTTTGAGACGTCAAGATTGATTGTGATTACACTTGAGACCTTGAATATAAGAAAACATTCGTAAAAATGCTCCAATTAGAGGATGGTTGGAAATTCAGGGCCACATCTCTTTATTGGCACACCACAATTTCAAAATGATTTGTATATATCTTGAAGCAGCTTATCATGAGAACTACTGATAATCATGGTGGAAAGCAAGAAGCAATGGGTTCATATAGTAAGTCTGTCATTATGCTACGACTTTTTAAACAAGGAAAAGTGAGTTATGATTTTCATGGGGACAAAACTTGTTATTCAGCACTGATGCAGAGTTCTTGATTATTTTTATTTAGAAAAAAACTATTAAGATAGTTTAAAAGACCTTTAAAAGTCATTGGATATCATTTTTCTAGGAATAGTAGGATCTTTGAATAGACCACCAACCAAAATATGAAGCCTAGATGATCTCGTTTGGCAGCTTTAAGCTGGTAAAATGTCGTCTTTATTGAGTTGAACCATTGTGAATAGGATTTTGCTTACAGGCATGGAGTTTCTTCGGAAACTATTGTAAAAGTTATTAATTATTAATTATCAATGGGCATGCAACAAGTAACCTAGCTATCCATATATATTAAGCAGACATTATATCAAAGGCAAAGGTAAAATTAAAGTAGATTTTAATGTCCATGAGGCCATAGGCCATATGGGACAATCCTCATCGAGGATGTTTTGAACACAATATATGGTTATCCAACCATACTCTAGTTACCAAAGGATGGTGTACAACCCTATCTGCTGCAGGATTCAAACCTTTGACTTCCTATTTAGAATTCCAAAGTCTTCATTGTTAGGCCGATTCAAGTGTACTATGTGCATAATTCAATATTTTTATAAATATTCTTTTACTTCACAAGGCATATACCATATTGTATTAGAACCTCCCTACTACACCCTCGTATACACACCTCTTATTTCTTGTTACCATCTTCCTTGTATTTTCTCTCTTTTTTGGCCTTGCTTCCCTTTTGTTGTTTCGTTCTCTATTCTATCGTTGAATTCATTGTTTATTATGCAACATTGCTCTCATTTATTCACACTTCAAAGTTTTATCTGTCATTCTTGTTTCCCTTCTCAGTATGTCTTCCCCCTCACTTTGCCTTCATCCTTGCTCTCATCATCCTTGCAAACTCATATGACATTTGTATATTTCATGCGTAATACATGCATGTATATACACATACACAAGAAGTGAATGAAATGTATAAAAATCAAAATATTCTTGACGGAATTTATTAGTGTTGGAATATCTTCTTGTGGATACTTTAGTCATTGGCATCTGGTCTCAAAGGTTCCCACTTTAGAGCTTGTAGTTTTAGGGTTTTATTCTAAGTTAACATCCTTGCCTGATTTGGATTGGTCAAAAGAGGTGTATTTAAAGGTTGTAAGTAAACACTATTTGCAAGTGCATTTGTCATTTGTTATTATTGATGATCCAGGCATGTGACCTTTTTGGGGCATGGCTTTATGCTCAAAAATGCCTAAAAATTTATTTATTTGATCCTAACCGCACTATTAGGAGCATAACTTTGTGCTTGGGACTCTGTTTTGGCCCATTCAAGAAGCGTTGCAAAGATTAGAGAGAGAATAACAATTTCAGCAGGCAACTCTGCTGCCGACAACTCTGTGGAAAAAACACTCTGGAGGCCCCCAAAAATGCAAAACAAAATACTTACTAAACATAGTAATTTTCTTTTGTTAGATTTTTGTAGCCAAAATGCATCTCTAGCCATGTTTGAACATGTGTTCTTGAGTATGGAATTTTCCTTTCACTTCACAGGGAGGAGACAAAAGGCTTTGTTTTTATGGAGATTATTTCTAGCCTCTAGGATAACTGTTTTCATTTGTAAGCAGGTACGTGCATCTTCTTGTTAGGCTGTATTGGTTGCAGATACCATTTTAATTTGTGGTTGTTTGCAGATACCATTTTAATTTGTGGTTGTTTCATTTGAGGTTCTGTTTGTCATATCCTTCACCTGGCTACATTCATCCATCTATTATTACAAAGGCAATAGCAATTTGTTTCTCTCTGCATTTTTTTTCTTGCCGTCTAGGAGCCTAAGAAGGATTATGTGCTTAATTTTGGATGCCTGCTCTTGCCAATGCAGTGATGCTTACAGACTGATATGTTGTCACTTCTTTCTTGATACAATTGTTGCTGTTCTGAGGACAAAAAAACTACCTTTGGTTTGTCCATAGGGTGAGGCAATATTTTTTAAAACATCATCTGATATTTCACATTTACTTTCATAAAACTTTCTGTTGCCAGTTTTCAATATTTTCCTTTAAAAGTAGTTCTTCAGTGTGCCATTTCAAGACTTGATGCATGCAAGGGTTAATTTTTAAGGTTAAACTGATCTTCATTCATTTAAAAGTCCTGTAGATTGGATCTTCTTATCCGTAAAATTTATTCTCCTTTGTTTTTGGTAGAGCTTCTATTTTCAACCCACACATTTACAATATTGCTCTGTTTATTCCCTTTTTTATCCTTGTGTTGGCTCTTGTTTTTTATTCTTTTTGTTGCCTTCATAATACTGCTCAATATGCTGGTGATCTTCCATCTTGTCTGCACAACTCCTCAGGTGACTCATATTGTGCTGTTGTCTTGAATTTGTTCAGCTATGAAAACATAATCAGTACATTTCTTTCACACTTTTGGAAAAGCGCCTTGACAGTATCCAAAGGGATTGGACAAATATACACCATATTTGCTTCTCACTTTACATAATGTTAATTGACTCTGAAACCAATGTGATGGTCCAAATGAACAAATTTTAGGTAGAGTAAGAGAGATTTTATAACTTACTCTCAGATTACCAATTTCACATATATATTTATTTCATGTAAACCTTTCTCAACTTATTTAAGGTAATTAGTGTGATTTTTGAATCTTGTGGCAAACATGTGATATTACTTCTAATTCCTACTCTTGCTTAACCCATATTGTGTTTGAAGCACAACTATTTTGCGTAACTGTCATGCTTTTGTTCATCTTGCAGTGGACTGGTGATACCGCTTTTCATGCTTACTCTTGCTTAGCCCATGTGGTTGCCGACGTTGCGTAAGTGAGCCCATCCTTAGGCTGATGTGTAATGTGGTACATTTCACACCACATTAAGCATGCAATGGGACATATAGGTGATAAAATTTCCTTGGGAATAGTTTCTTTTTTGAATGAATTAAATTCTTTTAGTGGAACAGACACAGTGACGATGGTCTTCAATAGAAAAAGCTCATAGTGTTTTGAGTTGGGTGGCTTGCTTGGTACCTGGGCTAGCCTATGAGTGTGAAGGTGTTTGGGACATGGAATTCCTGGGCTCAAATTTGTTACCTTTTCTAACAACCTTTGCCATGCTTGTAGAGTGGTTTTGGAGGTTTTCAACACATTCTCTCAGCACATTTTTGTGATTATGAACACCAATTTGGGGGATTTGAGATTAGTTCATGGCATATCCAGGTAGTTTCAAGGCCTTGTTTGGTGATTTTTCAGTAGGGAAATTTGAGGGTAATGTGGGCTTGGGCGTTGGCACTGGCAATATTGGTAATCCTCATCTTTCTACACTGTGTGCAGCTTTGAGTTGGCTACATCTTGAACATGAAGATGTCTGTGACTTGGAGGTCACATGTTTGACCTTGCACTCCCCCATCCCCCCACGTCTCCACGTTCTTGGAGGCTGAATTCCCACACACATAACCCAGACCTTGAGTTCAGCCCTATATGTTGCTGTCTACAAAGCAGATAACTTGATCTGGACATACAAGGAGTGAACAAGTAGCAGCATTTCAGCGGTCACCCTCCATTTCAAGGAATGTCTCGGACGCTTGGCACCTTTATGTGGTGTCCATGTGGCATCTTGTGTTGTGCACCTGTCCAAGTGGCAGAAGCTGAAAGGTCTGACCCCCAATTCTATCACAGTGTGGACAGTTGACAGCACTGTACTGGTCTGACCTAGCCAACGTGGTGAGCACGGTATCCGATGTGACACCTTATTATCACCCTCATGCCTACTCATTTGCAACAAGTGTACAAAATGAAAAGATGTGAAACCCAAAATCATTAAATAATGGATTGATCTTAAGCATTTGCTATTGCATACAAGCTTTGTGATATTAGCAAAATGAATTTATTGATTGGAATGATTTTGGTGAATCACTGGAATAGGATTATTACTTAACTAAAAAAGAAGACCAGCTTTGAGATTGTGGTGTCATTAAACAAGTATTTATAATATCTATTGAACAATCTATGGTGGCAACACATGCACTACCAAAATACCTTTTTCTTTCATGCATGTAAAAAAGTATAAAGGTAAACATAAAGGTGATTTTTAAGGTCAGCCAAGCCAGGATAGCCCTTTGGCATATGAGAACCCCTTGTTTGAGCAAGGGAAAGTTTTATTTTTCACTTACCTTGTATTATTAGTTCAGTAAGTGTACTTCTTTGGGTTTCTATTCTGTAAGCAAGCTCATGATAAATCAAGTCTTGCCAATTTGTCTAAGCTGGAGGTATTATGACCATGGCGATTGCAGTAATTTTAAAAATTGGAATAACTCTAGGCAAATATGCTTTTAATAGTTTAAAGTACACTAAAAATTTTGAGAGGTAGAAAAATCAAATTAGCAAGGGTTGCTGACTAAGGGAAAGGTCATGTACGGCATGAACATGTATTATGAATCCAAATTCCCCATGAGCAATCTGCAATGAAAGGTCACGAGTGAAGCTGGAATAACTATTGTGTTGGAGGAGATCATGTGCGTGCCCAGTATAGTCAATACAACTTAGTTTGTATCGAAGTTGAAAAATCATGGTCAGCAACTTATCAGCAAGACCCTGATAAAAATAATAAAAAATCGTGATTTTTAACTTTTATTGAAAATATTGGCAACTTTTTGAAAAAAAATGACTACTTATAAATAAATTGGGGGGCTGGAAAAAATCATTATATATGTGATAATCACATTTTTTTGAAAATTTTAAAATACTGGTTTGTATTCTTCAATGATTATTTAACCTTCATAATTCTGGGGGTTACCAGTTCCTTTCAGTATAAATTCTATATTGTTATGTTGAATTAGGTTCTGTATATATGAATTGCAAAATAGAAGGTTTTTTGGTGTTACTGAATTGCTTTTTATGACTTGTGATTCTTTTACATATTGAAAAGAATTTTGTACTTTCTTAAGGTGATATATAAACTCCTTTACAGATATCTGAAAACAGTTAATGTAAAATTACATATTGCTGCAGAAATCCCTGAGGGTAGTTTTTTTCATATATCTCTGTACCTTATATCAGTTCTTAGCAGGTAGATCATTTAATAGTGTCTGTAGTCAGACCACTGATTTAATATTTTCTCCCTTCTCTCTTCTCTTACGATATCCCTTTTTCTTCTTTGAATGCTTTATAGTATCATCCTGATGTGAATAAGGTGATATATAAACTCCTTTACAGCCATCTGAAAACAGTTAATGTAAAATTACATATTGCTGCAGAAATCCCTGAGGGTAGTTTTTTTCATATATCTCTGTACCTTATATCATTTCTTAGCAGGTAGATCATTTAATAGTGTCTGTAGTCAGACCACTGATTTAATATTTTCTCCCTTCTCTCTTCTCTTACGATATCCCTTTTTCTTCTTTGAATGCTTTATAGTATCATCCTGATGTGAATAAAGATCCTGATGCTGACGATTCATTCAAGAGCATTCGGTTGGCATATGAGGTTAGCTAGTCCATTATTTAATGTTATATTCTCATTGATAAGCTTTGTATGTTAGACCTTTTGTCTGCTCTATCTTCTTATTTTAACTTAGTAGATGGGAGTAAATTAGGTACTATCAAATGAAGCCACGAGGAATCAGTATGACAAGGCTTTGAGATTGCAAGAATTGCGCACAAACAGACATTGGAGAAAATGGGCAGAATCTGAACTGAAAAGGAAAAGAAGATACTATTGGGAGCAGTTGAAGCAGCAGGCTCCAGGTGCGACGTGGGAACAAGATCACGGGGCTGAAACTCCGTTTTCATCATTTTACTCATATTCTTCTTTTGAAGATGAGGAATTTGTGAACAGTCCGACAGAAGAGAGGGCACCGGTTGAAGATCTCTTGAGGCATGTATGGTTTACAATTTTTTGTTCTCAGATGCTTGGGTCACAGATTGCCTTGACTTTGTTTAGTTTTTGTGCTCTGTTGAATAGGCAGATTGCGCCAGGTTACAAGGTGGCTCATATTGTAGCATGCCTTATAGGTGGTCAAAGGGGCATTCTTGTAATGGTGGGGTTGTCTTTTACTAGTTGGTTTTATGGGAATTCTGGTGATAATCTTGTTGCTTTAATTGCTCTTGCACTGTGGATAGGAGTAGATCTTGCAAGATTTGTTCCCATACCTAGGGGTGCCATTTTGGCTATGACATATTTGTGCTATAAATTACAACTTGAGGGAAGCTAACTGGCATATAATCTCCTTCATTGTACTTGCAAATATGCTTGTGGGAGCATTTACTTACGCTTCATATACACCATACACACTACTGGTCTTTGTGTAAAATGAAAGAGCTGAGGAGGTTGCTAATGGCAGAGCGAAAGCCTGTTTCTTATGTTGATAGCTTGAAAGGGACTTTGTAATACATGGAGGATGGTGGAGCAAAATGCATTATGTATCCTGAAGGATCCTGAATCATGCATCCTGGCTCAGGTGGTTTATGTGGGCTTAGTATGACGTCCTTGGTTCAGTTAAAGGGGGTTGTCTAAATTCTTTTTATGGATGTCTGATTTGCTTAACTATTTGTGGTTGATGTAAATTAGACTAGTGTGGCTGAAAGAAGCAGATAATTAAAATGCTCATTTTTGGTTAGGGGCAGTGCTACTGCTGTAAAATATAAGAATATTTTGGCTGAAATGCACAGAAGTATTTCAACATATCATAAAACAAGAACATGAAGAGGCATTCATCATATATGTTGATGTACATTGAAAGTTTTAACTAGAGTAGTAATTTTTTTCTCCTACTTGTATAAGGTAGAAATATGATTATCTTTTCTATGTACCATAGAATACTCAATTCATATTTATACAAGTCTTCATAAGACACGGCAATAGTGGTCATCGATTCTCTGTGAATTTCACTGGTTGAGAATGTGACCCATCCTTCTCAACTATTGTTTTTATTTAAACATTCTTCAAAATATTGATGATCTTGTCTTTATAAATGTGCACAAGCTTTACCGTGCTTTTGGCACTTAGTTTACTCTTTGATGGATCAATGACATTGTTTTTCATGGGGAATTCTTTTAAAGAGCTAGAGTTGTATCAGTTGACAATTTTTCATCTGTCATTCATATGCTGACCTTAAAATAACGTCCTCTTAACATAATACTATATAGCATAATATTTGCTGAAATGCCACTACGATATATTCCATGTAGTATCTGTTCAAGCTCAATTTGGACTTTGAACTAAAATCAGTTGTTTTGTCTCTTGATCATGAGGGAAAACAAGTGTCTTATATGTTAGTTGTAGGATTTCAGTACTATGTCAAAGTTTGATGCAATCTCTAGCTTAGTTTCCTAGTTTGAGTTGGATTTGTTGCATGACAATTTTGAAGTCACAGCTAGCATTATCTCCAGTTAGTCAATTAGTTATGCATTGGTCAGTTGTATGCAAATATTGTTCTCGAGTGTGTGAACTTTGCGTCAATTCACACACAATATGTATCAATTGGCCTTTTTGATTTTCATTTCATTGACTGTCTAAATCCATTGTTCGATTTGCTCAATCTGTGTTACAGGGTGATGGTAATCTCATCCTTGACATGGAATCATCAACATGGTGACTGCGTGATTATCATCTTGTGTATTTGCTGCTTTATGAACAGTTAAATTTACTATTTCTTGATTTCATGGAATGACTAGCACTCCCTTCTCCATTCCAAAGGTCTAGTTTTTATCATAAGTAGTTTTAACAAGGTATAATTTTCCTGTTTTATATTGAATCTTCCAGATTCTAATATTTCATAGAATATCAAGCAGTGACAGTTATCACCTCTCTCAAGCAGCAATCTTACAAGTCTTCTGTCAAAGTTTTTCCCTTAATTATATGGATGTGATGAATTATATGGATGTGATGATTAGATCTCTTGAAGAGATCAATTATGCTATCAGTAGTGTAGAAGCTCATGCCTTTACAATTCCTTACGTCTTCCAATTTTGATTATGTTTTTAATATATATGTTCTCTTTTAGCTAAAGGAATGAGAGGCAGCTTTCATGATGTCATTCAGACATTAGTTTTGATGACAGTAGGCCTCCATAAAATTTTTATAGCTCAACAAAGAATATAGTTCTCCTGTGGCAAATTTGGTTAGAAGCACAAAATGCAGTCCAGGTAAATCTTTTCTTTTTTCTTGTAGAGGCTGTTGAAGGATCCTTTGTTGAATTAGAGGAATTGCCAATGGCTGGTTTTGGCATGCTTCTTCCTGAACAGGAGCCAACACTCAAAGGGGCCGCAATTGCATTCAATTAAGAATTCATAACAATGCAGTAGCCATTCTGACTTGCTCCTGACCATTAATTGTGGCATTCTACTAGGGTAGAGGAGGGGTATCTCCCTAGATTGGAACATCAGCATATGATTGACTTACCATCAATGTCATGACTGAATTAACACCTCCTTGCAAATGTTGTTCTTTAGAAATATTGTCAAGTTTATATTGTTATCTTTTGGACTGAGGGTTTCAAATTATTTATATATATATGAGCCCCATCCGTATTACGGTATTACAACGTAGTGGTATTACAACAACTTGGTAATTCTGCATGTATTGCTTTATTTGAAAGTTGAGGAATTTAAGAGTTAAACTAATGTCATTTGATTCAAATTTATGATTTAAATTTTTGGGATATTTTTCTTCTTATATTGTGCTTTATAAAATACTTGAATAAAAGAAATGACTTAGAAACTATTTTTATTTATGAAAAAAAAACTTTGGAATGGTTTTAATTGCTTATATGGGATTGATACAGGCTTGTCCCATATTACAACATGACCATTATATTTTAATGAACCAGAGTGGTACTGCAACAAATCATATCATTTGGTATCAATGGGAATTTAACCTATGTGCTTTTCGTGAGCTAAACACTAACCAATGTGACTCCCATGGGCTTAAATAATTTCTTTTAATTGACAGTATGAGATTGAAACCAACCATGAAAATTGAACATTGGGGTTTTCTAAAGCCTTTTTAGAAGTTGGAGTTTATTTTTTGAAATATTATTTTTTTCAATGAGTTTACACATATTTTTATGAGGGATCATGCTCCCCTCATAGTGAGTGGGGTTTGAACCTTGGACCTTTCAAAGAGAAGCCAAAACCCTTACCACTACAGTAAGCTTGCTGCTATTCTTTGAAATATTATTATTAATAATTAAGTTGAATAATTAAATTGAATAAAATACAAACTAACCACATTTGCTTTACCCCTAATTAAGGATGTGGTAGAGTAAAGGTGGAGCTTGAGATGGTCCCATTAGGATAATAATGTTTGGAGTTCAAATTTGATAAAGGTGGTAAATATCACATAGGAGAAGTAGGAAGAGATGTGCATATAGGGACTTAAAATGATTTATTTTAATATTATTGAGTGGGTAAAACCATTAAAGTAAGAATCTTGTGAGTTGTTAGCAAATCAAGTTAGTTGTGAAGTAAGAGTCAAATTTGTTATAACAAGAATTGTTTGTTAGGTCTATTATTAGTCAATTGTATTGTATAAATATGTTTATTTGATTAATGAAATTGGCTCAACCTTGTGTTGTTCCATCGGTGATATCAAAGCAGGTTAAGAGAGCACTATTGCATCTATTGGGAGGAGCACCATTGCACTTAATTTAAATATTCAGGCATGGGATCAGCAAGGGCAAAAGAGCCTACATGAAGGACAAGGTTAGCAAAGCTTGCAAGGAATGGGGAATTTTGCAAAAGGTCAACCATGCGAGTGCCCAGTTCAAAGGCCCCAATCTAGACTCGAAAAATACAGTTATGGTGCACACCTTGCTAATGACGACGTAAGATGTTGCCTTTTACTGCACCCAGATTGGCATGTTTAGTGGGTGCAAGTGATACATGGACACGTCGTGACCATGGTTATTTTAGACAGAGCCAACCCAATGGTGATAATGAGCAGTAACAACCTTTGCCCCATTGTCTATCAGAAATATTGTTGCCACAGAACTCAACTCCTTGTTGACCCCCATCATAATGATGGCCCCGAACAAGGCATCAGTCTTGAAGATTTCTATGTAGAAAAACAAAACACTAAGGTGTAGTTGATTGTAGGATCGATGCCCATCGCATGTTGAAAGAACATGATACCCTTGGTCACGATGAGCATGTGCTTTATGGCCTGTAAATGTTTGCCCACATCACGTTGCCCTCGCTATGCAAGTAGTCCACAGTGTCATGCCCTTGGCACATGACCAAGAACACTGAATCCCATTAAGGATCTCCATGAGCCATGTTGAAGTTGCCTCAAGGCTCCCCATGGTTCTAGCGAGCATGCAGAGTGCCTCGTTGTTGTGGTTGTGCATGCAGAGTCATCAAGGGGATTTTGGCATGGCTAGCATGTCGAGACCTAGAAATACCGGTGGGACGACACCCACGATAAGCAAGTATTGCCAATTCACGTACTTCGGCAGGTGAGAGAAGGCATAGTTCATAATGTATGCATTCAACAACCTTGTGTTGTAGAAT
Source organism: Wollemia nobilis (assembly GCA_028583015.1). Taxonomy (NCBI): domain Eukaryota; kingdom Viridiplantae; phylum Streptophyta; class Pinopsida; order Araucariales; family Araucariaceae; genus Wollemia; species Wollemia nobilis. The sequence continues at coordinate 1,833,461 of JAQPPZ010001994.1, read as the reverse complement.
ACATTAGGATAACACATGAGGGAGTCGTGCCTCGAAGTTGAGGAAATCTTCTCTATATAAAGCAAACTCACAAGCAACGTGGCGCATGTGGCCACACCCGACAAGATTTGTTCCAGCAAAAGGCAAGCAAAGGAAGGAGCGACAAACATGATGGAAGAACCCATCATTTTTGCCCGCTTAACAATGGTTAGTCATGTTATTGAAAAACCAACTGATATATTTTGGAGGAGTTGATCTATAGTTTCCTCATCACGACAATAAATTAGCTCAATTTGAAGCATTCTATGGTTTTTCGCCGTGGGTGAATTATTTTCTTCATTTTAGGCACCTTGCCATGGAAGGTCTAAAAATGTCAAAGTGTCTCAAGCATTTGCAAGAATTAGAGAGGCATTATAAAATTACATAGCACGACGATTGAGGCTTCTTTTTGTAAGCCAATTATGGGATAAACCAATGAATTTTAGTGAATTTGTAATGAGTGAAGCAATTGCAAATAAAGACAATTATAAAGAATTCAAATCTTGCAACACATGACAAAGACCCTTCCCACGAGGATAGTGAGGAGGAATATATTTATTGAATTGATTCAAGATTGATCCTTGTGAATAGATGTGTCCCTATTCACAAGGAAATGTTTAGTGTGGCTGTAATTCCCATTGAAATTGTGTTTAATGTATTAAGTGGAGGTTCATGCCACACTTATTTTATGATTGGTTGTCATGCCACACTTATTTTATGATTGGTTTACTTGGAGTGCATGATTGGTGGTCCCTGACACTCTTAAATATTGTGCAAGAGAAGATCACATTGAAGGGGGAAGAAAATATTAATTCCCAATATTTAGTGTACACCTAATAATCAAGATTTTGATGATGATATTTGGTAAGCACCAGGTGACCGAAGATCAACAATGTTGAGTTACCAGTAGTAAGGATCATCTAACTACCCTATTGATCATATGAACAAGAGAATCTGTAGGGATAGCAGTGAAGGTCCTAGATTCAAGTCTTAGTTGGTCCATACTTTTAGCAGGGTATGAGAAGAAAAACATAAGTGCAACATGAATATCCCCAAAGGAGAAAGGGGGAGTGATGAGAACCATTGGATGATGATTATGCGTGGTAGAAGCCAGATTCCACATGAGAGAAGAAAGATGAAGGTTTGATTTGGAAACAACAAAGTGAACCTCATAAGTAGTGATCTCTATTGCAATTGATGGTTATAGCGATTGTTTATCCATGCAATATTGTAGGATGAGAAGGTTACCATAAAGACATTCCTGGTTGAGTCATGGGATCACACCTATGTTGAAGAAGAAAAGAAAGACATCAGTTGAAAGTTCAAAGATATGAGAATTTATATGGACAAGTGAAGGTCCATGCCACACTCCAAGTGAAAAGTCGAGTTTTTTCTTCGCAAGAAGATGAAAATTAATAAGGACCAGTTCGATTGATTATTTATGATTGGTTGTGTGTTCCCAATCATAATTATTATGAACAAATAGTGTGTGTCCTTTGTTTGCAACTATGATGTTGGATAGAGTGTGTCTCTATCCAATTATATTGTAAGACCATGGATAGAAGAGTTTGTCCCTATCCTTGGTTAAGAGTCCAGTGAGGCCATATCCACTATTGTTTGTTGGGAATAGTTGAGGGTGTCCCTATTTGTACTTTAAGTGTACGTGATGAACTATCGTGTCCTAATTCATCATATGATAATTTGTACTATTGTATCCCTACCCATGTTTGGATCATGATGTAATAAGGGGGGAATGTTAGGATTTATTACATCATAGGATGTGATAAATATTATTGAGTGGTTAGAACCACTCATGTAGGAGTCTTGTGAGTTGTTAGCAAGTCAAGTTAGTTGTGAAGTAGTTGTAGGTAAGAGTCAAGTTTGTTGTAACAACAATTTATATTTGAACTATTTGTTAAGTCTATTATTGGTCAATTGTATTGTATAAATATGTTTATTTGATTAATGAAATTGGTTCAGCCTCATGGTGTTCCATCAAGATCTTGATCATTGATAAATTACTTGATAGAAGCAAATCCATTGAGAGGAAAAAAAATGAACAAAATTGATAATTAAGGGAAAAATGAATGGTATGATCATCCTCTAGGGAAGGGATATACCTTAAATGGGGTTTAGATAGGACCTAGGCTATCATGAAAATGTTGGAAAATTCCGAAGTCATTAAAATTGGCCATATCAAAGAAGCAAGTAAAGTGGTTGATTGCCACGAGGGTATTGGAGCTAAGCAACTTGGTTATAATTTAATTTTGACCATCAAATCAATTGAATGCCCCCAACTAAGAGTCCTCTTAAGATATGATGAACTCTTCAATGGGGGTGATGGGGGTGGCTTGGGTTTCTTTTATCTCCTCTTCATAAAGTTCAAATATATTTTTTAAAATGGTGGTCTTTATCTACCCCTATTATTGGGTACATGACTAAATTATTAAGAAAGCTTTAATTCAAGCAAGAGAAGCCATTATTTTGTATGATTTGCATGCTAGTCTTTTTGGAAGTCTTAATATTCAAGTAGAAGGGGTAGAAGATTTAAAAATAAAGCTAACACAGGAGAAATGTAGAATGTTTTAGTAATGAATTTATCTCACATTGGATGGGGTAAGAATAATTTCTAAAGAACTGCTATTGTTTTGAAACCATTACATGATGAAGGGATATAGCTCACAATTAAGGCACAACTATCGAAATTGAAGAGAACTTCAAAGCTTCTATTCAAGTGGTCAAGTAGGGAAAGTGGACAACAAATTTGAAGGGTCATGCTTTGTACTTAATTTCCTTTGGGTTGTTTTGTTAACCTTCCTTTCCTGTAGTCCTTTATAGCCATATGGTTTCAAATTTCAAAATTTTCATTTAAAGCTTATAAACTTGTGTCTATGAAGTTTTTGGTTGTAAGATTTGAATTTGGAATTTCCTCTTTCATCATATCACTTTTTCATTTGTTTGTAGTCTATTAGCTTTTTTTGGTCTTTTGTTTCATGTGACAAATATTTGAAAAATAAATTCTAGATCAAAAGAACTTTGAAGTTAGCATATTGGTCTACGAAGCAATTGGATAGATGTATAACATAATCCCTCAAGCAAATAAATTGTTGTATAACTCAGTTCCTTATGTTTACTTTTATTAAAGTGGGAACTAAGGCTAGTATTAGGAGGGATTGTCCTTGGTTCCCTACTATAGATGGTTCATAAATTTTTTATGATAATTTGTGTAGCAAGTTGTTTACCTCTATTTAGAGTTGTGAGTGTTTTTTCCTTTATTAATGAAGGAAAAACCTCACTAGGAGGTTTTGATCCAATGTTAACTCTTTTGGTGAAATAAGAAGGTATTTGTAATATTTTTTTTTGCCTATTTAATATTTTTTCTTGGCATATGGAGATGAGATAAGAGGAAGAACCAAGAAGCAACATAGAATATTGATACACTTTTATAATAGATTGTTCTTTCATTCTTCAATAAAATGATGAAAGACCTAAGCTATCTTTGGTATGGAAATCCTTGGTACTTTAGTAAGCACTCAAGCTTCATATGCAACCATTAAAAATACTAAAATGTTTGCAATTTTATTAAATATTTAAATGGATGGTTGAAACACAATTATCTTATTATAGAATTATCTATAGGTATAGGATCCCTTATTATAGTGTGTGGATTTGAACCTTAACAACACCCTTATCAATGCTTTCCATTTACTATTACTCCACGATGTCTTGGACAAAGGAGTTTATAATCTTGTTATGGTTTGTGGATGGAATTCTCATATTTTCAACAATTTATTTTTTAAGTGGCTTACACATTTTTGAATTTGTGTTAGGATTGATAATGTGAATAGGTCAATATGTAAACAATACTTAAGGATAACAAAAATTAATGCTAAACGACACACAAAATCAAATCTACTAGTATAAATACACTATTTTTATTAATTTTTAGTTGTGTAATGGTTTTTTCATATTGTGTAGTTTTAAAATTATTTATTGTGGAGTCATAGTATAAGTGGTTTTTCTTGTTGGAATATGTGGTGGTTAAGCTTCTCTTGAGGCCATGGCTGACTTTTGTATTGTATTGTACATATAAGTCCTCCGAGCCCTTGTAAACTTAAAAAAATGAAGTAATTTTGTATTTGTTAATCCTTAAGGTCGGTCACTTAACCTTGATCTAAAGGTAACTTGTATTTGGGTGTAAATACAACATCATACCAACCATTTTGTTATCGGATGAAGTGTGATTTTATTCTTTGATAGTGAGATTATTTGATGTCCATGGACATCCCCATTCATATATTGTGTGCATTGCTTTCAGTGTATTTTTTAGCAATATTAGGTAATGTAATTATTGTGAAATCTAACATGGTATCGAAGTAGGTGAGAATCTCCATTACTTAGTTGCTTGTTGTCAAAAAATAAACTCTTGCAACATCTCCATAGGAGAATTGTGTTTGGAGCAACAAAGAAGATTTTTTTGTAAGTTATTGGTAGGATTGGAAGAAGGGTTTCTTGGTAAAACCCTAGGTGGAGTAGGAAAGTGAGGATCTCCTTAGAATCAAAAAATTTGCTTGAGGAAAAATATTCATTGACAAGTTCTTTTGCTTTTCTCGTTAACACTTAATCCTTTGTTGAATTTTTATTTCTGACTAGATGGATGCCCTAGTTTTAGGATTGAGTTTTTTGAGGTTTTACAAAAACCTCATTTGTCTTTTATGGATTTAAAAAAAAAATCCATTTCCTTTTCCCTTTTGGCGTTTTGTGTCCAATAGTAGTAGAAATGAGAGGACATACTGCTTAGCTATGGAAAAGGATGAAAAGAAGAGATTGGATATTTTTTGAAAGATCCTTGATGCCAGAGAAATTATTGGCATGTTATTGTGCATGAAAAAGACCTCTGAGCAACTTGACATAGTTGCTAAAATGGTTCGATAAATTTTTAGTTGCATAAATGAGAGGATGTTTAGATTGGTTGCATTTGACAAAAAGGTTATGTAGGGAAAATTTTAGCAAACATGAACAAACTGTTAGCCTTTTTAGATTCTTTATAAAAATTTGGGAGAGGGAGGGATCCTAATTTAGCACTTTTCCAATTTGCATGAGGTACTATTTTTCATGCTTTAAAAATTTGATCAATTTCCCTCCAAAAGCAATATTTGAATATGAAATTTGAAATATTTCATGTGGAGGGTAGCTTGAAAAAAGTGTGTGGACACACATGCATCAATATGACGAGCACTAATGTATGTACGTTGTAGTCAAAGAGGGGCATTTTGCAAGTGGGAATAATTTAAAAAGGGCCAATGCTCTTTCATACCTTGAATATGCCTCTATCTTGTTGATTAGAGAAGGCTTTGCTAAGGTGCTTGGCCTTAAAGGAGATGACAAGTTTGAACCCCCCCATTGCCAAACCTTTTGATGATTGATGATGTCAACAAACTTGAAGGTGACATGCCTAAGATTAATGACATAGCACCTAATGATCTCACCCCTTTCAAGTCAAACCTGTTGACATGGCAGTCCATACAATTCATACAATTGATGCGATAGATGTCATGAAACGATATTAGCATGTGACATGGCAATTTTTATAGTTGATGTGGCATGACAGATGGCAGGTGACGTGGCAATCCATACAACTGACATGGTAGCTAAAGTGGTGACTGATTTGAATGATGATGTGGCAAGCAGTATAAGGATCAATGTAGAAGGCTATACAATGATTGATATTGTAGTTTGTATTTCATTTGACATGTATAAATACCAAATCAACCAATCACAATCCACCATTTCATCAAACTTAACTGTATATTTGCATAATCAACAGTAGATTTAGCAAAGCATAAATTTCAAAGCGAATCAAGATGTAATAAGTGGCACATTTTTCACAAATTGTAGAGCAAATCAAAGTGTGACAAGTGGTATAATCTAGTTTGTTGGTACCCTATCCAATGGTCTACACAGTCAACGCAAAGTTGACAACTCCCTTGATAATGACAAGTGGCATCATGCGACTCATCGGTACACTGTTAATTTAGCGTATAGTTGGCACCCCATTAGCTACTCACGCAGTGACATGTGGTGACCTCCCAATTTACTATAGGTACTAATTTTTTAATTTTTTTAAAAATATTTTGGAGGCATTTTGTGTGGTTTTTGAACCAAACTTTTATGGGCCATAGATTTTGCATACATAGGCATTTTGAGTCTTTTTTTAAAATTGCATGGTTTTTCGAGATCTCTATATTGATTATGTTGTTTCTAGTCATAAATCCATGCAAGATTTTAGTTATGGATCAACATGTGCCCTTGCCAAATAGTCCAAACTATGCTACTTGGAAAATTAAGATTGAAGCTTTGTTCCAAAGTAAGGGGTTACGCAAATATTTAAATGAGGAAGCTCTTGATATTGATTTTGAAGAAAGAAAGTAGGTCTACAAGGATAATAATGATAAGGATATTGGTGTTATAACTCTTCATGTTGACAAGATCTATGACACCCATGTTAGTAGAGCCACAAACCCCACAAAATTGCTTGACAAGCTTTAGGGATTGCGTGATCACATTAATTCTACACAAATTAGTAGGCTAAAGGATGAGCTTGATACTTTGACTATGAAATCTTTTGATACTTTAATGAATACATTAATTGTTTCAAAAAATTGCAAGACATCCATACTACAAGAGGAATATCTAAGGTGGTATGGGAAGGACAAGAAACTATGGAGAAAGAAAACAACATTGAACTACTCAACATTGTCTTCAACAATGTTTTAGAGATTTATACGATAGTTGCTAGTGTATTTGAGATGCTTTGAGTGTACTTTCCTAATTCTCCAACACCACCAATTGATGAGGTATTTAAGTACTTGCATCATCAAGATAGAATATAAAGGTGTAAGGATAATTTTAGCATCAATTAGACCCACTCAAAGGAAGCTATTGCCAAAGCTCAAAGTGACAAGAAGCCAAAACATAATGAAAATAAGTCCAAGAAGCCCTTGGAAAATCCAACATGTGACTATTGTAAGAAGCAAGGACATAAAGCATAATTTTGTTGGATTCACATCAAGAAGCTTGAGGAAGTAACAAAATAGAGGGTGTTGATGCTACTCTCTTCTATGCATAGAGTGAGGACAACTTTGATGGAGAGAACTCATAGGAACATGCCATTGTTCATTTGACATATTGAAAATCCATAGGGACCTCATAGGCATATCCCATTGTTCATTTGACATATTGAAAATCCATAGAGACCTCATAGGCACATGCCATTGTTCATTCGACATATTGAAAATACACTTCTTCTAATGAGTGGATTGTGGTTTCAGAGGCAACTGGGCACATAAAAAATACAAACATATTCTACAAGGGTACAACAAATAACATTTAAGGGAGCATTTTTATTAGAGATGACTATTCTTTGTAGATTGCAATATGTAGAGAGATTAGTGTTAGATCTTCTTGTGATGTGGTACTTCATGTTCATAATATTGGGCTAATATTTTTTGTTTATCACATTACTTATACAAATAAAAAAGTAGCATTATGACCTTATCATTGGGTAATTAAGGATATAGACAATAGATTTAAAACTATTGCTTCTAGTTATTATGATGACTTGGACCAAATGTATAAGTTGGGAGAAAGATCCACTTCTTTTTTCTTCTACTAGAAAAAATATTTTATTGCTATGGTTACATATCTAGATGATCAGAGTTAGAGGTGGCACCATAGGCTTGGGCATCTTAGCTATGGATTCTTGAGATACACGAGTCATTGCTAGATGGCCATTGGAGTTCCACACATATCCCCTCCAAGCGGTGCATGAGAGGGATGTATTCTTGGGAAGCATCATAGGGAGACTTTTCCAAAGGGAATGCAAGATAATATACTTACCCCTTGAAGATCATACATATCAATATTTGTGGACCTATGGATACACGACATCTTTCTAGAAATATGTACTTCCTCCTTATTGATGATTTCTCTAGATATGTATGGTTATATACTATTCACACTAAGGATGAGATCTTTGAGAAACTCAAGACCTTCAAGGCTCTTATAGATAATTAATTGGATAGAAAAATAAAATGACTCAAGATATATGGGGAAACAAGTACATAAATCATGTTTTTCATGAATTCTTAGTTCTTCATGGGATTTAATATTAGAGGATTGTTCATTATACTTCTGAGTGAAATGGTGTGGCTAAAAGAAAAAATAAGGTAATCATGGAGATGACAAGGTGTATGATTCATGTCAAGGGGATGGATCACACATTTTTGGGTGAAGATATCACTTTTACAACATACATAATTAAAAGGGTTCCCACTAGGACTGTTGAGGGTATGACACCTCTTGAGAGATTGATAAGAGACAAGCATGATGTATCTCGATTTTATATCCATGGGTCTTCAACAAAGGCTCACATACCCAAAGATCTTCAAAAGGAGGCATCAAAGAGTCATAAATGCATCTTTGTGGGGTATTCAAATACCTCAAAGGTATATAAACCTTATGACCATTAAAGGCATGAGGTTTTGATTCAAAGAGATGTCATTTTTGATTGGATTCTTCTAGGTGCTTCTTCTAGTCCATCGCCTGAGCTTTTGGTAGATGAATATTTTGATCCTTTAACTAATTTAGGTGTAGCTGTTGCTCTAGAGGTTTTTATTCAAAAAGTATCATTTTTTATGGGTTATTCTAGGTGCTTCTTCTAGTCCACTGCTTGAGCTTTTGGTAGATGAATCTTCTGATCCCTTGACTAATTTAGGTTTAGTTGTTGCTCTACATATTTTGGTAGGTTCTATTACCATTAAAGAATCTTATTCATCTTCATATTCAAGTGGAGGTCCATTTGTTGAGAATTTGGGGTGTTGTCATTGTTTTTAATACTTCTACTTTTTCTCCTCGTTGGCATCCTATTCATCATGGTGATTATGCTGCAGTTTGGGCAATGTTGCAAAATGTTGTGTGTATTTGAACACACCTTTTACGGAGACTTTGGAGGTATAATTTGCGGTTATTGCATATCTTATTTCTATTGGTTCTATGTTTATGGCACATTTATTTATGTAAAGGTGATATAAGGTTGCATTTGTATTTTCTATGCCTTGGTGCTATATTGTAACATTCAACATTTATTTATTTCCACTATGTCATCTCCAAGTTCCTTGGAATGTGTTCCAAGACTTAGGAATGGAGGGAAAATTGATTTTAATTTTTTTATAATGCATCATAAGGGTTAGGAATTATTTCCAATATTTATTGGAATTTATTTTGTGGTACAAAAATGGAAATATGCTAATTGGGGTGTTCAACTTGTTGTGGGACCCACTTTATGACATCCGTCATAGTGGTGTAAGGAAAGAATATTTTTTTGCCCTATTTTTGTGGGATTTTAGAGATATGGGACGTGATAATTGCTAAATTAGTGTTTAGACACTATGGAATATTATTTTGGTTGTGTAAGAGCATCTCCACTTTGATTGGCAGCTGGTGAGTGTGTGTAGTGGTGCTGGCAACAATTTCTTTTTTGGCAAATTAGAAATTTCCTCAACTTGGGCGTGATTTTTTGAGTGATTTTCTACTCATGGTTTTGGAAACCATTTATGGTTTCTCTCCATCTCATTTCTCTATAAATTTAGTGTTTGAGATGGTGGTATTATGGAGTTTTTGTTGAGAGTAATAGGGTGCTGCCAGAATGCTGCCAAAATTTTTGTAGAAGACATAAGTGTATAGATTTTAGCATGCAGGTTTGGGAACCTATTGTGGATGGAGAGAGAATAATTTTGATATGTTTATTGCGGGTGTTGGATCATATTTGACAAAAAAATCATTTTGCAGTGGTTGGGTGCACAGTTGGTTTGTAGCAGTGTTGTTGGTTTTGAGCTTGCAGGCTTGTTAGAGCTTGCTTTTATTGGAAGCATTTTTATGCTTTATTTTTCATCATCTTATTATTATTTTGATATTATATAGGTGGGTTGCAACCCTCCTTCTGTTGTGGCAGAGAAACTTTAGTGTATTTCATTTTGAGGCTTGTTTTATGCAGTAGTCATAGCAAGCATTTCTCTTTGGGAGGTTTTTTACCCTTGTGGTTTTCCTCCGACATATCATGTGTTGTGGGTTGTTTCTCTTGCATATATGTTGCTACTATACATGAGTTTATTTATGTTTTAAATCAGATTTCAAATTGGAAATTAAAGTTTTAAATTGCACAGATTCACCCCCCCTCTCTGTGCCATTGTTATACTAACAATTGGTATCAGAGCCTGGTTTTCCTTTTAGCAGCTTAATCAGCTCAGATTGATTCATGGTTCACAATGGCTAATAGAGATGTCAACACTGGCAAGGTGCCATACATTGATGGGAGTGATTATGCATTTTGGAGTTACAAGATGATGGACTATTTGGGTTCTTTTGGTATTGGTGTGTATCTTTCAGTTAAGAATGGTTATGCTTTTCCTGCTACAATTCCTATAGATCCTGATGCAATCAAAGAATATGAAAACAATATGAAGGCCAAATCTACTATCACAAATGCTCTTGCACCAAGTGAATTGGTGAAGGTTATGGGTTTGCAAACAACAAAAGAAGTATGGGATAAGTTGCAAGCTATTCATGAAGGTAATGACAAAGTTAAGGAAGCTAAAATTCAAATTTTTAGAGCTCAATTTGAGTCTCCGAATGGATGAGAATGAGGATATTTCTGCCTACATGCTTCGTGTGAGTGAGGTGATCACTTCTCTTAGAGGTTTAGGAGAGACTATCACATATAGTATTGTTGTGAAGAAGGTTCTTCGTTCTTTGACTTCAAAGTTTGATTCAAAGGTTTCTGCAATTGAAGAAGCAAAGGACTTAAATAATCTCTCACTCGATGAACTACATGGCTCTCTTATTGTATATGAGATGACAGTTAGTTGCAGCAAGTCTATTGAAAAGGAGAGTGCTTTCAAAGCATTCAAAAACATGAAATTGAATCCACAATCCGATGAAGAGAGATTCTCCGATGAAGAGCAAGCAAACTTTGTTCAAAAATTGAAAAGAGGAAAAGGAAAATACAATGGAAAGTTGCCATTGAAATGTTTTGAGTGGGCGCATTGGGCATTTTGCTTCAAAATGTCTTTACAAGGAGCATGTTGTGGTTCATCCACAACACACCCCAGAAGTGGGGACCCACCTTTGTTTTTGCAGGTTTTAGGGAAGATCTCAAAGACCCGGATGCTAAAAATGAAGAAGAGAAGAAAAATGCCTAAGTGTTGAAAGGGTCGCGAAATCGCGACATGTCGCGAAATCGCGACCTGTCTCTCCATCGCTGCAAAAAATTGAAATCTGTCGCGAAATCGCGACCTGTCTCTCCATCGCTACGAGTTGCCGAGAGGAAGCACAAGGTTGAAAGTGGTAGCGAATCGCTACCACTTCGTGAAGTGGAGGCTCGAAGGAAAAGTGGTAGCGAATCGCTACCACTTCGTGAAGCGGAGGCTCGAAGGAAAAGTGGTAGCGAATCGCTACCACTTCGTGAAGCGGAGGCTCGAAGGAAAAGTGGTAGCGAATCGCTACCACTTCGTGAAGCGGAGGCTCGAAGGAAAAGTGGTAGCGATATCGCTACCACTTCGTAAAGCAAAGGCTCGAGACCAAAGTGGTAGCGATATCGCTACCACTTCATCGAAGGAAGGCTCAGAACCAAAGTGGTAGCGATATCGCTACCACTTTTTGAAAGGAAGGCTCGGAACCAAAGTGGTAGCGATATCGCTACCACTTTTTTAAAAAGAAGGCAAAGCATAAGTCGGTAGCGATATCGCTACAACGAGCTACTGCGGGCGTACGGACCAAGAACATGTCGCGATATCGCGACATGTCACGATTTCGCGACATGTCGCGTTATCGCGGCTAGGAAACGGAAGAGGCCAAATGCAAATTCTGTCGGGATTTCCGCGGGAAAGCGTTACGAAAGGTGCAGGAGACGTAGGACACGTGGCGAAATGACGAGAACCGGAGTAACGTTTCATAACAACGATTCTCGGCGCGAGAGATCGAGCGTTACGATTGCATGCAAGGGTTAGAATACCAAAAGGCGGGAATTGAAGCGAAGGGTCCCGGGAGTCGAAACGAAGCGTCATGGAGCAGCCGAGAACGCGCGACAGAAAGGTCAAATAGCGAGAAATGTAGATGGATACGAGGGCTGGAGACTGTAACAAAAAAAAAGCATTACTTATTGAAATAAAGGATTTTTCTTTGGTAACACGACTTTTGTGTGTAAAATCAAAAGGAGATCGAAGCCAAAACTATTGTTTTACTGTCAATCTTTCCGTTGCATCATTTTGTCTTGTATCTATTTCGTTTACGCCATGGGATGGGTTACGATAGGTGGATGGTAGAATGATGCGAGTTATATTCTTTTCCTTAGAGTCTTGCATCCGATCTGATTAGATTGTGTGTTAGTACGGATCTGATCGGTTGGGTTGTTTTGGGGATTTCATCTCTTAACTTGGGATTTTGCGGGGAGGAGATCGTGAACCATTTTAATATCCTTCATTATTTTCCAGGTGATTCAAAATAACGGTTCTGTTTTATTCCTTGATATGCTTAATTTCATGTCAGAGACTAACACTGAAATAACAGAACTATTGAATAGAGATAAAATGAACAGGTTAACCTTAGAATAAATTGTGAATATTAGAACATCAAAAGGATTTTTGTTTATTTTTTTGATTAATCAAACAAGTCAAGATTATAAAGTTCATTAAGAATCAACAAAGGCCCCTTGTTAATAGCTATCTGCAGGATTTTGAGTTATTCTGGGATATATCAGTTGCATGTATTAAATTGAATTCATTTTTATATACGTAAAAGTTGTTTCACAAAGAAACTTGGAGAAATAATAAAAAGGAAGGAAAATAAAATAAATTATTTCTTTGCAAGAAAGAGTCTTTTGTTCGAGACTCTAAGTTGCGTGTTATTATTTGTAATATGACAAATTAACGCTCAACATTTTGGCGCTAGAAGGAGGGCCTTATGTATTGCTTTGCAATTTTGATTTGTTCTAACGATTAACGTGGGTAGTTTTGTTTCCACCTATTGTGCCTGCAGGTGTAACACCAGACATTTTATCCGCAAGCGAGTCGAGAAATCTTTTAGAGTCCTAGAGTTTCCAAGCTGGCCCAACTTTGAGTACATTGCTACTAGGTCTAAAACCACGGGGAAACTATCTTCCAAAGTCTTTCTCCCACTGCTAGGAGGCCGAAAAACAAAACATTAGAAGTCGAAATACCACCCAGTATACTTGAGTTAGGGATTTCTTTGGACTCAAGTACCTCTAGTGGGCCTGAACCCTTAAGTTCGGGTGGGATAGTAACACCAGTTGTATCTGTCTCCACGGTTCCGGGAGTTCCAATTGTTCCCACGGGGTTGACACCTTTGAATAACATGGCCCAACAACAACAACAACAACGACCACCTGCCCTTTGGTATGGTGCTCGAGTTCCCCTTTAGATATTCCCGGGGCGGTCCACGACTTGCCTAGAAACATTGAAAGGGGATTACCCAAATTCATTCATGATGGTCCAACAATAGCGAGAAGATCATGTCCAAATCTATAAAGATTACATGTTTAGGCAGGGGGTTACTCACGAGGATGTTGCTCGTCGAGTTTTCCCTGCTAGTCTAGACCACATTGCTAACGAATGGTATCGAAATTTGCCGACGGGGTCCATAACTTCATGGGCCCGGCTAGAAAGCTGCGTTCATAGGTCAATTCAGACAGTTAGTAGATCCCTCCATGACATACAATTTCTTCGTATCTTGCAAAAGACAAACCAATGAACCCATTCGAGCGTTCAATCAGAGATTTCAAAAGCTATATACGAATGTGACTCGTCACTTTGCGGTAGACCACGCAATTGCCTTGCAGCTATACTTCGGAGCCTTAGATCCTTTGACATCTTTGTTGACTAGAAGGAACCCTCGAGTTACAACCCTTCCTTTGGCTTATGCGAAACAATGACTCTCGAACAGCGAGATGAACCCGCCGGGCGCGGGATTGTCTCAATTGGTCGGGATGGGACAATATGGCCCATACGACCAATTTGCCATGATGAACCAGGTAGTAGCACCACAGGCTCCGATGTTGAACAACTTCCAAACACCCACCCAAGTTACGCCATTGTCGGGTTATCCGAATGCCGTTGTTCAAACACGAGTTTGATTCAAAATAACTCGATGGGTTTGCATGGGTTCGGTATGGGCAATAATCTGTTGACCATGTCGGGGTTTGCTCCAATTAACACGCCAAGCTCAGCGACTTATCCAACAATCACTCCCATTCAAAGTGTGAATCCAGGATGGAATCCACCTGCCCAAACTCAAGCCATTCAAAATGGGAATCCAGGATGGAATCCACCTACCCAAACTCAAGCCATTCAAAATGGGAATCCAGGATGGAATCCACCTGCCCAAACTCAAGCCATTGTACCCAGTCCAGAGGTGGCTAATGCAGCCAACACAGCTGGACCTGCAATTGCAGTGCCTCAACCACAAGGGTCCAAAGCGGCCATAGAAAACATGAAAGAAACGTTGGCCAAGGTGTTAGTAACAGTGGGGAATGTCAATAAAAAATTTGATCAGGCCATGGGCCATAACCGACCTCACAATCATAGAGGAAAAGGAATGTATAACACGCTGCCTAACAACGGGCGGGTACCCAATCCCGTTGCCAACCAGGTAGACATTTCGGAAGACTGTGGAGATGCGGGATCTTGTGATAATGATTGCCCGCACTGTGGCCACGTGAAACCGGAGTCTATGCTAACAGAGGTCATACATTCCCATGAAAGTGAAGAAGAGGAGGATGTAGAATTTTTTGGAAGCGAAGATGAAGAAGCTTTGGAAGTTCATGCAAATAAACGTTTTGGGAAAGCAAATCACAAATATTACACTAGGAGTTCTAAAGAGCCCAAAACTTCCTCTGCTCCTCCGAATAATCAATTACTCCCTCCTGACCCTAAAGGAGATGTCAATCCCCCTCCTCCATCGAAGGTCGAAAAGTCTAAGATGATGCAAAACTTGCCAAATCTAGAAAAGCTCACTTACGATTTGGTGGAAGATATGAAGAAGAATAGGGCCAATGTATCGATGTATGACATGGCCCGATTATTAGGCCAAGAAGTGAGTTCACCAAAAGGATTAAATCCATCTGCACAAGTTCATGAAGCTAAAAGTGCTGAGTCCCAAGTGGTTGTACAAAAAGAAAAACGAGATATACCTCCCTTTTTGGTAACCATTAGAATTGCAAGTAAAAACTTGCACAATTGTTTAATAGACTCAGGGGCCTCGGCTACTATCATGCCCTTAGAAATCTGTAAAATATTGGGACTTACACCAAAGCCTTCTAGGAGCGGGGTGGTGCGGTTGGACGGAGTCAACCATGGAGGCGATGGGAGAGGTGGGTGATGTGCATATTCAAGTCAATTCAGAACCCGAGTTCAACGGCGCATAGACATATTGGTGCTCGATATTCCTATCAAATATGGCATGGTATTGGGAAGAGATTGGAGTAAGAACCTAAACGGTTACATTGTGACAGACTCTTCACACATGTGGCTGCCTTGGAGGGGAGTGGCCAATCAAATTCGAATTGACGAGTGAACCCCGACTCAAAGAGATGATCACGGATTACAACAAGCCGAACGAGATCCGAGTACATTGAAGCTGAGTTGGGAGCATACTTGTTTGGACATAGAAGCACTCGAAAATACCCATGATGAAAGGATGGGGCACAACTTTACTTGAAGGACATCAAGACATTTGGACCTTGAGATTTGATGGATCCGAGGTCCGGACAAGGAGCGAGGAGCCGGTGTTGAATTGTCATGCTCGGACCGAGGAGCCTATATTCGCTGCATACGGACTACGGTTCCCCGCCACCAACAATATGGCGAGAATATGAGGCTTTGATTCTTGGACTACAGCTGGCCATTCGGAAGAAAATTAAATATATCAAAGTCCTTGGTGATTCGAAACTGGTGGTGAAACAAGTGAGGGGACAATACATATGCAAAGACAGGCGGCTCAGGCTTTACCGAACTAGGGTCGGAGATTTAATAGATGAGTTTGACGCCTTTAACATTTCTCTGATCTCGAGAAAGGGCAATCGTCTGGCAGACTCCCTAGCTGTGGCGACGAGTATGTTGAAGCCCAGTGGACCATAAGAAATGCAAGAAGTTCTCTATAGAGTTGGTCCCTTGTCCCTCGATACCAGATAATGTTACGAACTTCCAAGTATTTGATAGTGACAGGCACATATTTCATTTTGTCACTAATTATGGTATATTTGAAAAGCAGTACATAGATGAAGAAGAAAGGGACGTAGAGGAGGTAGTTTCGAAAGATAAAAATCCTGTAAAAAACAACAGGATGCATGATGAGATAGCTTCATTAGAAAAAATCTTTGATATCGGATGCAAACCAAGAAAAGGTAAAAGGGTTCCATCTCCTGGAGAGGCCTGTGATTTGGTTAACATTGGAAGTGCAAAAAATCCCTGGGAGGTATTCATAGCAAAAGCATGTACCAAGCAGGAGAAGGATTCCATAGCAAATGCATTAAAAGAATACATAGATTGCATTGCTTGGAGTTATAAGGAGTTGAAAACCTATGATCAAAATGTCATAATGCACACGATTCCACTGAAGCCCGAGTCCAAGCCCTTCAGGCAAAGACAAAGGCGAGTTAATCCATTATTAGAACCCTTGATAGAGAAAGAGGTGAAGCGACTGTTAGAAGCTAAGATCATCTTTCCCGTTAGGCATTCCACGTGGGTTGCTAACCTAGTCCCTGTGAGGAAAAAGAGTGGAGAAATAAGGTTGTGCATTGATTTCAGAAATCTCAATAAGGCATCCCAAAAGGACAACTACCCGTTACCCACCATCGATGAAATACTCCAAAAGGTAAACGGGTCGGAGATGATGTCATTCCTGGATGGTTATTCGGGATATAATCAGGTCCTTATCCATCCTAGTGATAGGATGAAGGCCGCTTTACGACAAAATGGGGCACCTTTGCATACGGGAGAATGCCCTTCGGACTATTGAACGCGGGTGCCACTTTCCAGCGAGCTATGGATTTTGCTTTTAAAGGGCTTATTGGTAAGTGCATCATTGTTTACGTCGATGACATTCCTGTATTTTCTAAGAACGAGGGAAAGCCATGTCGGGGATCTTAAGAAAGTCTTTCAAAGATGCGGGGAACATGGTATATCTCTCAACCCAAAGAAGTGCATCTTCGGGGTAACGAAGGAAAAGCTGTTGGGGCATATAATATCTAAGTATGGAATTTCCATTGACCCTAAGAGAATAGAAGCCATACAGAAAATTCCTCGTCCCAATAGCAAGAAGGGGTTGAGATCATTTTTTGGAAAGATCAATTTTGTCAGAAAATTTATCATAGATTTTGCGAGAGATAGCAAGACCTTTGAACGACATGCTAAAGAAAGAGGTCCGGATCATTTGGACGAGATGAAAGGATAGAGGCTTTTGATAATATCAAGGATGCGATTTCTAAAGCCCCGGTTTTGGTGAGTCCCGATTATACGAAGCCTTTCTATATCTACACATTTGCTTCAGATCACTCCTTTGCGAGTGTTTTAACTCAGAAGAGTGAAGGCAGCATTGAAAATCCCATTGCTTTCCTGAGTAGTCCTCTCAAAGATGCGAAACTGAGATATTCTACCCTAGATAAGCAAATGTATGCGTTGGTTAAGACTGTAAAAAAGTTCAGGCACTACATAGTCCACAATAGGGTCTTTGCTATCGTCCCAGATCCTGCTGTCAAAGCCATGTTCGTTCAGAATGAATTAGGTGAGAAGCGTGGTAAGTGGGTTTCAACTTTGCAGGAATTTGATCTGGAGATTCAATCGATGAAGATAGTACGGGGGCAAGGGTTAGCTAAGGCAATCGCAGAGCAGGATCTCGCAATCCCTTGTCAACATTATGAAGTCGTTGATGTAACCAAGGAGGAGTGGTATGCGGATGTGGTGTACTATCTACTAAATGGTAGGTGTCCATCATTTTTGAATGCTACTCAGCACAAAGCCTTGCGTTTGAAGTCTGCTAATTTTCTAGTTAGATCTGGCACATTATACAAAAAGAACCATGAAGGTATTTACCTTCGTTGCGTTGATCAAGAGGAGGCAGTGCGAATTCTCGAAGAGTTTCATGGTAAACATGGGACAGGGCATGGGGCTGCTAATGCCACAGCCCATCAAATCCTTCGAGCCGGTTATTATTGGCCTCAACTATTCAAGGATGCCCATTCTCATGTGAGGTCATGTCACATATGTCAAGCTGCAGCCAATAGAGATAGAAACGCTTCCATGCCTTTACAGATCCGTAATCGAGTCCAGACCTTTCGCGCAATGGGGCCTGGATTTTATTGGGATTATCAGCCCCAATTCCTCCGATGCTCACAAGTATATTCTGACGGCTACGGACTATTGCACGAGATGGACCGAAGCTATCCCCACAAAGAATGCTACTGGCGAGAGGTGGTCATTAAATTTTTAGAAGATAACATTGTCACTAGATTCGGGATGCCTAATTCCATCGTAAGTGATAATGGTTCGGCCTTTTCCTCTCTAGAGTTTGCTAATTGGGCATTTGATAACAGCGTGAGTTTAAAGTTCTCCTCCAATTATTACCCTCAAGGTAACGGATTGGCCGAGTCATCCAATAAGAATCTGTTGACTGTCATAAAAAAATTGTTGGAAAGGAATCCGCGGGACTGGCACAATAAGCTTAAGTTGGCCCTTTGGGCTGACAGAATCAGAGTCAAAGAAGCAATAGGGACATCTCCTTACCATCTGGTTTATGGACAAGATCCCATTTTTCCTGCAAATCTCAGATTACAAACGCTGCACTTCATGAAAGATTATTTTGGAACTAACGATAAACTTGAGTCTAGACTAACGCAATTAATGCGCTTGGATGAAAAAAGGGATGAAGCTATGCTTCATTTTAGTAAACACCAAGACATTGTAAAAATATGGTTTGACAAAAGGTCTAAGGCCAAGGCGTTTAAAATTTCAGATTTAGTGCTGTTATGGGACAAAAGACATGAGAAGAAGGGGGAACATGATAAATTTGATTACCTTTGGTTAGGTCCCTACCAGATTTCAGAGATCCTAGGTGAAAATAGTTTTAGACTTAAAACCTTGGATGGAAAGGATTTGGCACTACCTATCAATGGGTTGCACTTGAAGCATTACTTTCAAGCATGAGGTAGTTGGGCTTTGTATTATATGTAATAACTCTGTAATTTCTTGCTTTCATTTTTCATGTTTAGGTGTGTATTATTTTTTTTGTTTTGACATGTCTAAGCTTTGTATTAATGTTGTGATCTGTTTCTTTGTGTGCAGATTTGATACTTAAGTGTGTGTTTCGGGAGATATCTAGTTTTGTGTCAATGCTGTAATTTAGTTTTTTTGATGTGCGGATTTGATATGTTAGTATGTATTCATTTTTTTGTTTCAGGTTTTTCTTGTATTAATGTTGGGTTTTTGCGTTTGTGTGCAGGTTGGACATTTAGGCGGTGGTGTTCCTTTGATTTCCTTTTCATTGCCTTATAAAAAAAAAAAAAAAGAAAAAAAAAGGGGGAATAAAAGCTAGATGTTGAACACATGCCTAAGATTGGGAGAATATGAAACATTGGAATCATGTTGTAAAAGCTCCACATGTAACACAAACAGTTAAATTAGATCATTTGAAGCTTGTGATGCATGAAAAAGTCAGTTTTGCATGACAAATCATCTCATTTGCAATTCAAGAAATAATGCATTCATGTTCCATCTCACTTTTCATACATTTCACCGTAGTGGCATATGCATCTTAGGTGCAATTCATTTGAGTATGTTGAATCCTCTTAGGGTTATGTTATAACATAAATTTAAGTAAATCCTAAGGTTGGAAACCGAGTCTTGAAGTATCTAGGACCAAGCACGTTTCATACATTAAAAGGGATCTTGAGCAAAATGATCAAAACCTAACTTGGAGGAAAAGGTTGGGCGAAAATGGTTTTCATGTCTATCCTATTATGCAACATGATCCTAAAAACGAGTGGTTTTGACCACTTCCATAGAGCTTAAAGCCTAAAATCGGAGTAGTAAGGATAGGGTTAAATTCTCATCTCGGTTGGTTGAGAATCTAATTCCCCAAAGCTTTGATTGGACCCACATGGAGTAGTAAGGATAGGGCATAAATTCTCATCTCGGTTGGTTGAGAATCTGATTCCCCAAAGCTCTTATGTTTCATTTCGTATTAAGTCTTAGATTGTAAGGATCGTACTATTTGTCCTCTGCAAAGGATGGGTAGTCATCCCCAAGGTCTAAGTAACAAGATTAATATTTTCCATTTACATTTAAAATCTTGGGTTGTAAGGATCGTACTATTTGTCCCTAACCAGGATGGGTAGTCATCCCCAAGGTCCAAGAAGTAAAATAAATAAATTTTTCCCATCTCATCCCTATATTGGATTGTAAGGATCGTACTACTTGTCCTCTGCAAGGGATGGGTAGTCATCCCCAAGGTCCAAAGAAATGAAGATAAGTTTTGGATTATGGGGTTAGATAGGCCCATGCATGGCATCATGTCTTGCCTAAAAAAAAAAACAAGACCACTGATTGTCTAGAGGGTTAGACTAGCATGACCATTTCTTCCATAATTGGTTTAGTTATTTTGCTCAAAGTGAGGTAAAGAATTCTAAATCAGAATAGTAAGGATAGGGTTAAACTCTCATCTCGGTTGGTTGGGAGTCTGATTCCCCAAAGTTCCGATTTCACATCCACTTGCACATGGGTTCAAGATAGTAGGGACTCATAACCAACTTTGGGATATAATGAACCGTTCACTAGTGGATCCTAAGAGGGTTTGGCGAGTCTTGAATGTTTGCACATAATACTACAAGAGTGACTATACATTTTCTCATGGCATATTCAGTAGGATACGCAAATCATTCACAATTTCGCATATGCATTCATGCAAAACCGATGATGGAATGTGGATCAAATTCAAATGATAAGGAAAGGAATTCATTGCACACACCGAGCTAGTACTTGATGATTATGATAATTCATGTACTTCTGATTTTGGGCATTAGTTATATTGATTATGGGCTAACCCATGTTTTCAAATTTGTGATTTGTGTTAGGTTGGGTTCTTACTAAAATGCTCAAGAGCATTTGACAGATGAGTCGCCATTTGTTGTGGTTCATCCACAACACACCCCAGTGGGGACCCACCTTTGTTTTTGCAGGTTTTAGGGAAGATCTCAAAGACCCGGATGCTAAAAATGAAGAAAAGAAGAAAAATGCCTAAGTGTTGAAAGGGTCGCGAAATCGCGACATGTCACGAAATCGCGACCTGTCTCTCCATCGCTGCAAAAAATTGAAATCTATCGCGAAATCGCGACCTGTCTCTCCATCGCTACGAGTTGCCGAGAGGAAGCACAAGGTTGAAAGTGGTAGCGAATCGCTACCACTTCGTGAAGTGGAGGCTCGAAGGAAAAGTGGTAGCGAATCGCTACCACTTCGTGAAGCGGAGGCTCGAAGGAAAAGTGGTAGCGAATCGCTACCACTTCGTGAAGCGGAGGCTCAAAGGAAAAGTGGTAGCGAATCGCTACCACTTCGTGAAGCGGAGGCTCGAAGGAAAAGTGGTAGCGATATCGCTACCACTTCGTAAAGCAAAGGCACGAGACCAAAGTGGTAGCGATATCGCTACCACTTCATCGAAGGAAGGCTCAGAACCAAAGTGGTAGCGATATCGCTACCACTTTTTGAAAGGAAGGCTCGGAACCAAAGTGGTAGCGATATCGCTACCACTTTTTTAAAAAGAAGGCAAAGCATAAGTCGGTAGCGATATCGCTACAACGAGCTACTGCGGGCGTACGGACCAAGAACATGTCGCGATATCGCGACATGTCACGATTTCGCGACATGTCGCGTTATCGCGGCTAGGAAACGGAAGAGGCCAAAAGCAAATTCTGTCGGGATTTCCATGGGAAAGCGTTACGAAAGGTGTAAGAGACGTAGGACACGTGGCGAAAATGACAAAACCAGAGTAACGTTTCATAACAACAATTATTGGCCGTAGAGATCGAGCGTTACGATTGCATGCAAGGATTAGAATACCAAAAGGCGGGAATTGAAGCGAAGGGTCCCGGGAGTCGAAACGAAGCGTCATGGAGCAGCCGAGAACGCACGACGAGAAGGTTAAATAGCAGAAATGTAGATGGATACAGGAGGCTGGAGACTGTAACAAAAAAAAGCATTACTTATTGAAATAAAGGATTTTTCTTTGGTAACACGACTTTTGTGTGTAAAATCAAAAGGAGATCGAAGCCAAAACTATTGTTTTACTGTCAATCTTTCCGTTGCATCATTTTGTCTTGTATCTATTTCGTTTACGCCATGGGATGGGTTACGATAGGTGAATGGTAGAATGATGCGGTTATATTCTTTTCCTTAGAGTCTTGCATCCGATCTGATTAGATTGTGTGTTAGTACGGATCTGATCGGTTGGGTTGTTTTGGGGATTTCATCTCTTAACTTGGGATTTTGCGGGGGAGGAGATCGTGAACCATTTTAATATCCTTCATTATTTTCCAGGTGATTCAAAATAACAGTTTCTGTTTTATTCCTTGATATGCTTAATTTCATGTCGGAGACTAACACTTGAAATAACGGAACTATTGAATAGAGATAAAATGAACAGGTTAACCTTAGAATAAATTGTGAATATTAGAACATCAAAAGGATTTTTGTTTATTTTTTTGATTAATCAAACAAGTCAAGATTATAAAGTTCATTAAGAATCAACAAAGGCCCCTTGTTAACAACTATCTGCAGGATTTTGAGTTATTCTGGGATATATCAGTTGCATGTATTAAATTGAAATTCATTTTTATATACGTAAAAGTTGTTTCACAAAGAAACTTGGAGAAATAATAAAAAGGAAGGAAAATAAAATAAATTATTTCTTTGCAAGAAAGAGTCTTTTGTTCGAGACTCTAAGTTGCGTGTTATTATTTGTAATATGACAAATTAACGCTCAACAGAGCACTTAGATGATGATGGTGAGAGTCACAAGAACAAGGAGTACAAAAAGAAAGCTTCAATATTTAGCAAGAGATTCTCAAGGAGAAAGGTTTTGATGACACATGAAGATAGTGATTCTTCAGATTAGAGCATAGATGATTCAAATGAAGAGGCTACTGAAGTCCTCTTTATGGATATTGAAGACAAATCCAATTTAAATGCAAACAAAGAGGATGATGAATCTGAAATTGATTTTGAGGAAGAGCTTGCAATAGCATTGGAACAATATGAAATTGAGAGAAAGAGAAACAAAAGGATAAATGAAAAGATCAAGGAGCTAAACAAACTCAATGAAGACTCGTTGATGCAACATGAAGAGTCAAAAAGATTTGTTGACCAAAATATTTCAGATTTAGAGGAGTCCAATAATGTGGCTACAAAAATGATACAAGACTTAAAAGTTCAAGTTGAAGAGTCCAAGAAAATAATAGATGATCTTAAGAATCGGGTATGTGAAAAATCTGATTTGTGTTGCAAACTAAAAGAGGAGATTGTTACTTTGAGAAAGCAACTTGAAAAGGCTAATTTGGATTTGAGCACTAATTTTAAATTTCAAAAAATTTCTAATCAGCTTTATGAGCTTATTGGTAGTCAAAGATACACCAAAATCAAGTTTGGTTTGGGGTTTGATGAAGGTGAAAGTTCATATGTTGCCAAAGATGCAAAATCAGTTGGTGAAAGCTTGAAGAATGAGAAACCCATTGTAGAGCAACCCCAAGGAGATAAAAAGAAAGAAGAAAAGGTTTCAAATCAGACCAACAATATAAATATGCCTTATCATACCATAAAGACCAGCAATGATGAGTTTCAAAAGGTAAAACATCAAATGGGAAGAGCAGCTAGGAGTTTCAATTCATGGCATCAAGTTCAATACAAGTATACTCCTTCCTTTTCTGGTTATTGTTTTAAGTGCAATACTTATGGTCACAAGATGATGGATTGTAGGCTTAATGTTAGGCCTAAGAGCTTTTTTAGTCACAACTCATTTGCTCCTCTCATTGATTTTCATGTTGAGTGTTACAAGTGTAATAACTTTGGTCACATTGCTAGAGATTGCAGAACTATTTTTGTGACTAATCAAATGTAGGATAGAAGTAGCAACAAGCCTCCAAAGGTGCAAAAAAATAAATCCATGATGCGCAAAGACCATTTTCCCAAGAAGGCCATGAGGTATGAGGAAGATAAAAAATCAGAAAACAAGCCCAATATGACATGGGTTGAGAAGGGAAAGTCAAAACAGGAAGACATTACTAAGCATGATTCATTGATTGTTCAAACCGCTTTCAAGGCATAAAGAAAGGCTACATCTTGGATCATTGATAGTGGATTCTCTAGTCACATGATTGGAGATAGAAGGCAACTTACAAGATTGCAAGATTATGATGGTGGTTCAGTAAATTTTGGCAACAATAACAATGCAAAGATTATGGGTAAAGGTATGGTCAACATCAACAATGGTAAAATCACTTCTCATGATGTTATTTTTGTTGATGGCCTCAAGCATAATATTTTGAGTGTTAGCCAAATGTGTGATAGTGGTAAAAATCACAATCAGATGGTTGTGAGATTAGATGTGCTATGAGTGGTAAAATATTGGCAAAGGCTACAAGAACTTCAGGAAATTTATACAATATTTGTAGTGCAAATGAGAAAACATGCTTGGTTGGACAAGTTGATGATAGTTGGTTATGGCACAAGAGGTTGGCCATATTAACTTTGATAGCTTGGTTAAGATCAGCTCCAAGAATTCAATAAGACATCTTCCAAAGTTGACTAAGCCAAACAATAGCATATGCGCATCATGTCAACAAGGCAAGTAAACCAAATCATACTTCAAAACTAAGGAATATTCTACAACAAGGCCTTTGGAGCTTGTGCATACCGATGTGTGTGGTCCTATGAGGACTAAAGGAAATAATGGTGAGAGGTATTTAATTTTGTTTATTTATGTTTATTCTAGACTAACATGGGTATCTTTCATGAAGGAGAAATCAGAGGCTTTTATTTGTTTCAAAGTGTTTAAGGCTATGGTTGAGAATGATACAGGAAAGAGGATAAAATGCTTGAGATCCGATAGAGGTGGTGAGTTCACTTCTAGTGAGTTTGATAATTTTTGTCATGAGCATGGTATTAGAAGACAACTTTCAGCAGTAAGAACACCTCAACAAAATAGGGTGATTGAGAGAAAGAATAGAACAATACAAGAAATGGCTAGAACAATGCTTAATGATTCACAGGTTGCAACTAGATTTTGGAAGGACGCAATGCATACATCAGTATACATAAAAAATAGGTGCATGCTTAGATTTCATAGCCATATGACACCCTATGAACCATTGACAGGAAAGAAAGCTTCAATTAAGCATTTCAGAGTATTTGGGTCCAAGTGTTACATAAGGAGAGATGAGTACAATCTTGGCAAGTTTGAAGATAGAGCAGATGAGGGGATTTTCCTTGGCTACTCCACCAAAAGAAAGGCTTATAGATGCTTCAACAAGAAGCTTGGAAAATTTGTAGAAAGTGCAAATGTGAGGGTTGATGAAGGACATGTTCCCAAAGTTGATCTTGAGGAGTCTTCACCATCACAGTTTGAACCATATGAGGAAGAAGAAGTGCAAGATGAAAACAAGAAAGTTTCAGAAGGAGAAGAACAAAGTGAAGCTACCAAGTCAACTCTAAAATACATCAAGAAGATTCATCCAATGGATCAAATCATAGGTGATCCAACACAAGGTGTGCAAACAAGGAGAAAATTGGTAAGACCAAATGAGCAAAGTCACTTTTCATTGTTATCACAAGTTGATCCTAAATATTTTATTGAAGCTTCTAAGGATAATAGTTGGAATCATGCTATGGAAGAGGAGATTAATAAAATTGAAAAGAACAAAACTTGGGAATTGGTTCCAAGACCAATGAACAAAAATGTAATAGGAGCCAAGTGGGTGTTTAGAAACAAGCTCAATGAGGATGGCAAAGTTGTTCGAAATAAGGCAAGATTAGTGTGCAAGGGGTATGATCAAGTTGAAGGTATTGATTTTGATGAAAATTTTGCTCCTGTTGCTAGATTAGAAGCCATTCGAATGTTTCTTTCTTTTTTTGTTCATAAGAACTTTAAGGTTTATCAAATGGATGTGAAATCTGCTTTTCTTAATGGCAATTTGGAAGAGGAAGTTTATATGGAGCAACCTGAAGGATTTTAGCTTGGGGATGAGAACTATATTTGCAGGTTAAAGAAGGCTTTGTATGGGCTCAAGCAAGCCCAAAGAGCATGGTATGCAAGTTTGGATAAGTATATTTTGCAGCAAGGCTTCTAAAAGAGTAAGGTTGATAGCAACTTGTACTTCAAAGTTGTTGATTCCCATCAGCTAGTGATTGTTGTTTATGTTGATGATATTATTTTTGGTGGAAGAAAAGATAGTATGTGTCATAATTTTTCTACTGCTATGCAAAGTGAGTTTGAGATGTCTATTATTGGATAGTTTTCTTATTTTCTTGGTCTACAAATTGCTCAACTTGATAGAGGCATTTTCATTTCACAATCAAAATATGTCAAGGAAATATTGAAAAAGTTTAACATGGAGGATTCTCAACCTATGAGTACACCTATGGTAACCGGATGTAAGCTAAGTAAGGATGATGAGTCTCCTCTTGTTGATCAAACACTCTATAGGTCTATGATTGGAAGTTTATTATATCTAACTGCTTCTAGGCCTGATATTTTGCAAGTTGTTTGTATGGTTGCTAGATTTTAGAGTGCACCCAAAGAAACACATGTGAAAGCTGTTAAGAGGATTTTCAGATATCTCAAGGGGACTATGGAATTTGGATTATGGTATCCAATAGGAAAATACTTCACACTTATAGCCTACACAGATGCATATTGGGCAGGATGTGTTGATGATCGGAAAACACTAGTGGTGGTGCTTTCTATCTTGGTGACATGCTTGTTTCTTGGCATAGCAAGAAGCAAGACTCATTATCACTCTCTACTGTTGAATCTGAGTATATTGTTGCTGCATAATTTTTTAATCAAGTGCTTTGGATGAAACAAATGCTTGTAGACTTGGGTATTCATATTGGTGAGCCTATCTCTCTTCTTTGTGACAATACTAGTGCTATTAATATTTCCAAGAACCCAGTTTTACATTCAAGGACTAAGCACATAGATATAAGGTATCATTTATTGAAGGAGAAGGTTTCTAATGGTCTGGTTGCTTTGGATTTTGTGCCTACAAAGCAACAAGTTGCTGATATATTCACTAAGCCATTGCCTATGGAGACATTTGAGCATTTGAGACAACTCTTGGGAGTTGTTTCTTCTCCATCTCACTAGATATTTTTGTTGGTGCACATCCTCAGGGGGATCTTCTTATGACCTTATTTTATGCTCCTATTTCTGATATTTCATGTTCATATTTGCTGATGTATGCTTGAGGATGATGGTTGTAGAGTTTGGTGTTGTTCGGGTTGATCGGTTGTTGCCTAGTTCCTTGGAAACTTCTTGTAGTTTGGTGAGATTTTGTTGGGTATATATTTTCTGTTGTAGCTACTATATTTTCATGTTTAATATCAGTTCATATCAGATATATATCAGTTATTTTCACAACAACAAGGTTTAGTATTGTTTGATGCATTCTATGGTACCTGGTTGTAGTGTTGTGCGAGCTAGTGGCACTGTATCTTGTGTAGAACTTCTTTGGGGTATCTTGTAATATTTCCCATTGATTTTTCAATAACTACACTCTGTTATTTCATATTCACATCAGTTTCAAGTGTCTTGGTGCTTTGGTTCAGGGAGAATTGTAATGTTTATCATGTTTTTAGATGCACTAGTTGCCCTTTGTCATTGATTGTCAAAGGGGAAGAGAGTTGGATAATATGCTGCTCTTTGCTTTTAGATCTATATGGTTGGTGTTAGGGGGAGAAATTTTATGTTGTTTTAGGTGTGAGATATTTTTAAGAATGTTGCACTTCTTGGTTTGTGCTTTACAGGCTTTATAGGACCTTCTTGTTGCCTATTTCATGGTCTTGGTTGTTGTAGTTTATCTACTATTTATTTGGTGTTTCCAACAATGCCAAAGGAGGAGATTTTTGAGAATTTGAGGTGTTTTCATTGTTGTCAACACTTCTAATTTTTCTCCTAGTTGGCATCCTATTCATCATGGTGATTATGCTGCAGTTTGGGCAATGTTGCAAAATGTTGTGTGTATTTGAACACACCTTTTACAGAGACTTTGGAGGTATAATTTGTGGTTATTGCATATCTTATTTCTCTTGGTTTTATGTTTATGGAACATTTATTTATGTAAAGGTGATATAAGGTTGCATTTGTATTTTCTATGTGCCTTGGTGCTATATTGTAACATTCAACATTTATTTATTTCCACTATGTCATCTCCAAGTTCCTTGGAATGTGTTCCCAAACTTAGGAATGGAGGGAAAATTGATTTTAATTATTTTATAATGCATCAGAAGGGTTAGGAATTATTTCCAATATTTATTGGAATTTATTTTGTGGTGCAAAAATGGAAATATGCTAATTGGGGTGTTCAAGTTGTTGTGGGACCCACTTTATGACATCCGTCATAGTGGTGTAAGGAAAGAATATTTTGCTGCACTATTTTTGTGGGATTTTGGAGATATGGGACGTGATAATTTCTAAATTAGTGTTTATACACTTTGGAATATTATTTTTGTTGTGTAAGAGCATCTCCACTTTGATTGACAGCTGGTGTGTGTGTGTAGTGGTGCTGGCAACAATTTCTTTTTTGGAAAATTAGAAATTTCCTCAACTTGGGCATGATTTTTTGAGTGATTTTCTACTCATGGTTTTGGAAAACATTTATGGATTCTATACATATCATTTCTCTATAAATTCAGTGTTTGAGATGGTGGTATTATGGAGTTTTTGTTGAGAGTAACAGGGTGCTGCTGGAATGCTGCCAAAATTTTTGTAGAAGACATAAGTGTATAGATTTTAGCATGCAGGTTTGGGAACCTATTGTGGATGGAGAGAGAATCATTTTGATATGTTTATTGCAGGTGTTGGATCATATTTGACAGAAAAATCATTTTGCAGTGGTTGGGTGTACGAGTTGGTTTGCGACAGTTGTTGTTGGTTTTGAGCTTGTAGGCTTGTTAGAGCTTGCTTTTACTGGAAGCATTTTTATGCTTTATTTTTCATCATCTTATTATTATTTTGATATGATATAGGTGGTTTGCAGCCCTCCTTCTGTTGTGGCAGAGAAAATTTAGTGTATTTCATTTTGAGGCTTGTTCTATGCAGTAGTCATAGCAAGCATTTCTCTTTGGGAGGTTTTTTACCCTTGTGGTTTTCCTCCGACATATCATGTGTTGTGGGTTGTTTCTATTGCATATATGTTTCTGCTATACATGAGTTTATTTATGTTTTAAATCATATTTCAAATTGGAAATTAAAGTTTTAAATTGCACAGATTCATCCCCCCTCTCTGTGCCATTGTTATACTAACAATCCATTACCTATTGATTTAACCCCTTCATCAAAAGCACCACTGGTAGCACCCTCTTTTATAGATTTAGGGTATGTTGAGTAGGACACATTAGTTTAGAGTGCTTTAGCTTTACATGATGAGGTGAGTGTCAATTTTGAATTAGATTTGGATTCTAATGTTTCTTTTCCATAAAGTGCATATGATTCTTCTTTAGTTCGTCCAACACCCAAGTGATTTAAGGAAATTTTGAAGAATGCTCAACCTATTATATCCGTAGAGAAAATTTAGAAGGCTTCTTCTTGAGTATTTTTCTCCAAGATTGCCCATTCTTGGAATCCTCTTATATATTCTCAAGCTAAGAGATGACCAGAGTGAAAACATGCTATGCTTGCAGAGTATGAGCCCTTGATGAAAAATAGGACATGGAAAATCATTTCTCTTTTGGAAGGGAAGAATGTAGTTGGATGCAAATTATTCTATAGGACCAAGTATCCTTCATATGGTTAGGTGGAGAAGCACAAGTTATGCCTTGCTACTAAAGGATTATCTCAACAAAAGGGAGTTTATTTTTAAAAGATATTTTCTCTAGTGGTTAGGATGGACTCAGAATGATTCTCTCTATAGCTACCTCATATGGATGGAAGGTACATCAGATGGATCTAAAGATCCCATTTCTACATGATGAGCTTCAAGAGGATAAATTCATGTAGTAACCACTTGGATTTAAGCTCGAGGACCTCCTTTGGTTTGGTGATTGAGTAGGCCCTTACATGGACTTAAGTAGGCACCTCGAGTTTGGTTTGAGAAGATTCACTCTTTTTTCCTTAGTTGTGGGTTAACATGATGTTTACATCAAATATTAGTATGGGGAGACTTTGGTGATTGTATTTTATGTTGATGATATTCTCATTACCAATAACTCTACTACTTTGATACAGGATATGAATTCATGGCTTTGTTCGACCTTTAATATAATAGATTTGGGGTTCCAACACTACTTATTGGGTATTCATTAATAGATAGATTATAGATTCACCATTTCATAGCCCAAGTATGCATTGGATAATTTTTATCATTTAAATATGGAAGTTTGCAAGCCCACTTGGACTCCTTTTGCTTTAGGTCCAAATATTTTGGTTTATTGTACTACTACTTTAGTGGATGCTACTTTATATCAGTATCTTATGGGTGGACTTTTCTATATTACTCACACAAGACCTGATATAGCTTTTGTTATTAACTATTTTTCTAAGTACATGTAGGCATCCCTATAGAGTCGTTAGACCACAACTAAGAGGATTCACAAGTACATCTGAGGGACTTATCATATAGATATTCATTACTCAATTAGCTTCCCTCTGATTCTAATAGGATATTCATATTATAATTAGGTCAATGATTTGAATGAACAATGATCTACCATAACCTTTTTGTTTTATTTGGGACTTGACCTTGTTTCTTGGTGTTCTAGATGTGAATCCACTATATCTCAGTCTTCTACTAAAGATGCATATTATGCTACCAATGAGGCAACTAAGCATCTTGGTTGATGCTTATGATTTTGGAGGAGATTGACATTCCTCAATTTTTCTAGTCACTTTTTGGTGTGATATTTAGAGCACCATCCAACTTGTCCATAATCCAGTGTTTCATCAATGGACCAAGCACATAGAGATTTAGATGCACTTTGTGAGATGTCTTCATGCATGTGGGATGCTTAATTTAGTCTTTTTACCTTCAGTAGAGTAGGCAATGGATATCCCAACCAAGCTCATACTCGAGGTTATTTTTATGCATATGTAGGAGCTACTTGGTGTAGGAGAGTGTCCCTTAAGTGTTGGATTTCATAATATTTTTTACAAATGAACTAAAACAAACTATGAACTCAAATTTTATACATAAAATAAAAATTGAATGAAAGAATAATTTAGGGGGTGCTTGTAAGCACCATAAATAAATGGTATCCATAGATAATATTGCACAACACTCCTATAAGAAATGAGGAGTGTGAGGGCGGTATTTATAGCAATATCAAAACCCCTAATTATGTCATAAGGTTTAAAATAAGCCAAAATAACAAGTGGGATTTAGGTTAATTACAAGTATTAAATGAGGTTTAACAATAACAAGGTTAACCATGGCCTATTGGGATTACATAAAAATTAATAAAATATTGCATATTGAAATTCCCTTAAGCCTACCAATACATCGCACAATGTTGGCTCTTGGACATGAATTGGATTACAAATTCAAAACCACCACAATATCTAAACTAAGGGACCAAGAAGAGAAGACATTAGTGACAATAATATCTCCTCCCCATAATGGATGCTCTAGTGGGTCTTTGTAGTTGAGGCAGATCCATCCGAATCTCCCTCATCATCTAAAAGGCATCCACCTTGCTTCAAGAACTTAACTTTAATATTTTGTAGATTTAGTATATAATTCTTTGTAGGATAGCCCTCTCTTTTATAATATTCATAAGTGGTCTTTGATTTCTTTTAAGACTTGGCCTTGCCCATGGGATTTTGGGTCTTAGCCTTCTTAGATTAGAATTCCTTTGCATAAGCCTATATTTTAGGAGTTTCACCACCATAATTATGCATTGCAACCTAAAAGGAAATGAGGAGAGGAAAAAGCTAATTAAAAGTGAGTTTTTAGGATTCCAAGAACATAGAAATCATATGAACTATTAGGTTCAACATCTAAAAGGAGAGGAAAATTAGAAAGGACAATATTAATGTGTTCTTCATAATATTTCTTCTTGCCTCCAAAAGATGTAATATTTGCATTTAATGCCTTGAATCTTATAATATAGTTCTCAATGTTATCAAAATCAACTAGCTTAAGAGAAGAAAGATCTAATTCCAAGTGATTTAATTAAGTAGTATTAACCTTTCCAAAAATTTCATGCAAATTTGACCATACCTTGATAGGGTCACTCTCTTATTTGATATGGAAAAGCAACTTTGGTTCAATCAGTAAGGAGAAAAAACATAGAGTCTATTTTGCATTTTGGTATTGAGTTTCATCATCAATAACAACTTCTTTATCCTCTTAAAATATGCACCACATGTTCTTACTTCATAGCAAACCGATCATTTGAGTTGAAAAAATACTCTAGTTTTTCCCATCAAGATGAGTAAATAGGGATTTATGGTCCACCTTATATAATATAGTCCCTAACACCATATTAGGTTTATAATCTAATGCCACTAGTGCATAGAGCTAAAAATATTGTGTGATTTGAAAAAGGGTCTCAAAATGCTTCTATATACAAAAGTTATGGCCTTCAAAATATTTTTCCTAATGGACCCAAAAAAAAATTAAAGGCTCTCACCTTAAGTGTTACCTAATGTTGACTTGTTTTGTTTCTTCTTTAGTTAGGATAGTGCACTTTAAGGGGGAATGTTAGAGAAAGAGCCTAAGACCAAATCAACAATAAAGTAGGATGTAGATTTTTGTTAGAGAAGTCAACATTAGGGGCACTATGCTAGTTTGACACTTGTCAGTTTCATTGACAAGTGTCAAACTGGCATAGTGCACATTACATTAACTCTAAAATTAAGGTTATAAGCACAAATCTTGAATTGCCACTTGGTGAACTTTGATTCACTGGAGCAATCCAATCATTTTTTGCCACCTTAAATTCTCTAATTTTCCTAGTCGTTGATACTTGCTTCATGGTTATTGGTCAAGTACATATATATGAAAAATGGGTTGAAATGACACGATAGGGGACCATGTCGACCATCAACCAAGCATCTACCAAGAGAACTAAAAGTGCCTTGTAGAACTTAGAGGGGATTAAAATCAGGTTGCCCTCGAGCTAAAAGCCATATTCCAACCAACTTAGCCAACTTACCAATAAATCCAAAGGGGTAGCACATGATTTAGACTGCCATCCTTCCCACTTTCATGTTGTTAAATATTATATTATTTGGTACATGCTAATGTACCCCCATGGTACCTTCATGGTACATCTTGTAAATTTTAGATTAGAGTTATTTATTAGATTAGAGTGTGAGTAAATATTTTATGTAATGTAATAATGTGCAGGAAATGCATAGGTGTCATGTGTGCAAGTGTAATGCGAGTATATGTATTCAAGTGTCTTATATGTAAGTGTGCACAAGTGTCATTAGATTAGGAGTGCTAAGTTAAGAGTCATGTTTAGGTGTGCATACAAGATATATTCATGTGTATACAAGTGTCAAGTAGAGAAGCCAAGATTCATGAGACGACATAAGGAAAGGAATTGTCAAGTATACAAATATTCATTCTACTATGGCTATATATTACTCCATGGAGATCCATAGAAAATACATAACAAATATAGCGAGCATAGTGAACACAATGAGTATAGTGAAGATAGCAAGTGTATCTATCATTATTGTAATAGAGTTTATATGATACATTTGTAAGAGAAAGAGGAGTAATAAATATTGCATACATTTGAGCAACTAATATTGTAAGTTTTACTACATGCTTTGTACATGTATGATTCAGGCTATTACATTCATATTTTTGCATATTAATGAATGCTAGTTGATATATTATAAGCCTTGATATACATATTAGTTGGCTCATATTATTCTATTTACATCATATTCTTGATCTTACTATATTGCAACTATATTATATTTAATCCTGTGGAAACTATCCAGTGAGTTTTTACATTAACAGTAAGGCTTCAAAAATCATCATTTCGATGACCAAAGATGCCAGTACGCAATTCAAATCCATGATGAAAACTTGCAAAGGAACTCCTATGTCCAATTGCATTTGCCTTAAGGTGGTGTCCAAAAAGGCATCTCCTGTAAGAATAAACCATATTCTTTCAAAGTGAAGAAGGAGGATAAGCAAAAATTGATCCCATGCTCTATCCTCCAAAAAGCTAATGCTAAACTTCCATGCACAAACTGTTTGCAAATAGAAGACACAACTTGCAAGAAGACTAATAGGGTCCTAAACCATTTTCAAATCCCAAGAAGCCATAAAAGGGAGCATCTATGTCAACTCAAACATACAATGTTTAGGTATGAACACATTTAGGTGTGCCCATCTGGCCATAATGACCCATATCTATGATAGGGGGAGATGCATGCTTTTCCCGTAGGGAAAGATGACATGTGCTCCCGATCACAAGAGTGCCAAGCTGAAGCCAGGGTATGCAAAGGTGCCACTCTTTAAATTTAGAATTTATGCACACAAAATAGAATATAGAAGCAACAATTGAAATAAAGGACTCAAAGTCCTTTCAACAATTCGTTCTTTGAATTTTAGTTCATGTAGACACATTTTGTAGCAATAATGAAATTTTTTGAGGATCTTGGACAAGTGGATAAAAATAAATAATTGTCCTTTTTACCTCTCAAGCAAAATAAAAGAATAAAATTAAAAAGAAATAATCACCCTTGGTTTCAAAAGAATAATAAAAGGCATCAATAAATGTTCTTACATGACCAAGTGAGGCAACTCCATAACTCCTCTAATACCATGTTGGGATTCACACTATTTTTTAGAAATGAACTGAAGAAAAACTTACACTCAAATCTTATACATAGAATTAAAGAAGAATTTTGGGGATGCACATATACACAATGAATAATCACTATCTATAGATAATATTGCATAACACTTTGATAAGAAATCAGTAGTGTGAAGGGGGTATTTATAACAATACCAAAATACCTAGATACTTCATAACGTTTAACCCAAACTGACATAACAATAGAGCTTTAAGCTAATTATAATTATCAAATAAGGTTTAACCATAACAAGGTTAATCATGGTCCATGGCAATTACTTAAAAAAATATTGCAAAATAATAAATGCATTGCACAATGAAATGTCCTTGGGCCTATCAAATACATTGCACTATGTTGGTTCTTGGCCATGAATTAGATTATAAATTCAACATTAATGGGGGATGACAAATAAGGTTTTATCTCCATTGTTGGAATTCACAAAAATTTCTAGATACAAACAGAAGCAATCCATCTACTCAAGTATTATATAGAAAGTGTAAAAGAATGAAAAAAAGGAAAAGAGACAAAAATTGGTGGGTGCTAGTGGGCACCATAAATAATTCACTATATTATCCATGGATAAGAATCACTATACTTTTATAATTAGATGGAGTCGTAGGGGGTATTCATACCAATACCAAAACCCCTATTATATAAATGAGCTTTACCTAAGTTGATATAACAAAAGGAATTTAAGGTTAATTACAAGTTTATAAGGTGGGTTTAACCATAACAAGGTTAATTGTGGCCCATAAAGCTTACATAATAAAATATTACAATAAATTAAGTACATTATACAATGATTTCCCTTAGGCCTATACATTATTACATCATACAATGTCGGCCTTGACCATGCATCAAATTACACTTTCAACATCCCCTCATAATATGAATCAAGGTTCTAAGGAAAGAAGAAATTAGTGATAATAATATCTGTCTATTGAGTGATATTTTTGTCCAATTATGAAAATACACTCACAGTTAGGATCTTGTTAAGTAATCCTCTCTTGCAAAGAAAATTGTTAGTTTCTCCAAGGTTTTGTATTAAAGTGTGCTTGCAAAGTGTGAAAATATTGTTGTAATAACTCAAAGGTGCACATTACCATTAACAAGGGGTCTGTGATTTTGATATTTTATTTACATAATGTAATATGATGTTATGTTGGTCATGAATCTGCCTAAGTACAAAATATTATTTGTACACCCTAGACCCGACCAATATTGAAAGGTCGAAGGAAAGAAATGTCCTTCGGGCCAAGCTCTAGAGAGGGTTGGTTCTCGTACTAAAACTACTGATTGGTTTAAATATTAGGGTAACAAGAAAGATATGGAAAATGATAGAAAGAAATAGGAAATATGGCTATAAGCCATATATTAAAGGTGGGGATAAACTAACAGTAAAAATTCACAAGCATGGATTAGCATATAACAGAAATCCAGGCACAGAAACCACTCACAGTTTTGCAGAGATAACTTCCAAGAAGCATTCCAGTATTCACTCCCTCGCAAGAAAAAATTAATCTAGATGTGTATCGCTCCAAATTTTTCACACCCTTACCTTCAGGCTATAGGATCCGTGCCCAGAAGGGGGATGTGAAAAGGATGGGACAATACCTCGGACTGAGAGGCCTTGCGAAGGTCCCGCCTCTCAGGGGAGGTGTATTATGGTGATTTTTAGATGGATGGTGGGTTCACCAGGAAACGTTTGAATGGCAGTTTCCACGCCTAGGTTGGGAATGTGTTTAATGTGTTCAGTTTTATCTTTAAACATTCGAGTCCTAGGTTTGGCCAAATGAATCTAAGTTGTTCTATTATGAAAATGTAGACTAAATGAAATACAACAAACAGATTTGAACAGAAACAGAGAGAAAAAGCTAAATTAAAGAGCCATACCTGATCCAGATGTCTGATGGAGGTTCTGATTCTTGAAGCAGACAAGATCGTCTGGAATTTGACGGGATCGTCTCCGACCTGCAGGATTGTCTAAGATCTGACGAATTCGTTAGAGACCTGCAAACAGAGAAATAGACACAAAATACAAAAAATGCAGCAGTGCTAATAGAGGATAATGATGTAAAATGACAATAAGGATGTTAACAGATAATCCCGAATAGAAATGCAAGTAAGTTGCAACACTTTAATAGCTAATCATGACCTTATTATGCAATTAAACTACATGGGTGAACTCCAAGATGCAAAATAATAAAGAATAATCATAAGATTAACTAAATACAAAATAATGCAGCAGAAAAGAATGAAGAAATGCAAACTCTGGGCACTGATTGCCCCCAATGCAGACTACAGTCGAGATCGTCTTGAATTGGTGTGAAATCGTCTCGAATTGAACAGGATCGTCCACGACGAATTGAGCTTGCTCCGGCTGAAAAATACTAAGGTTCCTGCAAATAAATTTGGACAAATATGGAGGCAAATAATAATTTAAGACGGTCTAATGCACGTAGAACTTGTGTTACAGGAAATTTCAGCCAGGGGGATGCCAAGGGGGAGTCCTAAGTTTTAAATAGGCTTAGGAGGGAGGTTAGGAGGTTGGAGATCATCCAAAAAGGGAGATCTCCAACGGGGGAGGGTCTCTAATGGCACAGACATGCTTCTGCCTGGATTAGAGACATCGTTGGAACAGAGGCTAATTATGAAAAATCAGTTTTGGGACAAGATCGTCTGGATGTCCTAGCCCAGACGAAATCATTCGATCTGAGGCGATATCATCTGATCGGCGACGATATCGTCAAACGGTCAAAACAAACTCTAAAAATGGCATGGGAAACAGGTTAAACGGTGGTTTAGGAGCGATTTTGGGGTTAAAATTTGAATTTGAATTATTACTAAAGTAATTGTAATTATTTAAGGTTTTACTGCGCCAATTTTAGGGTGCTACATTTTGCCCCCTCTTTAGTGAATTTTCCAAAGAAAATGCGTTAAAGATGAGTTCTTCTCGATTTACGAGAAAGCAAAAATTATTCCCATTTTTAGGCGATGATTCTAGGTCGAATCGTACGACAGCTTACTATGGTGCCCCCTCCGTGTTTTTACCCAAATCGAACGTTTGAGGTAAAAACGCGGAAAAGCTAAATTTTAAAAAAATTGTTTAAGTGTTTTAAATAAAATTAAGAAAAATAGGGTGAAACCTTAATTCATTGTTACTGTTCATTTTTTTCATTTTCTGGTTTCTGGAGCTCTACAAACAAAAATGGTCGAGACAGCGCACAAATCGACAGAGGTCCGGCGCGGGCTACGAGTAAGGGTCTAAACTTAATTTAGAATACTTTAATTTAGAATTTCATGCTTTTTAGATTAGATTTGATTGATTTTTGAGCATCGTGGCCGTTTTTGGGCCATCGACGTCGTCGAGACGAAATCGTCTCGATTTCGCTGAAATCATCTCGATATCGCCGATTTCGTCCAAGGGCGAAATCGACGATAGGGGGACGATTTCGTCTAATAAGGGATGATCCCCTCATGCGAAATCGAAGACAAATTTGCTCAAATTTTGGACGATATCGTCCAATTGTGGATGATATCATCATTTATAAAATTGAACTTATTTTGACTTGCATTTTTAATTAATGATTTTTATTGTTGATTTTGTTTATGTTGCAGAGAGGATTACTAAAGAGCAGAGAATGGAAATATGGCGGGTTGATGAGGGATGACTTGGCCACTCTATCTCAGGCATAGCGAGATCAGCTGGCTCAGGCCGGCTTGCAGCATGTGGCAGAGATGCCATAGGTTTCTATAGATATGGGGCTATTGATAGCCCTAGCAGAGAGGTGGTATCCGGGTTCTTCCTATTTTTGGTTATCGACAGGGGAGATGACTCCCACACTGGAGGATGTATGGAGGATTTTAAGGATCCCCATACAAGGACGGCTGATCAATCCCACGGCAAATCAGGACCACGCGATGATGCGATTGTGTGGCGATCTGAGCTTCGTCCTGGAGAAGGGTGGAGTGAATATCGAGTCACTGCGCCAGATGCCTGGGGCATCTAGACTCACATAGGTTTTGGCTGGGGTGGTAGGTGGACTTTTGCTGTGCCACCAGAGTGGATGCAGGG
This sequence comes from Wollemia nobilis, assembly GCA_028583015.1. Taxonomy (NCBI): domain Eukaryota; kingdom Viridiplantae; phylum Streptophyta; class Pinopsida; order Araucariales; family Araucariaceae; genus Wollemia; species Wollemia nobilis. The sequence continues at coordinate 1,794,223 of JAQPPZ010001994.1, read as the reverse complement.
TACCATGGCTATTGACAGATGTGGTCTGTGACATGAGAGACCACGGGTACAGGTTTGCTTGGGGGAGCTTTGTACTCTGCCAGTTGTACAGGATCCTGCATGGGGTCGTGTACAAGGGTGGTCGATGTCTGGTTATGACATCACTATTATAGGTTTGGTGCTGGGAGCACATCATGGAGCGAAGGCCGATAGGGCTTCCACTGACAGGGATTGACGAGGAGAGGCCCCGAGTTTTCTACTGGTGGCTCCGAAGAGGGGCACAGTGACGGATAGACCCAGTGTCCTGGAGACTACTAGACGACCTTGTCTCCAACTAGATCACCTGGAGGCCTTGGAGAGATCATCCAGGGTGGGCCGAGGACAGACAGGAGCTGGATCACATCAGGCAAGTTTTCTGGCTGAGGATAGAGAGGGGAGAGGTGGAGCTCCATCGGTACGACTGAGTTTTGAGGCAGTTCGGTCTACGAGCGAGGGGATCCCATATCTCGGAGACTACGAGTTTTCTCGGACTATCCGGGATAACACTACGGTTAGCGGGGCTCCGGATATGCAGCGATTCTGGAGTCAAGACGCAGATGATGCCCCCATTCAGCCAGTGGATGGGGACGACACTGGGGTAGCCGACGACTACAATGCCTGGTACACAGGCATCCACCCTCCTCAGATGACGAGGGCTCAGGGTCTAATTTATGCAGTTGTGCATTGGATGGGGAGGTGGTGCCAGGCAGCCATTGAGGCAGCACAGGGTCACGACAGGAGAGAGTAGAGGAGACCACAGGCTCAGCAGAGGCCATGGCAACGGGAGAGGAGGGAGGAGAGACCCCCTTCTCCATAGAGAGAGAGGCCACCATCACTCGATAAGGGCAAGGATGTTGACACTAGGGAGAGCAGCGAGACAACGACTCTTCGAGCTGAGGTTGCCCACCTGTGGGCTCAGGTGCAGACATTACAGGATGAGGCTACATGACTTAGAGCTCGGGGCGGAGCAGCGAGCACTCAAGATTTAGCATGCGCTATTGCCCAGGTTACATTCTATCAGGCTCTATATTACCAAGTGGTGCCAGCAGAGAGCAGAGGGTGCCATTACCAGCTCATATTGCAGAGCCTGTCGTGATGGGGTCATCTAGGACATCATCACGATCGGCATCCAGGACTCATGGCACCACACGGACTGCGATGGGGCCACCTCCTCCACCTCGGGCGGGGGAGGAGATGAGGCTGAGAGCTCGAGGGGTTCTCGAGGTGAGGCTACTGCACTACACAGAGATTGTATATTTGATTGAGAGGATTGAGTATGCCAAGATGTAGATTGTGGCATACCAATCTAGTTTTGATATGATGTACATATATTTGATATATATAAATGAGATATTTTTGATCATATGACTTGTCTTATGTGTTTGTATGATGCTTTAATGTTTTGGTGTGATTGATTTGATGATTCATGTAATTATGTCATTTGGAAATATGTATGGTTTTTAATGGATGCTTTAAAATTTAAATGAAATAATCTGATGGAACAAATTGGTTGTTTGTGATGTGATGATTTGATAAAAAAAAAGGACTTCTAACAATAATTTCAAAGGACATTGTCGCTGACCATTTCATGGAGTCGCCGCTCACTCGGTCATCAAGCTAATCCCAGTATAGAAATATTGTTAAAAGTAGAAGAGTGCTTAAGAGATTGTCTTAAGACTTTGGTGTAATGGTGCAAATGATGATGATGATGGTGATTTGTTTTCAGATTTCCATGAAAAATATTATGCATGAAATAATTTTAAAATGATTTTTGCTAGGCATAAATTCCTAAGTGTGATAAATTTTTTGGATAATTCCCTAGGAATTATACCATCATTGCAAATTTGCATATTGACATAATGACATGAAATAGTGATAATGTGCATGCTTTTTAAAAACATAATTGTATAACAGAATGATTTGAGTCATATGTTTTTATGATTTTAAATAAATGGGGAATAAAAATTGGTACAATGGTTTGCGCTAGGCATAGAATATGTAGGTATAGACTTATACCATCATCGCGAAATCCAAAGAAAAAGTTGATATAATAGTTTTATTGTATGGTTGATTTTTAATTGTTGAAAATAAACAAAAAATATGAAGATGAGGACTTGCGCTAGGCATAAGACTCCCATTTAAGTTCTGGAACTATACCATCGTCGCGAAAGTCGACAATATATATGTATGTGTTTTTATTGTATGGTTTGAAAGAAATTTTGATTTTTGATTATGCATGTAGTTGTCTTTAGGCGAAAAAGGAAAAATAAAATTATTCTAGACAATTTGCAAAGATATTTCAAAGTATCTCGAAGACAAAAGTTAGATTTATAAGGAATCCCATGTGCATATGTGAGTTCATTTCCAATCTTGATTTATCATAATGATACATAAAATCTCTCAAATACAAATGTGTGTGCAATTGCTATGTTCGTTTACCAGTTTTGAGCAAGATAATTTGATACAAGTGATTTGAATGAACCAAATAAGTGTTCATTAACCATGATTTAGATGCATATAACCATACCAGACTACTATGTAAGTCGGATTATCAAGAGCTAGCTAATCCATAAGCAGAAATAGGTTTGTACAAAAGAAGTTCGCTAATGTGACAGACATAAAGCCACGCTAGGAGTTACCCAAGGCCAAGCAGGTTGGGCACAAACCACCTGTTATGGGGCTTACCTCACAGTTTTCGAATAATTGAGAATTCCAGGGATTCAAGCTCATCAACCCTTATTTTATTTTCAATGGGTAGGGAGAGGGATTTTATTGCTTTTGCTTTCTTTTCTTTTCTTTTGCTTTTATTTTCTTTTCTTTTGCTTTTCTTTTGTATTTTTGCTTGATTTTTGAGATAATGCTTGAAACATTGCTGTAATGATATAAAATAACATTTTTTTTTCTCTTTTTCTTGAACTTTGCTTTTCTTCCTATGCTAGGGATACTTGCTCGGATTAGGTTGTAGAGCAAGGGATTTTTATTCCGGGTAGGGGTGAGCTTGTCCTTTTGCCAATTCTCAAAGATTCTAGACCATGTGCATGATAGGATAGCGAGGGAAACTTTTCGCTCAAGAAACCACTTCTACTATGTAGCATAGCATGGACATTACAAATATAATCATTTTATTGTGAAAGGATGTGCTTGGTTTAAGTAAATAACAAGATCAATTCTCTGTGCTCAAACTTTATTTAATTGAATTTTGTGGACTTTGATATAAGAGAGATTAGTAATCATGCCGGATAAAAATCAAGATATTTATTTTGTGTTTGTGAAAGTGAGGGATTCCAAATAAATGCTAATTTATCCAAAATAATTTGAAATATATAACTGCAACATTTGTAAGAAGAAATATATACAAATATTTTTGAGAAGTTTGAGAATGTTGACTCTCTCTTTCTTCTTTATTTTGTTTTGGTTTCGAAAGAGTCAAGAATATTGTTGTTTCTTTATTTTTATTATTTTTGTTTGTTTTTGTTTTTGTGTAAACAGTTTGATATATTTTTAAAATAAGACAACATGCAAAATATGTACAAATGATGAAATGACCAAATTTTATGTGTAATATCGCCTAAGATGCATAATATTCATAGGTTCTTTTAAATATTTACCATCTAAGGTAGCTAATTTGTATGCTCCCGATTCAAATTTAGCAGTGATAATGTATGGTCCAAGCCAGTTGGGCTCAAATTTACCTTTAAGGTCTTTAGTTGCATTAGTATTTTTTTGATTTTCTTTTAAAACAAGTTCGCCGATCTCAAAGGATTGATGATGAACTTTTTTAGCATATGATATTTTAAGCTTGTTTTGGTAGGCATGGAGATGCTCCAAAGCATTGATGCATTTTTCATCTAGGAGTTCCAGCTAACTAAGTCTGCCAGCTCGATATTCATCTCCTACTTCGGTATCTTGAAGTAGTAGAGCCAAAGAAGGAACTTCTAATTCAAAGGGAAAAACGGCTTTAGCACCATAAACCAAAACAAAAGGTGAAGTTCCCGTGGGGGTTTGAACACTAGTTCGATAGGCCCACAAGGCTGGATATAATTGAATGTGCCAATCGCGGCGGATTTATTGACCAATATTTTGAGAATTTTGATTAAGGTTTTGTTTGAAGCTTCCGCTTGACCATTACCCCGAGGATAATAGGGAGTGGACCAGCGATGTTGAATCTTATATTTTTGGCATAATTTCTTAACATCTTTATTTTTGAAACAAGTTCCATTGTCCGAGATGAGATTTGCAGGAATTCCGAACCTACAAATGATTTGATTAAAAATAAATTTAGAGACTTGTGTGCCGGTGCGGGAAGCTAAAGGCATAGCTTCAACCCACTTCGTGAAATACTCGGTGGCGGTTATGATGAATTTGTGTCCATCAGATGACATAGGATTAATTTTGCCAATAATGTCTAAGCCCCATTTTGAAAAGGGCCAAGGAGATGAAATAGCCTGCAGTTCTTGTGCAGGGGCATGGACAAGGTCAACATGTTTCTGGCACTTGTCACAATGGCGCACATAATCATGTGCATCATTCTCCATGGTAGGCCAAAAGTATCCTATCCTAAGGAGCTTTTTAGCAATGACACTACCACTGAAGTGTCCTCCACAAGATCCATCATGGGCTTCACTCAAGGCTGATTTGGATTCTTCTAGATTCAAACATCTCAATAGGATACCTTCAAAAGATCTCCTATATAAAGTATTGCCAATTATTACAAATCGACTTGCTCGTCTACGTAATAATCGATGCTGGTTTCTATTAGAATTGGCAGGGAAAGTCCCATTTTGAAGAAAATCAAATATCTCTGTATACCAAGGTTCAGGAGTAGTTTCATTAATTAGAAACACATCCAAAGGTTCTAAGCATGACTTATTTGAAGCGGGTTCCTGGAGCCAACGAATAATGATGGTGGCATATTCGTCATCTAACTCCAAGGGCAGAAGAGATGCAGTTGCGGCCATGGCATCAGCTGCATGGTTGCTAGTTCGTAGAATAGCTTCCAAAGTAACTTTATCAAACAAGGATAACAATTGCAAAAAATATGCTTTATATGGGCACAATTTATCATCTCTGGTCTGATAAACTTCATTAATTTGATTTATGACAAGTTGAGAATCACCAAAAACTAACAGATGTTTAATTTTTAGCACCAAGGCAGCTCATAATCCAAGGATTAGAGCTTCATATTAAGCAATATTATTGGTGCAAGCAAATGTTAATTTGAAGGACAAAGGAATAAGATGTTTTTACGGGGATATTAAAATAATACCCGCACCATCCCCACTCATGCATCGGGCTCCATCAAAGTATAAGGACCATTGTTCAATATGGTCTGCCTCTAATTGAAGGCATTCATCAGGAAACTCAATGATGAGGGGATGGGTAGACTCTAAGGGTGCAGCAACTAATTGATCTGCTATGATTTGACCCTTAACATACTTCTGTCCTATGAATGTGAGGTCAAAATCGCTTAGAGCAAGAACCCACTTGGCAGTGCGACCCGATAAATAAGGTCGACTCATGAGATACCTCAAGGGATCATATTTAGCAATGACATAGGTTTTCCGACTAAGCATATAATGGCGTAATTTCTACGTAGCAAACACGATTGCTAGACATAGTTTTTCTAATTTTGTGTAGCGGGTTTCATAACTGATGAAGGTTCGGCTAATATAATAATTAGCACGTTCTCTCTTCTCATCATCAAGCTGAGCTAACATAGCTCCTAAGGCAGAATCTGAAGCTGAAATATACGGGAGAAATGGGCGATCAGGTCTAGGTGGAGAAAGCACGGGTGGGTTAAGGAGGTATTGTTTGAGAAGTTCAAAAGCTTCTTTACATTCGTCGTACCAATTAAAAGGGACATCCTTCTTAAGAAGCTTAAGAAAGGGACCGGTTTTGTCCGCCAACTTATCGATGAAGCGACGGATAGCTTGAAGCTTACCTTGTAAACTTCGTAATTCAGATATATTGGTAGGTGCAAGTATATCAGTGATAGCCGCAATCTTTAGAGGGTCAATTTTGATACCACGTAAAGAAACTATAACCCCTAATAGTTTACCGGACTTAACTCCAAATATGCATTTGGCTAGATTTAATCGAATAAGATATTCTCTTAATCGAGTAAAAACTTTTCTCAAATCATCTAAATGGTTATCTTCATTAATAGAGCGAGCTATAATATCATCTACATAATCATGTAGGATATCATGCATCATATCATGAAAGATATAAGTCATGGCTCGTTGATATGTTGCACCTGCATTCTTTGAGCCGAATGGCATCACTTTCCAACAAAAGGTACCCCAGGGGGTAATAAAGGTTGTTTTAGCCTGATATTCAGGAGCTATCCTGATCTGATTATAACCGGAGAATCCATCCATTAAGGACATCATCCCACTCCCAACAGTAAAATCAATGATTTGGTCCATGTTGGGAAGAGGAAAATCATCTTTAGGGCATGCAACGTTAATATCTCTAAAGTCTGTGAAAACCCTAACTTTGGTAGCTTCTTTCTTGGTGATTGGAACTACATTTGAGATCCATTCAACATAATCAATAGCTTGTATAAAAACAACATTCAGGAGTTTTTCTAACTCCCCTTTGACTAGCAAGGCCACTTTGGGATGCATTTTTCTAAGTTTTTGTTTAACAGGTTTAGCATCCGGATGGACTACTAGATGATGCATGACTACGGAAGGGTCCAGACCTGGCATATCTTCATATGTCCAAGCGAAGACATCTTCATATTCTTTAAGGAATGCAATGTATTGCTCTTGTTTTTCTTGACTTAATTATGATCCAATATTGATTATGTGGGGATTATCCTCAGTTCCAATGTTGATTTTAATGACGTTTTCTACTTCCATGTGTAGATCTCTTTCAAAATTAGGTGGGGCGGGTGAAATGCCCAATTCTTGTAATTCTTTTAAGGTTAAATTGGATAATTCATCTTGAGGATTAGTGTCCTCAAGCTGGGCTATAGTAGGTATAGAACCATCAAAATAAAACCCATTGTGTAACATCTCTTCAACGGAGACATCATGGAAAATATCTCCTTCCAACTCATCATCGGATTCAACGATCATTTCAGGGTAAGCTATGGATAGCATATTACAGGTAAATGGCTGATTTTTTAGAGGCAAATCATCACGCCTATCCAAATAATCTTGATAACATATGAGTTGATCATCATCTTCAAAAGGAAAGGGTTGACCCTTACTAAGAAATAGGCCCACACCACAGTGGGCAAGCCATGGTTCTACCTCGAAAGGTTCTTTCATACCATTTTGGAAAGGTCCCAAGCCTTTCCCTTTATATCCCATTTTAAGAATTATAGGTTTAGCTTTAATATACTCATTAGTAAAATAACATCGAGCATATCCATCATGATGAGTTTTGATATTCCGAGGTATTCTTCCCCAGTCATATCCTTTATAAATGAAGGCACAACTCCTGACTTGATAAGTACTTCCCATAGGTTGTGGGAGGCCCAAAGTGCGAGGAGATGGTGGCAAGTTATTTAAGATAATGGAATTTTGCATAGAAGCATTTGTTTTTTCTGATATAAGAATTTGAGATAAATCAGGTAAGAGTTCATCAAAAAGAGCATAAGATGTAGAAGGATCATTCTCTATATCTTTAGATGTAGAAGGTATGATAGATGTAGATAATGTGGAGGCGTTAATAGATGGGTCTATAGGTTTTGAAATTATAGGGATGGAACATGAAGGATTGGTTATGGATTGAAGATCTTTTTGAGGTTCTAGAGTGGTTTGTTTAGAAGATTGTTGATCTATATATGAGGGTTAAATTAATGGAGGAGAAATAGATGAAGTTATGGGTGTGTGTTTGACAGTTTTAGATGAAAAATAAGAATTAGGATGTGTGGATGACAAAGCAGGGCAAAATTGAACTCCAAGAGGTTTTGCCAAGGCACACATATCAAAGGGTCTAGGATCACCATGGATAGTGACCAACTGATTTTTAAATTCGAATTTAACACATTGGTGTAAAGTTGATGGGACAACCCGCATTGCATTGATCCAAGGACGACCCAAGAGTATATTGTACGATGCGGGGAAATGTACAATAAACACGGTCGTATCTAAGGTTCTAGGACCAACTTGCAATGGGATGGTAATAACTCCACACATTTCTTGTGTTTTGTCATTGAAAGCTTTGATAATCATGTCAGTTTTCTTCATTTCATCACTTCTAAACTAAAATCGTTGGTAGAAATCAAAAGTGCAAATATTTAGAGATGAACCATTATCAATCAAAACTCTTTTAACGACTACATCTCCAATTAGGGCAGTAATGTATAAGGGGTTATCCTTATGTAAACTATGTTGTGGTATATCTTTATCCCGAAAGTCAATACAATCGACTTCTCTAGTGATGATAGTATTGGCCATGGCTTCAGGTTGAACGTTTTGTGGTACCATCATTTGACTTAATGTAAGAATTAATTCATATCTATGGGTAGGAGAAGATCTTAATAAATCCAAGAGAGAAATTTTGGCTATAGTATTGGATAATTGCTCATTAATATTGTAAGGAGGTTTAGGTTGAACATTAGAAGCATGATTCCCTTTATTGGGATTTTTCAAAACAAATGGAGCTGATCCATAATTCTGGTTTGGTTCTTGTTGATAATTTTGAGCCTGTTGTCTGGTAACGACTTCGATGGTACCTACAATGTTGTATTGAGGACGTTGAATAAGTCTTGGTCTAGCATTCATAGCTTGTTAATTAGAAAGGAATTGATCAGAAGAGGGTCGAGTAGTGAATCTTCTAGGAAATGGTGGAATCATAGCATCTGTAATAGGTTGAATAGGATCTGATTCATTTTTAGAACTATTCGATTGGTTTGAAGTGATTTCCATGTCACTTTCAGTATCTGATTCTACATCACTAGGATTTGGAGTTTGAGTATTATGTAGGGGCCTGGTCGTGACCATGGATAAAGTTGTGTCAAATTTTTGTAAATCATGATTAGGTAAATGTTCGCTAATAGTTCCTACATATCGGGTAGGGAGGAGGGACATTATGATGCTCAATTTGATTGGCCACCTCTTTACCATGTCTTGGTAAAGGATGTTGAAATATGTCTAATGATTGATTAGCATTTTGATTTTGATTTTGGGGAATGTTCTTTTGAGCATTATTAGGAGCATTTTGTTTAGGTTGGAAGGCTTGCACCTCCATTTCATTATTATCAATCAGATCTTGTATTTTATGTTTTAACCTTTTACAAGCGTTGGTAGAGTGTCCAGGTCCTCTATGGAAATCACAGTGTAAGTCAGCTCTGTATTCGGGTATAGTTGGATCAGGTTCTCGGATAGTTGGTAATTGAATCAAACCTCTTTCGAGTAATTGAGGTAAAATAGTTGATAATGGTTGATTCAATCTAGTAAATTCTCGAGGAGGTTTATTAGGAGGTTTCAATATAAATTTTTTTGTTGTCTTCGTTGCATTGATATTAGCAACATTTCTGTTGTCAGTGACTCCATCACCTATGACTTGTTTGTTTTTATATTGATTTTTGGATGTTTTCTCATCATATTTCTTCCTAAGTTGGCCTCTCCTAATGAGGGCATCTTCTACTCTTTGAGCTAAATCTATAGCCTGATCGAAGGTAGTTAAATTAGTAGTTGATAACTCATAAGATATTTGTTCTTGCAAATTATTAATAAAAATGTCCAACATTTCCCTATAAGGTAGCACAAAGTGCAGTTTTCTGTCAAGTGCCTCCATCTAGCTAAGAAATCAGCAAAACATTCATCTTTGTCTTGTTTTAAGTTGTATAAATCTTTAATGGTGACATGCCTCTCGATGTAGGCACTAAATTGATGGACAAAAGATTCAGTTGTTTCTTCAAAGTTTCTCAAAGAATGAGTGGGTAGTTGATAGTACCACTCTAATGCCATTCCACCTAAACTTTTCGGGAACATTTTTAGTAATAGCAAGTCATCATGTGATATATCATGACATGCTATCCTAAACATGCGAAGATGCTCTATGGGATCTTTAGTTCCTTTATATATAGGTAGGACCGACATGGGAAAATTCTTAGGGTACGATTGTGCTACAACTATAGGGTCTAGCGGTTGACTACACATCTCTCGATAATTGTACGAGGGACGGTAGGGATCTATCTGGTCCATGCGGGAAGCTAACTGCTTCACCATGGCTTCCAGATTACTTGGTTTGCCCACCATATTGGTTCGATAGGGCATTAATATGGGATTTGTGAGCATATGATGGAGGGACATGAATATTAGATGCTATATTGCTATTGTGTAATCTGTTGGTAGGAAGGGTGTTATGAAGAAGTTTTGAAGTCATATTATGTTGTATTCCAGATTGTTGGAAATTGGTGTTTGGCTTCATTTTAGGTTTTTGTTGATTTGAAGCATATTGATCAATAGTTTGGCGAAGTAAAGCAGTGAAGGAAAGTTTCTTTTGTGTGGGAATGATTTTAGGCTCAATAACAAGTTCTTTAGGAGGTTGGGTAACCTGTTGTTTTTGCATGTTCTGAATCATAGTGACCATATCTCTATTGGATGGTCTAGCCTTATCACTTTCTTGATCAACAAAGGACAAGGGATTAGTGTGTATATTAAACACATCTTCCATGGCTGCTTGAGTGTCACTAATTTGTCCTTTATCAATACGAACTGCCATATTAAGAGCGCCAATGTTATTATTGAAAAATTTCTAGAAATGATCTAAGTTATCAAAAGCAATAGTTCCATCTAGAGTTATTCTAGGGGATGAGGATCCATCCTCTTTAACATTTTCTTCTTGTTCATCTACAACAAGCTCATCGTCTTGCTGGTCTAGAGTTTCTTCTTTCGGGATTGGATCCTCAGGAAGGAAATTTGGGTTTCTTGTTTTGTCTCCTAACCAATATTCTTCTTCTCCTTCAGTTTGTTTACCATTCCTAAGTTTAGGCATTGTGCTTAACTTAGATTTCAGCAAATATATATATATATATATATATATATATATATATATATATATATATATATATATATATATATATATATATATATATATATATATATATGCAACAAGCTTAAGAGGTATATATTAATTATATACCTACTACAATATTTAAAATGAAATGTTTTGGTTTTTGTTATGTTTTTTGTTTTTTCTTGTTTTTTTTTTTGGTTTTAATAACACTATTATAAAGATAACAAACAACACACAAAACACAAGAAATAATAATAATGAAAGCAATGATCTAATTTTCTATAAAAAATTTATAAATATCATTAATGGGCTCAAGTTCTTCAGGATTCATGAAGTGTTCTTCTTCAAATTGAATTTTTTTTTTCAAGAATTTAATGAAAAGTGCTATAGTGATATTTTCTGTCTCAGATTCTGGTTGATAGAAGTAAAGCTCGTGGCAATACTCTCGATATAACATAGCTCGAGGAACTCTATTCCATCTTTCCCTATCCGTAAGAACGACCTCTTGGTCTTCTACATGGCCTAGGAACTGGTGTATAGTGGTTGCATTCTCGAGGTATTCCTCGAAGGTGAACAATTCTTAAGACACAAGAGCTCTCCTATAAGCTAACCATCTATGGCAGGCTCTCTGAAGTTCATGATAAAAAATGAGTTGATGTGGATCCATGATTCTATCTAAGACAAGCCTCTTTATTGACCTAGATGAAATGACACCTAGTATTCTATCAAGTTCGTCCCAAAAAAGTTGATTTCTATCTGTTTCATGCACACTAAGCACATAATTGATTTCTATGGCTGCTAATTGGTTTTCAACATTTATAGTAACTGCTAGTCTTTTCTTAGGAGCTACCATCTAAACATGATATGCAACTTATTAGTTTTAAATGATTTGAAATACATCTATATTTTTTTGTTTTTGTTTTCAAAAGGTTTTAAATGCATTCATGTCGGGTTCACCAAAATGTATCGCTCCAAATTTTTCACACCCTTACCTTCAGGCTATAGGATCCGTGCCCGGAAGGGGGATGTGAAAAGGATGGGACAATACCTCGGACTAAGAGGCCTTGCGAAGGTCCCGCCTCTCGGGGAGGTGTATTATGGTGATTTTTCAATGGATGGTGGGTTCACCAGGAAACGTTTGAATGGTAGTTTCCACGCCTAGGTTGGGAATGTGTTTAATGTGTTCAGTTTTATAAAAATTTGAGTCCTAGGTTTGGCCAAATGAATCTAAGTTGTTCTATTATGAAAATACAGACTAAATGAAATATAGCAAATAGATTTGAACATAAACAGAGAGAAAAAGCTAAATTAAAGAGCCATACCTGATCCGGGTGTCTGATGGAGGTTCTGATTCTTGAAGTAGACAGGATCGTCTGGAATTTGACAGGATCGTCTTCGACCTGCAAGATCGTCTGAGATCTGACGAATTCGTCGAGAGACTTGCAAACAGAGAAATAGACACAAAATACAAAAAATGCAGCAATGCTAATAGAGGATAATGATGTAAAATGACAATAATGATGTTAACGAGATAATCTCGAATAGAAATGCAAGTAAGTTGCAACACTTTAATAGCTAATCATGACCTTATTATGCAATTAAACTACATGGGTGAACTCCAAGATGCAAAATAATAAAGAATAATCATAAGATTAACTAAATATAGAATAATGCAGCAGAAAAGAATGAAGAAATGCAAACTCTAGGCACTGATTGCCCCCAATGCAGACTGCAGTCGAGATCGTCTTGAATTGGTGTGAAATCATCTCGAATTGAACAGGATCGTCCATGACGAACTGAGCTTGCTCCGGCTGAAAAATACTAAGGTTCCTACAAATAAATTTGGACAAATATGGAGGCAAATAATAATTTAAGACGGTCTAATGCACGTAGAACTTGTGTTATAGGAAATTTCAGCCAGGGGGATGCCAAGGGGGAGTCCTAAGTTTTAAATAGGCTTAGGAGGGAGGTTAGGAGGTTAGAGATCGTCCCAATTTGGGAGATCTCCAATGGGGGAGGGTCTCTAATGGCACAGACACGCTTCTGCCTGGATTAGAGACGCCGTTGGAACAAAGGCTAATTGTGAAAAATCAATTTTGAGACAAGATCGTCTGGACGTCCTAGCCCAGACGAAATCGTCTGATCGACGACGATATCGTCAAACGGTCAAAACAAACTCTAAAAATGGTGCGAGAAACGAGGAAACGGGTTAAACGGTGGTTTAGGAGTGGTTTTGGGGTTAAAATTTAAATTTGAATTATTACTAGAGTAATTGTAATTATTTAAGGTTTTACTGCGCCAATTTTAGGGTGCTACAAGATGCAAAATTTAAAATCAGTATTATGAACTTGATAAAAAATGACAAGCAAAAAGAAACCAAACACAATACTGCTCAAGGAACTAGAAGACAAATGTCTTTCTATTTATGCAAAAGACTTAAAGTGTTTTTCTGCAGAGTGTCTATCCTTCTTTTTTACATTGAAATGCTTAGTATTTATAGAGGATTTCACCTCTTTCATTAAATGCACAACACAATAAAATGTCGACTGGTCAAAAATTAGTAGCAGCAATTTCTTCCTTGGTAATGGCGATGCTCAAATCAGATTATTCTTCAAAGGATAGCGATCTGGTTTTCATGGAGTGTGCTTGGAAAAACCATGAAAGAAAGAACATCCCAAGCATTGGTGCATCGAGACTCAGCAATATCACATGGTAATAAAGAGCTTAAACATTAAATCCTAGGTGCCATTACATTCTCTTATGCCTTAGAATATTACTCTTGCCAATTGAAATCAACAAAATTTAATTCTGCTTCGAAAAGGAACGAACTCCATAGAGGGTACCTCAAAAATCATCGGGATCACATCGGATTTGAGGACGTAGAATTTAATCGTGAATTTTTTTTAGAAAAAAATTTAGATCGTCGCTCTTACTGCCCCAAGCATTAAATTTTATCAATCTCCATTCTTTCCCGAAAAGATCTGCTGTTATGGTGCTTTTGAGAGGAAAAAATAACACTATGTTGATGGTTGCCTCCAAAGCTGGAATTTCACCCTTTATTTTAATTGATTTCGCTCCTAACGTCTTCTTGTTCAAATGATAGGAAAAAAATAGGACTTTCGCCCCTCAACGTGCTTTCACCCCTTTCCTAGGTAATTTCACCCCAAAAATGATAAAAAAACATCTTCTACAAGGGAGGAGGCAAAAAATAATTGATTTCGCCCTTAAGAGGGGCAACAATGACTTTCGTCCTAGCCCAGGGGCAACGTTGACTTTGACTAGCAAGAAAATTGCTCTTTCAGGGACTTTCGTCTCAAGATGTTTCTTTTTGGAATTTTACCCCAAATAGGGATGAAAATGATTTTTGCCCCCTCTGAGGGGCAACTTTGAATTTGAATTTCCTTTCTGTGCCTAGATGACGTCATTTTTACATTTGCTCTTCGAAACTACTTTTTTCTATGATTTTACCCCTGAGAGGGGCAAAAATTATTTTCACCCCTGTTGAGGGGTGACTTCGAATTTGACCGTGCCCAACAAGGTTGGAACTGTTTCCACCCCAAAGATGCTTTTAACTTTGTTTTCACCGCTGAGATGATTTTTGCCCCCTTCCAGGGGCACTTTTGACTTTGACTCTTTGTCACTTGCAAGTTTTTTCTTCTCCTTTGTTTGGACAAAAACGTTCAAGGTAATTTCACCCCAAAGGAGGGGCGCAAAGGATTTTCGCCCCTTCTTGGGGTGAAAACGTCTTTCCTTGATTTTTCTAGTGCCTTTACTTTGAATTAAAAATGCCAAAGTCGTAGCTATTTTTCCATCAATCCTTTTTATTCCGAAATACCTATTGCCATTGAATTTCTCCTTATACGTTTTGCTCATGACTGCCATTAATTTCTACAAGGAGAATTTACTATGCATTTCCAAAAATGAAATCAACATTTTTATTTAATGGAATTGCTTACAGGAAAGGAACAAAAATATTTCATTAAAACAATAAAAATGACAGAATTGCATCATTCATCTTCTTCTTCAAAATTTTACAAGTAAAATTTTAGTGTGGCAAAATTTGCTAACATATTCATGAAATTCATTCTCCAAATGTTAGATTAATAATTAAATATTACCAAATTTGACTTTATAAAGTGCAAATATTTAATGTTAATCTTAGAAAATAATTTTAATTAAATTTTATCCGAATACTTTGGTTAAAATTAAATAAACATTATTTGAACAATTTAATTAAAATTTTAATGTGTATTTCCAATTGTGAAATATCGTGAATTTAAAAACATGAAATAAACATTTTTCCCTAATGTAAGATTAAAAATTTATATTATAACATTAGGGTTTTGATTTCCATGAAATTGAAATAAAATAAAATAAAAAGTTTAGAGTAAAATAAAAATAAAACCTAAATTTTAAATGCAGGTTACAAAATATTTAATACTTCATCCTAAACACAGTAAACATAAATATTTTTGGAACAAAACCTAATTTAGATCAACCAACATTAACTCAATTCAATCTAAATTAAGTGCGACCTTCTAGGAAAAATAATTTAAATATATCAAATCATTAAAATGTGAAAACATCATCAACATGCATATTCTCACTGTAATAAAATGAATACATTATAATAAAATCTTACAATAAAACCTTCTCCAAAATATCTTTGTTCATCCAAAACGAGGCCTTCTCTACACAACCTTGGAGAAAACTTTTGGAAAACCTTTTGCAATTCAATCCACTTCTCCAAAAATCTTTCGACCCTTCTTTTGGTTTGCAATCTCTTATTTATAACTGGAAGAATTCTGTTCTTGCCATTTTATAATTTATTATTCAATTTGTTCGTTTAATTTTTTGGATACGTTTCGAGAACTTATTACATAACTATTTTATATTTCGTCTGTTTGATGACCACCTTCTTACAAAATTTGATCTTTTGATTTACATTTGCTCTTTCAAAACATCATCCGTAATTTAAATCAAAAGTTCATGTTCATCATTTTAACTATGTTTTATAAGAATATTTTATTATGTAAATTGTTGGAGTATGGTACTACAGAACCTCCACTGATTATATTGGAGCAAAGCAAACATAAGTTTTAGAAATGTATTCTGGCCATACCAATATCTTGACCATTTAGACGGATGAAATTATTCAATATCCACTGAATACTGCACCAGTCGAAGCTCCCATTTAGTGTGTCCATCCTTCATCAACATTTGAATATCTCATTTAATGAATCCTCTCTCTCTCACGGAGTTCACTCACTATTTAAGGTAAACAAATTTTGTCATTCATCGATGTCTGACACTATCACTGTTTCATATAAATTACTACATCTTGCCTTTTGTGATCATGTCTAGCATTACATAAAATTCGAACCGTATCATCTCCACTTGCTTTGATGTACGCATTGTAATTTTACTCTCCAATAAAATGTTTCACAAATTTGCTATTGGTGATGATATAAACTCTGTAAATCCTTGAGAACGTAATATGTTATAAAGTGAAACAAAGCAAAGTTTTCAGTTACAACACCAATACTCTATCTATGCACAATTCATAATGATAATAATTTTTATCTTTATGTCTACGCCTATGAATCCACGCATGTAACAAAGAAGAGTTGAACGTGATAATCATTCTAGAAGTCTCTGGGTATAAAATATTTCCATGTTGCTTATCTTCAGTAGGCAACACCATCAAGAAATTATTTTAATCCTATCTTCACTATCCGGTGAACTCACATTCATACAATTATAAAGAATTAAGACCTCATAACGTCCTTCTCATTTAAACACAGCTCCTAATACTTTGAAATTCCCAATGACTGAGAAAAAATAACATTCTTTTTTTGGAGGTGTTGTGCAGGTTCTATGAGTCCTAAATATCGCTGCATCATATCCATTATGATTTTGATCCAAATACATGTCAACCATGCCAATAATTTAGTCTCCTACTATCCATTCTCTGCATCAAAACTCTCCCAATTATCCCACGTGATAACACGATACAAGTTAATTTTAAAGTGAACTTTCTAATGACCACTGCTACTGTATCTAATCATCTCAGATATTGAGAAATATTCTCTATCTCATCGCCACTATCAAGATATTCTCCATCGCTCAACCATATTCCAATATATGCACTACTGGGTCTATTTTGTTCACAAAAATAATAAAATTGAAGAAAACATAGTCCTAGAATAGCGCATATAGGTCTCACAATGTAGACACCAAAACAACACCAATCCGATTATGTGACTGCAAACACTGATCGCATTAACACACACAACCCCCAGGGCAGCCCCAGAGGTTAAAACAGTGGTTCTAACCACTCACACAATAGTTTTAAAAGTAAGAGATCAATTTGGCACCTTTTAGGCACTCTGCTACTTATTCGCTCCACCCAGGGACGAGTGCAGATTGGTACTCGTTCCACCCAGGGACGATTACCAGCGCTCGCTCCTGGGTGGGACGAATGCCAGGTTTGACCGAAAAAAGTCAAACCTCGGCACATGACAACTCAGAACTACCACTTAGCTCTCCCTTCATGGCATAGGAGTGCGAGGGAGTTCTTTTGACAACTCATATCTGCCACTTGACTCTCCATTCATTGCATGGGAATGAGAGTGAGCTTTTTAGGACAACTCAGATATGCCACTTGACTCTCCCTTCATTGCATGGGAGTGAGAGTGGGATTTTTCATGACAACTCAAATTAGCTACTTAACTCTCCCTTCATTGCATGGGAGTGCGAGTGAGTTCTTTTGGGCATGCAACAACAGTTACTGAAGCAGTTATGGAGCCCTTGATCAGGGAGAAGTCTTCTCTTCCCTGAAAAAGCATTCATGCTAAGTAGCACTTTTGCATGCTAATTCAAAGAGACCCCTTGGGTCTATAAAATGGTGAGTTTCCTCACCCAAAAGGATATACAGAGAAGGAGCATTTTGAGCGATGAAGTGCTGCTAGTTTACTTACTTACGATTTGTGCTTTACATCCATAATCTCTTAATCGAAAGGGAGGTTATTGGGTGACTTTTGGAGGCACGAATCAAGAACCTAAAACCCAATTTTTTGACCACAATATCCTACCAATTTTTCGACAACACATCACAACAGGTTTCGGACTCATCCCAAGCGGATTGGTGTCGAAACAAAGTTTCAACCCGCGGGTGGTTTGCCTTCGGGCACCCCTTGCCTTATTGCAGGTTTACTCGTCTCACCTCGAAATGAGTACCAAACTGTTGCATGTTTACTCGTCTCACCCTGAAATGAGTACCAAACTATTGCAGGTTTACTCGTCCTACCTCGGGACGAATACGGATCTGTATCAAATTTGGTGACTGTTTCTTTTGCAATATTTTGCTAGTTACATGATTACGCTTCTGTCAAATTTTTAGTCTATTTGGATTCATTTTAATCATCGTTATATTCATCTTTTATATTCATTAACAGTACTCTTTCAGATTTACGAGTTTCATTATCATACACAGGTGCTACTGACGATTTGTTGTTTCTTTGAACGCAGGAGGAGCAGCAAGGATTAAAGATTCACCAATACCAGCGGCGGCAACACTTTGGTCCGCCCATTTCACATGTGGGCATGCGGAAGGAGGAACACTAAATCCATGATTGTAATTGAAACTATGTTAACGCTCCTACCCCTTAAAAGGGAGGAGACGTCTTTGTAACCGAATTGGAAGAGTATAAATAAAAAGGGTTGTGCTTTCTGTACTTCCTTTGATCTCATTTAAATTCATCTCTTTTCTTTCATTTCATGCATTTCACTTTATAGGACTTTAAGCGTTAACTTTGGGTTTTGAATACATCGCATTAGTTTTCTTTTCAATCTTCCAGAATCTCGTGCTTTCAATGGCGATCACGGTGGGACCTCTGTCCTCTATTTTTTTTAGGTTAGATTTTTGATCTGAAATTGCTTGTTTTGATTACAGGTACCTATTTTTCAGTCATTAGACTATTATTCATTTCTGTCAGTGACGATTACAGAATTGGGATTCGTCTCACCCAGGGACGAATAGGCATTCGTCCTACCCTGGAACGAAGACTGTTCTGATATTCATCTCACCCAGGGACGAATAGCGTTCTGTGCATTTTTCAGAGCAGCAAATCAGAAACATCCTTTTGGGCAGAGAAGAGGTAGGGGTTTTTAACAAGCCTCTGTCAAATTTCTGTTTTCTGTTTTCTGATTTTCAGTTTTTGTATGGCTTAGGGAAAGTTTCCTTTTTGTTTGCCTGTTTCAATTTTTGCAAATTAAAATGAACCCCACACATCACGTGGTTACTTAAACCAAGGAGCTGGTCGTAAAACCCCAGCCCTTGAGCAAGACCAATAGTGGATTTCATCACCACGTTGGCTTGGATATTTGCATCCATTTACCCCGATTGTCACTGTTGCTAGACGTAAATCCTGACGAAAGCTGACCGAGTGTCGTTGGGGTGATTCCCAGCATGCGAGGATAAGTCTTCTATGGTAGGTGTCATAAACAGGGCAATCCCCCTTCCGTACCACCTATGTTCCATGTATCATCTGCTCTCACGTACCTATAGTCTCCCTCACGTAAGGGCGGGTATATAGAGAGGTTGGTATATCGGTCCGACAATGGTATATTGAAGGGGCGACCATTTTGGGAGTCATAAGAGCCTTCATAATTGCATTTAAATGGTTTTCATAAAAAGCTTTCAAAAAAAAAAACAACAAAACACACTAAACCAGATTTAGGGCACACTTTTAATCTTTAAAAGAGATAATCATTGCTTGTGTGTGTATGCTATTTTCTGTTTAAAAAAAAAAATCATAAAAAGAAAAATCATAAAAAGAATTTCTGCATCTTTAGGTTAACATCACCATGGTGTACACTCGTAGCCAAGCCCAATCACGGGCAGAAGCTATAGAGAATGCACCAAGGGGGACAAGTCGCCCCCGATATAGCCCTAAAGACTTGGCCATCCCGCCTTGGCGGCAGGATACACAAGTTAGTCCACACCATGCAATTCTGAGAACATGACTTTAGAGGCACCTCCTTGAGGGGCACTCCAACTCATGCCATCACTAGACAAGACTATAGAGGCACCTCCTTAGGGGGTACTCCCATTCAGCAAAGATCCTTTCAAGAAGACAACCAACATGTAGCACTTGACCTAGATATAAGGCCTCCCTTGGAAGCTCGTTATGGGTGGCCTAGTGATGAAGTGCTTGAACAACAAAGGGTCCACAAGGAGGAACCATATGATTTTGTTACTCCTAATTTACCCTTGATTAATGTCAGACACACTAGACCATATCTAGAATATCAAGTTCTCCCGATAGGGCAAGACAATTCTGCCCGCACCTTTTATGCATATAACAGAGAATGTGAGGAAGATCACTACGTTCCTCAAGAATAGTACATAGCATGGGAATGATGCACGTCTGCACCCACTTTATATCCAGATCGCTCATTGAGACCAGAGCTTCAAGTCAATGCTGCTAACCTCGATAGAGGGAAGCAACATATAGGGGTCTCAGAGTACCATGATCGAGAAAGATATGTAGGGGAGGCATCTAGGCCTCCTAAACAAGAGACGACAAAACAAAATGACTTGGCATTTGCCAAACTAGCCACCCACCAAGCACAAATCACGCGGCTTAGGCAAGACCAACAACAATTAGAACATTTGTGTCACCTTAATCAAGAGCGCATTCAACGTCAGACTGAATTGCTTCACAACAATGCGCCTGAGAAGGCCCTAGTCCCTCACGCATAGAAATCTGAGATGTATGTGAGGCACAACCCCTTAGTGCGAGACAGGTCTCCATGACTTCATCAAGCACTACCTCTAAGACCTCCTAGACCTGAGCGGGAGGCCACTCCCCGAAACCGTGATGGGCATCCTCCACGGGCACCCATCAATGTTTACAAGGCCTAGGCCGGACACTCCTCAAGAAGCTTATGAGGATTATGAACAAGAAGAAGAGCAGGCTGAAATGCCCTATCAAGGCAGAAGGGGTGCTACCCAGTTATCCCTCCAAAGGCCTCAAGTTCCCCACAACCCACAGCAGGAGCAAACCAAGGAGGAGGAGATTAAGTCCTCCGATGCATACAAAGTGTTGTTAGAATGCTTAGAGACTATGGAACTCAAGACTTCTGGGCCCCAAAAGCCTACTTTACGCCAACTCCGTAGTCATCCTGTGCATCCATCAGTGCCGGCACCTCCATACCCCAAACATTTTAAGCTGCCCCAGTTGGCACTCTTTAGAGGGGACGAAGATGCTCAAGAGCATGTGACTCGATTCTTGAGCCAATGCTTCGGTATACAAGACAATGATGCATTGCTATTAAGAACATTTATAACCACATTCGTAGGACCTACCTCGGATTGGTTTACCCATCTACCGAAGCATAGCATCTACAACTTGGATCAGCTAGTGGACGCGTTCCTAGAACGTTTCGCTTTCAACACAAAGAAAAAGGCGTCACTAAGTGATCTAGCTAGCCTCAAGCAGTATGAGGAGGAATCTATGGTGGCATATGGGAATCGATGGAGGACGTTGCTTTCAAAGCTATCCTACCTCCCTCCTATGTCCGACCTAACTCAAATGTTCGCAAAGAGCTATTTGCGATCGATCTCTATGCTATTGCAGCTGCAACAATATGCCACTTTAGAAGAAGCTCTGGCGCAAGCTAGAATTATCGAAGAGATCAAGATACAGGATGGCAAAATTGCCAAGCCTAAGAAAAAAGAATGGAACAAGAGCACCAAAATAGGGACTACGCAACAGAAACCCGCCGTGGTCAATCAAGTTGCTATCAATGCCCCTAAGCCTGCCCAAGCAACACAGCCTCCAAAGGCTAATTATCAGGCGGTGCCTCACAATAACTATGAGAAAGATAATCAAAAATAGGACCACAATCAGCAACGTCACCCTAGGCGGCAATTTACACCATACACCGAGTCCAGGGACTCCTTGTTTGACCGTTTGTCAGTGGCAAACTTGATTAATCTGCCAGAGATTCAAACAATAGATCCTAATGCGCCAAAGCCTAAGGGCTACAGAGAGGATCTTTACTGTAGATTCCATAGAAGGAAAGGGCATGACCTTAACGCCTGTTGGAAGTTCAAAGGTTTAGTGCAAGACCTCATTGACAATAATACATTGGTAGTGGATAATCCCATCGCGCCCAACAACCAACAAATGGGTGTTTTCAGAGATCCTTTACCCGCACATGATGCACAAGCAAAACCTCTTCATGTCAACGAAGTGCAACAGAATTGCCCCATGGAGGGGTATGTTGGGATGATCAGCATTGTGACAAGGAACAAGAGATACCCAGGAGCTGCCCCCGTGACAGCCACAAGGGAAGTTCCATCCATGTCACAACCTCAAGTGAATCCTACACAGCTTCCCCCGCCTAGACCAGTGGCCACGATTCGAACTAGACTTACTCAAAGTCTAAGGACCACGTCGGCTAGGCTCTCCATATATGAGCTTATTCAACAATCGATGCCCCATCGGGAAGCTCTCATGGAGATATTAAAGGCAATTGAGCTGCAACCCCACGAAGCGAATTCGTTCAACAATTTTGTGGGGCATGTCAAACAGTGTACCGAACCAGTCATCACCTTTAGGGAAGATGAATTAAAAATGGTGACTGGGGATGTAGCGGATCCACCCCTGCACGTTATTGCGCGGGTCAACGGGACTCCGTATAAGCGGGTGTTGGTAGACACTGGTTCGTCCAGTAACATTATTACAACCGCCGCACTGAAACATTTGAAGTTGCCAGCCTCTCACATTGTACCTTCCACTTATACTCTTCGAGCATTTAATGATGCGATATGCTCGATAGTTGGCACAATTGTCCTACCCATACAAGTGGGACAAAAGACCATTCATACATTGTGCCACATTTTAGAAGGTGAGATGGCTTACAATATCTTGCTTGGGCGGCCTTGGATCCGGGATATGAAGTGTGTCCCTTCAATTGCTCATCAATGTTTAAAGTATACATTTGAAGGACAAGTGCACGTGGTCCCCACAGATTTAGAACCTTTCAAATACTGCAATTCAGTGCAACTAATGCCGCAATCGACCCTTCCTTCAACGCATGTGGATTTCTAGTTAAATCCATCTAAAAGGGGTCCGATTACGCAAGAATCTCCATTACCAAATCAATCAAATTCCTAGGCGGGTTCATCTTCTTCATCTGGTCCTCCCACAATGATGCCACCTACGGTGGCCACACCAACGGACAAAGGAAAGAAGCCCCTGGAAGCGGAACCACCCTTAGTCTCCAACATCTCGACAGAAGAGATGCCTAATAGAATGGAAGTCGAGACGCCTAGTTCACCCCACATGGAGTGGACTCAGGGAGAACTCCCATTCACTTCCTCTCAATCGCCAATGATTACTGTTGAGATGTCTAACACAGGCATGGGGGAGTATATAGTGTGCAATGTTGTAGCAACGCCCACACTTCAGTCTATGCAAGACATGGGAAGACCTCGACTCCCCATAGGCTCCGTGGTTCCTTTAGGCTACCCACCTAATCAGACAAACTTTATTTTTGGGGGCCTGGATAATGGCGTTGAACCTTCCCTACAAGAAGAGGAAGATGAAGAGCCCTTTGTGGAAGATGTCAATTATCTGTCTAACCCAGACTTCGCATTACGATATCTTAGCCAATGCAATTGGCATGGATATGGGTTGGGCAGGTATGAACAAGGAGTGCGTGTTTTGTGCCAACCAAGATACCAAATGCCTTATGACAAGTCAGGAGTAGGGTTTAATCACCCTTTGCCCCTCGACATCTTGGTCAAAAACATGCAAGGCCTAGGGATAGGCAACAAGGATGGGTTGGCATCAGATCCATATGCCAATCCAAATACAACTTATACATTGGGGGATTATTTCCCATTACAAACAAACAACCTTGTTGACCTCAACAACCCTTTCCCTTTGGTCGAACAAGGAGAAACCTCACGGACTCACCCACAAGGGGAATATGGACAAGACCAAGAAGGGTCTTCCAAAGATGAGTCGGAGTACGATCATTCGCAAGAATATCCAATGAATGATGATCAGGAAAGCTTCCTGACGATGTTCCCATTGGCTGCTCCAGTTGAGCACATGCCACTTCAAGACAATCCGGTCCCCCCATAGAGAGCGGCACAACCTCGTTGGGACCATATTAATTTGCTCGAGCAAGATGAGCTTCCCATGTCGCAAGCAATAATTGGAGCCAATGAAGGCCTGTGGATCTCTGACAGTGATTACGAAGATGAAACCGAGATGGCCTATCTCAACCACATGCGACAAATGCAACAACAATATCCCTTGGACATAGATGACATGTTTGAACACTTACACATAGGTCCAAGACATAGGTGGCACCTCAACCCAGCGTAGTTATAGCAATTACTGCACCCGCCACTCTAGGTACACAAAGAGCATCTTCCACCTGGAGACCCTATCAAACCATCCGTGCCTAGGGCAGACCCTATTTGCATGTCCATGCATAGGGCTGATCCCTTTGTGCCAGTGCCTACAGAGCCAGATCCAACGCATCAAGAACATCCCGAATGTCAGAGTTATCACACCTGCGGTAATGGAGGTTACAATCATTTCATAAACATGATCTCCATTGACTTGACCGCCCCCATCCATGATCCAGCCAATCCAACATGATCATTGCATCTAGACATAGAGGCTATAGATTGGGATCGTGCTGACACACCACCATCCCCATCAGAGTATTGGCCTTGCGGTGGGATGTTTCATTTCACTCCAGGACAGACTCGGGATGTCTTCCATGCTGAAGAGGAACTCGACGTTCCTAATGATGATCTTAATTCAGCAAACGATATCCATCTGATCCCAACTCCACACCAGTTGGAGGACGGATCCCACATGTCGATCGAGGCAACGACTGATGTAGACATCGGCACGGATCCAATGAATCCATGAATTCTCAAGTTAGGGGTAAGTCTTTCCCCCGAAGAGCAAGCCGATTATGTTGCCCTTCTTAAGGAGAAGAAGGAGGTTTTTGCATGGTCATACAAGGATATGCCGGGACTAGACCCACAGCTAGTCACGCATAATTTAACGCTTGATCCGACAATCAAGCCAGTAAAGCAAAAACTACGCAAGATGCACCCAACAGTGGCCTTAATGGTAAAATATGAGTTACAAAAGTTGTTGGATGCCCAGTTTGTCATCTGTGTGGATTATCCTCCATGGTTGTCTAACATGGTTCCCGTCAAGAAGCCTGACGGGAGGATTCGCATATGCACCGATTTTTGAGATCTTAACAAAGCGAGTCCTAAGGATGATTTTCCCTTGCCAAGCATCGACGCGTTGGTAGATGCCACAGCGGGCCACGAAATGCTTTCCCTTATGGATGGTTTCTCAGGATACAATCAGATTCGTATCAATCCCGAGGACCAACTAAAAATGGCATTCACAATGCCTTGGGGGACATTTTGCTATAAGGTCATGCCTTTTGGCCTTAAAAATGTTGGCGCCACTTACCAACGTGCCATGACGTACATCTTTCATGATTACATGCACAAGACTTTGGAAGATTACATGGATGATTTGTTGGCCAAATCTCTTTTGCGCCCAGATCACCTCGGTGACTTGAGCAAGGTCCTCGATCGCCTCATTGAACATAAAGTCAGACTAAACCCCAAGAAGTGCGTCTTTGGCGTCACCTCTAGAAAGCTCTTGGGTTTCATAGTCTCCAAACGAGGAATCGAGGTAGACCCAAACAAAGTCAAGGCAATCCTTGAAATGCTTCCCCCAACCACCATCAAGCAGCTCAGGAGTCTGCAGGGAAAGGTTGCGTCGATCAAGCGCTTCATAGCGCAGTTATCTGACAAATGCCGACCCATGAATAAATTATTGCATAAGGGGGTCACATTTCATTGGGATGACGAGTGCCAATCAGCCTTTGACGACATTAAATAGTACTTGGCTTCATCGCCAGTATTGGCACCACCTAGACCAGGAGTGTCATTCTATTTATACATCTCAGCTACTGAGGTGGCACTGGGCGCCATGCTGTCCCAGAAAAATGAACTTCACAAAGAACAGGCTACATACTATCTTAGCCGCACCCTGGTCAGTTATGAACTTAACTATGCATACGTTGAAAAGCTCTGCTTGGCAGTGGTGTTTGCTACCAAAAAGCTATGCCACTACATGCTTGGTAATAAGACGTATGTTGTGTCTAAGGAGAATCCATTGCGATACATGATGAGTCGTACTTATCATAGTAGCCGCACGGCGAAATGGATCATGTTGTTGACGGAGTTTGACATAGAGTTCATTGGACAAAAATCCATAAAAGGTCAAGTCATCGTCGATCAACTAGCCGAGGCTCCTCTTGAAGACGATCAGCCTCTGACTTTCGAACTACTTGATGATGGGGTCTTCCATGTTTCAGAATCGCCAGATTCTGATGAGCCTGAGTCACAGGTTGACATAACCCTATTCTTCGATGGTTCTAAATGTGAGCAAGGGGGTGGCATGGGAATTGTATTCTTCACTCCACAAGGGGCTCCAATGCCTTTGTCATTTAAATTAGACTTCCCGTGCACCAACAACAATGCAGAATATGAAGCCTTGCTCATAGGTCTTCAAACAACAATCACCATGAACATTAAATGTCTAAACATCTTTGGTGATTCGTTGTTGATTGTCAATCAAGTGAAGGGGATTTTCCAATGTAAATGTCCAGTTCTGTAGGCCTACAAAGCCCTTGTGGACAAATTCCTGGCACAACTTGAATGGTATGACATCGAGGCACTCCCTCGATCATCAAATCATTTTGTGGATACTATGGCCTCCTTGGGGTCACTAATCCCGCAAGACCCTTCTGGTGAAATGACAACCATTCAGGTTAAAACATTATCGCAATCTGTGATGGAGCGTGCAAGCTCTGATCTGATGCCAGGAATCCACTTGATCCAGATTGAACCATCTCCGGATAAGTTCTCTCGAATCCATGATTGTTTGACTCGAGCCAACTGGGGGTCCTTGTTCTCCCCGACCCCTCTTAATAGCAACACAACGTTGTTTTTACAAGTTCTTTCTCGCTCAGCTTTTGCTAGGGATGGACTTCAAGAGGGATTGGTCGTTCATACTATCGAGGTTTCTGATCAGCAGGATTGGTACACACCCATTCGGGATTACCTCAAGCTAGGTAACCTCCCACTTGGATTGACACAAGCCATGAAAAGATCATTCAAACAGAAAGCGGCAAAGCATGTCTTGGTAGGAGACATTTTGTATCATCAAAATTATGAAGGAATCCTCCTTCGTTGTTTGGACCAGCAAGAGTCCGCTTGGGCGATCACCCAAGCTCACGATGGTACATGTGGTGGCCACTTCAGCGGTATGGCCATCGCAAAGCGCATTCTTCGCATGGGTTATTATTGGCCATCTTTAGAGCGAGATTGTTGCGCATATGTGAAGAAGTGCGTGAAGTGTCAACACCATGCTAATTTGACACACGTACCTTCTCAGGCCTTGCAGCCGATCCAATCGGTTTGGCCTTTTTTGTAGTGGGGCTTTGACCTAATTGGAAAGATCTCCCCTGCATCGTCTGGTCATCACACGTTCATTTTAACGGCCACAGAGTACTTCACCAAGTGGGTGGAAGCAATTCCGCTAACCTCTACGACTGGATCCCGCATTGCGGAGTTTATTTTGCATAACATCATATGTCATTTTGGTATTCCATCCAAGATCCTGTCAGATAATGGGACACCATTCAAGAACAAAGATGTGCGTGCTTTGACCACAAAGTACAAAATTCAGCATAGTTTTTCAACACCCTATTATCCGTAGGCAAATGGGCAAGCAGAGGCGTCAAACAAAATGCTAGTCGCCATTCTCAAAAAGATAGTTGCAGACAATCATAAGGATCGGCACATTCAGATCCCGCTTGCCCTATGGGCTTATCGCACTAGCATCCGGACGCCCACTGGGGCAACTCCATTTTCGTTGGTGTATGGCTCCGAGGCAGTCATGCCTCTTGAGTTGGAAATCCCTTCCCTACGCATTTCAATGCAAGAGTTCATCGATGATGACACTACGCGGTAGGCCCGGTTAGATCAACTGACGTTGCTCGATGAACGACGCGTTAATGCTCTCGAGCATTTGCGTATCTATCAAGAGCGACTTAAGAGAGCATACAACATGAAAGTCCACCTCAGGGAATTTCAGGTTGGTGACTTGGTCTTAAAAGAGAACCAACAGAATTCTAATTTTTCGTCCCATCTACGGGACAAGTTCATGGCAAACTGGTTAGGTCCTTATGTCATTGATAGTAGAATAGGACCTGGAACATACCGGCTTGCCTCTCTTGAAGGAATCAAGGAAAAAGAACCCTTGAACATCAGTCATTTGAGGCCATTCCACATCTAGAGAGCCATAGTCCAACTAAAAGCTCCAAGGATTCTCATAATCGCTTGGTCAACCCTAAATGCCCCCAGTATCTGCAAACTAAAAGCTCCAAGGATTCTCATAATCGCTTGGTCAACCCTAAATGCCCCAAAGGTATCTATAAACCCTTTGGTCAAGCCAAAAGCTCCAAGGATTTTCATAATCGCTTGGTCAACCCTAAATGCCCCAAAGGTATCTATAAACCCTTTGGTCAAGCCAAAAGCTCCAAGGATTCTCATAATCGCTTGGTCACCCCCAAAATGCTCCAAAGGTATCCATAAACCCTTTGGTCAACACCAAAAGCTCCAAGCGTTACCATAACTGCTTGGTCAAAATAAATATTCAAAAATAAACAAAAACAATACAATCATCAAAAATCACAAAAACAATTGCATTTCAATTCCATGCATACTCATAAAAAATCAAAAATCACAAAAACAATTGCATTTCAATTCCATGCATTCTCATAAAAATCAAAATACAAAAATATAGGTTGCATTAGGCATCGCATCCATACATTATATATTTGCTAGGTCATACAAGTCAAAAGCACCATAGGCTGTCATTACTTGGCAATTCCATCATTTTCCACATCAAATCCATTTTCATAAACGCATACATCTAGCATATCACCATTTTCTTTTAGCATAGTCAGTTGTCTCCTAAATGTATATAGGGTTTTCGTCATTCAGCTGTCTTTAAATTTCTAGCCAAAAATTGTACACAGTTAAACAGATTTTACATGGGAAAGTTTTACTTGGATCACACCTTGTTACGTAGCATCCCAACACAAATTAACACACATAAAATAATTCCTAAGTTGTGTGAACGCAAGAGAAACCTACAAAGCAGTCTAGGGTACCATAGGTGAAAGATTAGCCTGTTCATCCCCCTGTGCGAATGGTTCTAGAATGCTGAGAATTGACAAAAGGACGAGCTCTTCCCTATCCATTCACCTTAATAAATAGTGGTTTTTACCACTCCCACAAATCCCAATCATAGTTGGTCCCCAAAGTTGTAAGGATTCGTACTACACGTCCCTGCCAAGGATGGGTAGTCATCCCCAAGACCTAAAAGGATCAACGCCATTCACAAACAAAATTCCAACAAACCATCATCCTAACCATTTCCATTCACCTTTGGTCTCCAAGTTGTAAGGATTCATACTATCCGCCCCTAACCAGGATGGGTAGTCATCCCCAAGGCCTAAAATATCAATGCCCTTACTTCATAATCTCCATTATCCCCTTGGTTCCCAAAGTCGTAAGGATTCATACTACACGTCCCTACACAGGATGGGTAGTCATCCCCAAGGCCAATAGGATCAAGGCCATTCACAAGCTCAAACTTACAAAGCTCAAAATACAAAATCAAATAACAGTGGTTATCACCACTATTCAAAATCCTTGCTCAAAAAAAAAAAAAAATAGAAAAATAAACAGTGATTTTCATCACTATATAGACGAGCAAGTCTCCCAAATCATTCAGCCAACAAATAACCTGAACTTGAATCCCTGGAATTCTTAGCATTCGAAAACCATCTAGGTGATCCTCATTACAGGTTTGGTTGATAGCCTACCTGGCAATGGTGGTATCCTACCCGCATGACGATATGTCTGTCACATTAGCTTTGCGTGTGCATAGACCAATGTTTGCATGTGGATGAGCTAGCTTATGGTACCTTAGATTGTCACGTGGATTAATCTTGCTAAATACAACAACGGAGTTAGTGGAGCTAATTAGGTGATCCTCAGTACAGGTTTGGTTGATAGCCTATCTAGCACTGGCGGTATCCTGACAAATACCACATAAACGAACTCAATTGCACACACAGGGATGTGAAATAACTTGGTTAAATTCAAGTCGGATTTAGACCTTGTTCAAAAGTCTTGCGAGATAAATGTACAGTCTTGGCTAGTTAGTTAAAATATCTGCATCTCAGAAAAGCTTAACTACATTTTCAAACAATCGGTACATTTCATTCCGTACATCACCATCAAAAAATATACAAAATACAAAAACAAAGTTTTCACATGCACAAGCATTCCACAAAGTCATCCCATTAATATAGCAAGTCAGTCAAATCTTGTACAGTCTATGGTGCATCGACAAATCATCAACAACTCATTTCATTCATTCCATATGCATACATCATACAAATTAGACCCATCGCATTCATAATCGCATATGCATACATTAATGTAAAAACATGTACATAAACATAAATCATGAAAAATGTATAAACACCAAAAAGAGTCATCTATATATATATATCATAACAAAATTTCCTGTAGGCTACAATGAACCGGTCCTCGGACCTCGCTACCATAATCCAAAAACTCAAAAACCCCAAGCCTAGGGCGTCGGCCACCATGATCATGCAGGATCGGTGCGATGGGAACTACCCCCTATGGTGTGGGTCCTATGGGACCTCTCAGGGTGACTTCGCTTCCCTCATCGCACCCACTAGCGCCTCCCTCATCTAGCCACCTACGATGGGATGATGTTGACTGCTCCATCCCGCTGTCCTCTCGTCGGTACGATGAGCCACCTCTAGGAGGCTCTAGTATTCACCCACCAAGGCGGATAATCTCTTCCTCCATCTCCATATTCCATCGACCCACTCCCTCTCCCAGGTAGGACTCACGTCGGGCTACACTAGGAGATCCCTCTCTTATGCAACATCCGTATCACCCTCCTATCGATGAGATGTAGCCCCCTCTCCCTCCACATCCGCAAGGAGATCTCTCTCCTGCAAAGCCTCTCCCAGCTCCCCATCTCACCTCCGTAGCACCTCCGTCAATCGTGCTACCTCAGCGCGCAACCCCGCCTCTGTATCCCCCGACACGGCCGGCTGTGTCGGCCTCTCTGGAGCATCGGCCTGCTCCGGAGCATCCTGCATCTCTGGCTGCTCCTCCTCACCAAAGTCCTCTCCCGCATCTACCACCTCCACCATTTCCACATCAATAGGAGCTCCCCAACCCTCTCCTGGTGCCTCTGCACCCTCTCCGCCTACCGCTGCCTCATCCCCTCCCAATGGCCCCTCACCTCGCCATCGTCGGAGCATCCACCACTCCTGGTACTCGGTAGTAACTCCGACGTCATCCACGTCCGGAGTGTCCAGTACTGTATCCGCCTCCTCCCCTAGCGGCTCGAGGATCGACGCAGCTAGAGTCCTCTCATCGCTCCGACGTCGATAGACTAAGGGCTCCCCAGGCAACCCCTGGCGTACCCCAAACTATCGTGTCACTCGAAGATAATGGAAGTATTCTTGCTCTGTCCCGTGTCGTCCAATGACCCACCTCCCCCTCCGGACCCGCCGAAGCCACTCATCAGCCTTCGGCCATGCGGGACAATCCCGATATGGCCTCCACACCACATCTCCTGGAGTCAGTCATGCCAATGCATCTACGTAATGGTCCACGTCTCCCATAAACCGTTGACTCTACCCCCGCTCCTCAGATCGATACCATAAAGCCCCATAACCAATGTCTCTATCCACCATGTCAACCCGTGTAGTCCAGGGTAGCCCTCGTGGTCGCTCCACGGCTATATGCTGCCAAGCCCAGCACTGCAACAAGTAGCTGCAACCGATCCCCTTCCGCTTTCGACAGCGGACCTCATACAACTCATCATATAGTTGAGCCAAGAGCGTCTGGCCCCATCTCATGATCACCGGCTCTGTCACAGGACAATCCACTAACTGCCACACCACCTCCAGTAGGTTCCATGGGAACCTCGCCCCCGAGGAGTCTGGCAACAACATGTTGGAAATGAGGCTCATGAGTAGTGTATGCCTCACTCCCAACACCCTCCTCTCGTACCACCACCGCACTAAGATCCCACCCATCTGACAATCATCCTCCGCTCTCTACACCGCGTCCTCCACACCCAAGTCCTCCCCATGTCCAAAACATCGGGTCAGTACAGCCATCCTCTGGCCTCGTGGCATCGTCCGGATGGGAACCCCGTCTATCGAAATCCAAAGAATCCGATACACATCCTCCAAGGTAACTGTCATCTCCCTTGTCGGGAGATGGAAGGTGTTCATCCGAACATCCCATAGACTGATCAAAGCTATCAAGTACGCCCGATCCCCAACAACTGGCTCCAATCGAGCCACATGCTTGAGCCCCAAGGCATCAAGCCACTCCCAGTCCTCTGCACTCAACGCCTCGCGGGCACTAGAAAAAATAGTCGGTACCCGATACCGACTCTTCACCACCTGCATATCACAAAACATAAACACATCAAAAACATGCATCAAATCACCATCACATATACAAAAATGCATCAATATACAGTAACATCATTCATTCACATGTACATCTGTTACAATTTACAAACATACAAACAACAAAAAAATTGATATGGTTTATCTACGGTTTCAACCTAAGTTTTACCATTCAAACAAAAAAATTCATCAATTTTTCATCTTTAAATTAAAAAAAAAAAATAATCAATTTTTCATTTCATCATAAAAATAACAAAAATTGACATGGTTTACCTATGGTTTTGACCTAAGTTTACCATTTAAACAAAAAAAAATTCATCAATTTTAATCTAAGTTTTCATCTTGCATTTCATAAAAAAAACAAAAATTTGACATGGTTTACCTATGGTTTCGACCTAAGTTTACCATTTAAACAAAAAAATTCATCAATTTTTCATCTTTAATTTCATAAAAACAAAACAAAAATTTGACATGGTTTACCTACGGTTTTGACCTAAGTTTACCATTCAAAACAAAAAAAAAATTCATCACTTTTTACCCTAGGGTTTCATTTTTCATCATTTCACAATAACAAAAATTTGACATGGTTTACCTACGGTTTTTACCTAAGTTTACCATTCAAACAAAAAAATTCATCCATTTTTTTAATCTAGGGTTTCATTTTAAAAACAAAAAAAAAATTGACATGGTTTACCTACGGTTTCGACCTAAGTTTTACCATTCACATAAAAAAACATTTTTATATAACCGTGGTTACCCTAAGGTGTTACTCTAAGTTTCATTTGGGTTTATTCTACGGTTTTCCATCTAGGTTTCCATCGGTTTGCATACACGTTTCATTTTGTTTCATGGTCTTTAAATCAAATTCATTCACCTTTTAATTAATTAATTAGGGTTCCATGTCTTAAACAAAAGAAAAACACAATAAAAACAAATTTGCACTTTTTCAAATTAAAACTCGAGGAGATAGTTCACTTACTGGTCTCGCTTCGGCTCCACCGCTTGACGACCCGGTCTGTGCACTCATGGTGGCTGGAAAATTTGGTAGCGCTTCGCGTCAGAAAATCTCCCTCCTCCTCAGAGCTCCAAATCGCTCGCGATGAACAATGCAAATGAGCCAAATCCGTCATTTTCGCATATTTATAATTTTTTCTTGTTGGTATTCGTTCTTTCCTGGAACGAGCGCTTTTCCTCGAAGGAGCGCTCGTCCCACCCTAGGATGAATAACCACATGGTATTCGTTTCACCCCGGAACGAATAAAAAAAATTAAAAAAAAATCAAAAACAACAAAATTAAAAAAATTGAAAAATGCACCACAACAAAACCACTAAAAATTGCCGGACAAAAGTGCTCTTGTACTTAATCTCTTGGCATCAAAAAACAAATGTCGGGGTTTACATTGTCATTATCTGTCTCCCAAAGAAGGCTACCATGGCCGGACCGCTCCATGAGAGATCAGATTTTTGCCAATGTTAACCCCAAATGGCGTCCCAAAATGGGTTCACACCCACCAAAAATAGGTCAAAAAATCGGGAAACTGCTCGAGCATTCATCGGATAACATCTGAAGGCACCCTCACTTAAGTCATCTTGGGTCAAGCGACTCGTCGCTTTTCTCATGTCGGTCATTCCCTCATCGATTCGTCGCTTGAGGGGGTAGTCACACTTAGTTACCAATCAACACACACACACCCAATCAAGGCAATGGCATGCATTCAAAGAATCATTGACAAAGACAATCACGCTCCTGCTTGGGGCAGCAAACAAGCAACAATCACAAACTAATTAAACACTTGGCATTCATGAATCATGAACTCAAGGTTCCCATAGACAAAAGGTTGCGCCCTTTGCCTATTCATGATTGATCAATGCCCAAGCTCAAGTCACACCTCACCAAAATAGGTTAATACTTGAAATCCAATTCCTTAGCTCGTCAGAAGCAAGGATTCAAGAATGCATGCCCTTTCCATACTTGGGGCATCCAAAGTTGGTTAGGTTACTGAGAAATCCTAATCATTAGTGCTTTGGTTATCTATTTTTGCTCAACACTGCACCATGTGCAACGCTTTCCAAAAAGGGGCATCTGTAGACACCAAAATAGCACCAATCCGATTATGTGACTGCAAACACTGATCGCATTAACACACACAGCCCCAGGGCAGCCCCGAGAGGTTAAAACAGTGGTTCTAACCACTCACACAACAGTTTTAAAAGTCAGAGATCAATTTGGCACCTTTTAGGCACTCTGCTACTTATTCGCTCCACCCAGGGACGAGTGCAGATTGGTACTCGTTCCACCCAGGGACGATTACCAGCGCTCGCTCCTGGGTGGGACGAATGCTAGGTTTGACCTGCAAAAAGTCAAACCTCGGCACATGACAACTCAGAACTACCACTTAGCTCTCCCTTCATGGCATAGGAGTGCGAGGGAGTTCTTTTGACAACTCATATCTGCCACTTGACTCTCCATTCACTGCATGGGAATGAGAGTGAGCTTTTTAGGACAACTCAGATATGCCACTTGACTCTCCCTTCATTGCATGGGAGTGAGAGTGGGCTTTTTCATGACAACTCAAATTAGCTACTTAACTCTCCCTTCATTGCATGGGAGTGCGAGTGAGTTCTTTTGGGCATGCGACAGCGATTCTGAAGCAGTTATGGAGCCCTTGATCAGGGAGAAGTCTTCTCTTCCCTGAAAAAGCATTCATGCTAAGTAGCACTTTTGCATGCTAATTCAAAGAGACCCCTTGGGTCTATAAAATGGTGAGTTTCCTCACCCAAAAGGATATACAGAGAAGGAGCATTTTGAGCGACGAAGTGCTGCCAGTTACTTGACTTACGATTTGTGCTTTTACATCCATAATCTCTTAATCGAAAGGGAGGTTATTGGGTGACTTTTGGAGGCACGAATCAAGACCTAAAACCCGATATTTTGACCACAATATCCTACCAATTTGTCGACAACACATCACAACAGGTTTCGGACTCATCCCAAGCGGATTGGTGTCGAAACAAAGTTTCAACCCGCGGGTGGTTTGCCTTCGGGCACCCCCTGCCTTATTGCAGGTTTACTCGTCTCACCCCGGAACGAGTACCAAACTATTGCAGGTTTACTCGTCTCACCCCGAAACGAGTACCAAACTATTGCAGGTTTACTCGTCCTACCCCGGGACGAATACGGATCTGTATCGAATTTGGTGATTGTTTCTTTTGCGGTATTTTGCTAGTTACATGATTACGCTTCTGTCAAATTTTTAGTCTATTTGGATTCATTTTAATCATCGTTATATTCATCTTTTACATTCATTAACAGTACTCTTTCAGATTTGCGAGTTTCATTATCATACACAAGTGCTACTGACGATTTGTTGTTTCTTTGAACGCAGGAGGAGCAGCAAGGATTAAAGATTCATCAATACCAATGGCGGCAACACTTTGGCCCGCCCATTTCACATGTGGGCATGCGGAAGGAGGAACACTAAATCCATGATTGTAATTGAAACTATGTTAACGCTCCTACCCCTTAAAAGGGAGGAGACGTCTTTGTAACCGAATTGGAAGAGTATAAATAAAAAGGGTTGTGCTTTCTGTACTTCCTTTTATCTCATTTAAATTCGTCTCTTTTCTTTCATTTCATGCATTTCACTTTATAGGACCTTAAGCGTTAACTTTGGGTTTTGAATACATCGCATTAGTTTTCTTTTCAATCTTTCGGAATCTCGTGCTTTCACACAAAACCTTTCACAATCAAATAATTCAACTAGTCTCAATATTCATATTGTCCTTAAAACCTCTAGTAAACGATCTCTTCTACTGTGTAATATACCAGCTCAATTTTACCACTAGAAGGTATTCATGCATAACTATGTCATGAAGCAATGACGACCAACTCCATATCCTGAATTCGTTTACTATATACTATTTTCATCTCTTGCGGATGTATGAAAGTTACGAACTTTATACTACTATAATGTTGCATACACATTTATACCACATGTATTTGGTAACTACATATTGAAAGGTTTTACAAACACCCGTGCTAATCTTATTGATTTAGCCAAGCCACTGGGTGGCTCCTTGGTTCACGCCTCTCTTGACCGCCTTGTTGACACTTCAAAAACCATATTGGGCATTGACCGCATTGACTAATTTATGTTGAGTCAGCTGGTATGCCTTGGAAATCGTGTTGCTTACCTCGAAAACCTGTAAAACAACAAAATATTTTTAATTAAAATATTTCAATTAAACTTAAAAATATTTAAAATTTAAAATTTTTAGAATCACAACATTAAAACTTAAAAACAAAAGAAAATCAACTTCAACAAAACATAAAGAAAATAAACTTAACATAACCAAAACTAAACCTTATACACCATAATGTCACAAACTACTCCACAAACAAACTTTCTAAAAGACAACAAAATTATAAAATTTCACAATTTTTAGGTGGGTCCCCAAATTTGGGGTAAGTTGTGCAATGGCAACAACAAATGGTGACTCTACTAGGAAATACTTCTAAGCATTTCAGATTAAGAACTTGATCTGAAACCAATAAAACCAAATATAAAAAAAATACAATCTAGTAATATCTAGAAAAAAATGGAGTTAAACAACTTTCAAATGAAAATAGATGAAACACCTGCTTCCACTCAGTGTGTGAATTGAGATTCATTTTATATTCTTGAAATAATTCAGATTCCATCATTTAGTTTTGCATTTTGGCTATAAAATTATCACTCATTAAGATGTGCCTCTACATTGCTCCACTACCAGTCAAGCATCTTGTTGAGTGGTATTTTCACCCGGTTGTGAAAGTACACTCTCCTTTAGGATTTGGGTTCCAAATCCCCTCTTGCAAAGAAGTTAAACAAACAACTTCTCCAAGGTCTCCGTTGTATTAGCATTTGCATATGTGTATTAGTAATCTCAAATAAAGATATTCAATTTAAATGCTTGGAACACCTTAGTGATTGCAAGTAACTGTAAACAAGGGGCAATGTTGGTTTATTTCATCATGAAACTTTAGTGATTGTTCATTGTTTTTTTGGATTTTTGGAATTTTTTAAATGTTTATTTTAATGCCTGAAGATTTAAAATAAGTTAAAATTTCTGGAAAAAAATAAAATGCAGAAAATGAAAATGAAATGCAAAAAAACTAAAAATAAAATGCACTCAGTATGATGCTATCCTGTTCCGACAAAACCGAAGATGTGAGGTCTCCATGCATGCAACCTAACCTATTGGACTTGCAAAACATGCACAATCCCCATAGACTAAGTGTTGGTTCCTAGGGTACGAAATAAAATTTCAGATTTCAAATATTCGCCTAATGTAACCCAAAAAAATGGCATTAACATTATCTATAAATTCGAAATCTGAAAAATGAAAGAATAAACATTAAATCCATAGCATGCAAAGAGAATCTCCTTCTTTCTTGCCCACAAGATGCAAATTTCTGAACACTTATGCATTAAAAATATGTCATTTTACAATAGCAGAATTTCTGGTTTTTCCAAACCAGTATGTGGAAGAAAAACTACTCAAACAGGTCCAGAATGGCCTTCTCGCCTTCAACTCTGCAACTCTGCTTGCAGCGGTTTCCAACCCAGTCCATGGAAGAAAAATGACTCAAACAGGTCCAGAATGGTCCTCTCACCTTCAGCTCTGCAACTCTGTTTGCAGCCGTTCCGACCCCCTTCTGGCCTCTTTGAATGGCGTATTTAAACTTCTAAAAAAAATTGTTTCTCCTTCCATGACGGTTTGTTTCGTTTTTCGATGGCTATTCGTTTCACCTTCCCTGACTGTTAGTTTCACCTTCCCTTGTATGCGTGTGCTTTGGTTTCCATTTTGTGGCCCTTCGCTGCGTTTCTCCACATGGGCTTGCGTCCGTTTCCCTCCGTGTGTAACGACCATCTTAAATGATTTCAAATCATTAAATATTATGTAACGCTTTGTCTTATTCATTAGATTTTGTCCTTATGTCCACGTCACTATGCAGGTCCGTTACCTTGGCGAAAATGGAACATGTCGCGATATCGCGACACTTTTGCCTCCTTGCTCTCTTTTGTTGCTTTTAGCCACAAAAATGTAACATGTCGCGATATCGCGACACTTTTTCCCTTTTGGCCAAAATGCAACATGTCGCGATATCGTGACACTTTTTCTCTTTTGCCTCTCTCTATGCTTTGAATCGCGAAAATGCAACATGTCGCGATATCGCGACACTTTTCTCTTTTGACCGCGAAAATGCAACATGTCGCGATATCGCGACACTTTTTCTTGTTTGGCCGCGAAAATGCAACATGTCGCGATATCGTGACACTTTTTCTTGTTTGGTCGTGAAAATGCAACATGTCGCGATATCGCGACACTTTTCTCTTGCGCAAAATGCAACATGTCGCGATATCGCGACACTTTTCTTTTTCTTTTTGCATGTCGATATCGCATTTTTTTTTGTTCAACATGTCAGGATATCGCGACACTTTTCTTTTTGAAAGCAACATGTCGCGATATCGCGACACTTTTCTTCTTAAACATGTCGGATATCGACACTTTTCTTTCTTGTAAATGCAACATGTCGCGATATCATGACACTTTTTCTCTTTTGCGATGGATGCAACATGTCGCGATATCGCGACACTTTTTCTCTTTTGGCCGCGATGGTGCAACATGTCGCGATATCGTGACACTTTTTCTCTTTTGGCCAAGATGGTGCAACATGTCGCGATATCGCGACACTTTTTCTCTTTTGGCCGTGATGGTGCAACATGTCGCGATATCGCGACACTTTTTCCTTTTGGCCGAAAACGCAACATGTCGCGATATCGCGACACTTTTTCTCTTTGGCTGCGAAAACGCAACATGTCGCGATATCGCGACACTTTTTCTCCTTGTGGTGTTTTGCTTTTTTCTTTGATCTTTAGCCTATGGGCCACTTCGGTCTTCTTGGAACACATGCAAAAAAGGTGGGTCCCCAATTTTGGGGTACGTTGTGGAGCAGCCACAACAAATGGCGACTTTGTTGGGAAATGCTCCTGAGCATTTCGGTGAGAACTCAACCTGAAAACACAGACTCAAATACAAGCGTTAGAAAATATCCCAAGAATGAAACTAGACGAGAAATACATGAAGCATTAGAATTATTAAGCATCAGCTCGGTGTGTGCAATGTTCTTCATTCCCTATCGTTTGAAATTGATCAACATTCCATTGTCAGTTTCACTTATGATTCGTATGCAAGGCTATGAATGATTTGTGCAGGATTTGATGTATGACAACTATGTTAGAGATATAACAACTTGCTTTGCAAAGGCTCAAACCTTCTAGTATCATGAACAAACATATTAAAACTATCAAACCCTCTTAGGACCAAATATATGTATACTTAATTAATTTACTAGATCCCAAAGTTGGTTATGTGTCACTACCATCTTGAACCCATGTGCAAGTGTAAGTGAAATCAAGCTTTGGGGAATAGGATTCCCAACCTAAGCGAGATGGGAATTTAACCCTATCCTTACTACTCGATCTGGAGTTCATTACCTCATCTTGAACAAAATGATTTAACCTGTTATGGATGAAAGCTGTCGAGCTAGCCTGTCCGTTTGAGCGATCGAGTGGTCTTGTTTTTAGACAAGACATGTTGCCACGCATGAGCATACTCCACTGCCAGACGGGCGTCTATAGCCCCGGTGGAGATCAACCCCATAATCCAGGATTTGGCTCTACTTTTGATTTCTTGGACCTTGGGGATGACTACCCATCCTTGCAAGGGACATGTAGTACGATCCTTCCAATCCAATATTAATAAAGAAATGAAAAATATTTGCTTTGGAATTTCAAGTTCTTGAATGGGCAAAATAGAAGCTTTGGGGAATCGGATTCTCAACCTAAGCGAGATGAGAATTAGACCCTATCCTTACTACTCCATGAAGGTCAAATCAGAGCTTTGGGGAATTGGATCCTCAACCTAAGTTCGATGAGGATTTAACCCTATCCTTACTACTCTGATTTTAGGCTTTAAGCATTATGGGAGTGGTAAAAACCACTGTTTTAAGGATTATGTTGCATGATAGGACAGACACGAAATATTCCTTTCGCCTCACCTTTTCTTCCAAGTATGGTTTTGACCATTTTGCTCAAGATTCTCTTTAATATGTGTAGAACGTGCTTGGTTCAAGATAGTTCGGGCATCAGTTCCCAACCTTAGGATCCTTTTAATATATGTTATGTAATAACCCTAAGAGGATTCGACACCTTTTCAATGATTGTACATGAAATGAAGATGCAATGGAGATGAAATGTATATGCAATGTTGAATGTAACATGAGATATGAATGCATTGCTCCTTTTGAAATGTGGATGGAGTATATCACCTACTTTACCATAATTTATAAAACTGACAACTTCATGCATCACAGGTTCCAAACGATATTCTTTAATGTGTTTGCGATACTCGTGGAGCTTTCTGCAATACAATTCCGATGTTTCATATTCTCCTAGTCTTAGTCAACATTCATAAGGACATAAGCTGACAAACCAAAAGTGTCCAAAGAACTCACACACCACTTTAAAACCAAAACTGAAATCAAATCCAAAAACGAAACTTGAAAACACAAACCAAAACCAAAAACCAAAATCTATATACAAATGTACAATATGGTACAAGACGATGCACAGTTTGAATTATCATTTTCCCGGATCCCAAACCTGATTAGAATTCTTTAAAAGACATATGACGTGATACACATGCCAAATGTGGAAGGAATCAAACAAGAACAAGACTAGACCAAACCATGCAACCAACTTCAACTTTCCTCTCTCACCCCACCAATTAGATTTCGTTCCATTAGTATTCTTATAGGTGAGATTCAAATTACCAAATTGATTAGACAATGGTTGATTTTCAATTCTTTCTTGTCTATTCTTTAAGGTGTAAATTTCATAATTCCATTCATGATTTAGAACTAGGCTTTCTTTATTCAAAATGAAATTTTGTAAGCAAGAGCCTATTTCTAAAAATTTCAAAGCTAATTCATTTTCCATGTTCTTAGGCCAATCAAAATTGTGCAACAATTTACAAGCATCTAGGATATTTACTAAATGGGGATCATTAGAAGTTTTTATCCTAGGTTCAAGAATTAATTGTTGATGAATTTGATTTAGCAATTTAAGTGCATCAAGCTCCTTTTCATTCATTAAAGTAATGTTATCAAAGGTGTGGTTAGAAATTAATTCTTGTTCTTCATTCACCTTCAATGGCATTTCATCATAAACATCATTCAAATTCAAAACATGGTCGTTCAACTCTTCACCTATAGCTTGGGTGTTTGAACACAAAAGGTTAGATTCTACCTTTTGCACATTTTCACTTACCAACACTTGGTGAGAAATCGCAATTTCTTCATTTATTACCTGTTCATCAAACATACCAAAATTGGGCACCCAATTGAAAACATGCCCATCCTTTTCAACCCTCAAATATTTTTGGTCAAAGTGTATGTCAAGTAACTCATCTTCATGATCAATCACTTTCGTTGCTTCTAATAGATCAATCTCTTTGTCATTTAATTCCAATTCTTTGTTCACTATCCATGGTATTTCTTCATTTGAATCCCCAAAATAATCATGCAAACTTGTATCCGAATCTTCAATGAGTTTATATTCAACATGATCGAATTTTGTAACCTTCTCAAATCTTGTGAATATGAGATCTTCGTATGAAGTAGAAGTTTCAACATCCTGCATATAAATTGGAATAGAGGCTTCATTAATAGGGGTGTGAGGAAATAACATATCTTCATATCTTCCCCAACCATTGTAAAAATTATCTTCCAAATTTGTGGGATGAAACTCCATGGTATTTGTGACATGATCTTTTGATTCATTTGTCAATTCTTTTTCTTCTTTGTCCTTGGTAATAGGATCATTATAATCTTCCAATATTTGATGAGATTTGAAACCCTCTTCCAAAACATCCTCAAATTGTACAGGAGTTGTAATATCTTCCTTTGAGTAGGCGATTATGTTGTCCTGTATATCAATTGGCACACAAGTTTTATTAGCAGTTTTGGAGTGAGTGTAGTCTTCCCACTTCTTCCAAGCATCATAATAATCATCTTCCAAAGTCAAGTGGTGACGTTCAACTACTTCTTCAACATCTTCCAATTCATCAATGTGCTTCTCATCAAATTCACCTTCACCTTCCTTAGATGGTTCAATTATTTCCAAAAGTGGGTCATTTTTTGCATTCAAATTTGTAAGGCTATCATAGTTCAACTTGGTAACCCATGATTTCGCTTCATCACAATTTGGAGGGTGAAGAATTTCTTGATCGTTAATTTCAAACATCTCATCAATAGTATCTTCCAAGAACAAGTGGTGAAACTCTATCATATCTTCAAATTCATTTATTGGTTTTCTTCCAATTTCACTTTCAACCACTTCATCCAATTCTATGGTAGGTTCCGTCCTATCCCATATTTCAAACATTGTTGAATTTAGAACCCCTTCATCTAAATAATCGTGTATCTCTATGAATGAGTTCATTTCTGCATAATCCTCATTGGTGGATGTTGGCTTAGCAATTTGCACCTCCTCTTGGACTACATCTAAGGTGGTTGTAACATTTAGACCTTCAAATTCATCCCCTTGATCATTTACCTTAGGTATCATTGGAGTGGAGGGTGCTACCTTTGATGGTTGGTGTAGGTTGGCATCACTAACTCCAAAAGAACAATCTCTCATGTGAACATGTTGTGCCTTTTCTTCTTCCAAAACTTGTTCTACCTTTTCAAAGATCTCATAGATTGTCTCTAGAGACAGGTCATCCAAGTTTTCCTTAATGAGTGTAGCAAGTGTGGGGGGTATGGCTCTCAGGTATACTTCAATAGCTTCTTCTTCCGATGTACCCAAAATTTCCCACATTTGAGAGTACAATTCACGAAACCTCACACTGAATTGACTCATGGACTCATTAGGCTCTTTACACATAGAGGTGAATTGATTTTGCAACCTATCCAAGTCAACTTGATTACCAAAGTGATAAAGATAGGCTGCTTCTAATTGGCTCCAAGAAGTCTTAACCTCCATGGGTAAATGGCAATACCACGAGAATGATCTATCACCCACAATGTATGGGAAGAACCTACAAGCAATAGGCTCATAAAATACTTGAAATTGACATAATGTGAACTTATAGATATGTAGATTTTGTAGGTATCCTGATGCCACTTCTTGATTAAAAAGTCGTAGAAACTCCAATAACATTTGATGAATTTGATAAGGTGTTCCAAAGGTAGGATGACATTCATAATACTTTCCTAATGCAGATACCATCGTTTCTCTTAGGGACATCATTTCTTCTCTTAGGGATACAATTTGC
This sequence comes from Wollemia nobilis, assembly GCA_028583015.1. Classification (NCBI taxonomy): domain Eukaryota; kingdom Viridiplantae; phylum Streptophyta; class Pinopsida; order Araucariales; family Araucariaceae; genus Wollemia; species Wollemia nobilis. Next base: position 1,750,159 of record JAQPPZ010001994.1, on the reverse strand, counting down.
TCCTCAGATGTTGCCATTAGTGAAACTCAAAGAATAACTTCAAAACCAATTTGTTAGTCGTGAATAAAAGAAGGAACCATGACAAAGCAAAATTCTAAAAATGTAAATTAGTTTCTGATTCACCAGATCGCATATGCGCAAGTGAAGAGCATACTCCTAGTGTTGTAGGCTTTCTGATTCACAAGATCGCATTACACGCAAGTGAAGAGCATAATACCGACAACAAATACATTTTAGACAAAATAATTCCTTACAAATAAGCATGAAATGACTCGCAAATATCAAACATGTAATGTATGAATAATCATGTTAGCATCAACCAAGAGATGTATCCATTAAAATCAAATGAAAGTAATTGCATGGAGACAACCTCGTTAGGCAAGACCAATTTTTTTTTTTTTTTTAAAATCAAATCAAAACACCTTATTCCTGTATGAACAATCAAAAGCGTTAGAACAATGCATAGCGATTCACGTCCTCCTTTTAACACTACAAGGTTGTATTGTTAAAAGAGGGCTAAAGATAATAATCAATAGGGCATGAAATATTCAAAATTTAAATCCCTATAGCATTTAAATCACACTGAAATAAAACAATTCAGGCCCTCCTTCTAGCGCCAATCTGTTGAGTGGTATTTTCACCCGATTGTGAAAGTACACTCTCCTTTAGGATTTGGGTTCCAAATCCCCTCTTGCAAAGAAGTTAAACAAACAACTTCTCCAAGGTCTCCGTTGTATTAGCATTTGCATATGTGTATTAGTAATCTCAAATAAAGATATTCAATTTAAATGCTTGGAACACCTTAGTGATTGCAAGTAACTGTAAACAAGGGGCAATGTTGGTTTATTTCATCATGAAACTTTAGTGATTGTTCATTGTTTTTTTTGGATTTTGGAAATTTTTAAATGTTTATTTTAATGCCTGAAGATTTAAAATAAGTTAAAATTTCTGGAAAAAAATAAAATGCAGAAAATGAAAATGAAATGCAAAAAAACTGAAAATAAAATGCACTCAGTATGATGCTATCCTGTTTCGACAAAACCGAAGATGTGAGGTCTCCATGCATGCAACCTAACCTATTGGACTTGCAAAACATGCACAATCCCCATAGACTAAGTGTTGGTTCCTAGGGTACGAAATAAAATTTCAGATTTCAAATATTCGCCTAATGTAACCCAAAAAAATGGCATTTAACATTATCTATAAATTCGAAATCTGAAAAATGAAAGAATAAACATTAAATCCATAGCATGCAAAGAAAATCTCCTTCTTTCTTGCCCACAAGATGCAAATTTTTGAACACTTCTGCATTAAAAATATGTCATTTTACAATAGCAAAATTTTTGGTTTTTCCAAACCAGTCTGTGGAAGAAAAACTACTCAAACAGGTCCAGAATGGCCTTCTCGCCTTCAGCTCTGCAACTCTGCTTGCAACGGTTTCCAACCCCAGTCCATGGAAGAAAAATGACTCAAACAGGTCCAGAATGGTCCTCTCACCTTCAGCTCTGCAACTCTGTTTGCAGCCGTTTCGACCCCCCTTTCTGGCCTCTTTGAATGGCGTATTTAAACTTCTAAAAAAATTGTTTCTCCTTCCATGACGGTTTGTTTCGTTTTTCGATGGCTGTTCGTTTCACCTTCCCTGACTGTTAGTTTCACCTTCCCTTGTATGCGTGTGCTTTGGTTTCCATTTTGTGGCCCTTCGCTGCGTTTTCTCCACATGGGCTTGCGTCCGTTTCCCTCCGTGTGTAACGACCATCTTAAATGATTATGTAACGCTTTGTCTTATTCATTAGATTTTGTCCTTATGTCCACGTCACTATGCAGGTCCGTTACCTTGGCGAAACTGGAACATGTCACGATATCGCGACACTTTTGCCTCCTTGCTCTCTTTTGTTGCTTGTAGCCATGAAAATGTAACATGTCACGATATCGTGACACTTTTTCCCTTTTGCGGAATGCAACATGTCGTGATATCGCGACACTTTTCTCTTTGCTTTGTACGGTCGCGAAAATGCAACATGTCGCGATATCGCGACACTTTTCTCTTTGACCACGAAAATGCAACATGTCGCGATATCGTGACACTTTTTCTTTTTGGCCGCGAAAATGCAACATGTCGCGATATCGCGACACTTTTTCTCTGTTTGGCCGTGACAATGCAACATGTCGCGATATCGCGACACTTTTTCTCTTTTGGCCGCGAAATTGCAACATGTCGCGATATCGCGACACTTTTCTCCTTTCTGTATGCAACATGTCGCGATATCGCGACACTTTTTCTTGTTTGGCAGCGACGATGCAACATGTCACGATATCGCGACACTTTTTCCTCCTTTGGCCGTGACGATGCAACATGTCGCGATATCGCGACACCTTTTCTCTTTTGGCCGCGATGATGCAACATGTCGCGATATCGCGACACTTTTTCTTTCTTCTGTTCTGGCCGCGAAAATGCAACATGTCGCGATATCGCGACACTTTTTCTTTCTTTTTGGCCGCGAAAATGCAACATGTCGCGATATCGCGACACTTTTTCTTTCTTCTGTTTTGGCCGCGAAAATGCAACATGTCACGATATCGCGACACTTTTTCTCTTTTGGCCGCGATGGTGCAACATGTCGCGATATCGCGACACTTTTTCTCTTTTGGCCACGATGGTGCAACATGTCGCGATATCGCGACACTTTTTCTCTTTTGGCCGCGATGGTGCAACATGTCGCGATATCGCGACACTTTTTCTCTTTTGGCGTTGATGGTGCAACATGTCGCGATATCGCGACACTTTTTCTCTTTTGGCCGCGATGGTGCAACATGTCGCGATATCGCGACACTTTTCTCCTTTGGCCGCGAAACTGCAACATGTCGCGATATCGCGACACTTTTTCTCCTTGTGGTGTTTTGCTTTTTTCCTTGATCTTTAGCCTATGGGCCACTTCGGTCTTCTTGGAACACATGCAAAAAAGGTGGGTCCTGTTAGTCAAAAAGTGCCTAACTACAGAAAAATAGTTGATGCACCTTTTTGCATTTTTCCCAAGAAGACCAAAGTAGCCCATATGCTAAAGATCAAAGAAAAAGCAAAACACCGCAAGAAGAAAAAAGGTGTCGCGATATTGCGACATGTTGCATTTTCGTGGTTCAAGGCAGAGAAAAAGAGAAATGGGAAAAAGTGTCGCGATATCGCGACATGTTTCATTTTCGCGGCTAAAAGCAGCAAAAGGGAGCAAGAGGCAAAAGTGTCGCGATATCGCGACATGTTTCATTTTCGCGGCTAAGAGCAGCAAAAGGGAGCAAGAGGCAAAAGTGTCGCGATATCGCGACATGTCTCAGTTTCATGGTTCACAGCGAGGAGAAAGAGCAAAGGGCAAAAAGTGTTGTGATATCGCGACATGTCTCAGTTTATGGTTCATGGCAAGGAGAAAGAGCAAAAGGTGAAAAGTGTCACGATATCGCGACATGTTGCTTTTTCGCGGTCCAAAGCAAAGAGAAAGAGCCAAGAGGAAAAAGTGTCGCGATATCGCGACATGTCTCATTTTCACGGCTGGAAGCGGCAAAAGAGCAAAGCAAAGAAGAATGTCGCGATTTCGCGACATGTCTCATTTTTGTGGCTGGAAGCGGCAAAAAAGCAAAGCAAGGAAAGAATGTCACGATTTCGTGACATGTCTCATTTTCGTGGCGGGAGGCAGAAAAAGAGCAAAGGAAGAGACGAATGTCTTGATTTTGCGACATGTCTCATTTTCGCGACGGGAAGCAGCAAAAGAGCAAGGGAAGAGACGAATGTCACGATTTTGTGACATGTCTCATTTTCATGGCGGGAAGCAGCAAAAGAGCAAAGGAAGAGACGAATGTCGTGATTTCGCGACATGTCTCATTTTCATAGCGAGAAGCAGCAAAAGAGCAAAGGAAGAGACGAATGTCGTGATTTCGTGACATGTCTCATTTTCACGACGGGAAGCAGCAAAAGAGCAAAGAAAGAGACGAATGTCACGATTTTGTGACATGTCTCATTTTCACAACGGGAAGCAGCGAAAGAGCAAGAGAAGAGACGAATGTCGTGATTTTGCGACATGTCTCATTTTTGCGGCGGGAAGCAGCAAAAGAGCAAAGAAAGAGACAAATGTCATGATTTCGTGACATGTCTCATTTTCGTGGCTGGAAGCGGCAGAGGAGCAAAGCAGGAGACGAATGTCACGATTTCGTGACATGTCTCATTTTTGCGGCGGGAGGCAGCAAAGGAGCAAAGGAGGAGACGAATGTCACGATTTCACGACATGTCTCATTTTCACGACGGGAGGCAACAAAGGAGCAAAGGAAGAGACGAATGTCACGATTTCGTGACATGTCTCATTTTTGTGGCTAGAAGCGATAGAGGAGCAAAGCAGGAGACAAATGTCATGATTTCGTGACATGTCTCATTTTCACGATGGGACAAAGTGCAAATTTCAAAGTACAAAGTTCAAATCAAATGTAAAGTGACATAGTAATCAAAAGCACTATAAAAATCCCTTGCTCAAATAAAATGGTAACACGTGGACTAACAGTTATTTTTATCACTACATATGAGCAAGTAAGAAGGGTGAGAACTTGAATCCCTAGATTGTCCACCTTTTGAAAGCCATAGAGTGATCCTCGATCACAGCAATGGGTTGGAAGAGTCCTACCTATAATCGTAGGGGTAGTTCTATTGGGTGATACCCAAACGTAGCAATGGGTTGAAAGAGTCTCGCCTGCATTTGGAGAGGTAGCCCTGATAAATTTGCAAGATGAGCTAGCTCTAGGTGCCTAGGTTTGCCTACCTGTATAAGTCTAATCAAAGCTAAAACAAGGATGGTACGATCGTATGAGGAACCATATCTCACATATGGATTGAAAGAGTCCCGACTGACATATGGGGTATGATTATGGTCTATCTAAAAATACTCACATGCACACACAGGGATAATGAATAGTTGGATCTGTCACGACAAAAGCCTTATCCAATAAAATCCTTGTACAATTAGAATGTGATTTTTGGAGAAGTCTACTAGGATATTTGAGTCTCATGGAAAACCTTTAAAAGTTCTCTAATAGCAACAAACTACCAAATATCATTAGACATCAAAAATATGAATCATTCATTTATCAGAATGCATTTTACAAAGCACAATCAAACATATAGGATAGATACCGTATGAATATTAGAAATGATGTTTAGACGGCCACTGACTATATAGTGCAGCAAAGAAAAATATACAGAATGACATATTCATTCATTAGCATTATACCAATCCATTTTACTACATTTCATAAATGGGTGATTAATTGATTAAGTTCTTGTAATAAGAATTATCAATTATTTTGTATGATTGTTATACATTTTGTGGTGTCATATTTTAAAATTGATATACACAGTTTACATTCATTCCTTATGTTTTAAGTGATTAAATCATACATGTTCATTCCCATTAGATTATTATTATGTACATAATGCATTACCATACATTGCATAGCATACCATAACATCATAAAAATAAATGCATGCCCACAAAGCAAAAACAAATATGCGTTAAAAATAAACAATGCATCCATATGCATACATCATATATGGCACATCTAATCATCTAGATCATTGCATATCATCAACATCATCATAAATAAGATAGCTATATAGTGCATGTCATCCATACATCACATCATATAAACATAGCATCAACATAAGAATTGCATCCATGTATCAAATAAACATAAAATCAAAAATACACATCGGTACACATAATGAGCCATAAATGATCAAGTCATATATATATATATATATATATATATATATATATATATATATATATATATATATATATATATATATATATATGTGTGTCTAAAAGAGTACATAGGTACTGTATCAATATACCCACAGGATACGAAGTGTGTAGGTCCTCGACCTTACACCCAAAATAAATATGGCATATCAAAAATATAGTCTGCATCTAGTAGAGCCTAGATCTAGTCTGCTCCCCCTGTACCAGAGCTCTCGTTGCCTCCATTAGTACTGTGCTCTAGAGCCTGCTCTCTTGTATGCTCTGGCACCCGTGGTGGATCCTGCTATGGATCCTGCTTGCCTCCAAATCCTAAGGTGCCCAACACATGAGAAACTAGTAACTACAGCAGGTTAGTCCTCTGACCGGTGGCCCCTAAAATTTGCCCTACATCTCTAGGCCTGGCATGCGATGTCGCACCATGTGAGCTAGAGGACTTGTGAGTCTTCTCAGTCCTATGAGTCCTGTGACTCGAGCTTGCCATAGACTGTCCAAAGGTCCTAGACCTGGTCCCATGAGACTCTGAAGCGAAAGGATCCTCAGGAACCTGTAGCCCATACATATTAATGTAGTCGATTAGCTGATCAACACAAGAAATTTGGGATGCATACATCTCATTGGTCGTCATGACCATGCTGCATAATCGCTCTACCTCGACCATCAAATTCTAACCATCTGCTAAAGCTATCACTAGTGCTACCGGAGACCCCATAGTAACCTGAGGAGGTGGCATAGCCCCCATCAATGCCTGGAAGATATCCATGTCCACCTCTATTGTAGTCTGTTGTACCTGGGCTAAATCCAGTGCATTCTATAGTCTCTGAACCTAGGCCTCTGCATCTATGGCCCGTGTAGTGAGACCTTGTATTTGACCCTACACCTTAGTCAGACACCTATCCCTGTCAGTGACTCTCGCCTCTAGAGTGGCGATAGTAGTATCTCGCTTTAGCTACTGTGTATGGAATCATCCGAGCTGACTCTACAAGTCAGCCACCTAAGCTAAGAGTAGACCCTCTATGTTGTCAGGAGGTACCTCACCCTCCTCTGGAGCCTCCTCGTTTGGGTCAATCTCGGGAGCCTCCTCGATGGCGGCCTCTGTGCCCAAGCCGCCCTTTGTCCACTAGTGCACCCTACGCCCATCGGGATCCACCTCTACCTATGCCTGATTTGGCTCTCAGCCCAAAGACCCTATGTTGTACCATATGAACATGGACCACCACTCGTCATACTCTAGAGTGGTCCTAGTAGTCTCAACTCCAGTCTCCTAGTAGTCATCAGCAGCATCTCCCATTGGCTTAGGAATAATCCATTATAGATCATGCTCTACGACCAAGCATTTGTATCTGAGTGGGATATATAGAATATCCTATATGAGCCCAAACTATCGTAGGACCCGAGAATAGAATTGGTACTCTCAAATCTTGACCTTACAGTCAATTAGCCATCTATCACGGTGTGCCTGTCTTAGCCATTGGCCCTCCTCTAACCACACTGGGCAATCCATATAGGGCTGCCATTGAACATCATTCGGGCCAAGTGCCACGAATTGAGTGACATAATGCTGGATGTCACCAGCATGGATCCAACTACGGGTACCCTCCTCCTCACGAGGCCAACAAGTGGTATAACACTGAATATCATCAGTAATAGAAGTGATGCGTAGTGGAAGATCTACAGGATGCTCGATCCAGATGTGCTGCCACCCCCGGATCTACAATAGAAGAATGCAGCTGAGGCCCTTACGATTATGCTCATTAATATAATACAGCTCCCTATAGAGTTGACATAGCAGGGTGCTCCCCATGATAGAAGTAAGGGTTCCTCTATATAACTCTAAATAACCCTCCAAGCAGTGGACAAGAGGTTCTAGGGAATCCTCATGCCCGAGGAGTCTAGAAGGACAATCTATACTATAAAGTGCATGAATAGGGCCTCCCATGCAGAGAAGACATCCTCGTGATACCACTCGTCGATGTGCACCCCTTCGTGGTCAATCGCATCTTGAGCATCCTTGCTCTGGTCATCGAAGATAGAATCAAAAATAGTCTCCTTTACCCTGGAGGTAGATTTGACGATGGCCTCACCATCAATGGGGATCCTAAAATTCCTGTAGACATCCTCCAGAGTAATAGTTATTTCACCTGTAGGCAGGTGAAATATGTTGGTCCACGCATTCCAGCGTCGGGTCAACGTAGTCAGGTAGGCTTGATCTACCCTAATAGTGGGCAGATTCATGACATAGTTGAACCCGATAGCTCAAAACCAATCTCGATCGTTATCAGACAGAGCCTCACAGAGAGTCTTCAGAATGTCAGGCTCTTGGGCTCTAGAATTCAATATTTGAAATAAAAAATATAATGTAAAACAAAATCTAGCTAAACAGAGCTAAAACAAATGCTAAAAATGACAAAAACATATAAAAAAAAAATGCAGCTAAAACCTGTGGTCCCCAATTTGCCAATTGGGAACTGCAGCTACCAGCTGCGGTTTAGGAGAGGCACCCATTTCGGGTACCCTCCTAGTCCACTAAATCCAAAAATTTAAATCCTAAGATAACCTAGACTAGTGGGGTTCATTACCAGCAGTTTAGTGAGGTTCATTATCCGCATTACTTAATGTGGTTCATTTTACTGGTATTAAGTGTGAGGTCTTGATTTCGAGTTACCTTGCCTGGACCCTGGCCTCGACTAGTAGATGGTTGATTAGGATCCACCATCAAGGTATATGAGTGTAATTACGATAGAGTGTGGTAGCGTTTTGGATCAGGGAATGTTCTCTCACTCTCAGAGCTCTCAAATTGCTAGTGCTTGCAAGAAAATAATGAAAAAAATCAAATGGGAATTCAATTTATAGGTTCTCCTAGTCTCGACGAACCACAGTTGAAACCTACGATTTCAGATCTAGGGTTTTCTGCCCGCGGTTCCCAAAATTTGAAAAATTAAATCACAGACCGTACCCGCAGTCTGAATCTTGCATTAAATGCACTCAAAACCTACCGTGGGAAGGTCTAAAAGAGCAAATTAATGACTCCCATCGGATAAAAATTCAAAATCAATGATTAAAATTGCAAATTTGGTGATGTTAAAAGCACCAGGATCAATCAAATAAATGCAAAATTAAAACAAAAAAATAAAATAATTAAAAACCAAATGTTCCTCGTATTAAGTGATTTATCCTATACACTTGGCGGTTGCAGCGAGTTGCGATCCATGCAATCCGACAAGATGAGTAAATCATCATAAGCACATTTGGGGTAAAATTGTCTTTTCTTTTATGACATATTTCAGCAAATCATCGACAAATATGATTCAACACAAGTCTAATTGCATTTGTATCATTTTGATTCCTTAAGACAACTATTGTACCCTGACTGCTCCGTGGGATAGAAATGTGCAAATACTACTAAGAGTTGCAATCATAAGCTAAACTAGGCCTAGCCAAGGCATTAAAAGACTCGAATCTAAATTTTTTTAGGATCATTCATTATGGTCAAGCGATTTTGTTGCTTCATACATTGTCATTACCCTCATCGACTCATCGCTTGAGGGGGTAGTCATAATTTCATAATCATAATCAAAGTCAACAGAAGATCCCTAAGATCGTAGATCCCTTGATCTTGTCAAAATTGTGTTTATTCTTGTGAATCATTGTCAACAACTATCATAAGCTTCCCCCTTTGCTTGGGGTAAACAACAAATATGATAATTGGTTTGTAACTCTCATCCTTCGGATTTATGGGTCAGAAGATACCCATACTTGGCATTGATGCTATCTGAACGTCTGATGACGAGTGCAGACTTGTCAAATGTAAGCCTTTCATGAGTTGGAAGCAATGATTCCAATATGTGTGTCCTTTTGTTGGACCTGGGGAATCTAATGTTGATCCAACTAATTATCATCATAGAACCTTAGGCATCATTTTAGGATGTATATTTTTTCTTAGGGTTGTTCAATCACACAACGCATCTCAAAAGGGGCATCTGTAGACACCTAAATCATGTCATGTCGAATACAACTACTCATATGTACATGCTACAAGACCATATGGAGGATCTTGGACAGTCTCCAAGATAGAGCAGTGTTCTAACCACTCAATTTAGGCATTTTGGCCTAATCATTCTAAACTATAGCCCAGACCTGCGATCTCCAGTCTAAACCATGGTTGACACATGCGGTTTGCAGTCTGGACCACAATTGTTGCCTGTGGTCTTAACTGAAGTTCAGTTAGGCCGTCCATCTGAGCCAAATTGGTTGGAAACACCAAAAAATCTAGAAGAAGGCAGTTTAGGGATGGAAGATTCCAGAGGCTTCCATCCCAACTATCCTAACCACCCTTCTTGGTCTTGGCTTCTCCATGAAGCCACCTCTAGCCCTAGGGGCATGCTATAAATACCCCGTCCAAATGGGGAGAATAAAAGAAGCAAGCATTGGATATTTGAGCAGCGAAGCCCTGGTGAATTGTACACTCAAACTAAGTATACTAAGAGATAGATCTATTGCACTTAATCCTCGGTCCTTTTGCCAACATTCATGATGAATTACATTATGGATGCCCTAGGTGCCTAGGAGGATCAAGAAATGCAAATCCAGGCAAACAAAGGCCCTTCACATCGAATTGATCACCAAATCAATTTGAGGATAACAAATGCGACCCTTGAACATCAATTTGGATAAGGAGATCAAGCCCACTGCCCCTGATTTTGAGGGTAAACCTATCAAAGTTCAAACCACGACTGGCAATCACGGTTCACAGTGTAGACCGCTCACCAGAGTTGTGGTTTACAATAGTGATAGATCACCTTACTCTTTTTATTTTTGTCTAGTTAAATAGGGTAGATTAATCATTTCTTAGGTTTAATTGCAGTTTAGAAGAATTATGACCGTAGGAATTAGCTTAGAATAGATAGTTTATGCTTTGCATTAATTAGGACATTTGTGGATCTTTTACGCATCTTTATGCTTCTATTTTGTTATCTGATCCATGCATTATTTGTCTAACGATCTCCTTTATGCTATATTACAAATATTGATTCAATTAGCATAGTTTAAATGTTTTCTTTATGTTTTCTTGATTATTAGTTTAAATGGCATTATCATGTATGTTTCCTTAAAGGGCCTCATTATGAGAGGCTATCTATCTTTTTGATCGTGTGTTGTTGTTTCTTGATCATAGGAAGATAGGTACAAGACGAGTCTATATCATAATCCTTCCACATCACGAAGAAGGGGGTCAACTCCACCCCAAGGTAGTTTATGACTAGTCAAAGGGCAATATTAATGTGCCTACCCTATTGAGGGCATTGGAAATTGTATAAATTGTATCATCATTCAAGTGACCCTAAGAGGGGCATATTTTTAATAGAGATTCATTCATAATCAATATAAGAAATATCATTTTTTTGAATTTGTGCAATGTTTCAAGCTCTTTACGCTTTTATGATGACTATAGATTAATACAGTAGATAGGAGCATGCTTTTTGGTTATGTCAGTTTGAACAGTATCAACAATATAGCGCATAATGGAATGCACTTGGGCCAAAATTTTAGACTCTTATTTCTTTTCAGGACTTTGTGGACACCCAAAATAGAAAAAATCCTACAAATAGGAGGAGACCTGTTAATCAAGCACAAATTCTACAGGGACAGGGTGATCATACACAAGCCACATCACAGGGTCATCCTGAGATTTAGAAGAGGATTGGTAAAATACACATACCATTATTTGATGCTTCTAGCAGAATGACAACCAAGGCATGGGTCCAAAAAGTGGACACATATTTGCAGTTGAACCCGATGACAGAGGATGAGGCCATCAAATTTTGTACCCTGCATCTAGATGGTGTTGCTCATAATTGGTGGCACCATGGAGTGCATGCTCTTAGACATGATAGGGTGAGAACTTATGCAGAGTTCACTGAGAGACTTATGCAGAGGTTTTACAAAAGAGAGTAAGATTTGGAGTTGAAATATTTGACACATCTGAAGCAATGGAGCTTAGTCGACTATTACATAGTAGAGTTCCAAAGATTATTGGTGATGGTCAAAGATTTGTCTGAGAGGTGGTTGATAGTTTTATTTATGGAGGGGTTATCAGATCCACTAAGAGGTCGGGTCAAGACCTTTAACCCAACTACCTTGTAGGAAGCAATCATATGGGCGAGGGATATAGAGGTTACTTCGTCTAAGTCCAAAAATCAATTCAAGGGGAAGGAATTCAAAAGGGACAAGGACCAAAAACCAGTTAAGAAGGATGCAGACCAGGAAAAGAGTACCTTTAAAAAAATCGATCCTGAAACCCTTCAAGACCTCCGAAATAAGGGGTTATGTTTCACATGTCACAATTCATGGTCCCCAGGGTATAAGTGTGAGTTTAAGGGGAAACTACAGTTGATTGAGTACATTTTGGATGAGGATGATAAGTCTAAAAATTTTGATCAGCAATAAAAAAAGGGGACAATAGCAATGATTCAGCTCCAGAGGAGCAGGGATACATGTAGAAACAAGACAGTTTGGGGGAGATACTTTGGTGCACCTCCATAATTTCTAGGGGGCACAAGCCTTGTGTATTCAAAGTGTTCTAAAGGGACAGAGAGTGGTGACACTCATAGACACAAGGGCTACCCATAACTTCATTTATGAGGGTCTAGTTACGCATAGGGATTTGCATACAAAGGAGGTAGATGAGTTCAAGGTCATGATCGTAGATGGATTCTCCATTTCTTGCACCTGAAAGGTCCCACAAATGAGGTTGAATTTGGATAACCATGAGTTTCAAGATGACTTCTATGTTGTCAGCACACAAAATCTCTATGTGGTATTAGGCATCTAGTGGTTGCAGATATTGGGTGAGGTGACCTTCAACTTCCAGAAGATGGAGTTGAAGGTTTAGTCGAATGGGCAACCAGTGGTACTCAAAGGGATGTCCAATGGGGAATCTCGAGTAGTTTCCTTCAGGCGCATGGAGGGGTTCATCAGATGAGATATGGTGGAGTGGGTTGCACACTGCATTATACTTTTGACCATCACTAAGGAGGAAAAACAAATTTATCCTCGAGACATCCAAGCTTTTCTCATCAAACATAGCAAAGTCTTTAGCAGTATACCACCAAGGATACCACCAGACAGAGGGACCAAGTACATTATAGAGTTGGATGGGGGGACTACTGCCATCATTACCACCCCGTACTGGCACCCGAGGAGGCATAAGGATGAGATAGAGAAGGCCATATGATAGTTGATTGACATGGGACACATTAGACAGAGCAAGAGCCCATTTGCTTCGTCTGTGGTATTAGTGAAGAAGGATGGTACTATGCGTATGTGCATCTACTATCAGGCATTGAACAAGAAGACCATAAAGAATAGATACCTGATATATCACATAAATGAGTTGATATATGAGTTGCATGATGCAGTTTACTTCACCAAGATTTATCTGAGGTTAGGCTACCATAATATTTGTATGAGGGAGTCATATGTGGAGAATATAGCTTTTTGGTGCCACTATGGGCATTTCAAGTTCCTGGTTATGCCATTCGGGCTAACCAACGCACCTACCACATTTTAGTCCTATATGAACAAGGTGTTTTAGATGCATTTGAGGATATTTGTGTTGGTGTTCTTTGATGACATCCTTATATACAGCCGCATATGGGAGAAGCACCTGAGGCATTTGGATGAGGTACTGAGTATTATGGAGGTATATTCTCTTTATGCCAAAGAGACTAAGTGTGATTTTGGGATGATCGAGATATTATACTTGGGTCATATCATCAGTGCTCAAGGAGTCAGTATGGACCCTAAGAAGATACAGGCTATTTTGGATTGGTCACCTCCATATACCCTCACACAACTTAAGGGATTCTTTGGGCTGTGTGGTTTTTACCACCGATTCATCAAGGTATTTTCTCAGTTGGCTGCACCCTTGATAGATTTGACCAAGAAAGGGGTATTCCAGTGATCAGACATAGCTCAGCAGGCTTTCGACATATTCAAGCAGGTGATGAGCAGTTTCCCAGTCTTGGCCATTCCAAAATTCATCAAATCATTTGAGGTGGATTATGATGCATCAGGAGAGGGGATTGGTTCGGTGTTGATGCAGTTGAAGCACCCCATTTATTATGAGAGTTGGAAGCTTCAAGGGGTGAGATCAGTTACTCGATTTATGATAGAGAGATGCTAGCCATTATGCATACGCTGGCTAAGTTTAGATAGTATTTGGTGGGTAGGAGATTTATGGTTAGGAATGATCACAATAGCTTAATGTACTTCTTAAACCAAAAGAACCTCAATGACAGGCAGATGAAGTGGGTGAGTAAGATTCAAGCATATGAATTCGATATTGAGTACGTCAAGGGAAGAGGAACATAGTTACGGATGCACTATCTAGGAGACCCTATTTGTGCTCACTCACTGGGATATCAAAGAATTGGAGACACCGAATTACTGCAGACTATACAAAGGATACCTTTACTAGTAGGATTTTAGAGGGTGACAAGGATGATGACAGATATGAGGTCAGGGATGAGGTTATATATTACAAGGGCCGGATATGGATTGCAACTGACTCCAAGCTAAAGGAGCAGATCTTTTGGATATTTCATGACACACCTATGGCGGGCCACCTAGGATACTTTAAGACCTATAGGAAGATCAGAGAATGATTCTCTTGGAGGGATATTAAAGAATATGTGTTGCAGTATATCAAGGAGTGTTCTATGTGCTAGAAAAATAAACATGAGCATACATTTTCAGTCGGGATCTTACAACCACTTCTCATTCCTTCTCAAAAGTGGGAGAGTGTCTCCATGGATTTTGTGATGGGTCTCCCCAAAGCACGGGTAAAATATTACCTGTATGTGGTGGTGGATAGACTAACTAAGTTTTCTCAATTCTTCACCATCACCATTGGGTTCACAGCAGCACAGGTAGAAGAGTTTTTTTCAGGGAGATATTCAGGCGACATGGGTTACCAAAGACTATTTTCAGTGACAAAGATAGTAAGTTCACGAGTCTCTTCTAGCAAGAGTTATTTAGATTATGAGGGACATATCTGACCCTGAGTACCAGCTATCATCCTCAGACAAATGGATAGACAAAGTTAGTCAACAAGTGGGTCGAGGGTTATCTCCAGAATTATGTGTATGGGCAGAAGAGGGCATGGGTTAGATGGCTATATTTGGGGGAGTACTGCTATAACTCCTTATACCACATGTCTATCTAGATGTCACATTTCATGGCACCGTACAGGTATGAAGCTTTGAGCTTCATGGATCTGGTGTTGGATGACAGTCGAGTTTCGAGGGCCAGGGATCTCCTGCAAGAATCCCAGGACATCATGAGATCCTTGTGGGATATATCAGGCAAGCACAGGATCAGTAGAAGAAGTACATTGATCAAAAGAGAGTTGAGCATACCTTTAATGAGGGGGGCATTGTGTATTTAGGACTACAGCCATTCAGAGAATCCTCACTAAAGAGGAACAAATATGAGAATCTCAAGCCTCGGTTCTATGGTACTTTCAGAGTCACCAAGTGAGTAGGAGAGGTGGCTTATGAGATAGAGCTGCCAAAGAGTAGCATGGTGCATAATGTGTTCCATTTATCACGCCTCAAGAAGGCACTTGGACAGAGTATTTCACCATCTACAGAGTTGCCTCCCTTAGATGAAGAGGGGAAGTTAGAGCTGATTCCAGAGGCAGTGATTGATACTAGGGAGTGCACCCTTAGGAGGATGGTCATTAGGAAGTATTTGATCAAATGGCAAAATATATCGGATGAGGATTCCACTTGGGAGGGGGAACAAATCTTATAGCACCTAGGTCTCTAATTGCTTTAGGATAAGCAATTTTGATGAGGATAGACTGTAATATTCCCAACTTAGCACTAGCTCAGTGCAGAGGTCTTTTAGCCTAGACACAGGGTCCCCTAGGCTAGTCAGTGTGGTTAGGAACTCATTTGGTGAGGATTTTATGTGCATAACTCCATGGTAGAGACTCAGATGTGATACTTTGAGCCAAAAGTACCTTGTTCTAGGCATTTGCATCATTCGGAGAGCTTATTTTATCAAGTTGCAAGTGTTGACCAAGGTCGACGATCGTTAGGAAAAGGGTGACACTTTTTAGTGTTATATTTTAACGTTGAGTTATAACTTAAAGTATAAGTTAAAAACATAAAGTGGTTCGACTATGACATGGTGGTCACTTTTTATGAGTTGAAAGACATTAATTAAAAATTAAAAGAAATTCAAAATGGAGCCCTGGAAACCCTAATCGACCTCCCCTCATATTCTCACGTTGAGGGTCATTTTGGTTATGGAAGATGCTACATACCAAACATAGCCACATCGGCTATGTTTTCCAAATGAATTTATTTTATATATAACTAGGTTGAATTTAATTTTAAGAATCATCTTTTATCTTTGTTTGTATATTTCATCTGCGGTATTCACAAAGCCTTTAAGACGAGGACGTGCCCTCCCTGAGTGGCGAACCATTTATTGCATTATTGATTTAATTTATGATATCAGGTTTCTGTTGCATATTTTTATTGATTATCTGGTAATTACATTAAGTTTCTGAGCATCCGAATTATTATTATTAAAAGAGAGAAGCTTGTTCCTATCCAAGTGGTATCAGTCTTGACGATCATGGAACCTGGTGGAGGAATTGTGGAAGACCGATAATACTAAGCAATAGTCAAACGTGTTGTTTATCGTCACACCAATGCAGGTGCAGTCCAACAAAGTTAGATTGACCACGTCAATTTATGAGGAAGTGTCCTACACTAACAGAAATCCAATAGCACTCTCTTTACGATGTTTCAGTGCGTGGAGGGAAATCGATGTCAAGAAATTGCACGATTTAAGCAAGTAGAAGACTCCCAAAAAATTCCATCAAATCGTCATGATATTAATCGAAAATTACCATCAGTTGTCGACATAATTCAGGAGTCCATTCAACTAATTAATCAAGAAGAATAAGTCATAAGGAATTTTATCGGGCCTCCGCGTGCATAAGAATTTGAATCTAAGAGGAAACATTACCCATTGAACGTAAATTTGTCTGGTTATTCTCCTTCCATCGTCGACCAATTAGGAGCAAGCGAAAATTGAAAAAATTACGCGCTAAACTAAGGTTTGTAAAGTTATCATAAATTTTTTAAAATTGGGTCACTGGGATATATATCCCACTTTGGACATACAAACAATCGCGTAGGTTTATAACACGGGGGCGCATAGATATACAGTTTGGCTTCGGTCACACGACCATCCATTCTTGCATGCACGAGTTTATGTATCCCTATGTGTCATTTCATTGTGTGTATGGTTCTTCCATCTTGTGTTCGGTTCCATCGGTCGTGTGCATCTGGTCTTGTGTTGTGTATGTTTTGTCTAGTCTAATCTCGCATGTGGTGTTCGTTCCTTCGTGTCATTTAGCCTAGCCTGTCGTTTGGTTCCCACATGTCAGTCTTGCATCTCGTGTTCACGTCGCGTAGTTATTTGTTTCATCTTTCGTTGGGTCTAACATATAGTGTGTCATGTTCGTTCGAGTTGGGTCAATGATCATATTGCTGGTGGTCGGGTATAGAGAAATTGTTGTTTTGCGTGGTCATATTGATGTCCAAAATGGTCAAAAAAAGGGATAAATTATTGGTTATCGTGGTCATATTGATGTCCAAAGGGTCAAAATAGGAAAAATTTAGAGTGATCGAGGCTACTTCAAACTCAAAAGTTGTCGAAATAGCCGTAAAGTCATCATAAAACTGTAATAAGGTGGTACAAAATTCAAATGTGTGTCGTCGTTGGAGCAACAGTTGAAGCGGAGTACAAACAAATTTTGCCAAAATTAACATAAATTTTGAAGAAAATTGAAGCTCAAAGGCTTTTAAACAAGAGAATCTGAACAGTGCATGCATAAAAATTGGACCAAAGGAGCTAACGGTCGACTATCAAGCTCAGATATGCCCAACAAAGAGAATTTGGCATCACAAAGAAGACCTCGTCGAAACTAAGGTACTAAAAATTCTCCTTCTCCTTTAAGAATCGGTAGTTATAATTCAGGTCATCCATTAATCAGCACAATGGCATCCAACATCTCTCCAAACTCCTCATAAGAGAACCTCACTCAAGTAGAAAATGGTCATCCCAAGGTCACTGATGAAGTGTTACTCGACCTAGTAGAAAGCATTAAGCTTATGACTACCAGCCTCAACCAAGCATTCAACCAACAACCCCAACCAAATCCTCCTAGTACCAACCACTGGAGTACTGACATTCACTATGATGACTAAATACACCACAGAGGTCATAATAGTCATTCCTTAAATCTCAACAGTCATAGAATTAATGAGGATAGGGGTAACGAAGAATTTTTTGAGCAACAAAGGGGTTCTAACAGACCTTGCCAAAATAACAACTAGTGATAGCAACATAACAAGGAATGAGATAGGAACAACGTTCACTACCAACCAAGAGGTCATACTGGAGTCAATTATCCACGCATTGACATGCCTACCTTTGAAGGTCAGGATCCGCGTGGGTGGATAGCCAAAATGGAAGGCATATTAGAGTTCTACAAATTTAGGCATGAGGAAAAAGTCCCTTTTACGGCAACCAAATTAGGCACTGAAGCTTATCAATGGTTTACATGGTACAAATGTGAGAACAACCATCGGGATTTATTTTGGGATAATTTCAAGGAAGCCTTTCTTCATAGATTCAACAAAGATCCCATAGGGTCATACACAGTACGGTTGTTGTCACTTAAGCAGACATGATCAGTAGGGGACTATATCTCATATTTCACTAGTATGCTTCACTATGCAAAAGGTCTACAACAAGATATGGTGGTAGCAACTTTTAGAAATAGATTGAAATCAAATATTAAAGTCGAAGTGGACCTACAAAATCCATCCCGGTTAGATGAATGTATAAGGATTGCCAATTTGGTAAAGACGAAGGTGCAACTGGAAACATCCACACGACGTGATTCATATGGTCAACCTCAATATCACAACTCTTTTCGCAAAAATGATCAATCATCAGGATACTTTTGCTACAAATATCGCATTCACCATCCAAAATATTAGGCATGTGTACCAAGACAAAAATTTCAAATTGAATATGTTGACAAGGCAGATGATGAAATAGAGGAAAACAACTCACCTGATGATGACCAAAGTGATCACAAGGTGGTTGTAGATGGAGAAGATACCATGACTATTTCAGTACATGCTCTTATGGGGTTATCCTCTCACCATACAATCAAGGTAGCAGGATTAATTCGGCAAAGAAAGGTAACAGTATTAATTGATTCAGGAATTACTTACAACTTTATTGACACACCTTGCCAGGACATTAAATTTGGCCATCTATTCTTCCAGTGAAGATAGATTTCAAGTTAGAACTGCGGATAGGGAAACTTGTCAATGCCTAGGTAAGACATTCAATTTCATTACAAATGGGAAGTTATACCTGGCAGGGTCATCTTTTTGTCATGGAATTAAGGAATTCAGAAGTTATTTTGGGAGTTGCATGGATGGAACAAATGGAAACCATGGTCGGTTTTAATTACAAACAATGCTTTTTTGAATGGAAAGAAAATGGGAATACCATTTGCCTCCAAGGAATGCCAACACCTCCATAAAAAATAGTAAGCTCACATAGCATGGAAAATATGTCAAGAAAAGGTGGCTATGGATTCATAGGCCAAATTAATTGCATGGAAAAAGTAGTACAAGAGGTGCCAGAAATCCAAGCAAAAGATCTACAAAACATTGTGGCCAAAATTGAGGAGGTTTTTCACGAACCAAAAGGACTACCACCCAAACGATCCCATGACCATGCCAGACAATGTCTCATGAAGGTGATCGGCCAAAAAGTGAAATCTCAGTCAGAATTACCAATACTAGATACATAAGGGTGTATATATCTCCAGCCGAAGCCATTCTACAAAGTAGAACACGCATCCTGAGGTCACATCACATCCAAGAATTTCTCATCAAATGGCAGGGCCTACCAGAATAAGACGCTACATGGGAACCTGAGAGTATTTTCTAGATATTTCCAGCTTTGAGGACAAAGCTTTCTGAGGAGATGAGTCATGCTACATACCAAAAATAGCCACATCAGCTATGTTTTCCAAATGAATTTATTTTATATATAATTAGGTTGAATTTAATTTTAAGAATCGTCTTTCATATTTGTTTATATATTTCATTTGCGGTATTCGCAAACTTTAATGCGGGGACGTGCCCTCCTTGAGTGGCGAACCATTTATTGCATTATTGATTTAATTTATGATATCAAGTTTTTTATGTGTATGTTTATTGATTATCTAGTAATTACATTAAGTTTCTAAGCGTCCGAATTATTATTATTAAAAGAGAGAAGTTTGTTCCTCTCCAAAAGATATTGTTTTTTTGTGGAGCTTTTTGTAAGGATTTTCACCAGAAGATCATAGGGCTTTTTGGGAGCTATCTCAGTAGGATTTTATCAATTTTCGGTGTGAGATATCACCTCTAGTTGATTGGGATTGGAGCTTTTACATCAGAGAGTTCATCTAAACATTCACAGGGCAGATAAGGGTTTGTCGAAAATTGAAGTTTTCTAGGTCGAGAAACGGAGCATCTGGGTATTTCTATTTTAGCCATATTCCACCTAGGTAAGAGTCATATTTCACAGATCTAAAGGGTTTCAGTGATTTTTAGATCAGGTCGTACCATTTTGGGTGCCTTGGGATTCGAGCCATTTTGATCACTACTTGCAAATGCTTCAGATTTCCATTCCAAAAATTTGTCCATCACATTTCTCAGTCTGGGCAACCATTTCAAAGGTATTTTTAAGACCAAAATATGTCTGTATGAATTTCTAAACCAAATCATACCATCTAGAGGGTCATACAAGTGCATTGGAAAGCATGCCAAAATTATTGGGGGTTTCAACCTACAATTTATCAGTTGGAAAAGGTGTGCCTAGCCTCCAAGAGAAGTTAGCATTAGACAACATGTGATTTAGACACCAAATGGTGAAGATATCAGTGATTCACTATTTCATCTTATCATCCGGGCACACCAGAGCCACAGACGAATTTTGTAATTTGTTGATTTTAGGTCAGAATAAATAAAAATTTAGTTTTATGTCAGTATTATTTGATTTGTTGTGTTTTTACATTCTATTTTTAGTCCATTTATCTTTATAAACCCTCAATATGAAGCATGAGCAAAACCAACATTAAACCCTCAAAAATTAAAAAAATCAGATCATAAAGCAAATTGAAATAAAACAGATCAGACCTGTGTGCAATCCGTTCATTAGATCGGGGTGTACATTTCACTCGAGAGGTCCTTCGAGACATCAATCTCAACCAAGATGCGCGATTGGGAGCGCATGAAGTGTGACGGCTCGGATGGGAGAAATAATGGTCTTCCAAACCTAACAGCAATATGAGATAAATACTTTGTGCATGCCAGATTTAAAAAAGGGAGTTCAATCCAAAGGGGGTATTTCATGTTTGACACATTCTCAGGATCAAATTGGAATACCTAATGTTAAATAAATACCAGTTGACCAGGAATCATCCAAGTATCGAGTCTTAGGGCTTTTATGCAAGAGTCTTTGGAGGTGAAAGTGACAAAAACAAAGGATTGACCAAGGCAACGACGAGAGGCGATCATCCAGCCCTTAGATTCCTAGACTTTGACAAACCATCGATTGAGCTCTTCATCAGGGGGAATTCTTCTAAAAAAATAAAACAATAGTTTGCTCTTCTAATTCTTTTATTTCTTTAGTAAAATCATCTTGTAATTTAAACTCAAAGGTACCTGACTCTTTTGCTTGTTGATTTATCTATTTAGAGCTTTTATTTACTCCTACATGTCTAGATTCGAGGGTTTCCTCTTTTGGTACATGTTGGTCACCACCTCCTTGTTCGGATCCTCCAGGTCCATGGGTTGAGGGTACAAGGTCACCATTATTCTATCTTATGTTGGAATGAAGTTCCTCCAGTTGATTTATTGAGGATGCTTGAGAATTGCTACCATTGAAAGTCAGGTTGTTGAGAAATGCATGAGCATAAGAGGAGCTAGCATTGGCTCCCCCCTACAACTTGGCACCAAATTTGGTGGGAGAGCTTGAATAGGAGCATGGGTTACTGCCTTTGGAAATATCACTTCTATCATGTTCCTCTTCTGGAGTTGCACTATTTTGTAAGTCATGGTAGCAGTATGGCTCAAATCTGGAAGAAAATCCATGAGCAGGACTAGAGACTCCCTCAAGCCCCAAATGATCATCCTCCCATTCTAGTTGTTGGTTTGATTTCTTCCTAAACTTAAATAGGAGTATGCTAGCATAATTCTGAAAGGTGAAATGAAAAGCTCCTCATCCTGTGACTTGTCCTCTCTATGGGGGTGAGAGATAGAACTAGAAATTGGTGGCCCAAGCTCATTCTCTTTCTTGTTGAGTGAAATTGTGTGAATCCCACTATAACTAGCATGCAATGCATCTTTTGAAGAGAAAAACCCAGAGTCAACTACTGTTTCAGACTCTTTGGCATGAAATGACAATGTTGCAATCTTTATCCTGGGTAAATGGTCACTTGCAACACCCAACGATGAATTTCCATCATTTGAAAAAGATCCTGGAGAGACACTACTTACATTAATCTCCATGTTGCAACTCTTGGAGAGCCCTATTTCTACACACAAAAAACGTAGCTTCTGAAAAAACCACGTAAAACATATTTAAAATGATACCATTAAAATTTAATGTAGAAGCTTAGAAATATACGATAAGGGAATTATTAATGTTTGTTTCAAGTCTTTGTTTGAGTTTCTTAGTTACTAATTTATTTACGATATATGCACATTTATAATATATCGAATTTTATATGTCGAATTTTATTCCGAATTTTTAAACATGTCGAATTTATTTCGAAATTCAAGAGTGTCGAACTTGAACACGAACTCGAACTTGGTAACTAATATCTCCATAAACAATCCATAATTCAACATTATTTTTGTTTTTATATATTGATACATAAAGGAATCATAAATTACCTTTACTTTTTGAACAACTGGTCACAAGGTCAAGTAGCATTACCTCCTATCGTAGCTTCAAATTATGATGCTACCACTGTAACCCCTATCTCGCCTAGGTGAACACGACCCGGAGTAAGGGAGATCCTAGTGGTGGCTCGAGGTCGGTATCGCCATCATCAAGCTAGCACACACTTAATGGACTCAGGTTAGACTACTACTTTTACCTAGATTGGGCATGCTCTCGAGGTTTGAACCTAGGTCTCCTCTTGGTAAATGTCCAAAGTCTTATCAATCCTCCTAGGTTTCAATTATATATTTTAAGCAAACCATAAAAATAAAATTTTTTTCATTCAAAGTAAATTTGGACTCACATTATGAAACCTAAATTTCGTTGTTAAAATATTTTTAAAAATCATAACAAAATGTTAGTGTTTTTCCTCATGGGATATTTTAACGGTATGTCTTTGTTGTTTCATTTCATTGACTTGAGTTCAAATTACAAGGAGAAAGGCTCCTTGTTTATATACCCTTGATGAATGGGGCTTTTAATTATACCACTTATTATACTTCACATTACATTTGTTTTATATTATAAAACATTTAGAATTATAATATATGATACATAGAAAAATATTTAAAAGTTTTTTATTAGAGTTTGTTTTATATTGTAAAACATGTATAATTATAATATATTCATTTATTTATTTAGAAACCCTACGACCAATGGACACGGTTGAGCAGTCTCCTCCCAACCATGACCCCTTGTAAATTCGAGAGCTATGCTTATCAATAGGGAAGCCACCACACACTCGCCCATGCCACGGTTTGAACCTTGGACCTCTCGAAGGAGAGTTATGCTTATCAATAGGGAATTTAACATAGCCACCACATACCCACCCCCTCACACACTTACCCACACCGTGGTTTGAACCTTGGACCTCCCGAAGAAGAGCCAAAGCCCGAACCATTACGTTGTCCCCTTGGGACTATAATATATGATACATAGAAAATATTTAAAAGCTCTTTTATTTCATTCATTTCATTTAGACTGATTAAATTACAATTCTTGTGTCAAAGTAGTGAGGAAAGTTACACCAAACAAACTCTTTAAAAATTTTATCACGTTTAATACAATAAAAACTATGAACGGTTTAATGTAAGCCTTCAGTCATCTTATAGAGTATCATTTTGGTACTTTGGCCCTATAGCCATCGATCATCTTATGGATATAATCTTGTTTATAAAAAGACGTCAAAAAGAACATAAAAATTATCTTAAACCATGACTTCTATAAAAAATAAACAAGTATCAAAATGATCAATGAACAAGATTATATTCTCTCACGTCGTGGTTTGAACCTTGGACCTCTAGAAGAAGATCCAAATCCCGAACCATTGCATTTTCCCCATGGGACTATAATATATGATGCATAGAAAAATATTTAAAAGCTTTTTTATTTCATTCATTTCTTTTAGACTGATTAAATTGCAATCCTTGTGTCAAAATTAGGGAGGAAAGTTACACAAAACAAATTCTTTAAAAAATTTATCAGGTTTAATACAATATAAACTATGAACAGTTTAATGTAAGCCTTCAGTCATCTTATAGAGTATCATTTTGGTACTTTGGCCCTATATTTATCGATCATCTTATGGATATGATCTTGTTTATCAAAAGACATCAAAAAGAACATAAAAATTATCTTAAACCATGACTTATATAATAAAGAAACAAGTATCAAAATGGAGCAAACTCTGGTGGGATCATAGTCCCATACACTACTTCTTTTAACCAAGTACCAACTAGAATATCTAAGGCAACTTGTGATAGACCATTCACTTTTTAGTTCTTTGTAGATATGTTTATAAGAGATCTTTGCAAATGATGTTTCTAGCAATTTCAACTGCTCATAATGAACCCTGAGTATCAAATTTTGCATCCCCACTAATCTTGAAGCGTAATCCAGCACCAATTTTAAGTCACTAAAAACTTAGAGTTTTGTTATTCCTTGTTCCACTATCATTCTTATCAGGAAGATCAAAACCTTCCACTCTACCATATTTTTGGTGCCTTCACCAAGACCCACTTTGAAAGTGAATTTGTGATTTTCATCCTGATATAACACTCCTACCCCACATATACCTAGACTATCTTGATAAGCTTCATCAAAAAAATCCCAATAATTCGTAATATCCACTATTAAACTACCAACTTGCCTTACAACCTTTAATTTTGGGGCTTTTTTTATGCCTTCATAAGTATATTTGATATGATCTTGAACTTGTATATGTGGAATTTCCTTGCTCTCAAACAACATAGAATTTCTTGCCAACCACAAACCCCATGCCACTATTAATAGAATGCACCTATATTCCTTTAAGCCTTTGTCTTTGAAATATTGTTGGATATTCTCCAACATATTTATGTTGGCCATTGTCCCTTCCCCTTAGTCATGGGTAGAATAGATCTTCACACTTCTCTCAAGAAATCACAATGAACTAGTAGGTGATCCATTGTTTCTTCTTCCCTTTTACATAGGTTGCATTGACTTGTACCTTGCCAAGACCTCCTTTAGAAAACATCCCATGACAATGCATTCCTATAAAATCCTAACCAAGAAAGAATTTTAATTTTCAAGGGTGCTTTCACCTTCCAAATCCTACTCCACCACCAAAGAACCTCCTCATTATCATCTTCAAGCATTGCCTTGTAAAATTCCTTAGTTGTAAATTATCCACTAGTTGGGTTCATTGACCATAATATAGAGTTTTTTTCTTGTCTTTATCTTATACAAGCCCTTGTTATACCCTGTGTATAATTGCTCCATTGTTTAGCTTCATTTCCTTCAAAAAGTAAATCTTCTACTAAAAGCCACCCTTGAATCCACAAACAAGTTCTATCCACCCCTATCTATTTAGATGTTTTATTAAATTTTATGACAATTGGTAATCTCCTCTACTTGATAGCTAGGGGTTTTTTCCTATTCTTACTTTCTTCCCATTTTCTATCCTTCAAACCAAAAAAAATGCCCACTAATGAAAAAGCCTTCACTAATGCTTTCCAAATTATAGTAGCATTGGTCACTGACTTGATTGGAAGTGTAACCCATTCTTCAATGGATATAAAACCTAAATATTTCTCTTTGATAACCTCATGCCTTAATCCTTTACCAATTATTAATTGCCAAAGACTCTTGGCAGCTAGTGTTTTTCCAAAGTTATGTATATTCTTAAGCCCTGTGGGTCCTCTTGTTAATTTAGGTTTGATAATCTTACTCTATTTAACCAAAGCCATTGCATCCTTCTCCATTCTTCCTACCCAAAGAAAATGGAAGTTTTTCTTCCTTATTTTTTTCTATTAATTTAAACAAGAACAAGATCCATGGAGTTCCAATATACTATAATGACCTTCAAAACCAATTTCACCAATGTTAAATTACCTCTCAATGATAACCATTTATTACACCATGAAGTTATCCTTCTTTCCACTTTAATGTATAACCATTTCCAATCTCGGTATCCATAATCATTTGGCTTCAACCTAAACCCCAAATACTTTGTCCCTTTACCAAATTCAACTAGATTTAAGCCAAAAATCCTTATCACTGCTTTTTCTTATCCTAGCTATAGTCTATTAAAAACTATATCTATCTTTTGGAGGTTTATTTCCATTCCTATAATAACACAATATAGATTTAACAACTCTTTATATTTCAATGCTTATCTTAAGGTGTCATTTTCAAATAGGAGTATATCATCTACAAATAGTAAGTGAATCCCAACCAGAGAGTTTCTCATTTTAATACCTTTGATCCTGCCAAGTCTTTTATGTTCCTTAATCATTGTACTCAACCCTTCAATCACAGGCAAGAATAATAGGAGTCATAGGGGCCATCACTATTTGAACCCTTTAGAAGGCTTGAAGAAGCTAGAAGCCTATCAAAATCTTTTGGTAGTTTTATAAGCATATATTTGGATAAAGAACATTGTACATGATGATCATATTATATGGAGTATGACCTCGTGTATGTTAAAAACTATTTTGCTTCATAATGTAAAATAAATGCTATAACCTCATTTTAATTTTATTTAATTCTTCTTATATTATTATCTATATGAATATAAGATATACCATATTATTTTATTTTGAGTTTACTCCATTCTTCGTTAAACATTTTCTTAATAATTATATAGAAATAAAAAGATAAAATTAAATTATGTTTTGATTAATATTTACTTTAATGTTTTCCATTGGTAATATTTTTTGTATTTTATAACATTAATGTGTTTTCATATAAACTATTTATTACAATTCTTGTGGTTGCACTTAGCAATCTAAATCTAATAAAGCAATTCTTTGGTTTGCACTTAGCACTTATTGTGATAGCACAAAGTTTTGAAAATATTACTCTACTAAGATGCAAAGCGTAGATAGTAGAGATGAAGTTTTGGTATTGTAAAGGCTACTAGAGGAAAATGTCAAGAAGAAGGATGTTGAATTTTAGAATATTTGTATTAACACATAATATTGAAGAAGACAAAAAAAATTGAAAATAAAAAATTCAAACTTTTTATGAGAAATGATGTAGGTATCTAGATATAGCAACTCAGTTGAGATGAGAATTGAATCTGTTTGTAAACTCTCAAGCTCTAAAGGAGAGAGTTATGATTTTTCAAGGGTGGGGAACCCGAGTACAACCCCTTGTTCTTCAACAAAAATAAAATTAAATTATGTTTTTAAAATAAATTTAAAATCTAATTTAATAATAACCTAATTATAATATTTTTTTTGGTTACATAGGAGAGTTGGTTACAACCACTATTTTTAGTAATGGCAAGTGCAAAGTTCAAACCACAGGGGTTGCTCCCAACAAACCTATTCGTCTCATTCTTGTTGACATAATGTGAGATAGGGACCACCGATCGCTTGGGGCCGTACCGTCATCATCATTCTGGTGTGCACTCAGAGGATTCGAAGCAGACTACTACCTTTGCAAAGGGTTGTCTTCCCCCCAAGGTTTGAACCTAGGTCTTTTCTTGGTAACCTAATTATAATGTTATAAATAAATTATACTATTATAACTCACCTTTTGAATGCAAGTATTTATTCCATCGATGAACATCCAAGCATTTCAAATATTTGTGGGAAAAAAATTAGGGCACTCCTTGTTAGGATCTCATCCTAACCCTTAATGTAATAACTTCCTTGATGTAATAATTCCTAGTGAACGTGGGTAGTACCCATGATTAATATTTTGTAATGTTCTAAGTTTTAGCTTAGGTAGTGCCTATGACAAATGGCACCCTTTTTTATGTAACACATGGTAGATAGGTGGCATTGTGCATGTAATTCGGGTGGCATTGTGCATGTAATTCAAAGTGGCACTATGCATGTAATTCGGGTGGCATTATGCATGTAATCCAGGTGGCATTTTGCATGTAAGCCAACCTTGGAAGGAAACTCCTTAAATACCCGAAAGGGCACCAATGTAACCATCTTTTGCAAAATTAATGAAGTATTGAAGGAGGTTGCCCCCTCGAAGATGCCCGCGATTCAGTTCTATTGTGAGATTGTTCTTTATGCAAATTTCTGTTATATTAATGTGATGTTTATGTGAGTTATTTCCAAGCAATTGTGTGAGAGTGTGTTATTTGAGTTTATTTTATAGCAGGATCTTAACACTCCTATGCTATTTTAAGGTTTTTACTCATCTTTGGAGTTTACGGAAGGTTGTGCATATTATAGGGCATATAGTGAAGAATTGAGACAATCATTGCCATCCAACAACAAGCCCAACTTTACAGTGGAGAAGTATAGAAAAATATTTTGCACGGGATGTAAGGTTTCTATGATGGACGAAACTCCATCCTTCAATGATCTTGAATCTCAAGTTCCCTTGACTCCCCTTAGGAACCTTACAAACAATTCCATGGAGAAGCCTACAAATTCAGAGAGCGAGAGGAGCTTACTAGAGGGCTATACTATTGATCCATCAAACCCCAATCTAGCAACATCTCAACCACATGTATAGTAAGGTAAGTCTCTTTCAGTTGTTCTTCCTGATTCCTTTGTTGAAGTAGCTAATGCCTTGTCTAAACATACTATTATTTTATTTTATTTTATGTGGGATACCACTTGAGGCTGAATTTCTCAAATGGGTTAGGGGAATTTGGGAAAATACTAGAGGTTGGATAGTTGTGGCCATTCGAGGGTTTGGAAGGGGGTACATAACAAATCCCGAATATGCCAAAAAGCTCTCCAATATGGAACTTGGGTTATCTGCAGGTAAACTTGTTATCTGCAAAGTTGGTCTTTGGATTTTCATCCAGAGGGTCCCTCTAGGTAAAAATACCCTTTGTGGATAGATTTGCATTTTTTATCTCTTCCATGTCGTCCCTTTCTCAATAAAATTGTTGTTGTTCTTGGTAAGGTTTTGTGATCTCACCCGATGTCAAAAAAAATGTTTACTTATAGAGTGCATCCTCATATTTGTGTAGAAATGGACATATCCAAGTCTTTGCCCCCCCTCCCTTGAACTCAATGGGTCAGGTTTCCAATTTAGTCAACCTCTTATCTATCTAAACTTACCTATTACATGTTTTTACTGGAGAGAATTTGGGCTCTTGATCAGAAATTGTCTAAAAAATAGCTAAAAAGGAATAAATAGAAGCAACTGCTAAAAAATTAAAAAAAACCCCAACTAATGGCCCTCATATGGAAGTTATTGAAAATTTAGCCAATAAATTCCCTACCGATGGCCCTCAACACCCCCATGTTCCCAAAAATCCTTCTACTTCTCAGTTTGTTCCTCCCAAGAACCCTCTTGCCTCTTCTAGGGCTTAGACTAAGTACTCAGATACTCTTGTTAATCCTCAAGCCCCGCCAATTTCAACCATGAGTCTTGAGTTAGCTCTTGTTCCTTCATCGCAACTCTTGAAAGATAGTCTTATGACATATGGGTGGAGAATGGTAGGCAAGCAACAACGTTCGTCAACCCCCCAAGATCACTCCATCCATTCAGAGGAAAAAAAAACCCTCTGTCAAAGATCTTGCTAGATCCTTCTCTCAAGTGTCTCAAAATAAGGTTCATGCTCAAAAAACCCATCTGGACAACACACAATTGGTGACAACACACAATTTTTGCCAATCAGTGAAAATATTTTTCAAGCTCTAATTCATGAGGTCGAGCAACATCTAAATCACCCCTCATGAATTTAGATCTTCTATCTTGGAATATGAGGGGGATCTCCTTCCCTTACCGTAAGTTTCAAGTTTGAAAATTTGTTGCTAAAAATCATATTTCTATTCTTTTCCTTCAAGAACTGAAAGTCACTGGTCACACTCTCACCCATTGTATGGATATCATTGGTGGTGGATATGCATGTGCCTTTAGTACTTCTCATGTTAATGGTAAACGAGGTGTTGCCCTTTCCATGGTCAAGTCTCTTTGTTATGCTATTCTAGACCATGGTGAATACCCTGCTCATTGTTGTGTGTGGTTTATATTGGATCTTAACTCTCAGGTTATTGGATTTTGTTCTATCTATGCTCCTAATAACCCTCCTAGTCGTATAACCCTTTGGTAATGGTTAGTTATTTCTCTCCCTCCTTCATAATGGATCCTTGGAGGTGACTTTAATATGATTGAGAATCCTAGTGACAAAATTTGGACTGGTAGTAGACCCCTTTCTAATACTGAATTTGGTAGTTGGTTGTTTTGTCATAATCATTTAGGTGTGCATGACCCTCTCTTTGATAAAGCCTCCTCTCATAGAGATAGTTGGTTTATGTGGTCCAACTATAGTCGAGGTTCTACTAGGAAGCTTGTTCGTCTGGACAGATTTTATTTCAGTAATTTTTTCTTGGATAAATTCTCCATCCATGAGCAAGTCCGCGTCCATTCTCACACTACTTTGTTTGATCACCTTCCTATCTTATCTTCTATCCAAAATTCCTCTATCTCTCTTAATTCCATGTCACTTCCTTTCAAA
Organism: Wollemia nobilis; assembly: GCA_028583015.1. Taxonomy (NCBI): domain Eukaryota; kingdom Viridiplantae; phylum Streptophyta; class Pinopsida; order Araucariales; family Araucariaceae; genus Wollemia; species Wollemia nobilis. The sequence goes on along the minus strand of JAQPPZ010001994.1, from coordinate 1,719,343 downwards.
TTAAATGTGTCCCACCTTGACAATCCTGCCTGTTGTTGCCTTGTAGAGCATGTTTGGAATAGATTTCCTAGACCAACTGGTAATACTGGCTGGATCAAATGGTTTGAAACAATGATTTCCAATATGGTTTCATCCCTTAGATGGTATGGGTGCTCTATTTCCAGGAGGAAGAATATTCAAGAGAGTCACCTTCATAAGGATATCTCTCATCTTCGTTCCATGCTTATGAAAGACCCTACTAACATTGTTGTTCAATGTGATCTAGCTAATGTTGAAAATCAAGCTAGAGTTTATGAGTCTTACCATGCTAAAGGGGTGCATATTAGATCTTGCCTCAATTGGATCTCCCAAGGAGACAAGGGAACTAATTTTTTTTAACTACCTCAAACATAAGAATATTTCGAAAAGGATCACTGAGTTAGATAAACCTTTAGGTTATTCTCTTTTCGACTCTAAAGAGATAATAAATCTTTTTGTAGATCATTTCACTCAACTTTTTATAGCAGATCCAAGGGATGAAATCCAATGTATCTTAATGGAATATGTGCGGGAACATATTCTCACCCTAGTAGACCCCATTATTCGGGATCAACTTGAATATCCTCTTTTTGTGAATGATCTGTAAAATGCTCTTTTTTTATGAAGAATGACAAAGCTCCTAGCTTGGATGGTCTTCCAGTGGAGTTTTATAAAACAATTGGCATATTCTTTCCTCTAATCTTCATCATGTTTACCTAGAAGCTCTCCAGAATAGTTCTCTTGGAGCTTATATCAATGCAGGGCTTATCAAGCTAATTTCTTAAGGTACAACTCGTAATCAAATCTTCAATTAGAGACCTATTACCCTCCTCAATGTTTCATACAAGATCATAGCTAAAGCTATAGCTTTAAAAATAAAAAATGTTGCTCAAGCGATTGTTCACCCTAAACAATATGCTTTTCTTAAAGGTCGTTATATTTTAGATAATATTATGATGGCCTGGGAAACTTCGTAATGGGCTATCGACTCTAATCAAGATGCCCTCTTGGTTAAGTTAGATTTTGACAAAGCTTATGATAGAATTAGATGGGATTTTATTCTTAGTATGCTTTCTTGGCTTGGTTTCGGTCCAAAATTTTGTAATCAAATTGTTATGCTATTTAGTGATGCTTCAACTTATTTTTAGGTTAATGGAGCTCTTTCCCCCTCCTTCCCTCTTCAATGGTCTATCAGAAAGTGTTGCCCCCTTGCTCATTTTTTATATGTTTTGGTTGTCAATGCTCTTGGTTATCTTCTTCATAAGGCTCATTCTAATGGATCATTCAGGGTATTAAGCTTCATGGGGATAAGCATGCTCTTAACTCTCATTTTGATGATGATTCCCTTCTTTTTCTTCCAAATACCAAACAAGAGGTGGAAATGACTAAAGATATTGTTCAATTTTTTTGTGATATCTTTGGTTCTCGTATCAACGACTCTAAAATTGAAGTTTTCTACGCCTCTTCCTCTCCTCATGGATGCAACTCCTTAATTGAGTGGAATATCATTTCTCATGGTATGATTGTGTGTTATTTGGAAATTCCCTTTGGGATTAATATCTGTCCTAAGGATATGTGGAACTGGGTTATGAAAAAATTTCAAAAAAAATAGTGCTTGGTCAGCTCGGTTTCTTTCCTTAACAGAAAGAATTCAAGTTGCAAATAAAATTATGGTAGCCTCTCATGTTTATTACTTCTCTTGTTGGATGGTCGTTAAGGTAGCCTATAACAAATTAACTCAGGCCATTCGTAATTTTTTATGGACTAAATGGGATGGGGAGGTGGGAATGACACCCATATCTTGGAAACTTTGTACTCAACCTAAGGTTGTAGGAGGTCTAGGCATCATTGATCCTCTTACCCAGAGCAAAATTTTAGCTGCAAAATGGGTAACTAGAGCCATTATTGGTGATGAAAACTGGAAACACCTATTTCGTTACAGAATCTCTCTAGCTACTCACAAATATAAATGGAAATAAACCTCTTGTGAGGATAAGTTCCTTAATGTGTCTTATTTTACAATTAAAGGTTCTATTCTAATTACCCAAAATTGGAAAGCTTGGAAATCAGTTTCTCATTTATTGGCTTGGAAGTCTGAATCCTTGAGACATGGTCTGAGCATCGGTCTAAATAGTCTTTGGTGGAATAAACTTATCCTCTGTAATGATAAACCTTTAGCTTTATGCAATGATATTCATGGTCTAACTTTTTTTGAAGAAAATAATAAATAAAATTAAAGATATCTAGGATCCGGGTAGCTGCTCAATTCTTACCTGGAACCAAATTTGCAATTATTGCTCCCTTCCCTCGAGGTTCAAAGAGTCTTATGGCTTAGTTGTGGCTTCCATTACTTGTGAGGTCCTTATGAAGTTAGGAACAACTACCCATAATATTTGAAATGGCTGGAGATGGCTTAATGGTCATAGAATCTCTTTCATTACTTCTAGTTGGTTATACGAAAACCTTCTATGTCCCTCTTCTTTAGACTCTAAACTCAATGTCAAGTGGCAAGTGGATTTTACCAATGCCCAATGGCAGTTTCTTGTTACTCAAATTTGGAAAGCTCTGTTGAATCCAAAACACAACTTCTTGGATGATGGATTTTGCATCAAAAACTTCCAACTATTGGAAGTTTGGCTGCGAGTTTATACATTCCCCCTCAATGCATTTTTTGTAATGCTTTAGAAACTCTCATTCACTTGTTTTGGTTTTGTGACATGGCTAAACAATTTTGGGATGTCTTCTACTTTTTTCTTTTTACCTCTTTCACTAGATCTTGGAAGCTTTCTCTGCTTGGTTTTTCTCAGTTGGATCAATGCCCCAAACTTTGGGATGTTTGTAAACTCATCCTTCTCAAGCACATTTGGAAGTACAAATGCAAAAAGGTGTTTACTGGATCTACTTCTCCATGGGATATAGTTTTACCAGACTTGACCTTTGATCTTTATTTACATGTGGGATACTTTCATTTCCAAGTCTATGGAACTTCCAGCACACCTCGAGATGTTATTGACAGACTTCATCAACTTTCTCATATGATTCAAGATCTTCATAAGGTCCAACAGGAAACCAATAAGGCAGTTAACAAAGATGAGCAAGTTCAAGTTTTGATTACTTCATTTTCTTCTTAAAAGACTTCAGACGATATCACGGAAGACATGCTCAAAATTTCTTTATATAACAGTCTCTCCCACATATGAATGTGGGTATCTGGTGTATTGCAGCAAGATTTAGCTATAGTTTTTTTTTAATATTAGCTTTTATTCTTATTTATATTTAGTTATGGATGATTTACTCTTAATCCACCTCATTTGTTTTTTAGGTGGTGGACAATGTTCCTAGTTTTTTCTCAATTATCTATATATATATAGTTACCTATCTACAAAACCATTGGAAATAATTTTTATAGAGGATATTGTTTACCTAATATATGGTTATCAACCATAATCCATTATTATTAATGTAATATATAATTATTTAACAATACTTTTCTACTTTATCTAAAACATGTATATAGAATTCCAAAGTTTTTGCTGTAAACGGCCATCCGGCTTATCCATTACAACATTGTAATTTTAAAACTGTTTACGTATTTTAGGAATTATTATTATTTTTAATTATATTTATTCTGTTTGCAAGCCTAAGACGATAAACAAATTCCTCTAAATAATTTGTTTGATGTGACTTCCCTCTACATATGGCACGAGGAAATGACGCATGCAAAAGCCCCCATAATAAAATGCTCTTCATTAATGCTTACGAATGATTTTATTTAGCATTGAATAATTCGTTGAAAATAAATAAAGAACTATTAATATCATGCGGTGAGATCAATGCACAAGCATGTGACACGCTTGTAATTATGACTGGCGTTGTCTTTAAACTCTATTGACAAGGTTGAATTTGCCAATGTAATTCTGCCACCTTGAAGATTATCAGATGGAATAATGAAGTGCAATAAAAAAATATAATGTCTGCCACCTTGAATATGCTTATGAATGATTTGTTGAAAGTAAATAAAAAAACTATTAATGTAATGCGGTGAGATGAATGCACAAGCTTGTAATTATGACTGACGTTGTATTAAACTCTATTGACAAGGATGCCAATGCAAGTCTGCCACCTTGAAGTTAAGCAGATAGAAATGGATAATCAAGTATAATAAAGATATATAATGTCTGCCACCTTGATTATGCTTATGAATGATTTGTTGAAAATAAATAATAATAATAAACTATTAATATAATGCGGTGAGATGAATGCACAAGCTTGTAATTATGACTGACGTTGCCTTAACTCTTGACAAGGATGAATATGCCAATGTATGTCTGCTACCTTGAAGATTACCAACAGATTGACAGGGATGGATAATGAAGTATAATAAAGAAATATAATGCAACAAGTTTATAATTAACTTGACAAGGATGAATATGCCAATGTATGTATGTCTGCTACCTTGAATATTATCAACAGATTGATAGGGATGGATAATGAAGTATAATAAAGAAATATAATGCAATAAATTTATAATTAACTTGACAAGGATGAATATGCCAATGTATGTCTGCTACTCTTGACAAGGATGAATATAATTGCCTTAACTCTTGACAAGGATGAATATGCCAATGTATGTCTGCTACCTTGAAGATTATCAACAGATTGATAGGGATGGATAATGAAGTATAATAAAGAAATATAATGCAATAAATTTATAATTAACTTGTCATTCTAAATGAAACTTTTAATAGGCAAGATATCATAAAGGGTTTTTATTTCGACAAAAGGATATATAAAAATCATATATCATTCAAAAAATAAATTTTACATGTTTAGGATTATTAATAAAAATTCATAGAAGAGAAGTTTAATATATTTTTATATTAAATTAAAATTATATTTGTTTGAAAGCGTTCAGCTACTGTTGTTGCTCAGAGTTTGGATAAGTTGGTGTAGAACTATTTCAGTTCTCTCTCCTTTTGTGCCCTGGAGGCCTGGTGTCAGCAATCTTTCTTTGATTTTCCTCATGTGTGGATTTTGTCTGTTTTGGTTGTGGGATCCTTTAAAACCCTCTTCTTTATTAATATTACCAAAAAAATAAAAATATTAAAGTAAAGATAAAAAAATATTACAAGAATAACTTAAATAATATAAAAAAATTAGTTGTTAAAACTAAAACATCCTCAAAACACATTCATTATTTTTTTTTGGTAGGTAAAAATTATATTAAAAGCGGGTTTTGAAAGGACCCTAAAACCTTTTTACAATAGGTCAACGGACCAAACCAAAGGTCATGAACAATCAATTTGAAGAATCTCGCCCAGTGGAAAATAGATAGTTTGGAAAAACCCATCCAACGGGAAAAGACAATTTTGAAAAAACCCTCCTAGCGGGAAACCACAAATCCTGCCTAGCGAGAAACCACCAATTTTGAAAAATCTTGCCCAGTGGGAAACCACCAGTTCTGAAAAATCCCGCCCAGTGGGAAGCAACCAAAAACCACCAGGTTGGAAATCCCGCCCAGTGGGAAAACCAATAGATTGGAAAATCCCACCCAATGGGAAACCACCAATTTTGAAAAATCTCGCCCAGCGGGAAACCACCAATTTTGAAAGATCCCGCCTAACGGGAAAACATGTAGGATGATGAATTTGAAAATCCCGCCCAGCGAAAAGCAACGAAAAACCACCAAATTGGAAATCTCGCCCAACGGGAAAACCAGAAGATTTGAAAATCCCGTCCCGCCTAGCAGGAAAACCAGCAAGAAAATGGGATTGAAAAATCCTGCCCAGTGGGAATCCTGTCCAACCCAGTAGGAAAACCAACAAAAAACGAGATTGAAAAATCCCGCCCACCAGGAAAACCAGCAAGAATGGAAAATCCCACCCAGCAGGAGAACTAGCAGAAGAACGGGTTTGGGAAACTACAACACTGGAATCCCACCAACAGGAGTACGAGGAAGCCGGAAGGATCCAAGGAAAACAAACACAGGCACAAAGAAAGGATCCCAGAAGCCACAAAGGACCAGGGACCCACCATCCTTGCTCACGAATAGTTCTAGGGAAGAGGAACTGGGACTGGGAACAACTCATGAATAAGAAAAAGCCCTCCCAAGGCCATGAACAAGCTCTGAGAGTCCACCAAGAAGAGAAGAATGCTTCGAACAAAAACTGAAATGAAAACCTACGAAGCCTACGCATAAAGCAATAGCAGAAACAAAGATGGGATCCATGAAAACCTAAACTGAGGGATCTAGGGGTCTGCATGCATAGATCACCAATCCCCCCAAGATCAAGACATGCAGCAGAAAACCCAAAGCACCCCAGCAAAAAGAACCAATAATCCTCATCCTTGCACACGAACAACTTCAGGGAACTGGGACTAGGGCTGGGAACAACTCAAGCACAGGAAGAGGCCCCTCCCAAGGCCATGCAAATGCTCAAAGCATCCACCAAGCAGCAGATCCAGCAAAAAGAAGCCTTCGAACAGGAAAACGAACATGGTCCCACCCAAAGGGATGAGACCACCAACAACCAATGGCATCCCAGAGAGGAAACACGAGCAAAGAGGAAACTGGCCCCCCAGACCAACCTCGATGAAGAGAGAACCTCACAAGATGCACCAGGAAGCGAACGAGAACCCAACCTGCAACCACCACAGACCGAGAAAGCCCTGGGAATTGGATCCCAGTAACAACCTGCAAAAAAAACCCCAAGGAAAAGCCTAAGGGAGATCAGGGACAGGATCCCAGGAACATGCAGGAAACCCTAGAGGATCCCTGGGAAGCACCAAGCCCGGGATTCAAACGAGAGAACCCCAAAAACTACTGGAAATGATCAAAAAGTGGGCAAGGATCTCCCCCCAAGGAGATCATCTGCTACAAACCATTCCTAGAGTGGGATGACCTGGGATGAATCAGGACTGGACAAGAACCAGGGAAAGGGGAGCAAGGAGAGGGAGTAGGTCCCTCCCCCTCCCATTTCCCCATCCTCCAAAAACACATTCATTATTATTTGAAGGTAAAAAAAACATTTAATAGATAATTAATATTATGGAAGAAATAGCAAATCAATCAAAATTACTTGAGTTTGGTCCAAGTTTTTCCTCCACCAACATATTGAGGTCTATTTGCATGTTAATATTAATTTCATGTTGAGAAGTGTTGGATTTGATCACCTTTAGATGGAATGATGAAGATTGTTTTTCCTGGACAATTCTCCTATATCATAAGCCATATTTACTATTAGATAATAGATTTTGTTTTGTCTTTTCTTTTGTCACAATATGCCTTTTCAAAGATATCTAATATTCCAAAATATATGTTCATGATTAAAATGCCAAACAAAAAATTAACAACATTAATGGTAGCATTCCAAACATTATGATATGTGTAGGTCCTTGTAATTTTTTTTTTAATTATTTGGATAAAAAATTCAATAAAATTTGAATCTTTGGTATTTCATATCTTATTTATCAAATGGGTTTTGGACACCATATTACCAACTATTAACAAGGAATTATCTATTCAGTATGATTCTTATTTAAGGATAAACATTCTCAATGAATCGAAGGAATGTGTCTCATCAAATTTTGAAGACTCTTTTGAAGTACCAAGCACCATTTAAGACAAGAAAATTGGTATAGAAAATACAATGTTAGATGTTAATACCTCTACAATTAATAAGGAAACACCAAAAAATAAGCAATCCAAGTCAAAAGCTTTTGTAGTAGAGCTAGAAGAGGATAAGTCTAATGAAAAAGAAAGTTGTGAAAGAATATTGAGGAATAGAATAATAAGACCTACTCTTGATATAGGTAATGCAAAAAGAGGAAAACCCTCAAATTATCAAGCGAGATCCAAGGAAGCAAGAGCAAATATAGAGAAAGGAACACAAACTAATTTGGTTGAACTTCTCTTTACCAAAAAATTAAATGATACTGATAATTCATAGGCGGGACCAATAGCCTCTAATGAGACACGATTACCATCTCATGAAATATAAGGGGTACAAATACCCCCTAAAAGCAAAGGTGTATTGAAGACCTTTGTTTAAGTAATAAGCCTGATATTCTTTGTATCCACGAAACTAAAATGACAAAGGAAGGAGTTATGAAAGCAGTATGGGTAATATGTGAATGAGATGTTGTGGATTACGAAGGAGCAATAAGAGGAATTCTAACATGTTGGAATCCTATTAGAACCTCCTATGTAACCATTCATAAAACTAGGCATTGGATAGCCTCTTTAGTCACATGTTACTTTGTAGGCATTTGTTTCATCCTTATCAATGTCTATGGACATACAACTTAGTCAGGAAAATTAGAAGTAAAGACCAAGAAACCGAATTCATGATCAAAGGAGATTTACTTTCCATAAACAAGTTGGATAAAAAATTTGGGGGAAAGAAAATTAACACAAAGTATGAGAGATTTCTCATCTTTTATTCAAAATTATAATCTATGGGAGGTTGATTTTGAAGAAGACAACTATACATGGACCAACAATAGGAGAGGTCATAACCTAATAGTAGGAAAAATAGATAGATTCATACTTTCATATCATTGGCTAGATGAAGGGACTTGTGCTAAAAATAATACCTTGACAAGGATTGGTCTAGATCACTGGCCAATAAGAGTTAAAATGGTGGTAACTGAATTAAAAAAAGATCATATTTTAAATATGAGCAGATGTTGGAAGACCATCCTCAATTTTTTGATATGATAGCACAAGCATGGATTTTTTCAAGAAACAGTGGATTGTATACACTTCCTAAGCAAATTAAATTAATGACATCTAGATTAAAAGAATGGAACAAGAACACTTTTGAAAATATTTTTAAGAATAAATAACTAAAAGATAAACTTTTAAAATTTCAAAATGGTGATCATAATAATCCAAGCTCAAAGGAAATGGAATTGCTTAGTGAATATCATAATATTTTGAGTAAGGAAGAGAAATTTTGGAGGTTAAAATAAAAACAGAATTGGTTAAAATAAGGAGATGAAAATACAAATTTTTTCATATGATAGTAATAGTACAAAGATCAACATCCAAAATTAGTAGAATTAAATCTATAGAAGGGGTTTGGATTAAAGACAAGAGTGAAATTAGAAATGAGGTAATTTTTTTTACCAAAATATTCTAGGATCAGAGAAATTTGAAGTTCTTAATAATAAACTTCAACAAGAAGTACCTTCGGTTATAATAGATGAAGACTAGGAAAATAATGGAGCCTATTACTCTAGAAGAAGTTCATTTAATTTTTTTTTTTTTGATAAGGATAAATCCCTAGGTCTAGATGAGATATCTACAACATTCTATCATCATAATTGGGATATAGTGAAGGATTCTTTGTTGGTGGCAGTGGAATAGTCTAGGGGAAAATAATACATTTCTTATAAACTAAATGCAACATATCTTACCCTAATTCCAAAAAAAGTATGTAGAATTTTTTGATTCATTTAGGACCATAAGCCTATGTAATATGGCATATAATATTATCTCCAAAGTGATGGCACATTGATTAAGACCTATATTAGACAAAATTATTTTTAAAGAGCAAGAAGGATTTGTGAAAGATGGGATCATAGTAGCTCATGAATTTATGCACTCACCAGCTTCAAGAAAAGAGAGCAATGATCTTAAAACTTGATATGAGTGAAGCCTATGATAGGGTTAAATGGGATTTTTCTTTTGCAATTTTAGGAAAGTTTGGATTTGGTAAGAAATGGGTCAGATGGATTAAAGCTTGTATCTCTACAATTTTTTATTTAGTGTTGGTCAATGGGTTAGTAATAGAATCATTTAAATCCAAGAGAGGTCTTAGATAGGGAGATCCTCTATCACCATATTTATTCATTATTATGGCAAAGGTTTTGGGTAGGAACTTGAAGAAGGCTAATTAATATGGCTTAATAAGTAGTCTTAAGGCTAGTAATAACATTGACAACATCACCCATCAATAGTTTGTACATGATACAACCCTTTTTCAGAGGGCAAGGATAAATGAGACCAAATCTTTGAATAACTTATTAAAGGAATACAACAGAGTGTTAGGGTAGAATGTTACTAGGATAAAATCCAAAATTTACTTCCTAAACATCCCATATAGAATCAAAGCAAGGATATGCAGGTTAATTCATATGGAGGAGGTAAATTTATCAACAACTTATCTAGGGATGCCCTTATTTCAGGGGAGAATGAGGATAGAATTATGGATTCCAGTTATAAGTAAAGTTCAAAATAAACTACCAGTATTGAAAGGTAGATGGTTATCGTTAGTAGGAAGAGTGCAACTAGTTAAATCCAAACTTAGCAAACTTAGCTCTTAGAGGAAAAGTAATTTGGAGATTGTACAAAGAGAGTCAAATACAATGGGCAAGAATTCTTCTAAGTATGTTGAGTCCAATAATCCAAGCTTAATATTTACAACATTCTCACTTCCAAATGGTTATGCTCTATGGAATGGTTTAAAAAATTCTAGTGATCTAGTGATTAAAGGTCTAAGATGAATGGTGGGAACTAGAGAAAATGTTTCTATTTGGATAGATACTTGGTGTGATAAAGAACCACTCACTAAAACCATGGATGAGACTACTTCAAGACAAATATGGTGATAGCATTTCAAACATTATGTACAAGGATCAGGAAGGAAGATACAAATGGAAAGAAGTTTTTTTACAAGTATACAAGACATTGATTCTAGGAATAAGTTGAGCACAAAGATAAGAACAATGATTATTCTAAGGAGATTCAAGGATAAGCTAATTTGGGAGTTGAATAGATTAGGAGAATACACAACAAGAAGTGGATATAATGTAAAACACCAACAAAATAGAAATATCACAAGAATATGGAGAGATGTTTGGGATAGCCCGAGCATTCCTAAAGTCAAAATGTTTGTCTGGCTAGTAGGTCATAGAAAATTTTTATCCTAGGATAACCTTATGAAAAGGGGTTGTCATGGCCTCTCACAATGTGTTCTTTGTAAAAAGGAGAAAAAAAATATAGACCATCTCTTGGAACACTACTCAATAATCTGGAAACTATGGCAATGGATTCTTAATATGTTTGATAAATACATGGTGATGAATGGAATAATTAGAGAATGGTTAAAGCAATAGTAGAGCACTTTTAAAAATAAGGTTTTATAGACAATTTGGGATATATCAAAAGATACAGTACTTTAAATTATGTCCAAAAAGGAATAAAAGAATATTTAAAGGAACAAAAAGTAGTTTAGAGTTAATGAAAATGAAGATTTGTTTAGCCAGAGAGGAGTCTAAAGCAACCCTATCAACTTACCCAATCCCTAATCTAGAAGTAGATGGAGCCAAGTCATCATATGGAATTATGATGTTGGGTACAGAAGAAACAAAAATACGAAAAAAAAAAAAAGTGAAAACCACCATATGTGGACATGGTCAAATTGAATTTTGATGGAGCGTATAAAGGAAATCCATGACCAACAGGAAGAGAAGGAATAATTAGAAATAATACATGAGAGATTTTGTCTCATTATGCTTTCAATAGTGTATTTAAGACAAATAATGAAGTTGAAGCTTGTGCGACTTTGGAAGGGTTACAAATATGTAAACAAATGAAATAGAACAGAGTATGGATGGAAGGTGATTCACTTATAATAGTAAATGTATTTTTTAGGAGAGAAAAGGCTCCATGGAACATATAAGAGACAATTGTGGAAATTCAATACCTTTCTATAGAGTTTGAACAAATCAGGTTTGCACATACATTAGGGGAAGGAAACACATATGCAAATAGGTAAGTCAATATAGGGGTTTTAATTGAGGATCGTGATGTTAAATTCTCTTTTCCATGGTTAGAGGAAGTAGTAAGTTTAGCTGGAGCTGACAAGAAAATGTTGACTACCTGAATCAACTAATGATTAAGATTTACTTTAATGTTTTTCATTGATAACATTTGCTTTATTTTATAACATTAATGTGTTTTCGTATAAACTTTTTATTACAATTTTTGTGGTTGCACTTATGCTTTAGGAAGGAAACTAGCAATCCAAATTTGGTAAAGCAAACTATGATAGTGCAATGTTTTGAAAATATTACTCTACTAAGATGCAATGCATAGATAGTAGAGGTGGATTTTTGGTATTGTGAAGGTTGTTGTAGGAAAATGTCAAGAAGGATGTTGAATTCTAGAATATTTGTATTCACACAAAAAATTGAAGATCCAAAAAAGGAAAAATCAAGAACTTAAGCATTCTATGAAATTATGTAGGTACTTAGCTATAGCATCTCAATTGAGATGAAAATTAAATATGTTTGTAAACTCTCAAGCTCTAAAGGAGAGAGTTGTGACCTATCAAGGATGGGGACCCGAGTCCAGTCCCTTGTTCTCCAACACAAAAAAAAAAATTACAAATTTTATGGCACTCAAAATATTGATATATGAGTTGTAGATGAAAAATATCTATAATATAAAGACAATTTAAATCTAGTTTAATTGACTTACCAACAAATTCAATGTTTTATTATTTTTATGGGAGCCACACTTAGCTTAGTCAAAAAGAAGTAAGGTGTATTTATAACAAAGCAATCCAATTCATATTCTTACACTGCAATAAGACAAGTAGTAGCTATGAACAATCTCTTAATAATGTGATTATCTTGTAAATTAATAGGATCTTTGAACTTATTAAACAATAAATTTATAATATTTATGACTAGAGGTGTAAAAGAAAAAATATATCAATCAAAGGGTATGTTATTAAATCTATAATAAATCACATTTAAATAACTCTAAAAATTTTAAATACAAAATGATTTTTTTTTAAAGTGATTTATAGGTATGTTTATGTATTTATGTTCATGAAAAATATTATTGTATTTACCCAACATAACTTCTATATGATAAAAAAGATATATTCATGCAAGTAGAATATAAATATATATTTTAAAAATTTAAGTTATATAAAATTGAAATGGATCATGCCTTTATTGTATTATCACCAAGTTATCAAATATTTCAAGAAACCATTAAATTTTTGCATTAAAAGTTATTTTTTATAGTGAATTGACCACATGCTACTAGACAGATCATATAAGTTGCTCACTAACAAACTATAATATATTTTATTTAAATAAATATTAAAAATAAAATAAAATTTAAAATATTAAATTTATTTTTTAAGATTTCAAATATAAAAATTTATTCAATTTTATTCTTTAAATATAAATTTAAATGATGATATATTTAAAATACATTCATTAGTAATATTATATATATGGGTTGTGGGTGTTAGAAATGTATAATAGAACATTGCGATCAACATTTGCATTAATGTGATAGAAGTATATATACATGTGAAATCAAGAAGGTATGAGGTTGGGAGTTACAACTACTTTCCAACTTCCCATAACCTTTGCAACCATAAGATGAATATGTCAACATGATCATATACATAGCATTCCCCATTTATTACATCAATGCCTAATAAATGTATATGCAAGAACTTTTTTTTTAATTTTCAACTTTACACATGCAAGAGACTTTTTAAAATGTATGCACGTTGCTCCTCTATGGGATAAAATTGGAGTTGTATGTTGTGTTCTTGAACATGTTAGCATATAAAATGACACTAGACCTCAATGTGTTTTGTGTGCTCGTAAAAAATCGTATTATGAACAAGCTTTAGAAGTCCTTGATTATCACAACTCGAGATCATTGGTTTCATTTATGGTATGTCCATTCTTGACAAGAAGCGATGAAACCATATCACCTCATAGAAAGCGCCTCCTATGGTATGATATTCAGCCTCGATGGAAGAACAAGCAATAACATGTTGCTCCTTCTTTCCCTAAAAAATAAGACTAGATCCTAGAAAGAATACATATCAAGAAGTGGATCTCCTATCATCAATGGTTCCTACATAGTATGCATTCATGAAACCTGTTAAGAAGAATTAATAATTATTTTTATACTCTAGATCGTACTCATTTGTACCATAAATATACTTGAGTACCCTCTTTGTTGCTTTATAATGGCATACCTTTGGCTCTTACATGAACCATGAAACATAACTCACAAGACATCTAATATGAGGTCTAATATATGTAAGATAAATGAGACTCCCAATCAGCTAGTGATAGAGTGTTTTATTCACCTGTAGAGTTGATTATAACATGATAGTTGTAATCCTGCTTCCATTGGAGTGTCCATGGGCTTGCAATATATCATCCAGAACTTCGCAAGCAATGTCCTAGCATACTTCATTTGTAACATGAACACATGGTTCTTAGTTTACTATACCTCCAAGCTAAGACAAACATGCATTACCAAAAGATCATTCATGTCGAACAAATGTTTCAGTGCTTTCTTGGTCTTCTTAGTCTTTCCAATGCTTTATTATCCCGAGATCAGTCATGTTGAACAAATGCTTCAGTGCTTCATTGAACTCCTAGCGATGACCAAGATATCAATTTACACAATGATGATCATGACCTCTTTTCCCTACCTTTTGAAGTATAGATTTGGATCATATGGATAAAATTCATGTCACACAAGATGTTCATTGATTCACACATACTAGGCTCTAGGTGCTTGCCTTAGCCCATAGAGAGCTTTTATGAGCCTACATACCTTGTTATTTTGATCAAGTATGATGAATCCCTCTAGCTTTGACTTTTTCATTAAGTTTACCATTGAGAAATGCGCTCTTCAAATCCATTTGATGCAACTTCCATCTAAATTGTGCAATCATTATAGAAACCATTCAAATAGTCTTAATCTTTGTTGATGGTGCAAACGTTTCTTCATGGTCAATTTATTCCTTATGTACATAGCCCTTTGCAAAAAATATTACTTTGTATTTTTTGATGCTTTCATCATCTTTATATTTGGTCTTGAATACCCACTTGCAACCAATGGGTTTCTTGCCAAGTGGAAGATCAACAAGTTGCCATGTCTTATTCTTCATCAATGCTTAATACTCAATTTTCATGGCATCCTTCCTTTCATTCGATACAAGAACTTCATGAACTATTGGTTTAACGCCCTATGCATGGTGGCTTGTGTCCTTCCAACCTCTCCTCCACAGAGGAGTCAATCCCACAATCACCACTATTAAGCTTTGCAAGATCCTCACCAGAGTCCTCACCATAGAATTGGGGATTGGAATCGCTTGCCACCTTGTTCCTCTTAGCCCTATGACTAGGGAGGCCAGGGATGGCACAACAATAGCAAGTTTTCCCATCTTAGCCTCGTCATCTCCTCAAGGAAGGATGTAAAAGATAACCAAGTAGACGAACCAATTGGTGAAGGTGCCAACTCAGGTTAGAATTTTCCACTAAACACTCTACATTCTGGATGGGGAGACCTCTTAAACCATGATCCGTCAACTTTTGGCTTCATAATCCTTGGCTTCATAACTTTTGGCTTCATAAATAGCTTGCAATTGATCCACTATGTCTAATTTTGTTTAATAATTCTAGTTTAATAGCTCTACCTAGCATAAACTATAGGGGTGTGATTTTCTATCCACACTTTTTTTTGAATTAGTGTACTATATATATATATATAGTTAGTGTGAGAAACCTCTATGACCGACGAATAGGGTTGAGCAGTTTCCTCCTAACCATGACCCCTCGTAAAGCCGAGAGCTATACTTATCAATAGAAAATTTAACACAAAGCCATCACACACCCACCCCCTCACACACTCACCCACGTCGCGGTTTGAACCTTAGACCTCCTTTTTAAATTAATATATTTATTACACTTTTTCATTAAAAACCTTACAATAAACCAAACAATATTAGTTTAACTCATCAATATTTTTTACTTTTAAGTAGAACCAAAATCAAATCTTATCAATACATATATTTATAATAATCAAATTATTATAATGCTACTATTTAATGATGATATAATAAAAATAAAATCTCACATAACCAATTTAAAAAAAAAAAACAAATACAATTAAAAAATAATAAATTTAATTCAATTATTTAGAAACTACTAAATAGGGCGTTGGGCACCATTATAAACCATTGACCAACCTTGTCTTAAAGGGACACGTTTTAGGAATTTTTCTTGTATGCAATTTAATATCCTAATATTTCAAGGGACACGTTGTAGGAATTTTTCTTGTATGAAATTTAATATTCTAATATTTCATTTTTAAATATATTAATAATATATTTATTTATTTTAAAATAAAAGTTAATGAAACTTAAAATTTTAAGAATAGAATTAGTGTAGTCCATTCATAAATACTAGATCACTACTAACCAACTTTTTGATGTATAAAAAACTTTTATAAACCTTAAACCGTTAAGTAAAGACAATTAACTTTTTTATGCATAGAAAACTTTTATAAACCTTAAACCGTTAAGTAAAAACGAAGTCAATGAGATTCTAACTTACTTAAAAAAATTAAATCAAATAAATATTTAACAACTACCAACTAACCTATCATTTATAATAATATAACCTATTCTGAATAACGTGCAGAACAAATCGGCGCCAAACGCGTTGAAAGACCTCACATGGAGGCAACCACCATGGAATAGTCAACTAAAACATATTTAAAACTCATGTAAGTGAGAAGATGATATTATACCGTTAACCTATTAACTAATTTGTTTTTAATGTTTTTAAATTGGTTAATATACCAAGCTGTAAGGAGTCTGTTAATGGAGCCTGTATCTTCTTTAAAGAGAAGAGATCCGATATGCTCTGAATATAGTATTAATTGCGAAGAAGTCAAAGGAAGAAAGTGATTAAGCTTAGGGATTTAGAGTGTTTTTTTTTAGAAAAAGAGTTATGTATTTATTCAAATTTATAAATAATAATTATTCATTAAGTAGTTTGGAGGTCATAAGATTGTTGTTAAAAAAGAACAAACAATAAAATAAATTCAAAAACTCAAAAAATGCAATGGTATATCAAGGGTACCAGAGATGCAAACGGTACTCTAATTACTTGGAAAACTTGAAACACCAAAAGCTCCAAAATCACGCAATGTTCAAAGGTTGTCCAAAGGCATCAAAATCTCCAAGGGCGCCAAAATCTTCAAAGGCTCTAGAATCTCCAAAGGCTCCCAAATTACCTTATGCTTCATATCGTCTGTGCCACTCATGTTGTCTACTTTTCTTTTCTTTTTTCTTATTACTCTGAGATGTAAATAGGCTATGTTTATGGCCTCATTGGCAAGGTGGTCAACCACTAGTATCACACCACCAATTGTTTCACGGCCTAGGTTTGATTTAGAGGCTCCATCAAAGAAAAGTCTAGGGAACTTATATCTGGAGGTTTGGTTGTTCTAACTTGTGACCCAAAATTTAAGAGATTTTGGAGATCCATTTGGTGTAATAGTTGTATCTCTTTTTTTCTTAATCTCCTAATGTCTTGTTTATAATATACATGTTTTGTGTTCAAGACTATCTTTCTTAACACTCTATTGGTTAATCCTTCAAAACTGGTTCTTTTGTCATAAAAAATAATTCTATTTTTGTCCTTCCATATGTGCCAAATGATGAATATTGGCACTGAATACCAAGGTGATTGTCTTGCAGTCCCCATTGTATTTGGTCCCAATTGGTTAGGCAGTTTTTTGAGTTGAAGGTTCCTAAAAGTGTTGTTCTTAGTTGTTGGGTTATTTCAATCCATATTTTAGCTACTTCTCTACACTACACAAATAGATGTGATATTGTTTCATTGTTTTTAAGACACCTATGAAAAATATGAGACCCCATGATATTCTTTTTAATGAGGTTGTCTCTAGTAAGAATCTTGTTTTGGAGCACCAACCAAAGAAAGGCTTGAAGTTTGGGGGGAACCTTGTAATTCCATACCTTAGCTATGGTTGAGTTCTTTTGACCCTATTGTTGTAATAACACCCCTTTTCTGACTATGTAAACACCTAACCCACTAATAGAGCCCCATATAAGTTGATCTAGAATTTGGCAAGAAAGTTTAATCACTTCAATTTGGATGTGCAATTATATCCATGAGTCTTTGTCAAGATATGGCAAGGGTAGATCTTTCGTCCATTCAATTAAGCTTGCAAGAGATTTAACATCCAATTTTTGTAGGTCTACTTTTATTTCTAGGAAACAATACTTAATGATTGGAGGTCCTCCCAAGACTAGATCATCCCATATATTGATTTGTTTACCATTTCATGGAAGCCAAGAGGTATGATTTAATATGACATCTTTAGCGTCCACAATATATTTCCAAATTGAGGAGGAGCATGTTATGCTTTTCATACTTTTATGATTTGGATCCCATTAGAGTTGTTTAGATATTTGCATTTTAAGAATTTCTTCCATGGACAGTTTGGTGGAGTAAGCAGATTCCAAAGCCGCTTAGCACTTAGTGCCTTGCTAACAATTCTTATTTCTTTTGTACCTAGGCCTCCTTGCTCCTTTGGCTTGGTAACAGTCTCCCAATTGAACAAATGGAACTTTTCCCTATCTAATTGCCTTTCCCCTTGCTATAAAAAAGTTCTCAAAATTACATCTAACTTCTACAAGATATATAAGGGTGCATGAACCCAGGTGTTGTAGGTGAGTTGGAGAGGAGAGGGCAATCCTCCAAGGAAGGTTTCAGGTCCGAATCTCCACCCTACCAAAAAGTTGAATTGGGTACCCAAAATCCAATTGATAATGTTGGTGCGGGTAAGTTCGAGCACGACTCTTGGGTGACTTCGGCGGTGTAGAACCCCCTGGTCATGGTCTCTTAGACCAAGGCGGCCCCGTAAGGGGTTTTTTTCTTAAACACACACACACACACACACACATATATATAAGGATGCATGGCACACCAAAAAATGATATATGGGAAGACTTTCTAATACTGATTTGATTATAGCAACTCTTTGAGCCAAACTCAACCAACCATTTGTATATTGTTATATTCTTCTTAACATCTTTTCTAGAATTACATTCCAAGTTTCTTGTTTTTTTTATGGAATCCCATAGGAACACCTAGGTAGTTAAAGGTATCACTACCTTTGTGAAATCCAAAAATCTAAGAGAAACCTTTATCTTCTGTTGTTGAAGTATTTATAGTGTGAAATCTGCTCTTTTGGATATTTATATTTGCCCCTGTGGTTGAAGAGAAACAATCTAAAATTTCTTTGATCAACCTGACATTCAGTTTTATGGCTTCTCCCAATAAAAATAGTATTATTCGTAAACTGAACATGAGTGATTGCTCTATATCCTATAGCTACTCTAATTCCCAAGATTTATTTCCTTCTTCTCAATTTGGTCAAGGTCCTCCCTAAAGTTCTAGCTAGATGCATATAAAGGTAAGGGGAGAGATGAAACCCTTGCCTTAATCCTCTAGTGGCTTTAAAGAAGTTAGCAAGTTCTGCATTTATTAAAGGAGCTATCCAAGGTCCCTCTATGCAAGCTCTTATCCAATCTATCATTTGAACTGGAAATCCAAATTTGGCTAACACCTATATTTAAAAGTCAATATCTACTCTATCAAAGGCATTAGCCATATCAAGTTTAAAGAATATTCTTTTCTTTTTGAACTTGGCACTTGAGTGTAGGGCTTCATGAATCATCACAATGTTGTCATATATTTGTTTCCCTGAAATAAAACCCCCTTGTTTTGGGCCTATAAAATCATTAATCTTCCTTTTAATTCTATTTGCTATTATTTTAGTCATTGTCTTATAAGAGAAATTGCACAAAGATATAGGTTTGAATCTCTCAAAAGTAATTATATTTTTTTCTTTTGAAATAAAAGCTAAGAAAGTGCAATTTATTGCCTTAGATAGCTTACCTCTTATCCTTGTATCTTCTATCCAAAAAGGTTATCTCCTACAATTTCATTAAACTACTGATAAAAATTATTGATGAGACCATCTGGTTCTGAAGCTTTGTCCTTGGGCAGTGAACATTTAACTTATTCCATCTCTTCTTTGGTTACTGTTAAAGAGATATCTCTATATCTATTTTTTAACAAAGAAGGAATGTTGTTCAAGAGAGTGGCCTAATCCTGTTGATTTATTGTTTTATTTGTGAGAAGGTTTGAGTAATGATCTCTTGCTAGTTCCTTTATGACTACCTGATCAAAATAAATTTCTCCAATTTTGTGAATTTCCTTGATTATATTTTGTTGATATGTTGCATTATTTTTAGATGAAAGTAATTTATGTTTCTTTATCCTTTCTTGAGACAGATCATTCTTGATCAAAGTCTTCAATGTGCCTCTTCTTCTTTGAAAGCTTAATGTATTTCTCGATTCAATCAGAGTCTTATTTCTTTTAGGCAAGGGGTTAGAGGATAATCACCTATCTCTTGCTCTGCTTCCTCCATCTATTGTAGCAATATGATTGACCTATTTTGAACTTTAGTCTTATTAGCAATCTAGTCCCTAATGGATTTCTTGAGATTGGAAATTTTCATTTTCCATACCTCTTGGGGACTATTTGCACAAACATACTGCTTCTAAATACTTTCTACCAAAGGTGCAAACTCCTCATGCTCCATCAATTCTAGATTGTTTTTTAAAGGAATCTTCCTCTTTCCAAGAGCACTATCACCCGTATCCAAATATATAGGCTTATGATCTGAGACCAAACTTTGAATTATGCCACTTGATACAAGTGGATACTTGAATAGTATATCTTCTTGTATCAAGAATCTATCTAATATTTTTGCAATGAATTTAACCCCAACTCTTTTGTTTGTCCATGTAAATTTTCCATTTTTGGGGATTATGTCTTGAAGTTTTTGCTCAGTTATAATTTGCATAACCAGGTCCTTAGGAGGGTCTTTTGAGTGAATGTCTCATTTTTTCTCCCATTGGGCTAAAGTCACATTCAAATTCCCTGATATAATTAAAATTGTGGGTCTTTCTTGATGAATCTAGTGCTGAAGACTTTTCCAAGCCTCTTGTTTTAAGACTAAATTAACTATGGTCCAAGTTTGTCCCTATGGAGAGAAGAAATAAGTTTATAACCAATTTGAGTGTCTTGTTTTATTAATACATTTTAGGGTTTATGGATCCCATGTAAGAAGAATATCCTTGAGGCATTTAACGAATCTATTTCTTCTAGGTCTGAGGATATCTATATATTTTTCCATTCTATTCTTACTAACCACTCTATCAATCTAGTTTCTTGAATACAGATAATTGTTAGCTTCTGCAGGTCCATTAATTAACTTAGGTAGTTTTTTTTATGGGACTACCCAATCCCCTTCCATTCCATAATAGAACCTTCATTTCTTAAGTGGTTTTTTAGCCTGGCTGAAGTCTAAGGTTGTCTATGCTTTTTTGAATCTCTATATTTGTTTGTTTTTTCTTACCTCTTGATTAGATTTCCTCCCTCTAGTAGAAGATCTAGTGGCTAGGGTGCCTCCTAGAACCACTGTTGTTGTTAACTGAGTCTCTTCTATTTCTTCAATTCCCTCTTTCTGAAGGTTTTCATTGGTAAACTAAGTTTCCTCCAGTTCATCTTCTAATTCAAGATATGATAAATCTTCCTCTTTTTTAGATGTCTTTGGATGTCCCTCTTCCTCATTTTGTGATAAAATAGAGAATTTTGTTATTATTTTGTCTTTCTAGATGTAGTTGAGGCCTCCTATTTCTAGATATTCTCTATTGTTTTCTTCTTATTGTTCAAAATTCTTGATCTTCCTCCTTTGTCTCTTGTTGTACCTTAGTGGGATATTTTCTTGAGAAATGACCATATTTATGACAAGTAATACATTTAAAGGGAATATGCTCATAATATAGTGGCTAGGTATGGATCCAATCCAAGACTTTGATGCCTATTTTTTAAGGAGATCCTTTTTTTAGATTAATTTGAGAACACAACCTAACACAAGTTGCATTATTGGTCTTTGGAGGAGCCCAATCTACAAATGTACCAATAGAATTACCTATCATCTCAAGAGTCAATTTATTTCTAAAATGTAGAGGTAAAAATGGCATTCTTACCTAAATTGATACTTCTTATGGTTCCTCCACTTGTGGGTCAAAACTGACTCACCAGGAGGTCATATAGAGAGGGCTTGATCCAAGGAACCAAGGACCTCCTTGAAATATTACATATATTTCCTCTATGGAGGAGAAAATAACTATGAAATACCCTCTCATTTCTATCATGAATTTATAGCGAGATATTTTAGATCCCCAAGAAGAGGTAATCCACCTTTGAATTGTTATTAGACTTAGGCCAAATACCCATAAAATTGCAAGCAAGAGGTCTCTCAATTAAGGTAAGGATTAGGCTATGAATATAAGTCCAGAGGAATCTCCATCACTGAAGCATCATTCTGAAGAACACAAGCTTATACTGAGAGGGGGGGTGAACAGTATAAGACCTCTTTTTACTTTTTCCTTTATACTTCAAAATAGTAAAGCAATATCAAAACAATGCACAATATCATCCACAAAGTGACACCAATTTTAACGTGGTTCACCCAGAATGCCTGGGCTACGTCCACAAAAATTTTCTCTAAAATTTATCTCAAAGTTCTTTGGGAAACCTTCCCAATTACAATGTTTATGAGCCTCGGCCCAAAGGAGATACCTTCCCCCAATATGAATTTATGAGCCTCTGCTCAAAGGAGATACCTTCCCCTCTATCTGAATTTATGAGCCTCTGCTCAAAGGAGATACCTTCCCCTCTGCTCTGGAAATGATCCCTTAGAAGATCAATTGCCTCTACCTCTTGCCAACACGTGGAACTCCTTTCCATCGAAGACCTCCTGTCCTTAATGCTTAGCCTAAGAGACCTCCGCCTTCTATGATCACGTCCACAACGACTTAGCAACTCTGTACCAAACACAGTCAGTCGGTCTAGTACAAGTCTTCCTCTGTCTGTCAGATCTGTCCAACTCTTGAACAAATCAATCCTTTGCATACAAGCCTTCTCAAAGACTTGCCAATTGTCCTCAGGTTCTTCTCAAAGAATCAATGCTCTCTGTCCTCAAGTTCTCTGATAGAACTAACAAACTCAGCTCACAAGTCCTCTGCTAGGACCTGTCCAAAAACCTGCTCACAAGTCCCCACCGAAACCTGTCCAAAAACCTGCTCACAAGTCCCCATCGGAACCTTTCCAAAACCTCAGCAAGCTCACCAAGAAAAACTTGCTTAGCATGAACCCACAAAGAGAATTGTTAGAGACCCAATGTGATTCATCAACCTCATAGAAGCATAAAGAGAATTGTTAGAGACTCAATATGTTCTATACTTAACTCCCAATCTCAATCTCAAATCTCATAGAAACATAAAGAGAATTGTTAGAGACTCAATATGTTCTATACTTAACTCTCAATATCAATTTCAACTCAATCTCAAATCTCAAAAGAATAAGATAGATGTAGTATGCTTTTCTCAAGAACATGAAACACAACCCAACAATTGCCAACCATGCAATATCTCATATAACAATGATACTCATGTTATTTTCACCAACAATTAGGGTTTCAACAACAATGCTCATCAAACAAGGTTTAGTCAACCAACACCATTCAACTCAACATCAACCTTGAAGCATTCAACCAATCATCACAAGAAAAGGAAACAAGTAGAAATCCTTTTCCCTCCAAGGATATTTGAACAAAACAACCACCAACACAATTTCACCAAATGCAAAGAATAACTTGCTCAAATCAACTCAATGGAGTAAGCCCAAATCATGTATCAAGTAAAGCACTAACTTGATCAAAACAACCTCTATGGAAGCAACTCAACCATTAATATCAAAACAGCCAACTAAGGGTTTCACCATCTCAATGTAAGTAGCAAGACTCACAAATATCAACCCTAGTGCACAAAGCTTCCACTATCTCAAACCAGAAATTATGCATTCACCAAAAAATCTCCTTAAGGATAACAATGCATAAGTAGTCTTCAACAAACCAGAAAATAGGATTTACACCTAGCCATTAGGATACCTAGTAGAATACCTTTTCACTCCAACCTTATTTCAGAAAACATACACCAATCATACTCATAAGAAGAATGTGCTCATACCTTTTTCTTGATGATGAAGGGGTCTCATACATCTGCCACAACCACAACAAACTTCTATGCCAATCTCAAGAAGGTTAGAAAATAAATCTTTCTCACAATGTAATGTAAATCCACAATTACACCTTATTACTCCTCTCACTCAACTTATTATACCTCTCCAATTAATTTTAACATAAAATACCTTTTAATTTCACAAATATCTAAACTCTTATAACTCCCAATCGAAAGCTTTAAATTAAAGTTTAAACAAAGCCTTATGACTCCCTCTTTGTAAAACTTATTTCTCTAAACTTTAATCACAAAAGAAACTTTGAGTCATACCTTTGAAAATAAAACATTGGTGCGGATGGGTTTTGACCCTCCAACCTTCATCAACTCAAAAGCGTCCGCGGCCACTGCGCTATCCACTTGGATGAGAATACAATGGACAAAAACCTATTTAACTCCTTCGTCCTCTTCCAACAATAAAAAATTAATGCCGCTGCGACTTGACCTTAGGACCTCCCAGATCGCAGCACCTTCATTCGAACAAGCAACCGACTCCTCCACACTATCGGATGGAAACGAAAAACACAAATAGTAGCCTTATTTTCTTTTTATCCTTTCGTAAATTATGTAACCCTCACTTACTGCCACGTCGCTGAAAATTTTGAATCACATGCTCTATACTTGCTCGAAAAATGATATTGTTCGTCCCTTCTTTAACTGCACCTTCCAATGTCATATCAAATTTCCGATCGCATCATTAGCATTTTCAAATATTAAAACAATGGCTCAACAACCAACATTTGATTTGCTCCCTTTATATATAAGGTATATGTTTTAATAAAAACATCGGCTCTTTTTAACATGATTTCCGTCGGTGGAAAATATTTTAATTTAATTTTAAAATTTTAATTTTAATTTTAAATAAATAAAATTTAAACTAAATATTTAAAATTAAATATCTCCATCACCGGGGCATCTTTTTCAATGAAACGAAAAGCCAACTTGGGTTTTAAGAAAAACCCATTTCAAATCTATTGTCCATGGTTTTAAATAAAACCTTTTATTTTTTTTGCCTTGGTTTTCACAAAAACCCTTCCTTGAACTTAGATTCTTTTGACATCAAATCAAATTCCTTCAAAAGCTTCTTGACATCAATGACAACTTATACACTTGAGCAAAGGCAATGTACCCAAAGTACCCAAAATTGCCAACACATTCAACTTAGAAACAAAGGATCCTTTGTTACTTGGTTGGGATTGTTGTGGCCTCCTTGCCTTCAAAGCTTTGGTCATATTTTCTAGTTTTGACTAGTCAAACAGAGGAGGTAGTGAGAACAAGGAAAATGAAAAATGGTTGGTGTTCTTGAGTATGGAGGCAATTTTCATGGTAACATCCTGGAAGGATGGTTTGGGGGGAGGAATATCCCCCGCTGCAATTGCCTTGACTAGGATTCAGAGGTGACCAAACTCTAATTTAAGCCAAAAGAGAAAACCCTCACCATAGAGATTTTATTTCTTGGCTCATTTTCCTCTGTTAAATTCATGGATAGACCATGAAAGAAAAAGCAAAAGTAGAGGAAACCAAAAATGGAAGAAGCAAAAGATCTTAAGATAAATAACAGCAAAAAAAATATAAACAGTCATAATGCCTACTAGATTTGGGTATGCAAAGGATAATGTGTTGGATGGAACTAACCCTTGTTCAAAAATCAGGTCCAAACATCAACAAACAACAACTTATTGTTATTAAATAATATTGTATTGTTATTTATTTTATTGAAAATAGGAATCAACCAAAAATAATTTTTAATATAATTTAATAACAATAATATTTTTAGAATATTATTTTCTAATTAGTTATATATGATTGAAATGGATTCCATTCGTATTATAATATGACTAAATAATGATATTATAAGACTTTGATAATTATGCATGTATCATTTGGTAATATTTGATCCTGATCTCCTTCTTGAAAATTGAGGAATATAACCCATTGAACTAAATAACATTTTATCATATTTTCAAAGCTTTAATATTTATATCAATATCTTGGTTGTTTTATTTTGAAGTTGAGCGTAACAAGGATCAACTACTAGGATTACAATTCTAACGGGTTTGACCATCACATCTATTTTACAGAGGAAGCCTCCCTTCCCAAAAATTATACTTTCAATATGTGTAGAAAAAGGCTAATTTTACCAGTCAAACATATAAGCAATCAATCCATTTGTAAACCCTTGAGATTGCCAAAGTTGGATTCAAGGAAAAATGAAAATGGTTATCTTAAGGCATTGGATGGGTCTCCCTTGGTGACTCTGAAAAAAGAAGGTTTAAATGATGGGATAAAAATTCTTGAAAATAAAGCTTTGAATTGTCGCTTCATGGGAGTCAGGTTTTAGCTTGGAGCAATTGAATCTTGTGTAGCCAAGAATTAAAATATCAAATGTGGTAAGTGCTTCAGATCCTAGCAGTTGGATAACAATTTAAACAATTAAATAATGCAAATTGAAGGTAAAGAATCACTTTTGGAGGACTGAATCATTGTTTCAATGGAGGATAAACCACCCACTATGCCAAATAAATATATGTTTTTCCATGTATGATAAAATGCACCCATGCTATTACCTATGTATATGAATGATAAGGTGTGAAAGTTAAAGGATGCGTTGGTTCGAGTCCTAAGTAATGAATAATAATAGTGATTTAAATAATAATTAATGTTAGGAGTAGAATCCTAACATGCCACCCTCCTTAAAAGGAGCTTTATCCTCAAAGCTGGAATTGAGGAAATTGTTGCTATAGATGATGGAGTGTCTCCCATGTGGCGTCTTCTCAAGTTAGACCTTTCCATTGAATCGAAACTTCGGTGATGGTGTGATTGCAAAGGAGGAGCATGCAGCGATATAGGATAGCTTCGGGTTCAACCATGAGTGTCCCATCTTCGGTAAATTCCAAGAGTTGAGTTTGAGTAGTGATGTGTGTGCCTATTACTGATTTAAGGTAAGAAACATGGAACATGGGATAAATTTTGGATGACTCGGGTAACTCAAGTTTATAAGCAACTAGTCCAATACGTTGTAGAACTTTATAGGGTTCATAAAATTTGGAGGCTAACTTTTGAGTACCTTTGATTTTGAAAGAATTTTGGCGAAATGGTTGAAGGCAAAGGAATACCATATCCCCTTCTTGGAAAGCACGCTCAATTCAATGTTGGTCTACTTGTTGCTTCATACGGTGTTGGGCGGTATGTAAATTTTCTTTAAGAATGCGAATAATGTTATCTCGAGTAGAAAGTTCTATTTCTACTATTGGCACCTTTGTACTTACTAGGATATACGAGGTAAGAGATGGTGGTGATTGGCCATATAAAGCTTCATATGGGGTAATTTTAATAGTCATGTGATATGTGATGTTATACCACCATTCAACGAATGGAAGCCATTTAACCCAGTGAAGGAGTTGAGTAGAAATAAAACAACGGAGGTAGGTTTCCAAACATTTTTTAATAACTTCAGTTTGACTGTATTTTTGGGGTGGTAAGCAGAGCTCATCCAAAGTTGAGTGCCTTGGAGTTTAAACAATTCTTTCCAAAAATTACTATTGAAATGGGGATCACGATCACTAACTATAGTGGAAGGCATGCCATGTAATTTAAATATATTATCAAGGAAAATTTGAGTGATAGTACTAGCTGTATAAGGGTGGGCTACTGAGCAAAAATGGGTGTATTTAGATAAAAGATCTACCACAACTAGAATGGTTGTTTTTCCTACAGATTTTGGAAGACCTTCAATAAAATCCATCAAAATATCAGCCCATGTTTTTTTTGGTATGGGAAGAGGTTGAAGAAGACCCGACGTAGCCACTATTTCTCCCTTATTTCTTTGGCATATCTCACATTCATTTATGAAATTCTTGATATCGTTTTTCATCCCTACCCAATAAATATATCTAGTCACTCTTTTATACATTTTTAGGAATCTAGAGTGTCCTATAGTGGGTGTGGCGTGTAACTCTTGGAGAAGATTTGTGCGATAGGCGGATCTAGGAGAGAGGACAATACGTTCTTTATACCATAGTATGTTATATCTCCAATAATAGTGAGGTTTGCTCATGGGATTTTGTTGGAGTTGTCGAATTAAGGTGTGTGTGGTAGGGTCATTAAACCACTCTTCAAAAATTTGGTCTATCCATTTATGAATAGGGGAGGAAAAAACATGTAATTGGGGAATTTCTTCAAAATTCCTTGAAAGGGCATAAGGAGCCATGTTATCCTTTCCTTTTTTTATATATGATTTCATAATCATATCCTGGTAATTTTGTAACCCTTTTTTGTTATTTTGGTGTGGTTATACATTGCTCCATAAGGTACTTTAGACTATGGTGGTCGGTGCGAATAATGAAATGTTTTCCAATAAGGTAAGGTCTCTAATGTTGGATAGCATGAACAATGGCTAACATTTCTTTTTCATATGTGGAACGTGCTAAATTCTTTTTTGAGAATGCTTTTCTAGTGAAGGCTAAAGGTTTTTCATTTTGCATCAGTACGGCTCTTATTCCCAATCCTGAAGCATCAGTCTCAATAATAAATGGTTTGGAAAAATCTAGCATGGCTAAGATAGGGGTGGTACACATGGCATTTTTTAAGGTAATGAAGGCTTCATCAGCTTTTGGAGACCATAAAAAAAGCATTCTTCTTAAGTAGTGTTGTTAAGGGGGCTGCGATTTTGCCATAATCCTTGACAAATTTGTGATAATATCCTGTTAGTCCTAAGAACCCATGCAAACCTTTCAATGTTTTTGGAATAGGCCAATTTTCCACATCTTCAATCTTATGAGGGTCTACTTTAACTCCTTTAGATATAATATGTCCAAGGTATTCAATTTCTTGTTTTCCAAAGGAACATTTTGATCTTTTGGCGTATAATTGATTGTCCTTCAAGGTTTTTAATGCTTGATCTATATGGGTTAAGTGATCTTCCCATGTTTTACTATAAATCAAAATATCATCTAAAAGCTAAAATAAACTTTCAAAGAAAAGGGTGAAATACCTTGTTCATAAGACTTTGAAATGTAGAAGGGGCATTGGTAAGGCCGAATGTCATCACCAAAAATTCATAATGCCCCTCATGAGTGCAAAAGGTTGTTTTGGGTATATCACTTTATTTAACCCGAATTTGATGGTAGCCTGATCATAAATCAAGTTTGGAAAAATATGCAGCCCCATGAAGTTCATCTAGTAATTCATCGATGACTGGAATAGGAAATTTATCCTTGATAGTTATTTTTTAGGGTGCGAAAGTCAACACATAAGTTCCATGATCCATATTTTTTCCTCACTAATATGATCGAAGAAGAGTAAGGACTTACACTAGGTCTAATGACCCCAGCCCTTAGTAGTTCTTGTACTAATTTTTCTATTTCCATATTTTATAGATATGGGTATTGATAAGGTCTAATATTAGGGGGTTGGTTCC
Source organism: Wollemia nobilis (assembly GCA_028583015.1). Lineage (NCBI taxonomy): Eukaryota > Viridiplantae > Streptophyta > Pinopsida > Araucariales > Araucariaceae > Wollemia > Wollemia nobilis. Next base: position 1,689,876 of record JAQPPZ010001994.1, on the reverse strand, counting down.
CCAAAAATAGTTGAATGGCATGATTATGGATTCGTTGAGGAGACAATCCTTCTGGTTCGTTGAACATTTCCTCATGGCGTGCGAGGAGTTTTTGTAGTTTAGATGTCATTGGTTGTTCTTCATTAGTGGTTTGCATGGAAAATAGTTGTGCAACCATACCTTTACCTCCTTTACGAATAATATTTTCCATTCTATGGAAACTAACGATTTGTGAAGGGCCTGATTTTAACCCTTTAATTGTGTACATTTGGTCTTTTTGTGTGAATTTCATCCATAATTCTTCAACGTCCCATTGAATTGTGCCTAGCGTCCATAGCCATTGTACTCCCAAAACAATATCACATCCTCCTAATGGTAGTACATACATATCCCCTTTCATGTTATAATCTCCCATGGTGAGTTTAATATTTTGGCACTTTCCTTTGCACACAATTTTTCCTCCATTTCCAATCATGACTTCGAAGTTATTACAATGATATATAAAACAATTAGCTTGTTTAGACAACCTAGGGTCTATAAAATTGTGCGTGCTGCCAGAGTCTAAGATCACAATAGGGTTTTGTTTCTTAAAGTACCCCTTAACTTTCATAGTTTGTGGGACCGAACATCCTGCTAAGGCGTTAAAGGAAATTTGTGTTTTATCCTCATTATTTTCTTCTTGAATATTCGTTATTAAATCAACTTCGATAGCATCCTCGTTTTTTGGGGTGCACTCTCCAATTGTATCCAAAACATATAATTTTGGTGAAATGCATTTGTGATTAGGGGTAAATTTCTCGTCGCAATGAAAATAAAGGCCCTTCTCTCTTCTTTCTTTCATTTCCTATAGGCTAATTCATTTAATCAACATGATTTTATTTAGTTTTTGTTTGGTGTATGTGTTTTATGTTTTCCCTGCTATAAATTTTCCTATTCGACGTTGGTTATTGATCTTCTCTTCCACCATTTGTGCTAATGAAACTGCATGCATCATATCGATGGGATTGAGTATTTGTACTTCTAGTTGAATTTCTTCTTTTAGGCCACTAATGAAGCAAATTTGAAAGAATGATGCATCAAAACCTGATGTGAGGTTTACCAATTTATTGAATTGCACTTGGTATTCTCTTACTATAGATTTTTGGCGGAGTTTGGTGAGAGCCCCTATAAAATCTTCGAATTTGCTTGGGTCGAATTGCAACATTAGATTCCTTGTAAATTCGGTCCATGTGGGGGTACCTTTTGTTTTTCATACCATTGGTACCATTGTGTAGCAACTTGCTCTAAGTGAAAATATGTGATGCGGACCTTTTGGATCTCCGAAATTTGATATAAAGAGAAATATTGGTCAGCCTGATATATCCAATTTGTGGGGTCGCCTCCATCAAATTTTGGAAAATCTAATTTTGTGGTTTGAGGTAGGATTGATGTGTGTGGTCCTCCGAGTGAAGCTTGTTGAGTTGATGCTACAAGAGGCTAACCGGTTTAGACTAATGCCAAGTTTTTTTGTACCAAGTTTATAGAGTTATTTGTAGCATCTATTTTGGTTAATAAATTAGTATTGGTGGTGTCAATTTTCATAGTTAAATCCGCTATCTTTGATGTTATTTTTGTTTCTAAATCATCTTTCCATTGCAGCATTCCTTGCAGGACTTCCTTCGAAACCTCTTTTACGAGATCTTGCGATCTTCTTTCGTCAGCCATGGTCAGGTTTTTGCAAGTTTATAACTATCTCGATTTTTGCTGTAAAATCTTGTGTTTTTTGTGGAAAGAGAAAAATTTTCTTAATGATTGTTGCAAAAAGTTTTTTTCTTCTCCTTTTTTGTCACAAGTTGCTTTTTTGAAAAAAATTGTTTTGACAAATGATAAAAATATTGTCGCAATCTCAAAAATTTGTGTTTTTCAACCTTTTGATGGTGGGACAGAGGCTAGGGGGTGGTGGTAGAGGAAGGGTTGGGTGACGAATGGTAGCAGGTGGAGTGGAAGTTGAGTGGGGTAGAGGCTAGGTGGTTGTGGCAGACAAAGGGTGGGTCAGCGAAGGGGTAACAAGTGGAGTGGAGGCTGAGCGGGGTGGAGGCTAGGCAGTGGTGGTAGAGGAAATATGGGATGGCAGGCACAGTGGCAGTAGAGTGTCAGAGGATATTTTGAATAATGTTTAGCGAATCATGGTCAAGTGGCAATTCTCAAATGGTTCAACGATGAGAAATCAACGGACAGGTTTCAAGGAGTCGATGCAACTTTGCATGGGCATGTGGCTACCAGTGATAGTCACACCCAACTAATGGTGCGTTGTTTCTTTTAAATACACCAATATCCTCATGATTGTTTAATATGGGATATTAATATCCCAAAAAAAATATTATTAATCTTTGATGCCTTTTTTCTTTGATGATGCGAACAAGAGCCACTGATGGGTAAATTATTTTTTTAAACCTTAGGTTTATAATATTATTTTATATGCTTTCGTTGTTAAACCCTGTGTTTTGCCAAAAAACTCTGCAAGCAATGAAATTATGCCTAATTTCTTTAGAATTTGATGTGTTGAGCGCCTTCGATCTACTCTCTTTTTTAGGATGGTTTGTGTGTGTGGATTTAATTGTTTCTTGTGCAGTTTGTAGTTTTGGAGTACGTTCTACTTCTCCCTGGGATATTTACAGTGATACGATGAGGCTGCTATAGCAAGCGATTTTGATCGTCTGTTACAACACGTGCGGTGAGGTGAAATCAGTTGGTTTGTGTGTCACTGGGGGAATAGAAAAAATGTCTTCCTATTTTTCGATGTTGGTGAGGCTATATCATCTTCCTTCGATCTGTGTAGTCCGAACATAATGCTATTCAACATCCACAATCCATTGCTTTTTGTCAGATAAAGAGAAGAAAGAAAAAAATTTCCCTTTCCTCAAGACTTGGCACTGATACCATATGGTAAGTGCTTCAGATCCTAGCAGTTGGAAAACAACTTAAACAATAAAATAATGCAAATTGAAGGTAAATAATCACTTTTGGAAGACTGAATCATTGTTTCAATGGAGGATAAACCACCCACTATGCCAATTAAATATATTTTTTTCTTTGGATGCTCAAAATACACCCATGCTATTGCCTATGTATATGAATGATAAGATATGAAACTTAAAGGACGCATTGGTTCGAGTCCTAAGTAATGAATAATAACAATAGTAATGTTAGGAGTAGAATCCTAACAATTCATGAAGTCCTTCACTCTGCTCATCTATTTAAAAAATTTACCTATGTTGAAGCTGGATATGAACAAAGTATTTGACAAAATCAGTTGGGACTTATTTTTCGCCATCCTTCTTAGGTTTGGCTTTCACCCTGAATGGTTTGAGATGATTAAAGGGTGTATTTCAAATACTTGATTTTTAGTGCTTGTCAATATATCTACTATGGGTTATTTCTAGAGCAAAAAAGGTCTACATCAAGGAGATACCATATCTCTGTTGCTCTTCATAATAGCAGCTGAAGCCTTAGGTCGAACTATTAAAGCTGCTTGTAGGCTCAATCTCATATCAGGCATAAATGTTGCTACGTAGACTAGCCCTATCTCCCATCAACAATTCATTGATGATACCATCATTTCCACATCTACTTCTATTTTTGAGGCCAAAGTCATTAAACATATTTTGCTTTTGTATGAAGAAGCAGTTGGCCAGAAAATTAACTTTCACAAAAGCAAGATATACTTTCTCAACACTCTTGTCCAAAGGTAGATTAATATTTCCATAATCCTTGAATGCCCTGTGTCATCCTTTCCTGCTACATATTTGGGCATCCCTTTATCCACAGGTAATCCTACTGTTTCAATGTGGAATAATGTAATTGAGAGATTACAGAAGAAACTCACAGGATGGAAAGGAAACTTTGTCTCAAGCTACCAAGGTCACCCTTACCCAGGCTTCCCTTCAAAGCATTCCTATTTATTTTCTATCTGTCTTCAAAGTTCCAGCAGGAGTTTATCACAAAATTGAGTAAATCCAAAAGAACTTCCTATGGTCTGGGTCTAAAAATAAGCATCATTTCCACCTAGTTGCTTGGGATAAGTTTGTCAACCTAAAGGTTCTGGAGGATTAGGCCTTAGGAGACTCTATCTCCTAAATTTAGCTCTTCTAGATAAGAAGGCGTGGTGTTTAATCACCAATGTGGGAAGTGAGTGGGCTCTCATTGTTAGTCAAAAATATCTGCAGGGCATAGACTTTCTCAATGCTACAATTCCTATCAGAGGATCTGCTTTTTGGAAATCAATATTGCATTCCAGGTTCCTAGTGGAAAGAGGTCTCAAGTGGATATTAGGAGATGGCTACAAAATTGACTTTTGGAATAACAAATAAAAAAAGTAGAACCACTAATAAATGATCCTAATCTACCAGTATTGAAAGGCTACACTCACAACACTTTTGGTCAAAAAGTGTCCAATTTCATAAGTATTTAGAACAATAGGAAAATATGGAAAATCATCAGAAGTACACCCCATCCTGAGGAATCTAAAGAGCTATAATTACTTCTAATATCCATGTTCATCACCTCAGGGAGTCCTAGAGATCAGATATTCTATGAATTCACTGAAAGCGAGGATTTCTCTATGAAGTTTGCTTACAAGTTGTTGTTGGCCTATGAAGAGCCCTTACTTCATTTCAATCTTATCTGGCCTAAATTCCTCATTCCTAAAATAGCCATTTTTTCTTGGGTGGCCATTCAAGAAAACATTCTTACCATAGACAACCTTCTCAAAAGAGGTATGGCCATTCATAACAAATGTTTCTATGCTTGTCATATTGGGAATCCCCTCATCACATTTTTCTTGTATGTTCCTACTCCTCATCTATCCTCAACAAGTTATTCAATTTATTCCACATCCTTTGGGCCAAACCTTGCTCTATTGCTGATCTCTTTGCCCAATGGTCAAATCCTTTTTGCAACCCTCGCCTTAAGTTGTTGTGGCAAGTCTACCTTCACCATTTTCTATGACAAGTCTGGTTGGAAAGAAATTGTAGAGTTTTCTCTAAAAAGATGTTGAGTCTAGATTGTGTTACGAACAAAATCCTTTCATTTGCTATAGAGAATGCTTCCCTCTATCCTCTTTCATCCCATATTTCCTATCGGTTCGAAACTTCCTTGGGCCTCTCTCTCAATATTCCCATTGTGGACAATCACCCAAATCCTCCCCCTACGATAAGGGCCCATCCAAGTGGATTCCCCCTCCTCCAGGTTGGCTCAAGTTAAACTTCGATGGTGCTACCAAGGGTAACCTTGGACTAGCTGGAGCTGAGGGTATTAGAGATAGTAGTGGAGGAGCCATCCTTGCCTTTGTAGAATTTTTAGGAATTCAGATGAATCAGGTTGTTGAAGCCAGAGCCTTGTGGAGAGGTATTGTTCTAGAAAAATAATTTTTAGATAGACTCATGGTTGAAGGGGATTCTCTAACTACTATCAACTATGTAAAGAATTCTAGAAATCCCTCATGGAGGATTAGGGACTGTATCAACGAAGCCAGGTCCTTAAGTCAAATGTTTCAAGATATTATTTTCAACATGCTTTTAGGAAAATAAATAAAGTCGTTGACAAGCTTGCAAACATTGGCGCCCACTCCACAAGCTTGGTGACTTGGACAAGTTGCCTTCCTCATGAACTAACTGTTATCGTGGAGAAAGATAGAATATCTACAAATGAGACAAATACTGATGTGGAGCAAGATAGATTTTCCACAAATGGGTCAAATATTTGTTGATTTTGTTTCTATTTCCACATATTCCCACATAACCTCGTTACGTGGATTAGCTAATTTTATTGGTATTTTCAACATTAATCCTCTCTCCACCACTTTTCAAGAAATTTTTGTTTACAATTTTTTTGAGCTCGCTCGCCTCACCATCCACCCTTGCCATGTTGGCCTATGTTTTCTTGTCATTCGCTCCCACCTCTCCTCCAATGCCATAATTTCTTTTCACCCCATAACCGTCGGGCCATCCATATCCCTCGTTCTCCCTTTTCCAAATGCTCCATATTCCAACCATGTCTGCATCTTCCTTCGTGCCTTCATGCTTGATTCCATCATCCAATATGCTTTTTTCATCATGTGAGGGTTGAATTGGCCATTCACATGCTCCATATCCAAGATGGTTCAAGCGAGGTCTGTCATGGTCACCTCAAATTATGCAGATTCACCTTTCCCCAATTCACTCAACACCCTAGACGAGATGGATAACTCATTACTTCTAAAATTGGACCCAAAGTTGTTTCCTTTATAGCATTCCTTGTCTCTTTCATCTCTACCATTGTCCTTTCCAAATCCGTTCTTAGAGCCTCTATTGTTCTGCCAACATGAGTTTCGTTGAGCCATATTTCGTGATCATGGATTCCATTTTTGAAGTTATCCTCACTACTAGGGATGATCAATGTTTGCAACAATTCATTATCAACTATGTTTCCAATTGCATGTCCTAGATGGTTGATCTCTGCAATGCTCTGGTCCTGCTCTTCTCTAGGAAATTATTTTCTAAGGATGGTGGCAAGGTCTTCATTGTCAATGAGGATGCCAAGGTTTCTACTGCTACTGAGGATGATAAATATGAAGACAAAGATGTCGATATGGACGAGTCAAATGATGAGCTCTAGGAAGTCGATGTGAAACCCGAAGATGAAGCTTAGGGCTTCCTTTCTTGCTGAGGTTTTTTGTAAAGGGCATCCTCTGTGTCACCCTTAGCTTCTTTTTGTTGTTCAAGGGTATCCTCTATCTTCTTATCTACTTTTTAAGGGTATCCTTCGTGGTGCTTCTAGTTTTGTGGGACTGTGTTCCCTATACTTATCTCTATGGTTTATGCAGCTGGTTTCAAATTTCTGTTCTCTGATGTAATCAAGTTTTGGGTACCTGTTAAAACTTGTTTTCTAATAAAATATTTTAACTGATCAAAAAAAGAAAAATTTTATTTCATATGTTTTCTTGATCAACTGATATTAATGTGTACAATTGAGGCAATTTTATCTTTGCTTCTTCTTGACCAATATTTTTTGCTACATTTTGAGAATGGTCTTTGAGTTTACTCTCAATATTTCCATTAGTATAATTGTCATCAATTTCTTCCATTGTATATTCTATCATATTGTTAGAAGATGTCTTTATAGAATCTACTCTTGTCAAACTATCAATTTGTGATTCCTCAAAAGTCTTTCTAAGCCATTTTGATTCCTTGAATACATGAAATAATCCTTCACTATTTTCTTTGAATGTATACTTAATAATTTCATCCATGAATCCCTTTAATGTAGTCTTCATTGTAACTCCCTTCAACATTTTTAAGCTTTTGAGTTGAATTCCTTATATCTCCCTAAGTTTGAATATATGATCAAACAATAATTTTTTATGAAGGTTTCAATTCTTAAATTTCTAAGTTGAATATATTTTATCTCCCAAATTTCAAAAATATGATTTCTAAATTCTAAATTTCACAATCCTATGTTGATGTTGAATTCCTTATAGCTCCCCAATCAGAAATTTAGAAGTTTAGTAAAAGATATTTGCAAATTTTGTATTCCTAATTTGATGTTGAAATCCTTATTTCTCCAAAATATAATTATTTGCAAATATTTTAAATTGCTTTACAAAATCAAATAAATTAATTACAAAACTTGTAATTAACTTCCCAAAACTTCAAATCAACTTTTCAAATCTCTACAAAACTTTCCAAATTGCATTAACAAGATTTCTAGATTTTTTATTTTCACTTATATACCTTATTTCTCCAATAATTCAATATTTTTTTTTAAATAAAGGGGTAAAAATTTATTGATAAAAAATCTGGATTACAGAGTACAACTGAGCTTCCAAACAAGACTCAAATAAACATCCAAATAGGCTATGACCACTAGACTAGAATGACACCCGAAAAATACAACAAGAACAAACCACATTAAATCTGTACATCCTTGTGGATCAACTCCCACAGGATCCAGTAGCTCAGAAGCCCTTTTGGCCAGGTAATCAGCAACCACATTCCATTCCCTTGGAATGTGCACAAAGGATATAAATTCAAACTCTTCACTCTTTCTGAGAATCTGAACAGCTACAGAGGCCAACTGCAAATTAACTTCCTCCACCCTTTTACTATTTAAAATAATAACCACAATTTGAGAGTCAGACTCATGGATAATCCTACGCCAGCCAAGATAAAACCCCCTCCACAAGGCCTCAAGAATTGCAAGATCTTCCATAAAATTGTTGTAGTGAACACCTTTATAAATGGAAAAGAAAAAATTGACACCACCAGTAGAATCTCTCCCAACACTGCCAATAACAGCATGCCCAGGATTACCCGTGGACGATCCATCAGTATTAATTTTTAAAACTCCTCTAGGGGGTGGCCTCCACCTACCATCTCTCCTAACCTTCTTGTTGAGCTGAGGAACCCTACTAGGGCTAGAAGAGTTCACACCATTCCCAAAGAGACCAAGGGCTTGATGTACCTTCTCCTCCCTAGAATCCAAAAGAGGGTCCACATCACATTTGCTATGGATGGTTTCCTGAACCATATACAAGATCCTTTGCCAGATCTATTGAACAACCAAATAACTTCCCTAAAATATGTGTCGGTTCCGTTCGAGCCAAATTTTCTAGATGATGCAAGAAGGGCCCAAATTCCAAGCCACCCGAAGGAAGGGGGCCTTGGTCGGAGGTCTACCCAAACTACTCCAAAACTCCACCAGGGATAGCACATGAAAACATGGATGGTTCTAGGTGCTCCACCAACGGTGCCAAATGTCTCTGGCAAAGGAGCATTGGAAAAATAAATGAGAAGAGTCATCCTCATTCTTACTACAAAGGACACAAAAAGAGGGACCTTGAAATCCCCTCTTTCTCACATTGTCCCAAGTGAAGCATTTATTACGAGCTGCCAACCAGAGAAAGAAGTTACATTTTTTCCAGGAAAATTTGTTCCACACCTTTTTCCACCAAGTGACAGGAAGACTCCCATACTTTTGCTTATCAAGAACCTGATAACCATAGGCTACCGAGTAGGTTCCATTAGGATCAGGGTTCCAAGCCAGAATATCTTTACCCCTCAATGAAGAACAAGACCTCCTCGTAAGAATAAGAGCAAGCACCTCTCTGTCCTTGGCTAGTCCCCCCTGGGGCCATTCTTGTGGATCTTTCCACCTGTACATCTCCATATTTCCAAAAGACTAGATTTTTTTAAAGTCCTCCACATGATACCAGTCTTCTTCTAAGAAAAAAATGCTTAGGGAATGTAACCTAGGATATTGATTCAATATAGAAGGGTGGCCATCCCAAGAATCCTTCCAAAAAGAGCATTTGATCCCTGATTGCAAATCCAGAACAAACCCTGCTTGATTAAATTAGCTCCTCTTTTTAGATTGCCCTAGATAACTGAACCTTTTCCAACCAAGCTGACTCTAGGGATCTCAACCTCATAAATACCTCTCAAGTATTTACAAGATAATATTTTAGCCCAAATATGATCTTGAGATGTACACCATATCTAATAAATTTTTGCAGCCAAAGCCTGCCCAAAAAGAGCTGTCTGTCATAACCCAAGGCCTCCCTCTTGCACCGGCCTACATATAGGATCCCACCTAACCAAACTCTATTTATATTGATCAAGTTTTCCATAACATAAAAACTATATTGATAAAGCATCCATGTCCTTTATGAAGTGAGAGGGAGCTATTTGTAGAAAACATCTATAAATAGGTAAAGCTTGAACAACAGATTTTAAAAGAAACACTCTACCTGCAGTGGATAGCCATCTGAAAGTCCAGTGATTCACCTTCCTTATAAACTTATCAAGCATAGATTGCCAAGAAGATCTAGGTAGAGGATGAGGTGAAATTGGAATACCAAGATAAATGAAGGGGGGAGTCCCAACCTGGAATCTTAGAATGCGATCAATCTTGGCTTGAATAAGAGGAGGGGTATTGAAGAAGAAAATAGAAGACTTGTCCTAATTAATAAACTATCCAGAAGCACCAAGATATATGTCAAGAGACTGTCTAATATTTCCAGCTTCCCTGATAGTGACAACTCCCAAAAAAGTAGTATCATCAACAAATTGAAGGTGGGAAAGAGGTGGCAAACTACGATCCCACTTCCACCCCTGAATGAGACCCTGAATGACTTGAGACTTGAACAATATTCCCAACCCTTCTGCCATAATGATAAACAAATAAGGAGATAAAGGATCTCCTTGCCTTAATTCCCTTGAGGCCTCAAACAGTTCTAATGGATCATTATTAACAAGAACATAGAATGAGGAAGAAGAAACACAACTCATCACCCATCTAATCCATTCCTCCTCAAATCCAAAAGCAGCAAGAACTTTCTGAAGAAAGGACCATCTAACCTGATCATAGGATTTGGCCATGTCCAACTTAATGAATATAGTTTTCTCTTTATAAGTTTCCATCGAGTGAATAGCTTCTATAGAAATAACAACCCCATCCAAGATTTATCGGCCAGTAACAAACCCTCCTTGCTCCTCAAAGATGATTTTGCTCAACCATATCTTTAGCCTCTCAGCAATAATTTTTGTGATGATCTTATACACAACATTGCAGAGAACAATAGGCCTAAACATATCCAAGGAATTTGCTCCCTCTTTTTTGGGTATAAGCACCACAAAGGTAGCATTTAGGGCCTGTTGTGGCTGCTCCACAACGTACCCCAAAATTGGGGACCCACCTTTTTGCATGTTTTCCAAGAAGACCGAAGTGGCCCATATGCTAAAGATCAAAGAAAAAGCATAACACCACAAGGAGAAAAGTATCGTGATATCGCGACATGTTGCATTTTCGTGGTCCAAAGCAAAGGGAGAGAGCAAAAGAGAAAAGTCTCGTGATATCGCGACATGTTGCGTTTTTGCGGCCAAAGGAGGAAAAAGTGTCGCGATATCGCGACATGTTGCATTGTCGCGGCCAAAAGAGAAAAAGTGTCGCGATATCGCGACATGTTGCACTGTCGTGGCCAAAAGAGAAAAGTGTCGCGATATCGCGACATGTTGCACTATCGCAGCCAAAAGAGAAAAAGTGTCGCGATATCGCGACATGTTGCACTGTCACGGCCAAAAGAGAAAAAGTTTTGTGATATCGCGACATGTTGCAGTTTCGCGGCCAAAAGAGAAAAAGTGTCGCGATATCAGGACATGTTGCACTGTTGCGGCCAAAAGAGAAAAAGTTTCACAATATCGCGACATGTTGCACTATCATGGCCAAAAGAGAAAAAGTGTCACGATATCGCGACATGTTGCGATTTTGTGGCCAAAAGAGAAAAAGTGTCACGATATCGTGACATGTTGCATTGTCGTGGCCAAAAGAGAAAAAGTGTCACAATATCACGACATGTTGCACTGTCACGGCCAAAAGAGAAAAGGTGTCGCGATATCGCGACATGTTGCATTGTCGTGGCCAAAAGAGAAAAAGTGTCGCGATATTGCGACATGTTGCATTTTCACGGCCAAATGAGAAGAGAAAGAACTAGAAAGAAAAGTGTTGCGATATCATGACATGTTACATTTTCGTGGCTAAAAGCAACAAAAGAGAGCAAGGAGGCAAAAGTGTCGCGATATCGCGACATGTTCCATTTTTGCCAAGGTAACGGACCTGGGTAGTGACGTGGACATAAGGACAAAATCCAATGAATAAGACAAAGGGTTACATAAGGAATCTTTAATGATTTGAAATCATTTAAGATGGTCATTACACACGAAGGGAAACGGAAGCAAGACCATGTGGAGAAAATGAAATAGGATAGCATCATACTGAATGCATTTTATTTTCAGTTTTCTGCATTTCATTTTCATTTTTCTGCATTTTATTTTTTCCAGAAATTTTAACTTATTTTAAATTTTCAGACATTAAAATAAACATTTAAAAATTTTCAAAATCCAAAAAAAAAAACAAAAATGAAAGCTTATTTCTACACCATGAATCAAAGTGCAGAATGGACATCTTAAAGAATAGACATAAAGGAATTGAATATCAATCATTGTCTAATCAATTTGAAAACTTGAAACTCCACCATAGGATTATTAATGAAACTAAATCAAATTGGTATGGTGAGAGGGGCAAGTGGGAGTTCGTTTCTTTGTTTGGTTTGATCTTGTTTTTGTTGGATTCCTACAAAACTTGGTATGCGTATCACGTCATATGTCTTTTAAAGAATTCCAATTAGGTTTGGGATCCGGGAAAATGATAATCCAAACTTTTGCACCATCTTGCATTATATTGTACATTTGTATATACTTTTGGTTTTCATGTTTTTGTTTTGGATTGGATCTCATTTTGGTTTTAAGTTTTGTGTGTTGATCCTTTGGACACCTTTGGTTTGTCAACTTAAGTCCTTATGAATGTTGACTAATACTGGGAGAATATGAAACATCGGAATTGTATTGCAGAAAGCTCCACAAGTATCGCAAACACATTAAAAGAATATCATTTGGAACTTGTGATGCATGAAGTTGTCAGTTTTACACATTATGGTAAAGTAGGTGATATACTCCATCCACATTTCAAAAGGAGCAATGCATTCATATCTCATGTTGCATTCCATATTGCATATACATTTCATCTCAGTTGTATTTCAAATACAATCATTGAAAAGGTGTCGAATCCTCTTAGGGTTATTACATAACATATATTAAAAGGATCCTAAGTTTGGGAACTGATGCCCGAACTATCCTGAACCAAGCACGTTCTGCACATATTAAAGAGGATCTTGAGCAAAATGGTCAAAACCATACTTGGAAGAAAAGGTGAGGTGAAAGGAATATTTCGTGTCTGTCCTATCATGCAACATAATCCTTAAAACAGTGGTTTTTACCACTCCCATAGAGCTTAAAGCCTAAAATCAGAGTAGTAAGGATAGGGTTAAATCCTCATCGAACTTAGGTTGAGGATCCAATTCCCCAAAGCTCTGATTTGACCTTCATGGAGTAGTAAGGATAGGGTCTAATTCTCATCTCCCTTAGGTTGAGAATCTGATTCCCCAAAGCTTTTATTTTGCCCACTCAAGAACTTGAAATTCTAAAGAAAATATTTTTCATTCTATTTTTCATTTCTTTATTAATATTGGATTGGAAGGATCGCACTACATGTCCCCTGCAAGGATGGGTAGTCATTTCCAAGGTCCAAGAAATCAAAAGTAGAGCCAAATCATGGATTATGGGGTTAATCTCCATCGGGGCTATAGACGCCTGACTGGCAGTGGAGTATGCTCATGCGTGGCAACACGTCTTGTCTAAAAGCAAGACCACTGACTACTTAAACGGGTAGGCTAGCCTAATAGTTTCATCCATAACAGGTTAAATCATTTTGGTCAAGATGAGGTAATGAACTCCAGATCATAGTAGTAAGGATAGGGTTAAATTCCCATCTCGCTTAGGTTGGGAATCCTATTCCCCAAAGCTCTAATTTCACTTACACTTGCACATGGGTTCAAGATGGTAGTGACACATAACCAACTTTGGGATCTAATAAATTAATTTAGTATGCACATATTTGGTCCTAAGAGGGTTTGATAGTTTTAATATGTTTGTTCATGATACTAGAAAGTCCGAGCCTTTGCAAAGCAGGTTGTTATATCTCTAATATAGTTGTCATACGTCAAATCATGCACAAATCATTCATAGCCTTGCATACGAATCATAAGTGAAACTGACAATGGAAAGTTGAACGAGTTTCAAATGATAGGGAATGAAGCACATTGCACACACCGAGCTGATGCTTAATAATTCTAATGCTTCATGTATTTATCGTCTAGTTTCATTCTTGGGATATTTGCTGACGCTTGTATTTGAGTCTGTGTGTTTTCAGGTTGATTTCTCACCGAAATACTCAGGAGCATTTCCCAGCAGAGTCACCATTTGTTGTGGCTGCTCCACAACGTACCCCAAAATTGGGGACCTGTTGGTCACGAATGTGCCACAAGAAAGGATTTTATGCGAAATGCGCCCTAGACCCGACCAACATTGAAATGCTAGGAGAAAGAAATGTCTCCCAGACCAATCTCCAGAGAGGGCTGGTTCCCTTACTAAATTCTATGTTGTTGAAGACTAGAGTTGCAGGAAAGAAATAGGAAATATGCAAAAAGAAATGGGAAATTACGAAAAGAGATGGGAAATATAGTTGTAGGCCAAATTTGTCAGATCGGGAAATATTAGCAGCAGATAACCTCAAGCACATTAACAACATATAACAGAAGATAGCGACATAATTAACTTACAACCTTATGCAGATAACCTCCAAGATCACATTCCAGAACTCACTTCCTCACTAGCAATATTTAAACTCAGATGCAGAATTTAAATTAAGCAGCAGATAAGAAATACGAGCATAAACGAGGAATGTATAAGATAGAAGAAAAAACACACAGACAGTTGCTTGCAAAACTAGAGGCCAAATATCTTTCATTCATGTAAAGAACTTGAAAAAAAAATCAGCAAAAGTCTCTCTCTCGATCTCTCTTCTTGAGATATACATTAGCATTTATAGAGGTCTTGCCTCTCTGTAGCATTTAAAACATGAAACGGACCTCCTCGAGATCTACAAAATGTGCAACAGAAATAAGGAAATGATCCCCTTAAACCAGCCTCGGAGAAATCAGAAATTAAATGAAACAAGGAACCGATCGTCTTCATTAAATGGTCATCCTCGAAGCATGCTTGGACCGTTAGAAAATCACGAACAGAAGCTTTGAATAATGGAGGCGTCTTCAATTCTAGTGGCTTGGACACGTTCTTTTATCTTGTATACATTAGAAAGCAGCAAAACATTAAATTTTGGAGTGCTTTTAATCCTTGGAAATCGCAATACTTCATCGGGCCGTTGAACTACTTTCTGGCGCGAAACTGTGACAGGTCGCGAAAACGCGACATGTCACGAAATCGCGACATTTTCTTACTCCGTACGCTTTTGCCATTTTGGATCGCAAAAACTAACCATGTCACGAAATCATGACGTATTTTGCTCTTTGTTCTCCTTCGTCACCTTAGGTCACGAAAACGCGACGCGTCGCGAAATCGCGACGTTCTGTACTATTCTGCTCCTTCCTTGCTCCGTTTCTACGAAACTTTGACCTGTCACAAAATCACGACGTATTTGGCTCTTCAAATCGTGAAAACATGACAAGTCACGATTTCGCTACACCTTTGTCTTCTTGATACGTCTGCGAAAACAAGACAAGTCACGCTTTCGCGACATTCTTCCATCGGCACCTTTGTTGTTATCTCTAAGTCATGAAAACCAAACAAGTCACGAAATCGTGACGTTTCTTTCAGCTGCTCAATTCTCTTTTTCCCATCGCAAAAATCTGACATGTCACAATTTCGCTACATCTTTCATTCGCACTGTACGGTCCAGCTCTCAACCTACAAAAATGCGACATGCTTGCCTCATGTGGTTCTTTCATCTTTAGCACGTCGCGAAATCATGACAGGTTTCATGCTCTCCTTAGTTTTGCCTTCCACTTCGCAAAAATGGAACATGTCACGAAATCACAACCTTCCGTACAATATGGCCGCCTCCTTGCTTTCGCCTGGCGAAAACGCGACATGTCACGAAATCGTGACAATTCTCTGCACTTTGGCTTCTCTCTCCTCAACAGACCCGCAATAACGTGACATGTCGCGATATCGCGATGGTTTTGAAACTGTGCTCTCCATGCTACTTTTTGTCGCGATATCGCGACAGTCTTCGGACTTAGCTGTTTTGGCACAAAAACTCGAGGAGTGAGAACTTCAACATTTTATGCATGAATAATCAACAATCAAAACAATGTGGCAAAAATGCCAACATTCTTGGTGGCTCGCGGGGTATACAGTTCTGCTGTATGCACGAATCCCAGGCCTGAATCCATTAGGCAACAGAGTCAAGAAACAGGAGAAGCAGGAAAGGAAGTGCTGACTGATGGGGAACATCTCGGTGGACTGCTGCAACAACTCTTGCTGACTTACTGAAAACTCAAAGGAATCTGTATTTGGCTTAGCTCACCAGGTGCTGTAAAAATATCTCCATGACGGTTATGAAAGCACTGGGTTTGCAAAATGGAAAAGAACAAAATGAGGGGAGAGGACTATGGAATGGAAATAGTAAATGATGGGATGGTGGGAATGGAAGGAGTGAATCTGAGGAGGGGAATACGGAGTTACTGACTGCAGGGACAGAAAAAGCGGATAATGAAATGAAGGGAGATGAAATTGAAAAATGCGGTATAAACTATGGATAAATGCTAAAAAGAAAACAAGGATTAGAAGAAAGGGGAAATAAAGAAACGGGAATATCAGAGGGGGAAATAGAAACAACAGTAGTGGCTTAATGTCGGACAGTAGAAGAAAGGGGTGGAAGAGGATGGGAATGAACAGAAGGAAATGGAAGAAAGAAATGGATGAAAGCCACTAGCTGTTGGGAGGGAAAAGGAAAAAAGAAAGAAATAACATACCTGCGGGCTCGCATGCAAAAAGAGCCGAAGGAAAACACAAATTTTTTTTGTCTTTTTTTTTTTGTTTATATATAAATTTTACGACATGATTGGCATGATGCCACCACAAACCCAGTTTTAGGTGATTATCCGGTGAATCTACAGTGTCCCGACCAGATCTGATCATACTTGAGTCGGTCCTTGAAGTTGGGATGACCTCCCGAAGTTCTCCATGTTGCAGACATGGGCAAGTTATCCTGCATGCCAATACCCACACAGTTGACGAATAATGTAGCAAAGAGATTTGCCACATGGAGGGCTCTTGTAGGAAGCCAATACCACCATCTTTAAGAGTCCCCTGGTTGTGGGCTGAGAATGGGTTCCTCCAATCCCTTGATGTGATCACAAAACCTTTCTGATGAGAAATGTGCTTCCAAGATCTCCTCAGGCTCAACCTTTTGATGAGGCATGCTCAATGGATTCTGGCTAAATACTTGTGTGTTGTGCACAATTGTGCCCTCTTTGTGCTCAGGTTCTGGAACTTGAATCTGTTTCTTTCCTTGGCCCATCTCCTGATAGAAATTGCAAGCAACCATATTTTTCATTGTTGGGAAAGTACTTGCATATGCCGATCGTTGGCCTTGGACAAAATCTGCCTCTTGAGTTCCACACAATTGCATTTCAGGTCTCTGCATAGTATGAGGGATCGGCCATGATGAATACTGCGCGGGATAGACAGGAGCAGGAACTACCGGAGAAAGTAATGGAGTTTCTCCCCATGGTAATTTTCCTGATAGGAGCAGAAGGTGCTTCGCTTGTAATGCTTCCTCAAATATTTGAGGGAATCTACGTTCGCCTGATTGCAGCAAGAGGAGGCCTATGTCCAGATGGAAAGCTCGAATATAGAAGAGGTGGGCTTGGGTGGGTGTCGATCGGATCATCTCTGGAATTCTTCTCCAGCTTCTGCAGAATCGGACATTGAAGTCCGTGATGGTCTCTAGAGGTGATCTTGTGATGTACATTAAAAGCTGAAAGGGATCCTGAGAGCCGTTAAAGGGATCTTCGTCGAATCTTCTGATTAGTGCTCCCACTAAGTCATCCCATGACCTGATGTTTTTATGCCCGAGGAGTCTGTACCACTGCAATGCCATTCCTTGCAAAGACAGAACCAGAATTTTGAGCATGACATCTTCATGGTTTATGCCATGGATGGTTGACAAAGTGGCAACATCTTCAATATGCTCTAGAGCCATGCCCTCGGTGCCATTGTATTTTTTTAGGGCTTTCAGGGCACTTTTGGGAATCTCGTGCAAAATTTGGAGATTCAGAGGGCCATGATCGTCCCATTTAGGACATACCCTTGCCATTATAGCAGTGGTCTGTGAGCTCACGGCTGTCGCCAAGTCAACATTCTTTTCTTCGCTTGTAAAGTCAAGGCTGCTCACCAAACCTTGATTCCTCCGGGGTATCTTCTTTTAGAGTCAAAAGGCATCTACGATCAAGAAATTTGGATCTTCAGCTCAGTAGAGTCGCCAGATGAACTTACAATCTCTGCTATGAGGTCAAGACAGTTCATCAAAAATATTGATTCCTCCGAGCATTAAACAATGAAACAATCAGTCTCACCGATTATGGATCTTTCTGAGACAGAAACAGTCTGTCCCACCGGGCGTGCCAAAAATTGTTGGTCACAAATCTACCATAGGAAAGGATTTTATGCGAAATGCGCCCTAGACCCAGCCAACATTGAAAGGTCGGGAGAAAGAAATGTCTCCCAGACCAATCTCCAGAGAGGGTTGGTTCCCTTACTAAATTCTATGTTGTTGAAGACTAGAGTTGCAGGAAAGAAATAGGAAATATGCAGAAAGAAATGGGAAATTACGGAAATAGATGGGAAATATAGCCGTAGGCCAAATTTGTCAGATCGGGAAATATTAGCAGTAGATAACCTCAAGCACATTAACAACATATAACAGAAGATAGCGACGTAATTAACTTACAACCTTATGCAGATAACCTCCAAGATCACATTCCAGAACTCACTTCCTCACTAGCAATATTTAAACTTAGATGCAGAATTTAAATTAAGCAGAAGATAAGAAATACGAGCATGAACGAGGAATGTATAAGATAGAAGGAAAAATACACAGACAGATGCTTGCAAAACTAGAGGCCAAATATCTTTCATTCATGCAAAGAACTTGAAAATTTTTTCAGCAAAAGTCTCTCTCGATCCCTCTTCTTGAGATATACATTAGCATTTATAGAGGTCTTGCCTCTCTAAAGCATTTAAAACATGAAAAGAACCTCCTCAAGATCTACAAAATGTGCAATAGAAATAAGGAAATGATCCCCTTAAACCAGCCTCGAAGAAATCATAAATTAAATGAAACAAGGAACCGGTCGTCTTCATTAAATGGTCATCCTCGAAGCATGCTTGGACCTTTAGAAAATCATGAACAAAAGCTTTGAATAATGGAGGCGTCTTCAATTCTAGTGGCTTGGGCACGTTCTTTTATCTTGTATACATTGGAAAGCAACAAAACATTAAATTTTGGAGTGCTTTTAATCCTTGGAAATCGCAATACTTCATCGGGCCGTTGAACTGCTTTCTGGCGCAAAACTGTGACAGGTCGCGAAAACGCGACATGTCACGAAATCACGACATTTTCTTGCTTCGTACGCTTTCACCATTTTGGATCGCGAAAACCAACCATGTCATGAAATCGTGACGTATTTGGCTCTTTGTTCTCCTTCGTCACCCTAGGTCACGAAAATGCGACGCGTCGTG
The DNA here is from genome assembly GCA_028583015.1 of Wollemia nobilis. Classification (NCBI taxonomy): domain Eukaryota; kingdom Viridiplantae; phylum Streptophyta; class Pinopsida; order Araucariales; family Araucariaceae; genus Wollemia; species Wollemia nobilis. Next base: position 1,670,665 of record JAQPPZ010001994.1, on the reverse strand, counting down.
AAATCATGACGTTCCATACTATTCTGCTCCTTCCTTGCTCTGTTTCCGTGAAACTCTGACCTGTCGTGAAATCATGACGTATTTGGCTCTTCGAACCGTAAAAATGTGACAAGTCACGATTTTGCTACACCTTTGTCTTATTGATACGTCCACGAAAACAAGACAAGTCGCACTTTCGGGATATTCTTCCATCGGCACCTTTGTTGTTATCTCTAAGTTGCGAAAACCAAACAAGTCACGAAATCGTGACGTTTCTTTCAGCTGCTCAATTCTCTTTTTCCCATTGCGAAAATCCGACATGTCACGATTTCGCTACATCTTTCATTCACACTGTACGGTCCAGCTCTCAACCTACAAAAATGTGACATGCTTGCCTCATGTGGTTCTTTCATCTTCAACACGTTGCGAAATCGCAATAGGTTTCATGCTCTCCTTAGTTCCGCCTTCCGCCTCGTGAAAATGGAACATGTCGCGAAATCGTGACCTTCCGTACAATCTGGCTGCCTCCTTGCTTCTGCCTGGCGAAAACATGACATGTTGCGAAATCATGACAATTCTCTGTACTTTGGCTTCTCTCTCCTCAACGGACCCGCGATAACGTGACATGTCGCGATATCGCGATGGTTTTGAAACTGTGCTCTCCATGCTGCTTTTTATCGCGATATCGTGATAGTTTTCGGAGTTAGCTGTTTTGGCACAAAAACTCGAGGAGTGAGAACTTCAACATTTTATGCATGAATAATCAACAATCAAAACAATGTGGCAAAAATGCCAACAGGACCCACCTTTTTTGCATGTTTTCCAAGAAGACCGAGGTGGCCCATATGCTAAAGATCAAAGAAAAAGCAAAACACCACAAGGAGAAAAGTTTCGCAATATTGCGACAAGTTGCATTTTTGTGGTCCAAAGCAAAGGGAGAGAGCAAAAGAGAAAAGTGTCACGATATCGCGACATGTTGCATTTTCACGGCCAAAGGAGGAAAAAGTGTCGTGATATCATGACATGTTGCATCGTCGCGGCCAAAAGAGAAAAGGTGTCACGATATCGTGACATGTTGCACTGTCACGGCCAAAAGAGAAAAAGTGTCACAATATCGCGACATGTTGCACTGTCGCGGAAAAAAGAGAAAAAGTGTAGCGATATCGCGACATGTTGCAGTTTCAAGACCAAAAGAGAAAATGTGTCATGATATCGCGACATGTTGCACTGTTGCGGCCAAAAGAGAAAAAGTGTCGCGATATCGCGGCATGTTGCACTGTCGCGGCTAAAAGAGAAAAAGTGTCACGATATCGCGACATGTTGCATCGTCGTGGCCAAAAGAGAAAAAGTGTCATGATGTCGCGACATGTTGCAGTTTCATGGCCAAAAGAGAAAAATTTTCACGATATCGCGACATGTTGCACTATCACGGCCAAAAGAGAAAAAGTTTCGCGATATCGCGACATGTTGCACTATCGCAGCCAAAAGAGAAAAAGTGTTGCGATATCGCGACATGTTGCATTGTCATGGCCAAAAGAGAAAATGTGTTGCGATATCACGACATGTTGCATTGTCGCGGCCAAAAGAGAAAAAGTGTCGTGATATCGTGACATGTTGCATTTTCGTGGCCAAATGAGAAGAGAAAGAACTAGAAAGAAAAGTGTCGCAATATCACGACATGTTATATTTTCACGGCTAAAAGCAACAAAAGAGAGAAAGGAGGCAAAAGTGTCGCGATATCGCGACATGTTCCATTTTCGCCAAGGTAACGGACTTGCATAGTGACGTGGACATAAGGACAAAATCCAATGAATAAGACAAAGCGTTACATAAGGAATATTTAATGATTTGAAATCATTTAAGATGGTCGTTACACACAGAGGGAAACAGACGCAAACCCATGTGGAGAAAATGAAACGAAGGGCCACAAAATGGAAACCAAAGCACATGCATGCACAAGGAAAAATGAAACGAACAGTCAGGGAAGGTGAAACGAACAACCATTGGAAAATGAAATGAACCGTCATGGAAGGAGAAACAATTTTTTTAGAAGTTTAAATACGCCATTCAAAGAGGCCAGAAGAGGTTGGAAATTGCTGCGAGCTGAGTTACAGAGCTGAAGGCAAGAGGACCATTCTGGACCTGTTTGAGTCGTTTTTCTTCCATGGACTGGTTTGGGAAAACTATAAATTTTTGTTATTGTAAAATGACAAATTTTTAATACATAAAATTTCATAAAGTTGCATCTTATGGACAATAAAGGAGGAGTCATTTTCTGCATGCAAGATTAAATGTCTATTTTTCCCCTTTTTAGATTTTAGGCTTGTAAATGGAGTTTATGCAAGTTTTCTTGGTTGCTTCATGTGAATGTTTAAATCTGAAAAACCTCATTTAAAACCCTAGGAGCCAGCACTTAGCTTATCCGGATTGTGCTTGTTTTGCAGGTCCAATAGGTTAGGTTGCATGCATGAAAACCTCACATCTTCGGTTTTGTCGAAATAGGATAGCATCATACTGAATGCATTTTATTTTTAGTTTTCTACATTTCATTTTCATTTTTCTGCATTTTATTTTTTCCAAAAATTTTAACTTATTTTAAATTTTCAGACATTAAAATAAACATTTAAAATTTTTCAAAATCCAAAAAAAAAAACAATGAACAATCACTAAAGTTTCATGGTGAAATAAACCAACATTGCCTCTTGTTTACAGTTACTTGCAATCACCAAGGTATTCCAAGCATTTAAATTGAATATCTTTATTTGAGATTACTAATACACATATGCAAATACTAATACAGTGGAGACCTTGGAGAAGTTGTTTGTTTAACTTCTTTGCAAGAGGGGATTTGGAACCCAAATCCTAAAGGAGAGTGTACTTTCACAACTGGGTGAAAATACCACTCAACAGGGCCTTTAGCATTTGTTTGTTCTTTTGGGACTCATGGACCACCTACAAAAGATCAAATTTTATTAAATCCCAACACTCCTGATAAAACTCAATCGAGAATCCATCCGGGCCTGGGGCTTTTTCTTTTTTCATCTTGAATACAACATTTTCTAACTCCTCAAGGGAAATTGGACCCATCAAGTGATCATTCATCTCTCTAGAAACAATCGTTGGAATACAGTTTAGAATAAGCTTTTCATTCTCATCATCTGATAGAAAGTCCTCCTTGAAGAGAGAGGAAAAATACCTCCTAGTCTCTTCTGAAATATCCCTGAAAGAAGAGAGCAGGGCACCCTAAGAATTCATAAGAGAGGTAATCAGGTTACCATTACGGTGAGCCTTAACTAAGTTATAAAAGAAGGTTGTGTTCCTATCCCCTTCCTGAAGCCAATCTACTCGAGCTTTTTGTTTCCAAAAAATTTCTTCCCTTAGTTCCCATTCAGCAAGGTCTTTCGTAGCCTCAGATTCCTCAACAAGAAGCTCCTTCATGAATCCCTGATCTCTAATATTCCTTGAAGCTTCTTCCATCCTTCTAAGAGCTGCTAGCTTAGCCAAGGAAAGGTTCCCAAAATTTAGTCTATTCCATCTCTTCAATTTATGTTTTACAAATTGTAGTCGCTTCATAAAAGAATACATAGCGGTGCCATGAGGAGGTTTGCTAGTGGTCCACCAGCCTCGCATTAAATCATGAAGCTTAGGATCACGAATCCACATAAGTTGAAACTTAAATGAGGGATTCTTTTTTAGCCATAACTCCAAAGCAAAGAGTTTGATAGGCCAATGATCAGATCCCCTACCCTCCAGAATTACAGAACTAGCACTTCTGTTATTACCCATCCAATAACTGGATATCCAAAACCTATCTAGTCTCTCTGATATGGAAGCTTCCCCACACCTTCTATTGTGCCAAGTAAATATCCCATTATCTGGATTTATGTCAACCAATTTTAGGGCCTAGATATGAGCACTAAAGACAGAAGAAAAAGGCTCGAGACGGTCCACCCCACCATGTTTCTCCTCCAGACAAGTGATAGAGTTGAAGTCTCCAGCCAAAATCCATGGGTATAGGGGAACCAAACTTCTCACAAAGCAAATGTGCTCCCACAAATTCACTTTACCATTGTAATCAATAGGAGAATACACATTTGTAAGTAGGATGGTTTCACCAGATTCATTATCATGCCCAACCATCGAAATAGACCATCTGCTGGAAATCCAAGTAAGAGGGGATATCTTAACCGGATCCCATAAACAAGCAACGTCACCAGCATATCCACATGCACCAATACACTGGCATTGACACCTTATCCACAACTTGGGAGCAATATTGAACATACTATCAATAGCTAATTTAGTCTCCTGAATAAACACCACATCCGAAGAATGCACACAAATCAAATCACGAACAACTTTTTTTCTGGGGATGTTGTTCAACCCGCTTACATTGCATGAGAGGATAATCATTTTGGGGGGTTATAAAAATGGGAGTCTAATTTTCTCACGAAGCATGAATCCACCAAATTCTCCCTCATTAACTTAATTTTATCCTGGTCCTTCTTCCGACCCACCTTCATATTCTTATCTGAAAAACTTTTTTTAATTATTTTCTGTTGCAATCCCAACACCGTAGGAGTTTTGCAATCCAAGGATGACTGCATCAGTGCCTGAGTAGGAGAGGGCATAACTAAATATGTACCACTTTTCAAAATAGTTTCCCTTATAGGGCTAGACCCAACCATGTCCCCTATACTCAGATCCAAAGCCCTTTGTTCTTCATTTAAACCCCCTAGATCCGATTCCTTAAGCTCCCCCTCAAGAAGAGACATATTATTTGGCCTTGTTATATTTGCATCAGGTAGCAATGTTTCAGGAATCTCCATGAACTAATCAAGATCATCTAATATTTCAAAATGGTTGAGTAGAGCATCTGGCTGGCTATTTTTAAGGTCTTTTTTTGCCCTTCGTCCTCTATTTCAGGCTTTTACCAGAAAAAACCTTCCTTATCCCGTTCCTCTTCCTTTATCGGGGCTTTTCCTTTATCCAAAATTTGTTAGACTGAGAGAGCCCAGGATTTGAAGCCACAGTTAGGACAAACTTAGGGTATTTTCTTTGCATGTGGCCATATTCATGGTAAATCCGATAACAGAATGGAAGAGCTTCATAGTCAAGTTTTTGAACCCATGTAGTTGATCCAAATTATATTTCAATAGAATCTGGAATAGGATTATTTAAGTCAATTTCAACACAAATACGAGCAACAGAGATTACCTTTTTATCCATTGTCTGTTGTGACGGTCCAACCGGCTTCCCAAGTAGAAGGGCAATCTTATGGAAGATATCAGTTCTCTAAAATTCCAATGGGAGCCATGGAAGCCGCACCCATACTGGAACCCACAATGGTCGCTCCTCTGATGGGTTGAAACCCACATGCCAGGGTTTAAGAAAGAGTCTCACTTGGTTATAGAAATAAGGACCCCCTTCAAATGATTTGTTACGATCTACAATACAAGAGAAAACCACCATAAAATAGTTGTTCGCACTCAACATCACCTCCACATCGCCTTCAGGATTCCAAGTCTTCCTGACCCAAGCCTCCACAAAGGGGAGAGAATTTTGGATGCCCAAAAATTTTCCAATAAGGGCATGTTTGGTTAGATACTCCACATATTTCACCACCGAGTCTGGTTGAACCACTAGAACTGGCCTGGCTTCACATCGTTCCAAACATCCATTGTTCTTTAACAAGTGGTTCTCGACATGCACTGGAAAATCCTATTCCTTCCAGTCATTTTTAGATGAAAAAACATCACGAGCATGCACTCTCTGTGCCGGACCCGATGCCATCATGATATTTCTCCAATTTTTTAGACCTCCTCCGAAAGCTGCTGCCATCCCCACAGAGTAGTTTTTCTTCATCAAACCCTAGCAGAGTAGTTTTTCCTCATCAAACCCTAGCAGAGCTCCAAAGTCCTTAGTAAAAACTCCTTAATTACTCCTAATAATTCAATTAATCAAGGTGAAAATGAATTAATTAAATTCAACCTTAATAAACCCACGTGTTATAGGTGAGTTGGAGAGGGTAGGGCAATCCTCCAATGGAGGTCCCTGGTTTGAATCTCCACCCTACCAAACACACATTAGGTACCCAAAATCCAGTTGATTATGTTGGTGCGATCAGGGTCGGGCACGACTCCCAGGTGATTTTGACGGTGTAGAACCCCCTGGTCATGGTTTCTCAAATCAAGGCAGTCCTACAAGGGATTGTTTGCTAAATTTAAAACAAAAAACAACCTTAATAAAATCAAATACTATTTACCCCTTATAACTCCAACCTTTAGAAAATAAAAAATTAACTTAAATATTACCTCCAATATTCTAGGCATGTAATTATTTTGGCAAAATATTTGGTCTCTTATGGTGCTCCAATGTTGAATCTTCAATAGGCTTCTTTACACAAGGTGCTCACTCTAATTCAAAAATGAATTGATGTTGAATGCTTTTTTTTGTTATGCTATTTACAACCCATGCATTTAATGGCTGCTCCAAAATGTTTAAACTCCATCCAAAAATTATTGGGTGTTACAATGATGTTATGGCTTCTTGGACATTACAATTTACATGTGGCTCTTCACCAAAAGTAAACCAAATATCCACTATGTGGTAGTTGGTTTCTCTAATGTTCGACCTTCTCTTTTACAACCCTAATGGTTCGGTTATCTCTTCTACGCCTTTTCGACATCCAAACGATGTTTATTCGATTACTTTTTCCAACATATGTAGGTGATGATTCTACTACTTAGAATGGATATTTTGGTGGTGTAGACACTAAAATGTGGTAAACCCGATCAAGCATCCACAAGCAATGATCAAATTGACATCACATGGCCCCTTATGCAGCCCTCAGGAGGCTCACAATGGTTCTAGCCACTCCGAAAAGTGTTTTGGAGGCTATCGACCTAATTTTGGGAGGTTTTGGCCCAAAATTCACCATCATCCCACCCTAGGATGATGGTATATTCCCATCATCCCACCCTGGGACAGTGGTGAGCCCTCATCCCAGGGTGGGACGGTGGTAAAATTTGATCCAGAAAAAGTCAAAATTCGGCCAAATGGAACCCAAAAACTACCATTTGACCACCCAAATAGAGCATGCGAGGCAGAGTATAGGGAATCCTTATGACATCCATCTTGATGAGGTCCAAATTTGGAGATTCTCTTCCACATCCTGTGCATGCCTCCCATTTGACAAGTGGCACCTCCTACCATGCATGCCCTTGCATGCCTTTTTCAACATGAGACCCTTTGGGCTATAAAATGGGTTCAATACCCACACAAAAATATAGAGGAGTTCTAGTATATGCAACAAAGTGCTACTGAGATTTCTCCTCACCTTATTGTACCTTTTTGCCCTCGTAATATCCCTTTTGCCAAGGAGGTTACCGGGTGACTTCAAGAAGGTAATCCGATGAAAACACACCTTAGGTTGTTTAGGAACATCTTCTAGTGGTTTTGTAACAAAAATTGGCCGGATTTGGTGGGTATCCCTTCCTATGGTGCCCCCCAAATAGTTGCAGTCACCATCGCACCCCTGGGACGAGGGTAAATTATTAAGAAATTTCAATACTATTTTTAATTAGTTATTTTCTAAATTATTCCATGATTCTATAGTTAAAATTTTAGGTCATGTGGAGTTAAAATGAAGGAGTTATGCTATTTTTAAGTTTTTGCAGGCTCGTAGGGCCCATCCGGTTTGATGCAGGTGGATACGGGATCCAATTTGAAAATATAATCATATGGGTTGTCTTAAAATGTCAATTTATACATGCTAAAAAAAAATTCATGAGTTTTGGATGAGTGGAGGTTCAAGATTTTGCCGTCTTCCTTTTTGTAGGTTGCAGGCAGGCATCGCTAAATCGAGGGGTCTACGGATGCAATTTATGATATTTTTTGGGTGATATCCTTCCAAAACATCCTCTTTAACATCTCTAAAAATTTTCAAGTCATTTGTATATCATTTGATGCACTTTTAATTCATATGTCATTTTGCCCCTATGGGGATTGCATGTTTTCACCATACACCCTTGCTATTTGACCCATTTTTGCTTCCTTGTGTGTAGGTGAAGGTCCTCATAATTCTTTGGGAAGCAATATCAGACATAATAGAACCTAGATACAAGTAGCGATGGCACTGGCTCACCCACCTCGATTGTGGGTACGCGAAGAAACATTGGATGTGCACCCCGATTCCGTGAAGGACTTGGTCTTTGGGCACCCAATTTTGATTCATTTCATTTTTTTTGGTATTCTTTCATTTTCACATTCATGCTTCCTTTTTTATTTTCATGAGCGATATGGGGTAGATACGCATATTGTTTTACATCATTTGGTGCACCGTTTTTTCCTACTTCAATGGCGATCACGGTGGGACCCTTGTCCCTTTTGATTTGGGTGAAAATTTGAATTCTTTCTTGAATATTTGCCCTTTTTGTGTTGCAGGTGCTCCCCTCCCCACCCTGGAATGGTGGAAGATGCTTTATCTGGCACACGATGGCTTCACCGTCCCACCCTGGGACGATGGTGGAGCTTCTACTCGCCCCACCCTAGAGCGGTGGTCAAATAGAGAGATTTATGCCCAAAAATTCAGAATTTGGAGGCTTAAAAATGGAAAAATTAAGTGCCTAAACCCTCTGATTTTCTATTGCATTCACAGAGACTGCAAATTTTGGTTTTTCTCACATTAGTTTGTTTGCATAGAAAGGTTCCTTACCCTCTGTGAGTAGGATTTGCACTCACAGAGTCAATTTGTAGGTTCCTTACCTTATTCTTCTGAAAGTAAAGCGCACTTATTTGCATGCATTTAGTGAATGGTCATTGATTGCTTCTTTGATTACTTTCTTGGATAATAAAGAACCACACACACCATGATTCATGTAAATTCTAGTGAGGTGGACTTCATTACCATCCACTAGTAGAGTTCAAGTGATGGTGGGTTTCATCTCCATCCACTTGGCTCAAATCCCATGAACCCGATCCATCTTGCCAAGGTCGGTTCCAAGATCCGTCATAGCCCATGGGTTATAGCACGCATCACCCTTCGGGGAGGTGTATTGTAGACTGCGGTTAAACTGGGTGAGGAACTGGTAGGACCTATGCTCCTTGGTCGTGTGTGGACCTCATCACCACACATTATAGGTAGGATAACGCAACCTAGATTTCATATCCAGGTTGTCGAGCTACGAGTAGACAGGTGAAGTCCAATTGAACATGTGATTACAATCCAACAATATTTCAAATGCATGACACAAGGTCATTCTTTACAAACAACACATTTGAAACACACGAAACAATTAAAGAATTTACACTTAAAACTTAAAAGAGATAATCATCTAACTTATTGAGTTTTTATTTCTTATATACTGTTTCATTAAGAATTTGTAAAGAAGATAATCACTTGGGGTACTAGTAGAGGAGCGCAATGGTGCGCACCCACAGCCAAGCCTAGTCATGGGCGAAAGTTGTGGAGAGTGGATTAGGAGACACGAATCGTCTTCGATATAGCCCTAGGGACTTGTTTATACCTCCTTGGTGAGCCTCCCCCCAAGAAAGTAGGGCATGAGCCTCATATCTGAAGGGATATTCTCTAGGACACCCCGAGGGATGATGAGCATTACTTAGGAGAGTTTTCTTGATATGTAGATATTTCATAGGCCTTCCTTGGTGAAAGGCAACTATGCACTAAGGCACTAATAGACAGAGCGGTGCCACGCATCCGTGTACCCACTAGGTTTGACATACCTAAGCAGAGGCAGGAGTGTGACTTCACACACTGGCCGAAGCAAGTCGACATGACTCTACCTTCGTGTCACCTTGATAGGATACAACAACTCTTGCAACCCGATGGGAATGACACCCATTGGTCTGGGTGAGCCAATCAACCCTACCTTTCCTCGTCCAGGAGGAAAGACATGAGGAAATCCTAGACTTTCCTCAGGAATAATATTTTGTGCATGCCCGATGTGCCTCTGCGTCAGCTAAGTGTAATGAACACATGTTCCATCCTGAGCCTCAAGTTAATGTGGCGAACCTCGAGAGAGGCAAGCACCCTATGGAGAACACAGAGTACCTTGGACAAGGTCAACCCCAGGGTGAGACTCCTAGGTCTCCTAGGCCTTGCACTACAAATAAAATTAGTCAAGTGGTTACGAGATATACATAACACAAAGCTCAGTTCAAGTAGCTTCGATGGGATAAAAAGCAACTAGATCGCTTGCACCAGCTTGAGAAAGAAAGGATCGAACAGTAGACCAACAAGTTGTTCCAAAAAATTTTGAGAGAGAGGGTCCCTACCCCTAAGACACATATGCAGGAGGTCCATCCGAGGCAACCCATGCTCGTTCGAGAGAGGTCCCTAAGACCTTATCAAATGTTGCTTCCATGACCTCCTAGGCCAGATCGGGAGATGCCTCCTAGGCCAAACATAGGGCACCCACCACGGGTAGATACCTCCATTTATAGGCCGGCTTGAGAGACACCTTACGGGGCTTATACTGAGCACAATCCAGAAGTAGAATATGTTGAGATGCCTTATCGAGGTAGGGGGGTGACTTACCACCGCCTCGCCCTAGGTTGGAGGAGCCTAGACCTCCACCACAAGATGTGAATAAAGATGAGGAGATCAAGTCCTCAGGTCCTTACAAAACATTGTTAGAATACCTAGAGTCAGTAGATAACAAGACCTTTGAGTCAGTATCTCAAAAGCCCACTATGCATCAATTGCGTAGTCAACCTATCTATCTGTCAGTACCTATGCCTCCCTATCTAGAACAATTTAAGTTGCCTCAGTTGGCTACCTTTAAGGGAGAAGAGGATGTGCAAGAACATGTCACTAGGTTCTTAGGCCAATGATTCAACATTCATGATGACGATGCTTTGCTTTTGAGGACATTTGTGACTACCCTCGTCAGCCCTACCTCTGAGTGGTTTTACCAACTCCCTAAGCATAGCATCCATAATTTGGACCAACTCACGGATGCATTCCTGGAGCGCTTTGCCTTTAATACCAAGAGGAAGGTAATGTTGGCCGATGTAGCTGGGTTAAAACAATATGATGATGAGTCAATAACAAATTATGGCAATAGATGGTGAACCTTGCTCTCCAAGTTGCCTTATCTTCTCCCCATGTTGGATTTGACTCATATGTTCTCCAAAATATGCTTAAAGCCAATCTCTTTGTTGCTACAGTTGAAACAATACCCCACTCTTGAAGATGCCTTAGCACAAGCTAGGATCATCGAAGAAATCAAGATTCAAGAGGGTGATATTGTGAAGCCTCGCAAGAAGAAGTGGAGCAAGAACATTAAGAACACCCCAGCACAACCTAATTCAGTAGTAGTAAATCAGGTTGCCATTAGTATCCCGGGACCAACACTAGCCGCGCCACCTCAAAAGCTTAATTATCAGGCCACCCCTGGGAACTATGCCAAGGATAACCAGAATAGTCAAGGGCAAAATCAACAACGTCGCCCCAAGCAAAAATTCACACCCATTGCAGAGTCTATGGATTTATTTTTTGATCGCCTCTTGGCGGCTAATGCAATCCATCTACCTGACAGTCGACCTATCGACCCTAATGCACCTAAGCCCAAAGGATACAGAGAAGACCTATATTACAAATTTCATAGGCAAAATGGGCATGATGTGCAAATGTGCTATAAATTCAAATACTTGGTGCAAGACTTGATTGATAGGAATGCCCTCCAAGTAGATAACCCTATCGCACCAAACAACCAATAGATGGGGGTCTTTAAGGACCCCTTACCTGCCCACATGGAGCAGGCCAAACTAGTGCCCCAGGTGAATGAGGTTCACCATGCCCTTCCTAAGCAAGGATATGTTGGCATGGTCAGTATTGTGACAAGAAATAGGCGGTATCCAAGTCCAACCGCACCACCTATGGCTCAGAGTGATGTCCCTTTGACATCGCAGCCTATACTGCCTCTTGGACCGAGCCTCCCACCTAGGCCTGTAGTCACCATTAAGAGCAAGCTCGCTTAGAGCTTAAGAACAACATCTGCCTGACTCTCCATCTATGATCTCATCCAAAAATCGCAACCTCATAGAGAAGCCTTGATGGAGATCCTTAAGGCAATTGAGCTTCAGCCCCAGGAGTCTAACTCCTTCAACAACTTTGTGGGGCATGTGCAAAAATGCACGGAATCGGTAATTACTTTTTGAGAAGATGAACTTAAACCGGTTCCACATGATATGGTGGATCCCCCTTTACACATTGTTGCACATGTGAATGGAACACCATACAAAAGAGTCTTGATAGATATTGGGTCTTCGAGCAACATCATAACTACAACAACTCTGAAGCACCTGAAGCTTCTAGCATCTCATATTGTCACATCTACCTACACCCTCCGAGCATTCAATGATGCCATATGCTCAACGGTTGGTACAATCATCCTACCTATTCAAGTAGGGGAAAATATCATCTCGACGATGTGCCACATCCTGGAGGGTGAGATGGCATACAATATTTTGTTAGGAAGACCATGGATCAAGGACATGAAGTGCGTCCCTTCCATCGCTCACTAGTTCCTCAAGTACACTCATGAAGGGTAAGTTCAATTCGTCCCCACGGACCTAGAACCCTTCAAGTACTACAACATGGTGCAGCAATTACCTGAGTCGACCTTGCCATCGATACATCTGGATTTTTAACCAAATAAATCTAGCCGAGGTTCAACCCCATCGCTAAAGCATACCATGCCCTCCTCATCGTCGGCTCCACCCCAGATGCCTAATACACCAGTGGATCCTTTACCTATCAACCCAAATAAGCAGCCTATTGAGGAGGACCAACCAATCATATCCACTACCTCTATAGAGGAGATACTTAGCATGAATGATGAAGAGACACCATGCGAGGCAAACAATGAGCCGGTTCAAGTCTCACTCTCATCCCTCTTCTATTCGTAGCCCTAGGTTACAATACATCTGGCTTCTATCAGATTGGGAGAGTACATGGTTAGGAATGTTACCACTACTCCTGCTTTAGAGTCGATGCAAGACATGGGTAGACCCCGTCTTCCCATAGAAACTATCGTACCTCTTGGTATTCCCCCTAATCAAATGAATTTTATCTATTGGGGCCTTGACTATGGCATCGAACCTTACCAATAGTAGGAGGAAGATGAGGAACCTTTTGGAGAGGATATTAACTACTTTTCTAACCCTAACTTTGCCCTGAAGTACCTTGACCTATGCAACTGGCACGGTTATGGGTTAGACCTGTATGAGCAGGGCACCATAATCCCTTGTCAACCACAATATCAAATGCCTTATGACAAGTCAGGAGTGGGACGCAACAATCTATTGCCTCTAGATGTCCTCTTAGACAACCTAAATCACTTGAATATAGGCTACAAATGTGGGTTGGCCCAAGACCCTTATGCCAATCCCAATACAGTCTACTCCTTGGGAGATTACTTTCCATGGCTATATGGGAGCCCCGCGATCCCCAGTGACATTCCCCCACATTTTGAGATAGGGGAAGGTTCGTGGAGTTGTCCCCATGTCTGTGATGAGTCAAATCCAGGCACCTCATATGAGTGGACCTCAGAGGATGAGTCGGGTTATGAGGTAGCGCCATATGACCCTTTTGAGTTGGACAGTGATCATTCACAAATTATCCCCATTAATGACCAACAAGAAAGCCTCATACATTTTTTCTCTTTCCCTGATCCTGTTTGGTGGTAGCTCCTTCCTCCTGAAGAGCTGGTTCATCCGCAAGAAGATAGACCTCCTGGGGGAGCAGTTAATTTACTTGAGCAATTGGGTCCTCGGGAGCCTGAGGCACTACGATATGAGAATGAAGGAATCCTCATCCATGATGATGATTATGAGGAATTAGCATATATGGGACCACACCTACATGATCACCCGATCATAAGGGGAGACAATGAGGTTCCCATATATGACAGTGACTATGAGGATGACACAGAGAGGGCATACCTGGGTCCTCGTTATTTGTGATATCGTCACGAGAATATTGACATAGATGAAGTTTATCATCGATTACATGTTGGCCCACGCTTGAGGGTGAGGCATGTCAATCTACGTCATATTCATAACGAGGTCTTCCCTGGCCCGCCCACACACATGGAGCTCCTTGAGCCTAACGATCTCATCCTACAGTCTATTCCTTGACAGGATTCGTAGATCCCCATTACCCCAAAACCACATCTGGGGGTGAGAGATGGCACCAATACACAATCACATGCATGTGGTCCTAGATAGTAGACACATTTCATCAATATGATCTCCATTGATTTGACCACACTACTCCACAACCCAGTCGATCCTTTCAAACCACTCCATATAGACCTAGATGTGATTGATTGGGATCACGTTGATTCACCCTCGTCACCCTCTAAGTATTGGACTTGCAATGAATTTTTTCACTTCTCTGCAGGACCAACTCATGATGTCTTCCATGCTGAGGAGGAACCCGAGGTTCCCATTGAAGATGTAAATCTAGCTAACGACATCCATTTGATACCTACTCCCCATCAGTTGGAGGAGGGGTCTCATATGTCAATCGAGCCTACGATTGACAAAGATATTGGCTCAGATCCAAAAAACCTACAATATATCAAGATAGGGAAAAGCCTATCCCCCGAAGAGCAAGCCGATTATATAGCCTTTCTCACAAAAGAGAAGGCAGCTTTTGCATGGTCTTACAAAGACATGCCAGGACTAGATCCAAATTTGGTCACCCATAATCTAACGCTTGACCCCATAGTCAAACCTATCAAGCAAAAGCTGAGAAATATGCACCCAACAGTGGCCTTGATGGTCAAATATGAGCTACAAAAACTGTTGGATGCCAATTTTATTATTTTTGTATACTATCCACCATGGTTGTCCAACATGGTTCCCGTCAAGAAGCCTGATGGGAGGATTCGCATTTGCATCGATTTTTGAGACCTAAACAAAGCGAGTCCTAAGGATGATTTTCCTTTGACAAGCATAGATGCCTTGGTATATGCCACTATAGGACACGAAATGTTATCCCTTATGGATGACTTCTCTGGGTATAATCAGATTCATATCAACCCTAAAGGCCAGCTCAAAACAACGTTCATAATGCCTTGGGGAACATTTTGTTACAAGGTCATGCCATTTGGCTTTAAGAATGTTGGTGCCACCTACCAGTGTGCCATGACATATATCTTCCATGACTACATGCATAAAATTTTGGAAGATTACATGGATGACTTATTGGAAAAATCTTTATTACATCATGAGCACCTAGATGTCTTGCACAAAGTCCTTGATTGCCTTATTGAACATAATGTGAGACTGAATCCCAAGAAGTGCATCTTTGGCATCACATCTGGAAAGCTCTTGGGATTTATAGTTTCCAAATGAGGCATCAAAGTGGACCCTAACAAAGTCAAGGCAATCCTTGAAATGCCTCCCCCGACTACCATCAAGTAACTTCATAGCTTGCAGGGGAGGATTGCATCCATCAAACGCTTTATAGCACAACTGTCGGACAAGTGTAAACCCATGAACAAACTTTTACACAAGGGGGTCACATTCCACTAGGACAATGAATGTCAGGATGCATTTGACACAATTAAACAATACCTGGCTTCCCCGCCAGTGTTAGCTCCACCTAGACCAGGGGTGTCATTCTGATTGTATATCTCAACTACTAAGGTCGCATTGGGTGCCATGTTAGCTGAAAACAATGAATTTCATAAGGAGCAGGGCACATATTATCTCAGTCGCACCATGGTGAGCTATGAGATCAAGTATGCATATGTTGAAAAGTTATGTCTAGCGATGGTTTTTGCTACAAAAAATCGACGACACTATATGCTCAGCCACACTACATATGTTGTATCTAAAGAGAATCCATTGTGATACATGATGAGTCGTACTTATCATAGTAGTCGCACAAAAAAATGGATTATGTTGTTGAAATAATTCGACCTGGAGTTCGTAGGCCAAAAGTCAATCAAAGGTCAAGTCATTGTTGATCAACTTGCAGAGGCTCCTCTCCATGAGGATCAACCTCTTAGAATGTAGCTTCCCGATGATGGAGTCTTCTAACTATCAGAATCGTCTGATTCTGATGAACCTAAGTCACAAGTGGATATAACTCTCTTCTTCGATGGCTCCAAATGCAAGCAATGGGGTGGCACGAGGATCATGTTTTTCACACCGTATGGGGCTCCCATACCCCTATCATTTAAACTCGATTTCCCCTGCACCAATAATAATGTCGAGTATGAAGCCTTACTCATAGGGCTTAAAACGGCTATCGCCATGAAAATCACCAAGCTCAATATTTTTGATAACTCCTTGCTCATTGTCAACCAAGTCAAGGGAATCTTTTGATGCAAGTGCCTAGTTTTACAAGCCTACAAAGCCCTTGTGGAAAAATACCTGGCAAAGTTTGAATGGTATGACATTGAGGCACTCCCTCGATCGTCTAATCATTTTGTGGATACAATGGCCTCTTTAGGATCCTTGATTCCACAAGACCCCACAGGGGAGATGACAACCATTCAAGTCAAGATGCTATCGCAATCAGCGGTTGCACGTGAGAGCACTCAAGCCATGGCAGAAGTCCACTTGATTCAATTAGAACCTCATCAAGAGATATTCTCACACATTCATTAGCGCTTGAATCGTGTCGCTTGGGGGATTCTATTCTCCCAAACCTCTTTTGATAGCAGCACAATGCTATTCTTACAAGTTCTATCCCAATCTACATTTTCTCGGGATGAACTTCGTGAGGGACAGGCGATTCATGCAATCAAGGCTTCCACATAGCAGGACTAGTCCACACCAATTAGAGAGTACCTAAAGCTTGGTAACCTCCCTCTTGGATTATTGCACGCTGCCAAAAGGACATTTAAATGGAAAGCAGCAAAGTTTGTCTTGTTAGGAGACATCCTATACCATCGGAGCTATGAAGGAATCCTCCTTTGTTGCTTAGAGTATCAAGAATCGACTTGGGTAATGGCCCAAGCACACGACGGTACTTGTGGTGGCCATTTCAGTGGCATGGCCATCGCAAAGCGCATTCTTTGCATGGGCTATTATTGGAAAAATTTAGAGTGATATTGTTGCGCATATGTGAGGAAGTGCATGAAATTTCAACACCATGCTAACTTGACACATATACCTTCCCAGGCCTTACAACCGATCCAATCGGCTTGGCAAATTTCATAATGGGGGTTGGATTTAATCAAAAAAATCTCCCCTGCATCCTCGGGCTGTCACACATTTACCATCACGACTACCGAGTATTTTACAAAGTGTGTGAAAGCAATCCCCCTTACCACTACGACAGGACCTCGCATAGCGGAGTTCATATTGCATAATATCATTTGTCATTTTGGTATTCCATCCAAGATCATTTCAGATAATGGGACATCATTCAAGAATAAATATGTGTGTGCTTTGACAATAAAGTATAATATCTAGCATAGCTTTTCGACACCCTATTATCCACAAGCAAATGGGCAAGCAGAAGCATCAAACAAGACATTAATTGCCATATTGAAGAAAATAGTCAAAGAGAATCATATCAATTGGCATACGCAAATATTGCTTGCCCTTTGGGCTACCACACTGGCATTCAGATGCCCACTGGGGCAACTCCGTTTTCACTAGTGTATGGTGTTGAGGCAGTCATGCCTCTAGAGTTAGAAATCCCATCACTGCGCATATTCATGCAGGAGTTTATTGATGATGATACTGCGCGACAAGCTCACCTAGATCAACTTAGGTTGTTGGATGAGCATCGCATTAATGCGTTTGAGCATCTGTGTGTGTATCAAGAGTGGCTCAAGAGAGCCTACAATATGAAAGTCCATCTTAGAGACTTTCAGGTTGGTGATCTCATCTTGAAAGAGAACCAATAGAATTCTAGCTTGTTGCCCCACCTATGGGACAAATTTACGATAAACTGGTTAGGTCCCTTTGTCATCACTAGTCAAATAGGGATTGGAACTTATCGCCTAGCTTCACTTGAAGGTGTCGAGGATCCCAAACCCTTGAACATCCTTCACTTGCAGCCATTTCATGCTTAAAGAGCACCCAAAAGTCTCCTAGCGGGTTCTCACCATCTAGGTCAAGTAAAAATGCTCCTAGACTATCTATGATCGTCTAGGTCAACCCTAAAATTCCCAAAGGTATCCATAAGCCCTTTGGTCATAGCCAGATACCCCTACGCAGTCGTAGACACTTTTTAAGTGTCACCGCACATCTAGGTCACCTAAAAGGCTCCTAGCGGGTTCTCATCATCTAGGTCAAGTAAAAATGCTCCTAGATTATCTACGATCTTCTAGGTCAACCCTAAAATCCCCAAAGGCTTCCCTAAGCCCTTTGGTCATATCCAAATGCCCCTAGGTAGTCGTAGACACTTTTTAAGTCGTTGCACGTCTAGGTCACCCAAAAGGCTCCTAGTGGGTTCTTACTGTATAGGTCAAGTAAAAATGTGCCTGGACTATCTATGATCATCTAGATAAACCCTAAAATCCCTAAAGGCATCCATAAGCCCTTTGTTCATATCCAAATACCCCTAGGCAGTCGTAGACACTTTTTAAGTGTCATTGCATGTCTAGGTCACCCAAAAGACTCCTAGCGGGTTATCACCATCTAGGTCAAGTTACGTCATGTTACCTATATGTATGGGATAAAAAGATACATCATGTTACCTATCGGCTACAATAAAGTGAGTCCTCAGACTTCACATTGCTAAAACATCCAAAAAACACAAAAAGAGTCACGCGACCCACTACCATGGCCATGCAGGACCAGTACTACGACTCGCACTCCCACCTACAATAGGAGTCCTCTATGAACTCCCATATTTGCTACCACCTACCCTGTCAGCTCTTCACCTAGACCCTGGTACCTCCAGCCTAGAGGAGGACTACCCTGTCCTGCTGTGGTGACTCTAATACGACCCACTAGCACCTGCATCATCCCGTAGATGCCCACCAAGGCGTACTAGCTCAATCTCCAGCTCATTCGTATAAGCCTGCCCCCATTGAAATTATGCCTGGTAAGTCTCCACCATAAAATGGAGTCGTTTCACCTTTGCCTACAGCCTAGTCATCTCCCCACTACTGGAATCCTCCTATGTAGGGCTTCGAGATCGTAGTTGTGCCCGAAGAGATGTTATCTCGACCTGCACCACTTGTACCTCGGCTTGCTTTGCTGCTAGCTCTACCTGTACATCGTGCATCTATATCCGTAGGAGATCTCTCTCCTGCCTCACCCTGAGTAGCTCTTCCTCTATATCCCTCGATACCATCGATGGTGCTTGCACCTCCTCATCCTCGACATCATCATCTCCCAAGTCACCTCGATCTCATAAGTCTAGGAGATCCACATGCTCCCCTACCCCGTGTCCCTGCCAATCACCTACCTCACCCTAGTCCTCACTAGAAGCATCCTAATGTTCCTCCCTAGATGCACCCCTCCTCAGTGGCCCCTCTCCAAGCCCCTGACCTATCACCCACTAAGCATCATACTCCGCTATAGTACCGACATCATCCACATTCAAAATGTCCACTACAGGATCTGCATCACGTGCCACTACCTCTACCATCGGCCATGCCAATGTCCTCTCATCATTGCGATGATGATAAGGCATCGTCCCACTAGGCACATCTTGGCGTAGCCCAAACTATCGCATCACCTGAGCAAAAGGGAAGTACTCCCACTCTATGTCATGTCGTCCAACTAACCATCTGCCTCGTCACACCCTACGAAGTTTTACAGTAGCATCTACCCACTTTAGACAATATATGTATGACCTATAGAATACCTGACCTACCCCGAGTCAGGAAAATAGATCTGAATAATAGACCACCTCGCCTGCGAATTATCGACTCTGTCCCCTCTGCCATAGGATATTGTATCCTATCTTCTTGTCTGCTAGTTGTACCTGAATCGTCCAGGGTAACCCCTATGGTCGCCCCATAGCTATGTGCTACCATCCCCAACACTACAGCAAAAAGCTACACCTAATACCATTTTTTCGAAAACAGCGGATCTCGTATAGCTCATCATAGAGTTGTGCCAATAGTGTAGTACCCCATCCCATCACCAGTGGCTTCGCCATAGTAGACCTCACCAACACAAACACTATCTCCACTAGGTTCCATGGGAACCTCACTCTAGAAGAATCCGGTAGTAGCATATTGGATATGAGCATCATGAGTAGTGTATGCCTCACCCCCAATACCTTTGCCTCGTGCTAGAATCCTACCAGCATACCACCCTTCAAGCAGTCCAGCTCTACCGTCTCTAGATCATAACTGAAGTACCTATCGAGCACTACCTGTCTCCGGTATCATGGTGTCATGCGGATCGACTGCCATTCTATCGAAATTCAAAGAATCTTATAGACATCCTCCAACGTCACCATCATCTCTCTAGTGGGTAGGTGGAAAGTATTGGTGCATGGATCCCATAGATCAATCAGGGTAGTCAGATATGCACGGTCTCCTATGACAACCTCTAATCGGGTCACCTACTTGAGGCCGATGGCATCCAGCCACTCCCAGTCCTCTGTGGTCAAGGCATCCCTCATGGAATCAAAGAGAGTAGGTACTTGATACCAACTCCTCACCACCTGACAGGGATAAGCAACTCAATAATACACCACCAAAATGGCCTCGCATGGCCCCAAAAACATTCAAAAGAAAAGATTCAATATGGCCCCTCTTTAAGGCCAGTTTGTGGTCATTCCCCCTAGGAATGGTCCCCAAACCTATGGCCAATCCATCAATGGATGGCCTATTACCATCCCACACTAGCCATACCACCTAGGGATGACTCCAAAAAATTGGGCTCAAAAAGGCCTTTCAGGCCATCAAAAATAGAAAAAACAATGCAAAATTGGACCTATAAATGCAATTTCATTGCACAAAAACATGGGTAAAACACAAAATTTAGTGCATATCTCATAAATTAGGTTTAATTACCTACAATCGAGTGTGATATGCTTCCAAGCCAAAAACATACCATAAAAGCAAGAAAATCAACTCCTAACACTAGAAAAATGCAATAAGAGAGACTTGGCATACCTATCTCGCACCGGCTCCTCCACTGGCTGAGTCTGCCTGCTGACTCATGGTGACTATGGGATGAATTTGATAGCGCTCCACTACTCAGACTCACTCTCCTACTCTTCACCTCTCAAACTTCCAAAGAAAGCATGCATAAATGAGCCTAACCTTCATATTTTAGGTTTATATAAAGATGTAGCGGTCACCACCATCCCAGGGTGGGATGAGCGCACATTTGGCTGACTATGCCACACTATGACAGTGGTAGAACATGCCCTCGTCCCACCCTAGGACGGTGGTAGCGAAAATAGGCCAAAACAAACCAAAATGACCCAAAACAGGTCCAAAACTGCACCAAAATAGCTCAAATTGGGTCCAAATTTCACATAGATCAAAATGCAATCCCGATGATCCTAGGAGGGATGTAAAAGTTGTTAATTAATGCCCTAATAAGGCCATCGTGGCCAGAACGCCCACCGAACATGTAGTTTTCACGTCCTTTCCTCCAAGAAAGCTCAATAAAGTCACCAAAATCCGCTCCAGATTGCCCTATTTTTCAAGGGATAAAACTGAAGGTAAACATGACACAAGTAAATTGGGTTAACCGACTCATCACTCTTCTCACTGGTCATTCCCTCATCAACTCATAGTTTTAGAGGGTAGTCATACTCAATCCAAATCAGCAAGCACACACTCAATTATTCAATTGGTGTTCGTTCAACAAATCTTCGATAAAGACAATCATGCTCCTTCTTGGGGCAGCAAACAAGCACACAATATCACATTATAACGCTTGAAATTACTGGCATCATTAATTCATAGGCCCTGTCCCTTCATGACAGACAATTTTCAAGCATAAGCATGCTCATTCAATGAGTCAGAAGTAAGGATTCAAGAACACATGCCCTTTTCATGATTGGGGCATATAAAGTTGGTTAGGTTATCGAGTAACCTTAATCATTCTACATTTTGGTCATTTATTTTTTCTCAGCGTTGTGCTGCACACAACGCATCTCAAAAAGGGTCATCTGTAGACACTAAAATTTCGTAAACCTGATTAAGCATCCATAAGCAATGATCAAATTGACATCACATGGCCCCTTAGGCAGTCCTCAGGAGGCTCACAGTGGTTCTAGCCACTCCGAAAAGTGTTTTAGAGGATACCGGTCTAATTTTGGGAGGTTTTGGCCCAAAATTCACCACCATCCCACCCTGGGATGATGGTAGATTCCCATCGTCCCACCCTGGGACGGTGGTGAGCCCTCGTCCCAGGGTGGGACGGTGGTGAAGTTTGACCCAAAAAAAGTCAAAATTCAGCCAAATGGCACCCAAAAACTACCATTTGACCACCCAAACAGAGCATGTAAGGCAGAGGACAGGGAATCCTTATGACATCCATCTTTATGAGGGCCAAATTGGGATATTCTCTTCCACACCCTATGCATGCCTCCCATTTGACAAGTGGCACCTCCTGCCATGCATGCCCTTGCATGCCTTTTTGCACATGAGCCCCTTTGGGCTATAAAATGGGTTCAATACCCACACACAAATATAAATAGGAGTTCTAGGATATGCAACGGAGTGCTTACGAGATTTCCCCTCACCTTATTGCACCTTTTTGCCCTTGAAATCTCCCTTTTGCCAAGGAGGTTACTGAGTGACTTCAAGAAGGTAATCTGAGCATAACTTTTCCATAAGAGTGAATTTCTTCATCAAATTTGACTAAAAGACACCTTAGGTTGTTTAGGAACATCTTCTAGTGATTTGGTAGCAAAAATTGCCCGAAATTGGTGGGTATACCCTCCCAGGGTGCCCCCCAAATAGTTGCAGTCACCATCGTCCCCCATGGTATGAGAGTAAACTCTTGCACAATTTCACTATTGTTTTTAATTATTATTTTGATATATTATCCCATTATGCTAAGGTTAAAATTTTAGGTGATTTGGATTTAAATTGACGAAGTTATAGCATTTTTAAGTTTTTGCAGGCTCGTAGGGCCCATTTGGGCACCCCAGTTTGATGCAGGTGGATATGAACACCAATTTTAAAATCTAACCATATGGTTGTCTTGAAATGTCAATTTATGCATATTGTCCAAATTTCATGATTTTTGGATATGTTTAGGTTCGAGATTTGCTTGTCTTCTTCTTCGTAGATTGCAGGCGGGTGTTGCTAAATCGAGGGATCTACAGGTGCAATTTCAAATATGTTTTTGATTATATCCTCTCAAAACATCCTCTTTAACATCTCTGCAAATTTTCAAGTCGTTTGGACATGTTTTGGTATATTTTTAATATATGCGCTATTTTGCCCCTATGGGGATTGCATGTTTTCACCATACACCCTTGCTATTTGACCTATTTTTGCTTACTTGTGTGTTGGTGCAGGTTACTAGAAGGCATTGGGAAGGAATATTAGACATCAGAGATTGAATATACAAGCAGCGGCGGCATTGGCTCGCCCACCTCGATTGTGGGTATGAGGAAAAGCACTGGATGTGCACCCTAATTCCTTGGAGGAATTGATCCTTGGGCACCCCAAACATTGTAACAATTGTATCACATTTTGAGCCCTCAATGGGACTACTATGTAACCTTGGATCTGATCCACCCAATTAATAAAGAAGACACTCGTTTTATTTCATTCTTTATTGCTTGGTATTGCTTCATTTTCATATGCATGCTTTCGTTTGATGCTCATGTGCAATATGGGATAGATACACATATTGTTTCTCTTAATTAGGTGCACCACTTTTCCCTAATTCAGGTTGATCCTCCAACCTTCGATAGCTAACTAAAACTTGCACCTTCTCCTTGGCTCACTTGGTGGCTCTAAAATGGTGCTCCTCCTTTGTATGTTCGATGGATTCTTCTTTCACCATGATGGCTCCTCCTTTGCACATTTTGTGGCTTCACCTTTCAACACGGTGGCTCCTCCTCCAAAAATAGGATGGTTCAATCTCAAGCCTGGTGGCTCTTGGATGCTTGCCCTCTTGTGCTACGATTGCAACTTTGACTTGTTGTCTTATGCTAGATCTACTTTTTTGTACTCCTTTGACTTCTAGCCAACTTGTTCTCCTCATTGGTTGTTGTCTTAAGACTTAGTGATTCTACTTATCTTATTTTATCCATTTAAGACTACAACTTTATTGCTTTGCTCCTTGTATTATCTTGCTCTTTTCAAGCTAGCAACTAGCTTGTTATTCTCTCATTAACTTGTTATTTTTGCAAGTATGATGCAAGTTTGATGATGATAGCAAGCTCTAAATTTTTAGATTCAAATACAAAAATTTAGCTTCTCCTTTTTTTTGTCTTTTAACTTTACAAATATGCTTATAATTCTTGATATAAACACTCTCCTTGTGTGCTTAAACCAAACAACTATAAACACTTATTTGCAAATGCTTTTCTTCCTTAAATTCCTACCTTTTTGCTTGCTTATCTTCCTCACTATTTCACTATCCAATAACTTCGAATTCATAGTTCCTCTTCTTCTAATGTTGCCTCAAATTCTAAAATTTACAACACCAATTCTTCTTTGAATGCTATCCAAAAAACTAGCTCTATCTCCTTCAACTTGTTGCCCAAACTTTCTAAAATTTGTAGCTCATAATGCTGCCTGAAATGCTTCCTTTTTTTTGTTCAAAACTCTTTGTACTTTACAGATCCAAATATTGCCAATTCCTCCTTCACTTATCTATCCAAGGACACTTCAAAAACTACACAAAGATTCTCCAAATTGCAGCTCTATGTCTCCTGCAATTTGCTATCCCGAAACTCTTCAAATTTTTCCCCACAAATCTGCAATCTTCTCCTTCAAAAATTAGCCTTCATAAATTTTATGGCTACCTTCAAAAAATATCAATTTGATGACCTCTTCAATATTTTTTCTCCTATTTAACTCTCATAGGATTATTATCTTCAAATTTGGCCTCTATGCTGGCCTACTCTTCAAGAATTTAAATGTTTTGAAGTCTTCAAAAAATACTTTCTAAAATTTGGCAAAATTCTTGCCAAATCCTTCCTCCTTGAATCAATTTCACAAATAATTTTGGGCTTGTTGTTGGAAAGGAACAATTGTTCCAATTTTTTATGTGATTACCTCTTTTCAATAGTTTCTTCTTCTTACAATCTTCTACCTCAAATTTTCTTCAAATCTCCTCCAATGGCCACTTCTGCAATTTCTCAATAGGAATTTTCTATTCTCCTTCTAAATTTTAATGGGACCTTTTTCCTAGGCCTCCTCAATCTTCTTTCTCAAATCTCAAATCTATAATAGGACCTCTTCTTTTAGGTCTCCATTTTCTCAAACTTCAATAGAAGTTCTCTAGCCTCTTTCTTTGTCCTCTCTTCAATCTGCTATAGGACCTCTTCTTTTGGATATCCTCAATCTTAAATCTCCTATGGGACCTCTTTATTGGGTCTCCTCAATATTCAATTTTTATTATTTTGTTGCAATTCCAAAATTAATTCATGTGCAAGGAAATCACATAGAATTTTAGGCAATCGAAGGTGAAATTCTTCTCTATTTATTGTACGAAGCTTCTTAACTGTTGATAACTAATTTTTTGCAATAGAATATTAGACAATAGCAATCAAATACATCAAATATTCAAAACCCTAAAATCAACAATCTTCACTAGTTGTTCTTCAATATAGTGGAAAGAAATCTATGTTGAGTCCTAGTCTTCACGAGTTTTTTTGCAACCCTATGGAAAGACTCTAGCCAAAACAACTTTCAAATCCTATAATAAAATTCTCCCTATCTCCTATCAATCTCCCTTGTGGCTCTAATACCATTATTAGATTTTGAAGCTCAATACTTAATAATATTACCACAAGAATTAATTATAGGAATGAAATGTAATGCAATAGCAAATAAATAAATGAATTGTAATAGGAATAATAAAACAAATCGATATATTCAATATAAATGAATTCACACATTAATTGCTCAAATGTATGCAACTTGTATTCCACTAACTTTTGTTACAAAAGTTCTCAAGGAGTATACAATAGATCACAAGAGTATCTATAATAATAGTGTCACACTTCATGTCACTCTTCACATTGATAACATCACATAACTCTAGGCTATAACATGTATATATAGCCTTTCTATGAAGACTCTTGGATGACCATGACTCTTCCATACCTTGTGACTCTTGGCTATCACTTGCACACATATGAATCTATCTTTGATGTACACTTGTAACTTGACTCTTCACTAACTCTTCCTAATCTAAGGACACATGTGCACACTTACATGAAGGACACTTGTGCACATTTACACTCATCACACTTGCACACTTAACTACATGACACTTGTGCATTTCTTGCACATTATTACATTACATAAAATATAACTCGCACTCTAAACTAAGACACACTCCTAATCTAAAGATGTACCCAAGGTGGTACATTAGCATATACCAAATAATGTAATATATTCCAACACCCCCTATAATTCATTATTTGTTTATTGAAGACTTTAGTCTTCAATATGATCTTCATCTTATGTCTTCAATTTACCTCCAGTAATTTTATATTTGGAGTCTTCAAATGAGTATCTTCTTTTGGTTCAACCTTCATTTTACCTCTCTTGATCTGACTTACTTTTTTATCTATGAATTCTGCTTTCATATGAACTTTCAATATAGTCTTTGGTTAGATAGCCCTGTTGAGCAAGAGATCTAATTACTTCTCTAGTCCACTTTTGTTTTTCCTATTCTTTGGATAACTTTTTTGCTTGTTCTTCATGCTTGTATCCATTGTTAGCAAAGACTTTAGAAATAATATTTTGAAATAAACACTCTAATATGTATGTTAAAACCTTTTCAAATTTGCTATAATATTTTTCCTTGTGATAGCATAAAGTAGATGAATGTGATTCTTTTCCACAATATTTACAAGGATGTAAATTTCAACAATCGATTTCTTCATGTCCAACTCTATTACAATACGTGCATTTCAAATCTTCTCTTGTTGTTTTGAAATTTTTATTTCATCTATTTTCTTGATCAACTGATATAACCATTTGTGTACAATTGAGGTAATTTTACCTTTGCTTCTTTCATAAGTCTATAAGAAATCTTCTTGACCAACATTTTTTCGACATTTTGAGAATGGTCTTTGAGTTTACTCTCAATATTTCCATTAGTATAATTGTCATCAATTTCTTCCATCGTATTTCTATCATATTGTTTGAAGATATCTTTATAGAATCTACTCTTGTCAAACTACCAATTTGTGATTCCTTAAGTCTTTCTAAACCATTTTTATTCCTTGAATACATGAAATAATCCTTCACTATTTTCTTTGAATGTATACTTAATAATTTCATCCATGAATCCCTTTAATGTAGTCTTCCTTGTAACTCCCTTCAAATTTTCTAAGATTTTGAGTTGAATTACTTATATCTCCCTAAGTTTGAATATATGATCAAACAATAATATTTTATGAAAGTTTCAATTATCAAATTTTAAGGTTGAATACCTTTTATCTTCTAAATTTTGAAAATATGATTTCTAAATTCTAAATTTCACAGTCCTATGTTGATGTTGAATTCCTTATAGCTCTTTAATAAAAGATATTTGTAAATTTTGTATTCCTAATTTGACGTTGAAATCCTTATTTCTCCAAAATAGAATTATTTGCAAATATTTGAAATTGTTTTACAAAATCTAATAAATTAATTACAAAATATTGTAATTAAATTCACAAAACTTCAAATTTAACAAATCTCTATAAAACTTTCCAAATTGCATTAACAAGATTTCTAGATTTTTTATTTTCACTTATATACCTTATTTCTCCAATAATTCAATTAATCAAGGTGAAAATGAATTAATTAAATTCAACCTTAAGAAAATCAAATACTATTCACCCCTTATAACTCCAACCTTTAGAAAATAAAAAATTAACTTAAATATTACCTCCAATATTCTGGGCACACAATTATTTTGATGAAATATTTTATCTCTTATGTTGCTCCAACGTTGACTCTTCAACATGCTTCTTTACACAAGGCACTCACTCTAATTCAAAAATGAATTGATGTCAAATAATTTTTTTTGTTATGCTATTTACGACACATGCATTTAATGGCTACTCCAAAACATTTAAACTCCCTCCAAGAATGATTGTCGCTCTATTCCAAATTCCAAATGGCACACAAGTTCTTTTGCTCTTCAACCAACGTTTCTTTGGTGCTCCAATTTTCCTATGCTCCTCATAACATTTAGAAAAAGTGTTAATCACCTTTGGACCGTATTGTTCAATGATGTTATGGCTTCTTGGGTGTTACAATTTACACGTGGGTCTTCACCAATAGTAAACCAAATGTTCGATATGTGACAATTGGTTTCTCTAACATTTGACCTCCTCTTTTGACTGTTACAAACCTTGATGGTTCAATTGTCTCTTCTATACCTTTTCAATATCCAAACGATGTCTATTAGGTTACGCTTTCTCCAAAATACATAGGTGATGATTCTACTACTTGGAATGGAGATTTTGGTGGCTCTTGCAACCTCCAATGGCTAACTAAAACTTGCACCTTCTCCTTGGCTCACTTGGTGGCTCTAAAATAGTGTTCCTATTTTGTACGTTTAGTGGCTACTTATTTCACCTCAGTGGCTCCTCATTTGCACATTTGGTGGCTTCACATTTCAACATGATGGCTCCTCCTTCTTTGTAAGGTTGTTTTCTCTCAAGCTCTGTGGCTCTTGGATGCTTGCCCCCTATGCTATGATTGCAACTTTTACGTGTTGGTCTTATGTCGAATCTACCTTGTTGTCCTTTGACTTCTAACCAACTTGTTCTCCTCCTTGCTTGTTGTCTTCAAACTTAGTGATTCTACTTATCTTCTCTTCTCCATTTAATACTACAACTTGCTTGCTTTGCTCTTTTCAAGCTAGCAACTAGCTTGTTATTCTCTCATTAACTTGTTATTTTTGTAGGTATGATGCAAGTTCGATGATGATAGCAAGCTCTAAATTTTTAGCTTCAAAGATAGAACTTTAGCTTCTCCTTTTTGCTATATTTTAACTTTACAAATATGCTTATAATGCTTGATATAAACACTCTCCTTGAATTCTTAAACAAGACAACTATAAACACTTATTTGCAAACTATTTTCTTCCTTAATTTCTTGCCTTTTCGCTTGCTTATCTTCCTTACTATTACATTATCCAATAACTTCAAATTCATATATCCTTCTCTTCTTCTAAGGCTACTCAAATTCTAAAATTTGCAAGACCAACTCTTATTTGAATGCTATCCAAGAAACTAGGTCTATCTCCTTCTTGTTGCCAAGACTTTCTAAAATTTGTAGCTCATAATGCTGCCCAAAATGTTGTCTTTTTGCTATTAAAAAACTCTTTATTTTGTAGCTCCAAATACTCCCAATTCCTCCTTCACTTAGCTATCCAAGGACACTTCAAAATCTACCCAAAGATTATCCAAATCATAGATTAATATCTCCTCCAATTTGTTGTCCCGAAACTCTTCAAATTCTACCCCACAAATCTGCAATCTTCTCCTTCAAAAATCAGCCTTCAAAACTTTAATGGCTACCTTCAAAAAATATCAAATTGGTGACTTCTTTAATCCTTTTTCTTCTCTTCAAATCCTGCAAAATTTTTATCTTCAAATTTGGCCTCTATGCTGGCCTACTCTTCAAGAATTTAAATTTCTTAAAGTTTTCAAAAAAATACTTTTCCAAAATTTGGCAAAATTTTGCCAAATCCTTCCTCCTTGAATCAGTTTCACAAATATTTTTGGGCTTATTTTCGGATAGCGATAATTATCTCAATTTTGATGTGATTACCTCTTTTCAAGAGTTTCTTCTTATTGCAATCTTCTACCTCAAAATTTCTTTGAATCTCCTTCAATGGCCACTTCTGCAATTTATCAATAGGGATTTTCTATCCTCCTTTATCCTTCCAAATTTCAATGTGACATTTTTCCTAGGCCTCCTCAATCTTCTCTCTTAAATATTTTATATCAAATCTCAAATATGTAGTGGGACCTCTTCTTTTGGGTCTCCTTTTTCTCAAACTTCAATAGAGCTTCTCTAGAATTTCTTTATTCTCTCTTCAATCTACTATGGGACCTCTTCTCTTGGGTCTCCTCAATATTCAATATCCTATGGGACCTCTTTCTTGGGTCTCCTCAATCTTCAATGTCTATTATTTTGCTATAATTCCAAAATCAATTCTGCGTAAGGAAAGCACATAGAATTTCAAGCAAGCAAAGGCGAAATTATTCTCTATCTGTTGTACGAAGCTTCTCAACTTTTGAGAACTAATTTTTTGCAACAAAATATTAGACAATAGCAATCAAATACATCAAATCTCAAAAACCCTAAAATCAATAATCTTCACTAGTTGTTATTCAATCTAGTGGAAAGAGATTTATGTTGAGATCTAGTCTTCATGAGTCTTTCTACAACCCTATGGAAAGACTAGCCAAAACAACAACTTTCAAATCCTATAATAAAATTATTTTTGTCTCTTATCAATATCCCTTGTGGCTCTGATACCACTATTATATTTTGAAACTCAATACTTAATAATATTACCACAGGAATTAATTAAAGGAATGAAATATAATGCAATAGCAAATAAATAAATTGTAACAAAAATAATAAAGCAAATCAATATGTTGAATATAAATGAATTCACACATTAATTACACAAATGTATGCAACTTGTATTCCACTAACTTCTACTACAAAAAGAATAGTGTTGAATAGGACTTTGGCCTGAATGAGAACTGGATTGAAAAATTAGCAATTGATACACAAAAAAAAAAAAAGTGGATGAGGTGGAGGGACGTTTTTTGCAGGACTGCCCAAACTATCGAACTCGTTTTGGCCATATCTCACTCATCCGGACTCGGATTGAGCTAAAATTTTGAGGGTAGATGCCTGAAAAACCCTAGAATGTCTCCACCAATTTTCATATCATTTGGAGCAACACAGATCCTAGCACATCCCTATGTGTGAATGAGATATTTGGCAAGCGGCTATGCGAGGGTTTCATCTGGGTTGAGTGCAAGCAGCTCCAGAGGTTGGTTTTTAGGGCCTTCGGGCCCTAGAGGCAAATATTTTTGTGGTTTATGCTCAATATTTTAGTAGGAAATGTTGCAGGGGATCCAAGATGGGTTAGAAATTTATCTTTCAACAGATCATACTATGAACTTGAGTGACAACGGCTTCCAATTTGCTGCACAAAAGAAAAGTGAAAACCATACCTTTCCATGGCATCTAGGGCAAGGATTAAAGAGATCACGAAACAAGTTTCAAGCAGTTGATCAAAAAATGGCTCATATCTCAAGTGAATCTGGTGCTAAGGTGCACCCACAAAATAATTCTACTGTGAAAACCCCTGTCAAGGGTAAGAATTTCGAAGACTCAGCCCCAAAAATGAATTTTAGGGATGCCCTCCATGGTGGACAACCTCAACCCAATGCTAATATCAATCTTAGGGCTTCCCATAAACCTCTAAGAATGCCTAAGATTGATCCCAGGAAAATGGAGTCAGGATGTCTTAAAGCAGTTGATGGAACTCCTATTGTTAAGCTTGATATGGGTAACATTCAGACTGGCATTGAAGATTTGGAAAAAAGAGGACTAATTTTTCGGTTCGTGGGTTTTCATCCGAGTCTATCTGCTTTCAAAGTCTGGGCTGCAAAAAGCTGGAAAACTAAAGGTGAGTTACAAATCTCTATTTATCCAAATGGTTATTTTCTTGTTTTATTTGCTAATAATGAAGATAGAGAGAAAACTTTTCAAGGGGGTCCTTGGTTTTTTGGAAGGGCAGGGCTTTTCATGAAGCCCTGGCATACTAAATTTAAAGCCAAAGAAGAGATGCCTTCTATAGCTCCCGTGTGGGTTAGACTCTTTGGCCTCCCTATTGAATTTTGGAATCCTACTATTTTTTCTTCAATTGGAAACTCTTTAGGAACTTTTATGATGACTCGCTGATTGTACTCAAAATTTTGAACATATTATTTATGCTCGAATTTGTGTTTTAATGGATTTTGACAAACCCCTACCTAAAAATATCACATTACAATTTGGGGAAGACACTTGGGAGCAAGTAGTGGACTATGAGAACATTCCTTTTCGTTGTAGAATTTGCCATGAATATGGTCATTTGGCCAGTGCTTGCCCAAATAAAATTCCTGATCAAAAGAAAGAAGATATAAACTCGATAGGTTTCCAAATACCTAAGAAGAAGAACACTAAGAAAAAACCAGTTATGAAGGATCAATCAAAGTCATCTGCTAATATGTTTGAAATCCTTTCCACAAATGATGTCCCAAGTGAGGAAGAGGAAATAATGGAAACTGAAATCTTAGAAACACAATTTAAATATGAAGGGAAGAACTCGGAGACAAACCAACAAATCAAAGGTTTTCAACAGAAAAAAAGGAAGAAAATTTACACAAGAAAAACAACTTTTCAAATGTCAAAACTTTAAATAATGCAGGTCCCAATATAGACTCCGTTGAACCATCTAGTAAAATTTTGGCTATGTATGAGCATTCTTCAAGGTTAGAAGCCATCTCAAATTCAATTGGAATAAGTCAAGAAACAGGGAAAAAAAATTGAAGATGGATTCTAATCAAAAAGCAGGTCGCAAGACCAATCAATATCATATGGTAAAAGAAGGTGAAAAGCTTGTAGAGGAAGGTAAGATTAATGCCCTTCCCAAATTTTTTAGCCCTGGTATTAATGAAG
Organism: Wollemia nobilis; assembly: GCA_028583015.1. Taxonomy (NCBI): domain Eukaryota; kingdom Viridiplantae; phylum Streptophyta; class Pinopsida; order Araucariales; family Araucariaceae; genus Wollemia; species Wollemia nobilis. The sequence continues at coordinate 1,637,879 of JAQPPZ010001994.1, read as the reverse complement.
ATCATCACTTGGAATATTAGAGGACTCAAAGGGAGTCTTTCAAAACAAAATGAAATTAGAAGAATGATTCAGATAAATCATCCACATCTTGTTTTCCTTCAAGAAACAAAGATGTCAATGGAGGATATGGACTCAATTGCCGATAAAATTTGGCCATCCGGAAAAGTGGTTTCCCTCAGTTCCCAAGGGACTTCTGGTGGCATTGCTTGTCTTTGGGACCCAAAAGAGGTAGTTATTCACCATATGGTTGGCAGTTGGGGTTTGTTGGCTATAGCTATTCAAAGTAGACATTCCAACCAAATTATGCTCTGCATTATTGTTTATGCTCCGACTTATTTGGAGGAAAAAAGAAGACAGTGGAAGGATATTACTCATATTATCTCTCATTTTCCTGAAGCTTGGATCTTGATCGGAGGAGATTTCAATACCATCCTCTCTCTGGATGAGAAAAGGGGGGAAATAGAAATTTGGACAAAAGCACTGACCTCATGAGTGAATATATTGCAAACCTCCATCTTGTGGATATCCAACTAGATAATGGCCTTATGACTTGGTCTAACAGAAGGCAAGGCTTAGCTTGTATAATGGAGAGATTGGATAGGTTTTTGCTCTCTGAAAATTTCTTAATCCATGGTCACATTCCTAAAGTGAAGACTCTTAATAATGTTGGTTCGGATCATTGGCCAGTCATGGTGGAAATGTGGAAAACCAATGTGAGTTTCTCTCCTTTTCATTTTCAATTAATGTGGCTTAGAGACATTTCCTTTAGACCTCGTGTGCAACAATGGTGGAAGGAAGGTAAACCTAGGCATGGGACTAAGATGTTCTATTTTGCCAAAATACTACAATACATTAAATCCAAAATCAAGACTTGGAACTGGAAAGAGTTTGGGGATGTTCATAAAAAAAACATGAAGTTATTGCTCATCTTGAAAATTTGAATAAGAAAATCCATTTAGATGGCCTCACAGAGAAGAGAAGTGCAGATGAAATTAAACTCACAACTCGGTTAGAGGAATGGGAAAAAAGAGAAGAAATCTTATGGAAGCAAAAATCTAGAATTCAATGGCTCAAAGAAGGAGATCGAAACACAAATTTCTTCCACAAATCTCTTCTAGCTCGAAGATCTCACAACTTTATTTCTTCCTTAAAATCAGATTCTGGAGATGTTGTTTATACTTGGGATGGCATGAACTCTATTGTTGTTGATTACTTTTCCAATATTTTTGTTGCTACTCCTCTTGACTCAGCTTCACAACAAAATGTTCTTCAAGCAATCCCTTCTCTTATCACTTCTGAGGAGAACTCTATTTTGACTGCTCCTATTACTATCAATGAGCTTCAACAAGTAGTTTTTAAAATGCAAAAATGGAAAACCCTAGGTCCTGATGGTTTTCCCATTGAGTTCTACCAAGAGTTTTGGGATATCCTTCATGTTGATTTATTAGAGGTGGTGGAAGAAGCCAGGAAAGCCAAAGAAATTTTGAAGGTTATCAATAAAACTTATATTACTCTTGTTCCAAAAGCTCAAGAGGTTGATCATATCTCAGCTTTTAGACCTATTGCTTTATGTAATGTTCTTCTCAAAATCATTACTAAAATCATGGCAGAAAGGTTGAAGCCTCTTTTGCATAAGATTATTTCCCCAGAGCAAGGGGGTTATGTGGAAGGACGTCAAATAGTAGATGAGATAGTTCTTGCTCAGGAAGCCATCCATTCCATGGATATGCAAAAATCTCCTTCCATGTTCATTCGGTTAGACTTATCCAAAGCTTATGACAGAGTGGATTGGCACTTCCTTATCAAAGTTTTGAGGCAATTTGGTTTCTCTAAGGATTGGATGGATTGGATTATGGGATGTATCTCTTTAGTTTCCTACTTAGTTCTTATCAATGGGAGGCCTTCTCAGTCATTCCCAGCTTCCAGAGGTATTAGGCAAGGTGACCCGCTATCCCCTTATTTATTCATCATTCTTGTTGAATGCTTGGGTAGGACTATAACCAAAAAGAGGGAAAACAAAACCCTTGGGGGAGTTACCATTGCTCATGGAGCTAGACCTATCTCTCATCTTCAATTTGTGGATGACTCTACTCTTTTAGGTAAAGCTACAGTTAAGGAAGCTTCTAATATTAAGCAAATCATTAGTTGTTTTTCTAAGGCTACTAGGCAGTTGATCAATGAAGACAAATCTAAAGTTATTTTCTTTCACTGCTTTGCTAGACAGGAATCCATGGTCTTGGATAAATTAAGATATAAGAAGACCTCCCTTCCAATCACTTATTTAGGTATTCCCATAAATATTCAAAGGCAGAAAAATAAATATTGGAATTGGTTGTTGGACAAAGTCAAGAAGAAAATTGGAAAGTGGACCAACAGGTGGCTTTCTTCCGGGGGTAGAATCACCTTGGTAAAATCAGTCCTTCAAGCTATTCCTATTTATGTTTCTTCCATTTTGAATATCCCAAAGGTTGTTCTTCGAGAATTGGATCAAATCAGTCATCATTTCCTTTGGAGTGGTACTAAGGAGAAAAGAAAATGGGCCTTGGTGAAATGGGATACTTTATGTCTTCCTAAGAATGAAGGGGGGTTAGGATTCCGGTATTCTATTAATAACAACAAAGCTTTATCTGCTAAATTATATTGGAGGATGTTGCATAACCCCAATGCTCTTTGGGCCAATAATCTCTGTGCTAAATATGCTGAGAACAAAAGTCCTGAAGACCTTGTTCGCTATCAACTTCCTACCAAAGGTTCTCCCATTTTAGCAGTTCTTAAGACTGGTGAGGATTTGATAAAGAAAAATTTATTTTGGATCATTCATAATGGTCAACAGGCAAATTTTTGGACAGATTCTTGGGATGGTCACAAGCCTTTGATAACTCAGTTTCCCGATTGGAGGCCTTGGATGGAGGAGCTTCACCGAGCTAACTGGATAAAGGTGGCTAATTATTTGTCGGTACCATACTTGGTAATTCAAAGGTTGGTAGATATTGGATCCCTATTGAGGACTGGCCTATTCAAATCCCAGAAAGGCAAAGACAAGATATCCAAGGCATCCTTCATATGAGATCCCTCTCTTGGTCCCATGAAAAAGATTGTTTTGGATGGAACAACACTACTAAGGGTGAGTATTCAGTTGCTCAAGGTTATTTGACCTTATGCCATAATAATCCCAACCATTCTTCTAACATATTTTCTCGATTGTGGGCTCAAAAGCTCTGGCCTAAGGTGAGGTTCTTTAATTGGATTTTATTGCATCGTAGGGTGCTTACTTGGTGAGCAACTTATGAAGCGTGGTTTTCATGGCCCTTTTAGATGTGAAATGTGTGAAGAGAATGTAGAAACTCTCAACCATATTTTTATTGAGTGTACTTTAGCCTCTGAGCTATGGAGGAGAATGGCCACTTTACTTGGCTTACAGTGGTCCAATTTTTTTACTTTTGAACAACTTTGGAGGGATTGGCCTAATCAAGAGGGTGTTGATCATTTTATTAGGCAATTAGTTTGGATGGGTTCTACCATTCTTCTTTGGAATATTTGGAATGAAAGGAACAACCAAATTTTTAATCAAGATAGGAAGGATATTCACTATATTTGGCAAAAGACCATAGCCAACTTAGTTGAATCAGTCCATCAACTCCTTAATCACCCCCAAAACTCCCACCAAATATGGGATCAAGTGATGCAAAGATTGAAGATTAAATCTTCTAAGGGCAACCATCTTAAAGGGAATGTGAGTATTAGTAATATGGATAGGACAAGAAATTGGCAACCTCCTCCTAAGGATTTTGGAAAAGTCAATACTGATGGAGCCTCTAGAGGGAACCCTGGAAAAGCCAATGTGGGAGGAATTGGTAGACTTTCAGATGGCTCCCTGGTTTTTACTTTTGATGAGAATTTGGGTATTCTTTCCAATAACCTTGCTGAGGGGTATGGTATCCTCAGAGGCCTTCAGGAGGCTACTAAGGTTGGATGGGAAAAGGTGTTAGTTGAGTCTGACTCTCAACTTATGATTAATCTCTTGAAGACTCCTTCTAAGAATCATAAGGTGGATTGGAGAATAAAAAGAATTATTGAGAAGATTCAATTAATCCAGATGGGATTTTTGAAAGTTGATTACAATCATGTGGTCGGAGATCAAAACAAGAGTGTTGATGCTTTAGCTAATTGGGCTTTGGACAAAGGTGATCTTACTTGTTATGGCCACCCTCCTAGATGGTGGGCTTCTCAAATTAGGGAAGCTCTTCTTTCTATCATTTCTTTGGATGGCTCCAGTTCTAAAGGTACCTAGTTTCTTCTTGCTTTTTTTTTTTTTGCTTCTCTTTGGTTCATTCAGGTTTTTTTAGTTCCCTAGCTCATTCTATTCTTTCTTTTGTTTCCTCTGTTGATTCTTGCCTTAATAGTCTTCTGGTCTAGATAGGTCATTGTTATGTTCAATTTTTTTTCTTTCTTTTTTCTTTTTTTGTTTTTTTTTTTTAGTTTTTTAAGGTGGGTGGGTTCTTTTGTTTTGTTTTGTTTTTGTGTTCTTTGTGTTTTTGTTGTTTTGTTTTTTTTTTTTGTTTTTGTTGTTTTGTTTTTTTTTTTTTTTTTTTTTTTTTTTTTTTATGTTTTTTGTTATTGTTCTTGTGTTTTTTTGTTCTTGTTCTTGGGTTTCTCTTTGTTTGTGTTAATTCGTGTTTTTATGTGTGAGTGTTTTCTATGTTTTTTGTTTTTGTTTATTGTATGTTGTTGGTTGTTTTTTATTTTTATTTTTATTTTATTTTTTTAATTTTTTAGGTTTTGGTTGTGTTTATTTTTCATGTTTTTTTTTTGTTATGTCTTTGTAGTGTTCTGTTGTTTTTGTCTTGTTTGTGTTTTGTTATGTGGTTCTTGTGTTTTTCTATGTGGTTCGTGTTGTGGTTTCTTTTATCTTATTGTGCGTGTTTGGTTGTGCTTTTGTTTTTGACACACTCAAGGAGCATGTTTTTTATTTTATTTTATTATTTTTGTTGTTGTTTACTTATTTATTTACTTATTTTTAAATTGGTTTTGTGTGTTTGTTTGCTCCTTGAGTATGTCAAAGGTGGTAGGCCAGGTCCGAGTCCTAGGCATTTTTTGCGGAATGGATACCCCTGCCTCCTTGGGTCTTACCCAAAAGTGGCATCCCTTTTGGGATGTTTTCCACAAATAAAAAAAAAACTTCTATTACAAAAACTCTCAAGGAGTATACAATATTTCATAATAGTATCTATAATAGCATCACACTTCACGTCAGTCTTCACATTGATAACATCACATAACTCTAGGCTATAACATGTATATATAGCCTTTCTATGAAGACTCTTGGATGACTATGACTCTTCCATACCTTGTGACTCTTGGCTATCACTTGCATACATATGAAGCTATCTTTGATGTACACTTGTAACTTGACTCTTCACTAACTCTTCCTAATCTAAGGACACTTGTGCATTTCCTGCACATTATTACATTACATAAAATATTTACTCGCACTCTAAACTAAGACACACTACTAATCTAAAGATGTACCCAAGGTGGTAGATTAGTATGTACCAAATAATGTAATATATTCCAACATCTTAGATGATTTTTGATCGAGTAATTTCTAATACTTCACTTCAACATAGTATTGCAACACAAGTGCCTTCTCACAACTCAAACATAGGCTCTTTCTCATAAGGATAAATTCATATTCATTAGCTCGCTCATTTCTACTTTCAGATTGCTTCTTGGCTCTCTAATTTACACTTTCTTAGCTCGCATCAAACACTCATGGCTTTGCATTCATCACAAATTCTCACAACTTTGCATGCATCAACTCTTAACTTTTAACTTGGCCACAATCTAATTTTTTCTTCAAAAAAATTTAAATGTCCAATAAACAACTTCCAACTTGGCCACATTCTAAGTTTTTCTTCAACAAATTTCAAACATCCAATAAATCATAGACTCCTCTAGAATTTCATCAATCATTGTCTATATTTTTTCAATGCCTGATTCTTTATCTCACATTTGACATTATCCACATGTTCAATCTCTCCTTCACACGTCTAGAATCTGGCTTCAATCACAACATAGATTTTTCTAATAAACTATTCTCCAACAATCAACAATATCTCAATCAATTTGAGCCACTAGCTCTATTCTTCTTCTTAAATGAATCACTTTCTCAAACTTCCTTCACAAATATTCAAATAACAATTTGGCCACTAGACCTATTCTTCAAATTCTCTTCAATCTTATAAAATAAATTACTCCTTCAAATAACTTCAAAGACCAAAGTACAACTTTGGTATCTCCTCTCAACTCAACAATTTTAAATAGTCAGAGTGCATCTCTAATAGAACTAATGGCTATTTAGCTAAATTATATCATAGGTCTAATTTCCTACGATCTAGTATAAATCACATAAATCATATAAAGGCCCACTCATAGAATAATATCAATATCAATTAATCACATTCATAGAATAACAACAATATTTCTCAATAATAAAACTCACAATATTATTCATAAATCAAATATACAATCTCTTGTATTCTTCATGATTCAATGCATGGAGCTTTGTATCCATAATATAACCTTATAATATGACTCTTCAATACTTGACTATTGCTCTTCTCTCAAATCTGGGAGATGCATCCTTTTCTATTCCTCACGTACGATAAAATTTGCATGTCTCATGATTTACATCTTGCCACATATCATGTGACTCTTCACTTGTATATTTGAAACCTAAATATATGACTCTTGACTTATATAAATGATATTTTGCATGCTCTCACACTTTGCACACTTGCACACTTTATTACATGACACTTGGACTCTTCTCATACATTAACACATACTTTAGAGAAATATAACTCACACTCCCTAATCTAATATTTATAAATATACAAATGTACCATGGGGGTACTTTAACATTTACCAAATAATGTAATATCTCTAACACCCCCTATATTACATTATTTGGTTTGAAGACTTTTAGTCTTCAATATTTATCTTTAGATTTTTATCTTTAGCTCTTTGCTTTGTTCTTTTTTTGGTTCTTTGCTTTGTGCTTCTTCTTGGTCTTGGTCTTGATATTTTTTTTAATGTAAATTTTAGATATTGAATCAATAAATCATCACAATAATATATTCTATGAATATAAAAATTTAATGATTCCACATTGAAGTCAACATATGTTGAATGCATCAACATATTATCTTGTTCATTCTTTGGACATTCTTCATTTGCATCCAAATAATTTGTATCATATATGACATCTTTCATTTTAGTTTTTCCTTCTTGTATTTTATCTTGATAGATCTCAAAAGTAAGTAATGCCATGCACATGATTATGCCTACTTCAGTAGGTAATATACTAGCATTTTGAGGATTCCACCATGCTGCAAGAAGATTTTTATGAAGATAATTGATGAATGTTGTAAACTTCTCATCTTGGGAATTTTTGAGAATTAAAGTCAATCTCTCCTTCAAGTTGTCCGACATATCTTTTTGTTCATCAAAATTATCCATTAGGTTTTGTGTATAATATTTAGTTTTTCAAACATTTCTTCCTAATATTTTGAAAATGCATTTCTAATAATTTCTTCCATGATGAATTTCTTTGATGTTGAGTTTCATATTTCTCCAAAAAAATTATAATTAATTAATTTTAAATTCTTCAATCGCAATCATCTTCTTATAACTGCCAAATTATCAATTTTATAAATTCACAACTCTTCAATTTTTAATCATTCAATATTCAATCAATTATTCATTCACTCCCCATATTCATTCAATTTCAATTTAATTCTTATCTCTTCAATTTAATTTTTTCTTTGAATATCAAATATATATATATATATATATATATATATATATATATCCAAATCTTAATAAATTAGTTTCTAAAGCTTTTAAACCTCATAAATTCACATCAAATTAATAAAATCATGCACTCAAAACATTTATCTTTTCCAAAATAAAGTAGTCAATTATGTGGCTTTACATGAGGTGCTTACCTTTCTCTTTCCTAAACACGTGACAATAGAGAATCTTCGCATGTAACAATTTATCCCAAATGTTACATCTTCTTCACATTTGCTAGCTCCAAAATAATTTACCTCCTCTTTTACTCCTCTCTCAGACAATTTTTGATTGGGTAATTTTTAGTCCTTCGCTTCACCATGATATTTCATCATAGGTGGCTTCTCACAACTCGAACACAAGCTCTTTCTCACAAGTATGGTTTGACATTCACGGGCTTACTCATTTTTGCTTTCGGTCTGCTTCTTGGCTCTCCAATTTGTACTTTATCAACTTGCATCAAACACTTATGACTTTACATTCATCACATGTGCTCATAGTTTTGCATTCATCATAGATGCTCACAACTTTAAATTCATCAGCTATTGACTTCTATGTTGGCCACAATTTGGCTTTTCCTTAAACAAATTTTAGACGTCTAGCAAAAAATTTCCAACTTGACCATAATCTGAGTTTTTCTTCATCAAATTTTAGACGTTCAACAAATCATAGACTCCTTTAAAATTCATCAATCATTGTCTATCTTAGAAATATCACCTTTGAACATATTAATTTTTGCTATGCCTGCTTCTTTTTCTTACATTCAACATGTAATCACAACATATAATTTTGGCTTCAATTCTTCTCTAATAATCAACAAAATAGAATTTTATAATCAACTCTTCTTTAATAATCAACAATATTTCAATCAATTCAAGCCACCAACTTTATTATTCTTCTCAAATAAATCACTTTCTCAAACTTCCTTCACAAATATTCAAATCACAATTTGGCTACCAAAACTATTCTTCAAATGCTCTCCAATATTCTCAAATAAATCACTCCTTCAAATGACTTAAAATAACCAGAGTATAGCTCTGGTATCTCCTCTCAACTCAATAATTTTTAATAGTCACAATGCAACTCTGATATCACTAATGACTGTTGAGCTAGATTAAATCATAAGTCCAATTTCCTAGGATCTAGTATAAATCACATAAACCATATAAATGCCCACTCATAGAATAATATCATTATCAATGAATCATATTCATAGAATAATAACAATATTTCTCAATAATAAAACTCACAATATTATTCATAAATCAAATATACAATCTCTTGACTATTGCTCTCCTCATATATCAAGGAGATACATCCTTTCCTATTTCTCACATATGACAAAACTCTCATGTCTCTTAATTTTAAATCTTGCCACATATCATGTGACTCTTCACTTGTATATTTGACACATAACTCTATGACTCTTGACTTAAATGACACTTTGCACACTCTCACAATTTTCATATTTGTACAGTTTATTACATAACACTTGGACTCCTCTCACACATTAACATATACTTTAGAGAAATATAACTCACACTCCCTAATCTAATATTTACAAATATACAAATGTACCATGGGGATACTTTAACATTTACAAAATAATGTAATATCTCCAACAACCCTCCTTTGAACAACTTGAAAACTTCTATAAGACCTTTGAATGAGATAACAATGTTAGATATTGATATATAATAAAAGCTTTTCAAGTTCATAGTTATTAATTTTATCTTTGATTTTGATGTAGGTGTGAATATGTTCACTTGCAATACAAACTTAAGCATTCAATTTCTATAAGGAGATTTAAAAAAAGAATAAGTATAATGGATAGATCCTTGGTTAAATATATATTTAATGTGAATAAATTTACCTTTGTAAATAAAGCTTTGATGTCATATAATAAAGCAACTATCATATAAAATTAAATTTACAAAGTTTATACTACCATGTGAAGTCAACAATCGAGAAAAAGGGTAGTGACAATTTTTGAAGTCACAAAAAATAAAATCATAGATATATTTCAGTTAGGATTTAGATGATGGGAGGAGCAATGGAGGGATAGAGTTTTAGTAATGCAAGACATTCTATCTGGGCATAGAATTTTTCAACTAAGTTTCTTGTTCCCTTTCTTTTTCTTAGAAATTTTCCATGCAAATTTTTTAAGGTTTTTAACATATATTATAATTGCTATAAGATATTTTTTTTTGCTGGATAATAAGGGGTTGTACTCGAGTCCCCCACCCTTGATAAATTACATCTCTCTTCTTTAGATCTTGAGAGTTTACAAATAGATACACTTCTCATCTCAATTGAGATGTTATAGCTAGAAACCTACATCATTTTACATAAAATGTCTAAATTCTTGATTTTCATTTTTTTTATCTTTTCAAAATTTTATATGAATACAATTACTCCAGAATTTAGCATCTTTCTTGAAATTTTCCTATAGCATCCTTCACAATGCCAAAAATTCACCTCTACTATCTATGCCTTGCATCTTAGTAGAGTAATATTTCCAAAACATCACACTATCATAGTCTGCTTTACCAAATCTGGATTGCTAGTTTCCTTTGTGAAACACAAGTGCAACCTCAAAAATTATAATAAATAATCTAAATGAAAGCACATTACTATTACAAAATAAAAGATATTACCAATGGAAAACATTAAAGTAAATCTTAATAATTACTTGATTTAGGCAATCAACATTTTTTGTTAGCTTCAACTAAACTTTTTACTTCCTCTAACCATGTAAAGGAGAATTTAACTTCATGATCCTCAATCAAAAGTCATTTATTGACTAGCTTATTTGCACATTTGTTTCCTTCCCTTAATATATGTGTGAACCTGATTTCTTCAAACCCTTTCGCAAGATCTTAAATTTCCACAATTATCTCTTGTATGTTCCATGGAGTCTTTACTTTCCTCAAAATTGTATCTATTACTATGAGAGAATCACCTTCCATCCATACTCTATTTCATTTCATTTATTTACATATGCCCTTCTAAAGCTTCCCAAGCTTCAACTTCATTATTTATCGTAAATCCATTATTGAAAGTATAATGAGACAAAATATCTCCTCTAATATTTCTAATTATTCCTCCTCATGTTGGTCATGGATTTCCATTAGATGCTCCATCAAAAATCAATTTAATCCACTTCACATCTGGTGGTTTCCACTTTATATTCTTTGTCTTCTTATTGCTTCTCTTGTACCCAACATCATAATTTCATTTAATGACTTGACTCCATCTATCAAGACTCTCTGCTTGCAAGTTAGGGATTGGGTGAGTTGATAGGGTTGGTTTAGACTCCTCTATGGCTAAATATATCTTCTTTTCATTACCTCTAAATTGATTTCCTTTCTTTTAAATATTATTCTATTCCTTGCTAGCCATATAGTCCAAAGTATTGTATCTTTTGATATATCACACTTTGTTTGTAAAGCCTCACTTTTATAAGTGCTTTGTAATTGCTTTAACCAATATTCAATTCTACTATTCATTACCGTGTATTTACCAAACATATTAAGAATCCATTGCCATAGATTCCAGACTATTGAGTAATATTCCAAGATATGGTCTATAATCTCCTCTTTATTATAGAAAACACATTGAGAGAGACCATGAAAACCCCTTTTCATAAGGTTATACCAGGATAAAATTCTTCTATGACCTACTAGCCAAACAAAAATTTTGACTTTAGGAATGCTTGGGCTATCCCAAATATCTCTCCATATTCTAATGATATTATTATTATGTTGGTTTTGAACATTATATCCATTTATTGTTGTGTATTCTCCTGAGCTATTCAACTTCCAAATCAATTTATCCTTAGCACCCCTCGGAATAATCATAGTTTTTATCTTTCTACTCAATTGCATCCTAGCATCAATGTCTTGTATACTTGTAAAAATATCTTCTTTCCATTTGTATCTTCCTTCTCGATCCTTGTACAAAATGTTTGAAACTCTATCACCATATTTGTCTTGAAGAAATCTCATCCAAGGTTTCAAAACTGGATCTAAATTGAGTGGTTTTTTATCACACCAAGTATCCATCCAAATAGAATTTTTTTCTTTAGTTTCCACCACCCATATTAAATCTTTAAGATTAGTAGATTTTTTTAAACCATTCAAAAGAGTATAATCATTTAGAATAGAGAATGCAATAAATATTAAACCTAGGTCATTGGGATCAACATACTTAGAAGAATTCTTGCCCATTATATTTGACTCTCTTTGTACAATCTCCATATATCTTTTCCCCTAAGATCTAATTTTGCATCTGTAAGAACTCTTAAACCAAGACCTCCCCTAGTTTTATCATCACACAACTTGCTCCATTTCACCAAAGGAAATTTCCTTTTATCATGTAAACCTGACCATAGAAAGGATTGCATAATATAGATAATTGCTATAGGATATTAAATCAATGACATCTAGATTAAAATAATGGAATAAGAACACTTTGTTGTAATCACAATGACACTGAGAGGGGGGGTGAATCAGTGTGTTCTTTAAAATTTCTAAAACATATGATTTTAAATCCAGCAGCAGTTTAAAGCAGATAAAAGAGATACTAAACGCATCAAGAAAGCATCACACATAAGACAACAATTTTAATGAGGTTCATCAATGTGGCTACTCCTCAAAAAGACTGCTTGGACTACCATCCAAATCCAGTCAATGCAAAGCTACAACTTTACATAATCCTTTACCAGCACCAACTGGAAGGAGCACCAACCCCTTAGCTTTATCTGCTTCAACGAATGGAGCACCAACTCCTATTTTTCCAGCACCCTACTGGAAAGAGGCACCAACCCCTTATACCAAGTCTGCAACTTGGAGAATAATGAAGATAATCAAAATGATACAATAAAACTTTATTCCTTACAGTCTGCTATTTTTCTACATTCTGCTTCTACGTAAAACTCTTCGCACTGTCATCCATGCATTCACGATCTGCAGATCCGAACTACGACTTTGCACACTACTCGACTGAACTTCGTGCAATCACGATCTATAGATTCAAGTTACGACTTTGCATTCTTCTTGACCGAACTTCATGCAATCACGCTTCTCGCACTCGCACATTATCTCATTGCTACGCTCTCTTTACTGCAACTCCAAAGAACTATCACTTTGCTCACTCTCTGGATCGAAACGACTTGCTCTCTACTTGACGCGAACTTGTTTCACACATTTCACACTTCTCACATATATTAACCTCGCAACAGCCCCCTTTTTATAGAAGAGAATTCAACATCAAACATATTCGGCTGTAAATCAAAGATGTCGACTGCAAACCCTAATGATGTCAACGTCAAACCCTAGAATTTTTCTGGTTGCTTAAACTTTGTGATTATCGGCTGTAAACCCTAAAAACACCCACCATAAAACCCTAGCAGATGTCGACTTTGAAACCCTAAAGACGTCCGCTGTAAACCCTATCAAATGTCGGCTTTGAAACCCTAAAGATGTCTGCTGTAAAACCCTAGCAAATGTTGGCTTTAAAACCTTAAGGATGTCCGCTGTAAAACCCTAGCAAATGTTGACTTTAAAACCCTAAAGATGTTCGCTGTAAAACCCTAGACAATGTCGGCTTCAAACCCTAAAAATCATCGACCTCGATTCAAACTTGTCGGCCTCAAACTCCTTTACCACCTTCTTCTCCTTCCTGTAGCTTATTTTCACGAAATAGCAACACGTCGCGATATCGCGACACTTTTTGTGTCCGTACGCCTCCTCGACCTTGTTGTCACGAAATCGCGACCCTTTTGGCCTTTGAATGCTTCACTACCATTCTTGTCACGAAATCGTGACACTTTGATCAGTTGCTGACGTCATCCTCAATCTTGTCGCGAAATCGCGATGCTTTCGGCTTCTGGCGGCTTTTCTTGCAACTTGTCGCAAAATCGTGACACTTTCAGCTTTCGCTGGCGTCATCTTCATCTTTGTCGTGAAATCACGACGCTTTCGGCTTTCGTACATTTTATGCTTCATTCAGTAGCGAAATCGCTACAACTTAGTGCCTTGTGCTTTCAACTTTGCTTTTACCTGTGAAATATTGACTCGTAGCGAAATCGCTACACTTTTGTGCCTTACACTTTTGACTTGAAGCATAATCGCTGCACCTTTGAGTTCTGCCCTTCAGACCTGTAGCGAAATTGCTACACCTTCGTGTTGAGTATTTTCACCTTGTAGCAAAATCGCTACACCTTTGTTTTGTGCAACTTTTACCCGTAGCGAAATCGCTACACCTTACTTTGTGCCTTTGCAACTCGTAGCGAAATCGCTACACCTTTACTTTGTGCCTTTGCAACTCGTAGCGAAATCGCTACATCCTTTTTTACTTAACACTTTCTCCCTGCTTTTGCCCGCGAAAATTCAACATGTAGCGAAATCGCTACAGTTTATCAACTTAGCTTCTTGGCCTTCGACATGTCACGAAATCGTGACATTTTCAACTATGCCTTCTCTCTCCTTCGACTTGTCGCAAAATCGTGACATTTTTGATTGTGCCTTCTCTCTCTTCCGACTTGTCGCGATATCGCGACATTTTCAATTGCGCCTTCTCTCTCCTCCGACTTGTCGTGAAATTGTGACATTTTTGATTACGCCTTCTCTCTCCTCCGACTTGTCGCGATATCACGACATTTTCGATTGTGCGTTCTCTCTCCTCCAACTTGTCGCGATATCGTGACATTTTCGGCTGTGCTTTCTCTCTCCTCTGACTTGTCGCGAAATCGCGACAGAAAACATGTCGCAATATCGCGACAGTTTTCTAACTTGTCTTTTTCTTCGAATTATTTCTATCTTCTGCATCTGAATGACTTCTGATCTGTCTACCCACTGCATCCTTGGATCTAACTGCCTATGTTGACAACAATGACAACCTTTTTGCAACACCTTGCTCAACACACTTTTGGAAATATTTTTGAAAAAAAAAGACAACTCAAAATTCCAAAAAGGTAATCATAATAATCCAAGCTTGAAGGAAAAGGAGTTGCTTAGTGAATATCATAATATTTTGAGTAAGGAAGAGAAATTTTGGAGATTAAAATTGAGACAGACTTGGTTAAAAGAAGGAGATAAAAATACAAAGTTTTTTCATAGGATGGCAATAGTACAAAGATCAACATCTAGGATTAGTAGAATTAAATTTGTAGAAGGGGTTTGGATTGAAGACCATAGTGAAATTATAAAAGAGGCAAGGTTTTTTATCAAAATATTCTAGGATGAAGTTCTTAATGATAAAATTCTACAAGAAGTACCTTCAGTTATAATAGATGAAGACAATAGGAAACTAATGAAGCCTATTACAGTAAAAGAAGTTTATTAAGCTCTTTTCTCTTTCAATAAGGATAAATCCCTAGGTCCATATGGGCTCTTTGTAGCATTCTATTGACATAATTGGGATATAGTGAAGGATTCTTTGTTGGTGGTAGTGGAACAATCTAGGGAAAAACAATACATTATTTATAAATTAAATTCAATATATCTTATCCCAAATTCAAAAAAAGATGCAAAATTGTTCGATTTATTTAGGCCTATAAGTCTATGTAATATGACATATAATATTATCTCCAAAGTGATGGTGAATCTATTAAGACCTATATTAGACAAAATTATTATTGAAGAGCAAGGAGGATTTGTGAAAGGAAGACAAATTATGGATGGGACCATAGTAGCTCATGAAGTTATGCATTCACCAAATTCAAGAAAAGAGAGCAATGATCTTAAAACTTGATATGAGTGAAGCTTATGATAGGGTTAAATGGGATTTTTATTTTGTATTTTTAGAAAATTTTGGATTTGGTAAGAAATAGGTTAGATGGATTAAATCTTGTAGCTCTAAAATTTCTTATTCAGTGTTGGTCGATGGGTTAGTAACAAAATCATTTAAAACCAAGAGAGGCCTTAGACAGAGAGATCCTCTATCACCTTATTTTTTCATTATTATGGTATATGTTTTGGGTAGGAACTTGAAGAAGGCTAATATAGATGGATTGATAAGTGGACTTAAGGCTAGTAATAACATCAACAACATCACCATCAACAGTTTGTAGATGATACAACCCTTTTTGGGAGGGAAAGGATAAATGAGGCCAAATATTTATATAACTGATAAAGGAATACGAAAGAGGATCAGGGCAAAAAATTAATAGGACAAAATCCAAAATTTACTTCCTAAACACCCCAACAAAAATAAAAGTAGGGATATGCAGGTTACTTCAAATAGAGGAGGCAAATTTACCAACAACTTATCTAGGGATGCCCTTATTTCAGGGGAGAACGAGGATAAAATTATAGAATCTAATTATAAGTAAAATTTAAAATAAACCATCGACATGGAAAGGTATATGGTTATCACTAACAAGAAGAGTGAAACTAATTAAATCAGTCTTATATGCCATTTCAAATTATTATATGTCCTTGTATACTATGTCAAAATTGATAGAAAAATGTTTAATCTATATTATGTGGTTCTTTTGTGGTTAGGTTTACATGATAAAAATAAATTTCCTTTAGTGAAATTGAGCAAGGTGTGTGATGATAAAAGTAGGGGAGGTCTTAGTTTAAGAGTTCTTATGGATGCAAACTTACCTCTTAGGGGAAAAGTAATTTGGATAATGTACAAAAGGAGTCAATGACAACGAGCAAAAATTCTTCGAAGTAATTATGTTGAGCCCAATGACCCAAGCTTAATATTTACTACATTCTCACTTCCAAATGGTTTTGCTCTATGGAATGGTTTAAAAAATTCTATTGATCTAGTGATTAAAGGTCTAAGATGGGTGGTGAGAATTGGAGAAAATATTTCTAATTGGATGGATATTTGGTGTGATAAAAAAAACCACTCAATCTAGATCTAATTTTGAAATCATGGATGGGATTACTTCAAGAAAAATATGGTGATAGGGTTTGAAACATTATGTACAGGTATTAGGAAGTGAGATACAAATAGAAAGAAGAATTTCTTACAAGTATACAAGACATTTATGCTAGGAGGAAGTTGAGCAGAAAGATAACAATGATTATTCATAGGGGAGCTAAGGATAAGCTAATTTTGGAGTTGAATAGCTCAGGAGAATACACAACAAGAAGTGGATATAATGTAAAGCACCAATAAAATAGAAATATCACAAGAATATGGAGAGATATTTGGGATAGCCCAAGCATTCCTAAAGTTAAAATGTTTGTTTGGCTAGTAGATCATAAAATAATTTTATCCTAGTATAACCTTATGAAATGGGGTTTTCATGGACCCTCACATTGTGTTCTTTGTAAAAGAGAGGAGGAGAGTATAGATCATCTCTTGGGACGCTGGTCAATAGTATGGCATCTATGGCAATGGATTATTAATATGTTTGGTAAATTCATGATAATGAATGGAAGAATTAAAGAATGATTAAAGCAATGGCATAACACTTTTAAAAGTAAGTTTTTACAAACAATCTAGGATATATCAAAAGATACAATACTTTGGATTGTATGGCTAGAAAGGAATATAAGAATATTTAAAGGAAAGAAAAGTAGTTTAAAGGTACTAAAAATGAATATTTGTTTAGCCACAAAGGAGTCCAAACCAACCCTATCACCTACACAATCACTAATTTTGAAGCAGAGAACATTGATAGATGGAGTTAACTCATCAAATGCAATTATGATGTTTGGTACAGGAGAAACAAAAAAGAAAGCAAAAAATATAAAGTGGAAACCACAAGTTGTGGAGTTGGTAAAATTGAATTTTGATGGAGCATCTAAAGGAAATCCAAGACCAATAGGAGAAGGAGGAATAATTAAAATTAATAAAGAAGATATTTTGTCTCATTATGCTTTCAATAGTGGATTTAAGACAAATAATGAAGCTAATGCATGTTGTCAAGAGTACAACCCCTTGTGCCTAAATCGATTAATGATTAAGTTTTACTTTAATGTTTTCCAATGGTAATATCTGTTTTATTTTGTAATAATAATGTTTTTCATTTAGACTATTTATAATATGTTTTGTGGTTGCACTTGTGTTTCAGGAAGGAAACTAGCAATCCAGATTTGGTTAAGCAGACTATGATAGTGCAATGTTTTGGAAATATTACTCTACTAAGATGCAAGGCATAGATAGTATAGGTGAATTTTGGGCATTGTGAAGACTTCTATAGGAAAATACCAATAAAGATGCTAAATTCTGGAATAATTGTATTCAAACAAAGATTTGAAAAGATCCGGAAAATGAAAATCAAGAATTCAAATATTTTATGTAAAATGATGTAGGTTTCTAGCTATAGCATCTCAATTGAGATGATAAGTGTATCTATTTGTAAACTCTAGCTCTAAATAAGAGAGATGTAATTTGTCAAGGGTGGAGGACCCGAGTACAACCCCTTATTATAAAACAAAAAAAGATTACAACCCCTTGTTCTCCAGCCCAATTTTTTTTTTTTAACAAATTTCATGGCACTCAAAATATTGATATATGAGTTGTAGATGAAAATATCTATAATAAAAAATAATTTGAATCTAGTTTAATTAACTTACAAAAACACAATGTTTTATTATTTTGATGGGAGTGGCTCCTAATAGTTTGCCACACGTAGCTTGATTAAAAAGAAGTAAGGTGTGTTTATAACAAAGCAATCCAATTCATATTCTTACACTGTGATAAGACAAGTTGTAGCTATAAACAATCTCCTAATAATGTGATAATATTATAAGATGATAAGATCTCCCAACTTATTAAGCAATAAATTTATATTATTTGTTATAAGAGGTGTAAAATAAAAAAGGATATAAATAAGAGCTTATGCTATTAAATCTATAATAAATCACATTTAAATAACTCTAAAAAAAATAAATTCAAAATGATTTTTTTTTAAATGATTTATAGGTATGTTTATATATTAATGTTCATGGAAAAGATCATTGTATTTACTTAGCATAACTTCTATGTGGTAAATAGGATATATTTATGCAAGTATAATTTAAATATATATTTTAAAAAAATTGGTTATATAAAATTGAAATAGATCATATCTTTATTGCATTATCACCAAGTTACCAAATATTTCAAAAAACAACTAAAGTTTTGTCTTAAAAGCCAATGCTTTTAATTGTTAGATACCCAAGATAGGTACTTAATAATATAATATTGTGTTGTATATTGGTATCAGCCATAAAATGAACTATTGAATAAGGATGGCCATATGTCAAATTAGAAATAAGTAAGAGAATATTGTCATATGTAACCGTCAAGGAATATTGTCATAATATTATGCACTTTCTACCTCATGGAAGGTGAACCACCACATGGATGATCTTGTAACTCATGGAAGGTGAACCATCGCATTCTTGTATAAAGAGAGATGTACCCCCATTGTAAAAGGGGCATATATGAAGTATTATTGTACAAGTCTTGGCTTGTGGAGCTAGAGATCTTGTGGAGTGGCTTCCTTCTAATAAGGAGCATTGTACGATGTTTCCCTACCTCAAGGATATTATCAATCTCTATTTCATTGTGTGGATTGTTATTGTGCAATTTATTTGTGGATGTATGTTGTATATCTTTACATATTGGTGAATGATTTTTGATAATGAGAAGAGAGGTTTATTAAGTACCTATCTTGGGTACCTAACATTAATGAATTTACCACATTCTACTACATAGATCATATAAGTTGCTAACTAACAAACTATAATATATTTTATTTAAATAAATATTAAAAATATTATAAAAATTTAAAATATTTGAATATTTTTTCAAGATTTCAAAAGTAAAAAAGTTAGTAAATTTTATTCTTTAACTATAAATTTTAATGATGATATATTTGAAATATATTCATTCATATATATATACACACACTATGGGTGTTAGAAACACATAATAGATTTGAACACTATGATCAACATTTGAACTAATGTGATAGAAGTATATATACATATGAAATCAAGAAGGTATGAGGTTGGGAGTTACAATTACTTTCCAAGTTCCCATAACCAATGCAACCATAAGGTGAATATATCAACATGAAGTAATATTCATAACATTTTCCCCTTATTACATCGATGCTCAATCAATGTAGATTCAATAATTTTTTTTTAAATTTCAACTTTACACGTACAAGGGACTTTTCAAAATATATGCATGTTGCTCCTCTGTAGGATAAAATTAGATTTGTATATTGTGTTATTGAACATGTTAGCATATAAAATGATACTAAATCTCAATGTGTTTTGTATACTCATAAAAAATTGGATTATGAACAAGCTTTAGAACTCTTTGATTATCACAACTCAAAATCATTGGTTTCTTTTATGGGATGCCCATTATTGAAAAGAAACGATGTAACCATATCGCCTCATAGAAAGCTCCTCCTATGGCATGATATTCAGCCTCGATGGAAGAACAAGAAATAAAATATTTCTTATTTCCCTAAAAAATCAGACTATATCCTAGAAATAATACATATCAAGAAGTAGATCTCCTATCATCAATGGATCCTACATAGTATGCATTCATAAAACATGTCAAGAAGAATTAATCATTCTTCTTATACTCCAGACCATACTTAGTTGTACCATAGATATACTTGAGTACTTGCTTTGTTGCTCTCCAGTGATAGACCTTTGGCTCTCACATGAACCATGAAAAATAACTCACAACACATCTACTGTGAGGTCTAATGCAATCAACTAGTGATCAAGTGTTTTATTCACTTGTGGAGATTTATCATAACATGATAGTTGTAATATTGCTTTCATTGGAGTGTCCATGGGCTTGCAATCTATCATCTAGAACTTCTTGAGCAATGTTATAGCATACTAGATTTGTAATATGAACACATAGATCTTAGTTTACTACACCTCCAAGAAAAACAAATCATGCATTACGTTGAGTTTGGTCATGTCAAAAAAATGCTTCAATTATTTCTTGATATTCTTAGTCTCTTCAATGCTTCATTATTTTGAGATTGGTCATGTTGAACAAATGCTATAGTGCTTCATTGAACTCCCAACAATGGCTAAGTCATCAATATATACAATGGTGATCATGACCTCTTTTTCTTACCTTTTGAAGTATAGGTTTGTATCATATGGACTCTAACAAAATTTATGTCACACAAGATGCTCATTGGTTTTCACATACTAGGCTTTGGGTGCTTGCCTTAGCCCACATAGAGCTTTGATGACCCTACATACCTTGTTATTTTGACCAAGTATGATTAATATCTCTAGCTTTAATTTCTTCATTAAATTTACCATTGAGAAATGCACTCTTCACATACATTTGATGCAACTTCCATCCAAATTGTGCAATCATTATAGAAACCATTCAAATGGTGTTAATATTCGTTTATGGTGCTAAAGTTTCATCATAGTGAATTCATTCCTTCTATACATAGCCCTTTGCAACAAATACTACTTTGTATTTGTTGATGCTTTCATCATCTTTGATTTGGTCCTGAATACCCACTTGCAACCAATGGGTTTCTTACCATGTGGAAGATCAACAAGTTACCATATCCTATTCTTCATTAATTCTTGATACTTAATGTTCATGACATATTTTCTTTCCTTCAATGCAAGAATTTTGTGAACCATTAAAGGTTCATATGTCTACACCACAATGCTCATCAGGACTAGGTTAACCAATGGGTTTCTTTCCAAGTGGGAAATCAACAAGTTATCATATCCTATTCTTCATCGATGCTTGATACTCAATGTTCATGACATCCTTCCTTTCCTTTGATGAAAGAGATTGTGAACCATTGAAGGTTCATATATCTACACCATAATGCAAATTAGGTCTAGGTTAACCATATTTTAAACTTTGTTCTGAGTTCTTGGTCCAAATTTAAATGTGTCTATAACACAATCTAAGTTTACCTCATGAACTTTACTAAGATACTGCTTGTTTCTATGAGTGGCACTCAAAGTGGATAGTCCTGGTTCATCAGTTCCATCAAGAACATATCCTTCATCTTCATCAAAATCAACATCCTCTCTCTGAGAGGCTTTATCATTGTCATTAGACAAGAAAATAATAGATGCTTTGTTAATAGCATGTGGCTTAGAAGAAGACGTACACTTGATCTTCTCATCAAACATAACATCTCTAATAATATACAACTTCTTGGTATTAGGACCAGTGAGATGATATCTCTTTGACTCACTACTATATCAAATAAAGATAAATTGCTTGGGTTTCTCCTCCAACTTCATATACTTTTTCTTTATAATGTGCATGAATGTAGTGTATTCAAGCATGTGGATATGTGACATAGAAAGTTTATTTCTTGTCCATGCCTCTTTAGGTGCGACACCGTTTAATGGAAGTGGGGGTTATTGGTTCAATAACGAGACTTTTGTATAAACAACTTTTACCTAAAATGATGGCTCCAAATTGGCATTGCTCAACATGCATCACACCATATTTTAAGTAGTATGATTTTACCTCTTTGAAACTCCATTTTATTGAGGCATGTAGGTTTTTTTTAGCTATTATTTGATACCATGTTGCTTCAATAAATTAAAAAAATGGTTATTAGTTTACTCCCATTTGATTTAAGTAGAGTGTACAAATGGAACAACTAACAATATTCTCCACATGACCTTTGAACTCTTGAAAATAGTGAAAATATCCATCCTTTGTATTTGGGAAATACACCCACATTCATCTTGTATAATTATCAATAAATAGTTGAAAATATCTACACCCATTAAGACTTAAATCCATGGGTCTAAAAAATTTGGTATGCACTAGGTCGAGTGGACCAACCACTATGCAACTGCTTGAGACAAGTGAAACTCGATGCTACTTTTCAACCAAACAACTCAGACAAAGGTCATAATGCTTCATCAAATATGGAAGTACACATACCATATCATGATGTTGAAGTGAATTTAAATGGATGGAGCTTAGATGTCCAAGTTGCTTATGCCATAATAAGACAACTTCATCTGCTTTTGTTGCCAATCACATTACAACTATAAGCTCAAACATCTTGCCTATATGAGTAGCATGAGTAATGATTGTTAAACTTCTAGATATCTCTCAAATGAGATAGAGTTTCTTTACACATTTTTTTAAAAATTCAACAGGTAAATTGTGATCAAGCAATTGATTCACAAAAGTCAAGTTCTTCATGAGGCTAAGCATATAAAGAATTTGAGTCGAACGATAGGTATGTTCTCTAAGATACAATTGAACATCATCGATTCTAGAAATGGTATCTGATGAATTATTGCCAGTTATTACTTTCCCATAGTAAGATGAATGGTCAAGGTTCACAAACCATTCCTTTTGGCTTATTCTATGTATAATATATCCTAAATTAATGTACCAAACTAGGATTAATTTTGAAACAACATCAATAAATGAATTGAATAGATAATCTTGTCCTTCTACATGAGAACCAACATCCTTAGCTATATTGCAATGTTGGCATTGAGGCACATTCCTATTTTTCCAATGAGATTTATTCTACTTACCTCTTGATGAATTATTCTATTTAGTCTTGATAATCCTTATGAGAATATGTTGTACCAACACTCCTAAAGGATTTGTCTTGGTTTCCAAAAAATTAAACATGTGACATATCTTTATCCTTGATGTTGTTTTTCCATTTATCTTGTTGCCAGTTCTAGTGCTTATTGGGGGTCCACCACCTTTCTTTGACTACATCAACTTCTTACCTTTTGATGCATGAGAAAAGCTAACTCATCTTTGGTCTTAATCTCTTGAGTCACTTCCTCCTATTGAAGCAAATTCACAAGTCTTAAAATTAGGACTCTAATTTATCATGCCCAAAGTTGTTACCAAGACACTAAATGCTAGTGGTAGTGCATATAACACTATTTGAACAAAATCATAATCATTGATGGTTTTACCTAATGCTTATATAAAGGATTAAAACTTAGTATTTTATCATAGAAATCCTTCCAGCTTCTCACTGCTCTTCATCTTCAAGCAATACAATTGGATTTGTAGGTGTAGAATTTGATTCTAGTTCTTGAAATCAAACATTGCACTAAGTTTATCCCATGCATCCTTCATGGTTACAATATCACGGATGTCCATATAGATATCATAAAATATGCCAAACACTATGATCAATTTGAGTTTTTGGTAAGATTTATCGAACTTTCTTTGTTCATTTGGTTAGCATTGTGCTTTTGCACAATGCTAAATATCACTCCCTATAAGTCTTCAAACTCTAAGTGAATCTTTGATTTTTTCTTCCATGAAATTAATTATCACCTCTTAACAACTATGAATCAGACAATAACATCTTTGGGACATTAATAGCCATTGCAAATCTTCACAAACTTTCAAAAACTTCTCCCATTGCAATGGGCTCAAAAAGAACTTTCCAATGAGTATATATAAGATTAATCTTGTGCAACAAAATGCCTCTAACTACAAAAAAATAATAGGGCCTCTTTGGTAAAAAATAAGGCATAGGAATTTAAACTTTTTCCCTCCAACTTGAATCTTCAAGGAATATTCTGTCAATGTTCCAAGGTAATAGAAAATGCCAAATCACTTTCTTGTCACCTACACTCAATAACAACAACAACAACAATAATAATTTCTAAAGGCTTCAAATAGCCTTCCCATGAAGTATGTGGGATTTTTTAAATTTATTTATTTAAATATATTTGTTCCTCTTTTCCATGTTTGAGCTACTTGTTCTTTGCATGCAATAAATTAATACTTTCCTCCCAATAAACTATAGATAATATACAATTCATGGTATAAGTTTTTAGTCGATAACATTTCACTAGAAGTTAACTCTTTCAAATGACCTATGCATTGTGACAAGGTTTAATTTCACTTTAGATGACCCTTTTTTGATGGCAATTCCAGATGATAGCAACTCTATACGATAGCTCTGCATGATGACTTTAGACGATAATTTCAAATGCTAACAGCCATAGATGACAACTCCAGATGAAAATAGCTCCAAACAATAACTCTAGACAACAACTCTAGACGAATCTTCCAGACAATAACTTTAGATGACCCATTCACATAATTTTTATCTTGCTTTACTCTTGTGCATCTTGGGCATGAACTAGAGCAACAAGATACAAAGCAGATGATTACCAACATGTTCAAACTCTAATGCAATGCTCTACACAAATCATTCGTTTTTTAGACAATATGTTTTTTGCACCAAATGACAACAATTAATTTTCATGATGACAATTCTTTTGACACAAAGTGAATTCTTCTTAAATGACTTTACAACTCCTCCAAGAGTAAATCAATGCTTACAACACTTATAAACACGAACAAGAATAATAATATAAAAAATTATTCTCCAATTTTGCAAGGTTTTCTCCTTGCTCCAACTTGCATCTACTCCTTTCTAGATTATCGAGAGCTAGTACACTATCATGAACTCTGAGACATGTCTCTTACTCCTTGACAACTGAATCACCTTCATAAATTAAAGCTTTGTTCTATATCAACCTATTCTAATACCAAATGTTAGAAACTCAAAATAAATTTGAACAATGCTATATATATATATATATATATATATATATATATATATATATATATATATATATATATGAAATAAAAAAATGTCCAAGATAGATAGGAGTTACGACTACTTTTCAACTGTTCATAATATCTACAACCATAAGGGAAAATGTCAACATTATGGTATTATAAGAACTTGGCAATTATACATATATTGCATCATATGACTACATAATGGTATTATAATAACTTCACAATTATACATATATAGCTTAACAAAATTTGAATGATCTCTTTCTTTAAAGTTAAGAAATTTAACTAATTGAAGTAACATCATTTAATAAATAAATATAATTTTTTTATTTAACTAATATTTAATAAAAGTAAATATTTTTTTACTAGTAAGAACAAAATTATTAACTTTTAATAAATTCAAGTTATAAAGAGCAAAGAGTTTTACAAATAAATTTAAATTCACACACTTGTTGTAGGTGAGTTGGAGAGGGTGGGGTGATCCTCCAAGGGAGGTCCCTGGTTCAAATCTCCACCTTACCAAACGTACATTGAGTATCCAAAATTTAGTGATAATGCTGATACAGTCAGGGTCGGGTGTGACTCTCGGGTGATTGTCAAGGTTTTTTTTGTTAAAATAAAAATAAATAAATTTAAATTCTATAATAAAAATTTAAAACACTTATAATTTAATTAATTAAATTATTTTATTTTTATTTTTATAAAAGAGTTGGTCACAACCACACTATTTTAATAAGTGACAAGCACAAGATTCAAACCATATGGGTTGCTACCACCAAATTTATTTCACCTTGTTATTATTGATTCGACGTGAAGGGGACCACCAGTCGCTCGAGATTCATATTGTCATTGTTGATCTGACACACACTCACATGATTTAGGTCAAACTACTACCTTTGCAACAGGCTGCCCCGAAGTTTGAATCTTGGCCTTGATAAATGCTTGACCAAACAAATAATTACCATCTACGAGAACAAAACACTTATAAAATTAATAACAGTAAACAATTATTAATTTATATCATTTCAAACATAACCTTGGATCAAGGAACTATTTTTAGTAACTGACAAGCACAGGATTCAAACCATATGGATTGCTCCCACCAAACCTATTTCATCTCGTTATTGTTGATTCGACGTGAAGGGACCACCAGTCGCTCGAGATTCATATCGTCATTGTCGATCTAGAACACACTCACAAAATTTAGATCAAACTATTACCTTTGCAACAAGTTGCCCCAAATTTTGAACCTTGGCCTTGATAAATGCTTGACCAAACAAATAATTACCCATCCACGAGAACAAAACACCTATAAAATTAATAACAATAAAAAATTATTAATTTATATCATTTCAAACATAACCTTGAATCAAGGAAATATGCTTGCATTAAAATTCTATAATAAAAAATTTAAAACACTTATAATTTAATTTATTTATTTAATTTATTTTTATTTTTATAAAAGAGTTGGTCACAACCAAACTATTTTTAGTAACTGACAAGCACAAGATTCAAACCATATGAGTTGCTCCCACCAAATTTATTTTATCTCGTTATTGTTGATTTGACGTGAAGGGGACCACTAATCACTCGAGATTCATACTGTCATTGTCGATCTGACACACACTCACATAATTTAGATCAAACTACTACCTTTACAATAGGGTGCCCCAAAGTTTGAACCTTGGCCTTGATAAATGCTTGACCAAACAAATAATTATCATCTACGAGAACAAAACACTTATAAAATTAATAACAGTAAAAAATTATTAATTTATATCATTGCAAACATAACCTTGGATCAAGGAACTATTTTTAGTAACTACAAGCATAGGATTCAAACCATATAGGTTGCTCTCACCAAACTTATTTTATCTCGTTATTGTTGATTCGACGTGAAGGGAACCACCAGTCGCTCGAGATTCATATTGTCATTGTCGATCTGAAACACACTCACAAAATCTAGATCAAACTACTACTTTTGCAACAAACTGTCCCAAAGTTTGAACCTTGGCCTTGATAAATGCTTGACCAAACAAATAATTACCCGCGAGAACAAAACTCTTATAAAATTAATAACAATAAAAAATTATTGATTTATATCATTTCAAACATAACCTTGAATCAAGGAAATATGCTTGCAGTATCGGTGATGTGACCTGGTTTCAATCCCACAATGAATATTTATAAAAAGTATTATTAAAAAAAAAATCACAATGATCAAACTGAAAAGTAAAAGGACCAATTATCCTACAAGGTTAGTTGTTTGATTTACATCTAAATAGTGAATAAAATATACAAAGTTCATATATGCATAATTAAAATTATAATACCTAATTTTTTTTTTTTTAATATTAAGAGATGGGGTTTTGACTAAGAATCCCCCAACCTGTTACAACAACTCTACCAAGGAGACACACACCCATCCCCTTACACACTCAAGTTGTGAGGAGAAGGCGAGCTTGACCCTGTTGAACAAGAGGTCCACGGTTCGAACCTCGGCGATACAAAGGAGGATATACGGTTGGATTAAAACCCAAAGAAAAACTCCCTGGTGGAGAGTTGTTGGAATAGGTTGGGGGATTCTTGGTCAAAACCCCCACTTCTTAATATTACCATTTTGTTGAAAACGTTGAAAGACATGATGTAAATTTTGCTGAAAATAATAAAAAGAGAAGTTGTCATTGTCCCGTGGTTTTTCTTGTACATTGCAGGTTTTCATGTAAATCTTTGTGTCACTTGTGTTACTGTTTCCGTGTTCTATATTTTTGTTATAGTGTTCCTTTTGCAGGTGATAAATCTTGAAGTTTTTCCTAACAGAATGAAAAATAATAATTATAATACCTAAACTTTAATTATAGATAAAAAATTTAAATATGATTTTTATTGGGATCGTTTTTATCAAAATATTATATTTGTTATAACATATTTTTTATTTTTATCTTTTAAATATATTTTTCAACTTCCTTGAAGTATTATATTTCCACAATATGCTTCTTTGTTCCTTGACATCATTTTGATTATGAGATAAAATCTCAATTGCCTAGTTATCTTTAAATTTTACTTTACCAATTATCTTTTAAAATTTAAATTTCTGAGATGAAGATCAACAGGACACCGTGACTCGCTAATTTATTTGCTATCCAATTTCCCTCTTTATAAATATGCTCACACTTCCAAAAGATTGCTTCTAATAATAAATGATAAACATCAATAATAATATTATTTTTTTATTAAGTCTCCACATCTAATATTAACATTGATGATAATTTGTGACTCCCCTCAATTGAAATATATTTGCATCATATTTTTATTGTAATATTAATCCTTATAAGAAGTGCTCTAGCCTCTTCATAGTTGTTAGTTGAAGTTTTACATGATTATGAACAAGTGAGGAAAAAAATTGTCTTCACTATTTTTAAAAACACCACTACATGATTATGAATAAGTGAAAAACATCACTATTTCTATTTTTAAGAAGATGGAGACAGTCGACAGTCTACCCGAAAAAGGGTTTCAACCTTTCAACTCAAAAATTCCAATAGCTTTGTGGCATTGGAACGTCACAGAATGACGGAGCAATAAGTCTATTTAGTGCTTAGAGCCACAGTTCTACAAATTAAAGTTTTTGTTACTCTAATTTTTCTATGCTTATTTATGTGTATTCGCTCTTTTCCAGGTCGGTTCCGATTTTGATTGTATGGGCCGCTTTGCGCCCTAAGGTGTGATCTTTCCGACTCCTTTTTATTGTAACCTCTTTTATTTTTATTGAATATAATTGTTGGTTCAAATAATAAATTAAAAACAATAAAAACAAATAAATAAATAAATTTAAAAAAAACACCACATTCGTTTAACCATAAATAAATAAACATATATATAAATAAACATAAATTTAAAGTTTTATTAAAACATACAAAAATTATATGTTTTATTTTTTAATTAATAAATTTATTAGATATTAAATTATTATTATTATTTTTAATTTTTAATTATGTGTGGCTTTTTTAAGTGGTCACTCTTATTCAAATAATAAAACATTATATTTATGTTAAGTCCTTTAAATTATATGAGATAATTTTTTTCAGTGTGAGAAACCCTTACGAACGCACATGGTTGAGTAGTCTCGCCCACGTTGCGGTTTGAACAATATTCTTCCGAAGAAGAGAGATATTTTTTTTGTTTGAGAAAGATTAAAGAAGTTTGTTTTTAAATAATGAAAGTAAAATTCACCTTACTTATAATAAAGATAAAATAGATTTTAATATCTGCAAAGCCATAGATCATACAAGACGATTCTAAGGAAGAATATTGTTTATTCTAAATAAATAAATAAATAAATAAATATAAATATATATATATATTTCAATTAATAATTTCAATTAATGAAGCACAATGTATAACCCTATCCCTTCAAGATTCAAACTTTGAACCTCCTCTTTAGAGTTTCAAAGTCTTCTTCATTAGACCCCACTTCAACTAACAACTATAAAAAGAAGTGCTTCTTTATAGTTGTTAGTTAAAGTTAATACAATTTTTAGTAAAAGTGGAGAGTTGTTACTTGATTTTCCTATAATTCTTAGTAGGTGAGGAGAATTGTTGTTAGTTGAATTTTCTATAATTTTTAGTGAGGATTCTTTTTTTATTCTTTATAAAAAGTGTCCTAGTCTCTCTATAGTTGTTAGTTGAAGTTTACTGTGATTTTTAGTAAGTGAGGATAATTTTCTTTCATTATATAAAAAAAATCAATTCCTTTGGCCTTTCTTAGATTTCATTTAAAATCATTTTCAAAATTAATTTTGACTAATCCAACGTTTAGACATTTTCATTTTACCATCGATCGAAGGAAAATTTGTGTTAAATTTGTTATTGCAAATAACTCTTCCATATATATTCAAATATTGCAACTAAGAGACTAGAATTTTTTTTTTATAAGCATCATTTGAATATATATCAAAGGGTTATTGCAAAATACCCTTAGGCTAGAATTTTTTTTGTTATACTTAACAGGTTCATAATGACCATCATGTTTATAAGCATTATGCAACATAATAGTATAATTTCAAACTTGGACACTATATATATATATAACATAATTTTATTATTTCTTTCAAGCCATAAATTCTAATAAATAATGACAAGACCAATCCTCCACAAAGTACACAATACTTAAACTTTGAAACAAATAATTCAACATTGAAGCTACTTAATATATTCTCATGTTCAAAAACTGACCTTGTGCAGTGAATCCTGTTCCTCCAGCCTCTACACAACAATGATGCGTAGTCTATTAGTTGTTTTTTAGGTAATTCTCTGTTTGGTTTTCTTGTGAACTTCTGTAAGTTATTTTGGTAGCTCTGCTAGTTGTTTAGCACACAGTTAGTGTGTTGGTTGTGTGATCGGGGTGTGCTAATTCCATCCACATTTTTTTGTATGATTAAGCCATTTTAAAATAATGTTTTTTTATCCAAAAAAACTGACCTTAAATAATATAAGAAAAGTGACAGTAAAAAAGTAAATGACTAGATGTTTCTAGATTCTTCTCACACAAGGCGCACTTAAAGATCCATGATATCTTCTTTGCAAAATCTCACAAGTATGAATTTTGCTTTCAATGGTTAACCAATGGAATGTTGAGGCCTTAGGGAGGCTTAGAGTGAGCAAACATATTTCTAAGGAAAATATTTGGGAGCACAAAATTTTGATTGCTTTAAATACTTATATCTTAACTTGGTTGAGTACCCACCACTTTTTGATAGATTTTAAACTAAATAGAACTTTTGAAGCATCTTTGAAGGTCATATCCTATTTGTTCGAAGTTCTCTCCTTCAACTAGGTTGCTAATAAAAATGCTTCAAAATTAGGTTCCAATCCCACAGGCGTGCCCATGCATAGCCAGTAGTCCGATCCAACTTTTCTGCGTGTTGCACCTAACTGATGACGACGATATTTTTCTTGCTTGTTCGACGGTCCCTTTCATGTCACGTGTTGAACCAGACTAATAAAGACGATACAAACCCTGTGCGTCCGACGGTCCCCATCTCATGTTGGGTTACCATTAACGAGACAATAGGTGTGTTAGAAGCCTTCGCTGATAGTTTGAACCCTGCTAGTTGCATTGATAGTTACTAAAAATTGTGATTGTAACCAAAAAAAAAAAATGCTTCAAATTGTTGTTACTTTTAAACTTTTACAAGCTAAACATGTCTAAGTCAATGGTTGTCAAATCAGAAACAAGAGGATAAGGCTTTGGCCAATTTTTTTTAAAATCTTTCATATTGATTAATGACATAATATATTTATTGATCAATTGCAAACTCATGTTACCAACCCTTAGGTAATGAACAATTTTATTACTATCTATATATATATATATATATATATATATATATATATATATTTTGATTTATAAGAGAGTCGATTACAACGTAGGGTTCAAACCATGAGGATTGCTCCTACCAAACCTATTCCACCTCATTGTTGTTGACCGCGTGAGAATGACCATCGATTTCTTGGAATTCATATCATTATCGTCGGTCTGGTGCACACTCATAGGATTCAAATTAGACTAGTACCTTTGCAAACAAATTGTCCCCAAGGTTTGAACCTAGGTGTCGTCTTGTTAAGTGCCTGCCAAACAAAGAACTTGCATATTTTTGAAATAACATTTTTACATGACTTTTTTTATTAATCTTTGAATAATGTCAACACTTTATATTCCCAATTTTTTTTTTTTAAATTATTATATGGGATTGAAAATGACCCCACTTATATTATAAGGTTTGACAATTATGCATGTATTGTTTAGCAAGATTTGAACTTGGGTCTCCTATTTACTAGCATAATGGTAGAGACTTTGGAACTATGAATAGAGGTTCAAGGTTTGACACTTGCATGGTAGTGCTGTAGGCCATGTTTCTATAAATAAAGTATGGTTGGTTAACCATATACTAGGTAAGAATATATGTACTTTAATGAATTTATAAAAACTATTTACACTTACCACAAAGAGACCTAGGTTCAAACCTTGGGAGCATACTTGTTGCAAAGGTCACTGACAAGGAAGAGACCTACGTTCAAACCTTGGGAGCATACTTGTTGCAAAGGTCACCGACAAGGAAGAGACCTAAGTTCAAACCTTGGGAGCATACCTGTTGCAAAGGTCACTGACAATACAATAGACAACAATGGTACGAATCCCTCTGCCGGGTCAACAATAACAAGGTGGTATAAGCTTATTGGAAGCAATTATGTGATTTGAACCCTGTACTTGATAGTACACTATAGTGTAGATGTAACCAACTCTGCCATATTTATCCAAAAAAAAAAAAAAAAAAATTATAAAAATTATTTTATCTTTAAAATTGAAAAATATCAACAATTTGTTTTTGAATTTAGTGAAAAACCCCTTACAGGTCGCCTTGGTCTGAGAAACCACAACCAAGGGATTCTACACCGTCAAAATCACCCGGTGCACCCGATCGCATCAGCATAATCAAACTGGATTTTGGGTGTCACGTCAACTGGATTTTAGGTACCTGATGTATGTTTGGTAAAATGGAAATTCGAACCAAGGCAAAAATATAAACAATTAAATTAATACCATTTACTCAAATTTTATCTTATAAATTGTTTTTAATTTTAAAAACAAATAAATTTATTTGATAAGGGGTGGATTGAACGATTAGGTGCGTGATCGTGAGATCCGTATAATTTGCATATGAAGAATTTGAAAATTAAATTTGGAAAGATTACAGACCCAAAAAAAAAAAAAAAAAAAAAAAGTGAATCCTATAAATAATTCGTTGCACAACTCCCCTCTTTTTATTTTTTGAAACCTTCCTGCAACCAGAACAAAAAAGAGATTAGGTAAGTGAATCCTATAAATAATTCTTTGCACAACTCCCCTCTTTTTATTTTTTGAAACCTTCCTGCAACCAGAACAAAAAAGAGATTAGGTAAGTGAATCCTATAAATAATTCGTTGCACAACTCCCCTCTTTTTATTTTTTTAAACCTTCCTGCAACCAGAACAAAAAAGAGAAAGAGATTAGGTTTTAACCAAAAAGAGATTTAGTTTAAGTTTTGTAAGATAGTACTTTGCAAAGTATATCAGCCAATAATTACAATATCAATTTTAAAGGACCGACATAAGTGCTGTTGAAGGCAACCAATGGATGTAACTAAAGTTTTTTTTATCACCGCTTCACCACAGCCTTGAGGCGTATACTTTACCTGTAATCGACAAAATTTGTTATGGACCGCATACATGCGATCTTGCTTATTTTATACAACCTTTAAGTTTCCGATAAGCCCTACCATTAAAAAATAGACATGCCAGTGCTTTTAGTTGGGAGTGGTTGCCCCTCATTTTTGACTAAAGAATGCCAAACCAATCCACGTGACAAATAAAAGTCCATTTGCACTTCTGTCTATGTCTGAGCCTCTGGAATCTCAAATACCAAATTTCAATGCCCTCATCGCCTCCAAGTTGGGTCCATCTCTTACAGCATCAAATCAACATTTGCTTGACAGAATTTGGTGGCAGGCCTCCAAATTTGCAAAAATCAGGTCTCTAATTTGGAGGAGATGTGTCCCATGCGGATCTTGCTGGTTTTTCTCTCTGGACTGGTAGCCGGATACTTTGCGTGGAAAACATTGCGCACTAAAGGGGAGGAGGAGATCGAAGATGAACCTAAAAAAACCGCCAATTCTGGGGATACCACCTCCAACAAATTTGGCCTCATCCAAAGGGTATGTATCCTCTACATTTCATCTTGTTATCCTGATCCTCTACGTTTAGAACATGTTTCCTCTAAATTTAGCGCCTGTATCTTTCTTTATGAGCTCTGCAGATGAATGCAGTAATTCTGAGCGGATTTTGGGGATTTGTGGACATGGCAAGTGGAAGATATTTGTGGCAGAACTTGGTCTCTAACACCCATAAAGCAGAAAAAGAGGGTTAAAATCCGACTGCATTATACGGCAAATTGCCTTTTCTCTGTTTTCATTGTGGCATTGTCATCTTGAATGCTTGTGTGTAGTGTTTTTCTGTTCTGTGCTTTTTTCCCCCTCCCTTGGTTCTTCAGAGTATCCTGAAGATTTGTCGTTTACAGAACTGTATCTTTGGACTTTATGTTGGTAGGAGATAATTGAAAAATCTGGGGTTTGAAGGAATTGGTAGCAGTGGCTTAAGCCTCGGACATTTTGTGGTTTGCAAGGATTATGATGGATTGAATGTCATGTCTTCTTTGTATTTAGTACAATGCAATAAAGTCGTGTTTTTGTTCTTGCTATGGAGATGGACTAAACCTTTTTATGTATTACGTTGGAGGGGATGGACTAAACCTTTTTATGTATTACGTTGGAGGGTACTGAAAGCCGGTTTACAATATGAAGTTGCCATGTTTTGAACCTGGCTTGTTGTGGCTATCATGGAGATATCAGATAAGTACCTTTAGTTACCAGAAGGCCACAACCCGAGA
The DNA here is from genome assembly GCA_028583015.1 of Wollemia nobilis. Classification (NCBI taxonomy): domain Eukaryota; kingdom Viridiplantae; phylum Streptophyta; class Pinopsida; order Araucariales; family Araucariaceae; genus Wollemia; species Wollemia nobilis. Next base: position 1,603,012 of record JAQPPZ010001994.1, on the reverse strand, counting down.
GACTAGATAATCCCTTGCCATCTTTTGAACTTGAGTTATTGTGGCTATACTTACCACTAGACCACAACCCAAGAGATGAGGTAATGCTGTTGTATTACAATAGAAGGAAACAAGTAAAGGAAAAATTGAAAGGTTTTGATTGCCATTGAAAAATCGAATCAAACATGGCAAGGGCACCGGGTTAGTAAGTGATTTGCATTCCATCTGACCATTATTTTGAAGGAAAAAATAGTTTTAAAGACATGGCCTATGAATACCTTCAGGTAGGTATAAATAATTCAACATCTCTTTGTCCTGATGAGGGATCATCAAGATGAGAACGCAAACGGAGAATGCGGGAACTTTGACCTGAAAGGATTAGGCTTAAGCATGCTTGTCTTATAAGTCGGGCTATATTAAAACAAACAAGTTCTATGGAATAATTTAGAGCAAAACAAAGTATGATTTCTTAAAGCACAGATTGGGATGCTGATATTCTCTAATAATTTTTTTGTTAATTTGTTTTTGTGTATGAAGTGGCACCTAATCTCCATATGAAGGACACTTGATTGTTTGCAGTCAACACATTTGTCAATCTCTATCATGGAAAATTTGCTTGCCATTTAAGCACATAATTAGTTAAATCTGTTGTTGCAGTAAGTAGCCTCCAGAAAGGTTGATCCTATAGCAAATAAACTGTATAATTATTTTCATATTATTACTAATGGCAAGAAATCCATTGGAAAATCACAAAGGTTTAGACATGGTAGAAGGAACCTTCCACGTTAGATGTTACCCATCCGCTCAAGTCAGTAACAAGTGAAGCGTTCCATTTGTCAATTAGAACTGCATCACCGGAGTGCAAGAGTATCATGATTACTGGTTATGAGTATGGGTGCAGGTGAGGATAAGATAAGATACTTCTATTACTATCCGTGAATGACCAAAGCAAATCAGTGGAATTCAATGAAAAATTGCTGTTATAAAGCACTGTGGTTACCAAGAAAGTTTTATAATTTATAAACTAAACTAAAGACTAGAGTGAACTTCATTAAAGTTAACTTCTGTACAGCATCTGTTCACATCATGGAGGGATGGCACCAGAAATGAGTAAAACCTAACATGTTGCAACTAATGATGAAGAGACAACAGAGCTTAGCAGTCATGGGAAACAAAAGAAATAGAGAACGGCTCAAGGGTATCAAAGCGCCAACTCTAATCAATGGTGGAATGCTGAGTAGAAGCACAACCATCATTAGCACCAAGAACCAACACAATAATCCTGGCTACCCTGCAAGTCAAATTGATATATGAGACCATCTAACAAGAACTTTTCACTTGACATTGTGTACGTTGTTTCAAAATCTGTACCTCTTTGGATTTGTCCTTGCCAATTTACCTACTCTTAATATATATATATATATATCATTGTGGAAAGAATCTGATGTATAATCAGCTACATAGATATCATTTGTCCATATGATCAACATAAACTTGTATAGTCATAAGCAATGTCCAAAATTATATAGTTTCTTATGGTTTATGACAATGAAAATATAAATGCATATCATAAATACCGTGATAACTAGGCTTACATGTCTGACAATGAAATACCCAAAAGTGCCATCATCACAGTTATCACCAAAAATGTAAAGGTATGTGATTAGCAACTCAAACAAACAGTCATGTTTTAGTCAGTGAAGATTCAAAAATGTAAAATGAAGAATTAAAAATCATAACATGTAATGTATCTTCCAGAACTTGCCAAGAAATTTTAGATACAATGGCAAACCTGCAACTCTGCTGGTTATTGGAGGAAGTCAGCAAATGCCTTTTTAAAGTACTTGGTAGAAATAATATCAAACTCAGTAGTAAGTAGTAACCAAGTTAAAAAGGTAAACAAATGTATCTCCAGGTGGGGAAATAATTCCAACAAACTTTTCGAAACAGAAGAGAGTTCTTTTCAATCAGAAATCAGATTAATTTATTGTACTTAAAGAAGCACTTGAAATCTTCTGGTACTTGAAGGCAGAATGGATGAACCCCACCTTTTCTAATTAAGGCACTTGAAATAAGATTTAATCAAAATAAAACATATAAAGTAAAACAATGACTGCGACATCCAAACCAAAAAAAAAAAATGAAAAAAAGGCTGTACAGGCTGTTCTTAAAAAGACAGGGAAGGAACAAAATTCCTATTTGAACTGAATCTTCAGGTAGTCCAGATGATTACTTCCTACAAGTTAACTGCTTCATTCCCTGACCCATTTCCTCTGCTCTCCTTTCTGACCCATTACCCCTCCATTACTGCATCACTTTTCTCTCTTTGTTTCTATTCTTAATATTGTGGGATATTTTATGGGCTATTTAATTGATAGGCGCAGGGTAACTGTAATATATTATTGGAGATTTTAGTCAGGAATCTGGATTTGGTGACCCATTAGTTGCCAACTTCTGGCATCATTGGATCTACACCATATTAGTTAGATTTTATGATTTTGGGTTTACCCCTGAGTTGGCCACTGACAAACAATAATTTCTTCTCTAAGACATCTATTTCAGTCAGGCAATTACTACTCTGTTCTTAATAGTGAGATATTGAGCAATAGCAAAAGATGTAATTATTTGGATGTGCACTCATGTGTTATGAAGTACATTATTAGGGTGAACTGCCACCCATTTATATATTGATGTGTCTCTATTATTCTCATTTCTCTTGTTCCACTTCAGATTTACAATTATGTCCATAATCTTGTTAATTATATTTATTAAATGCAACATTTAACTTCTATCAAGGTATCAGAAGTCATGGTTTTGGCAACAGTACAACACTGTGCGATAGTGGAGTTGTGTTGAAATTTAGTCCATGGCTTGTTATCAGGAGTACCATTATATTTCAGTTGTTGCATTGTTAGGATTTTCATGTAACAATCAAGTTATGATACTTGTGCACCATTTATGAGGTGCCTATGTTTCTTGCATAATATACCAAAGAGTTATATTTGCAACAACAAGCATTCTTGGCGTATTGGCCTGAGTTTTCTTTCCTTTTTCAGAAACATTTTGTGTGTTAGGTGTGATCAATTTTGCATATGTGGCCAACACATAAACAAAATCCGCCTTGGTGGAATGGTCAAGGCATCTGAAAGAATACAAGGAGTTTTTATATTGAATTCCCATTATTTGCATTGTGGAATAAAATTGTTTTCATCTTCATGGTGAGAGATGGGGTGGTACTCTAAAACAGAGCTTAACACAGCATAGAAAAGAGAAAATGAACAGAAAACCAATTTGCACAAAAACTCTCCAAATAACACTTCATCAATCTTCAAATCTGTACCTACAACTTTAATACAATGCGCTATACAGAAGTCTCTTGGTTATCTCAAGAGATCCTTGGTGCTTCACATTCTCTCTAAATCTGGGTGACCATTTTTTTACTTCCTTTTTAAATTTTCATTTGCAATTGTAATTCTATCCTGTTCTGATTTTTGTCCTTTTCTGATTTTTGTCTCATTCAGCCTCACTATTCCAACATTCTCCTCGAGACTGAATGGGAAAATTTTCATTCTATCTCTGGCTGAGATAAACTGATTCTTTGACACTACCTTTATAAAAATATCTACTTGTTGATCTTTGGAATTGCAGTGTTTCAATTCATTTTTCTTTTTCTGAACTAAGTCTCTAATAAAATGATGCCTCAACTCAATGTGCTTTGATCTTGTATGAAAAACAAGATTTTTAGTCATTTGAATTGCACTCATGTTGTCATAAAAAATGGTAGTTGGTCTTTCTTGCTTTTCATTAAGGTCTTCTGGGTTCCACCTTAAACATATTGCTTGGCTTGTGTGCTTGTTGATGTAGCTCCTATATCCTCTGCCTTTACTGTTGAGAGTGCAACTGTTGCTTGTTTCTTCGTACTTCAAGTTACCAATCCATTTCCCAATGAGAAACAATTTCCTAATGTAGATTTTCTATCATCAGTTGAGCCTCCTTAGTCTGAATCACTGTATCCAACCAACTCAATATTATTGTGGATTCCATAATTTAAAGTTCCTTTCACATACCTCAAATTTTTATTAGCCGCTCTCATGTGATCTTCAGATGGTTCACTCATGAATCTTGAAACCAAAGAGCATATGCAATATCTGTTCTTGTTGTCAAGTACATAAGGCTGCCAATCAAACTTCCAAACTTCCTCTCATCCACTCTTCCACTTCCATTATTCTTGCACATTCATTTACCTTTTGCAAGTTGGGTAGCTGTTATGACCAGCAAGGTGCTGGATATTTGTATTATCAAGAAAATGATACATATATAGGTACAAGATTGAGTCATTTATGGTCAGGTGACATAATGATGAATTACCAACTTCATGTGTACGGGTGAAACCCGTTAACACTCCACCTAACACCACCAAACACCTTTATCAATAATGTAATATTTCTAACATTCCTCCTCTTATTACATCAATGTTCAATAGGGGCAGGAAATCGAAAATTGAACTGGACTAGGATAGAACGTTACATAGCATTTTACAGTGGGACTAACCTCACTGTATTGCAAAAAATATGGAGTAAAAAACACAAGTACTTAATCAAACTGGATTAGCCAACAAGTGAATAGTGACATGTTATTCACAAACAAATTGAAGCAAGGCAACAAACCTTTTACTTCACTCCTCGTGGTCACAAACTCTGGCTACCACAAAAACGATCATCAAACTAGCAAGGCAGCATCATCATCTCCTCACACAACACGATCGTTGAAAACATCTTGAAGTGTTGCATGCTTCAAGAAACATGTATTGGTGTTTCCCCTCCATCAAAGATCACTTCAACATTTGGCATCGTCTCTTTGTTAGACACATTGGGCTTGAAAAGAGCTATAAGCCTGTCTTCCGCAACAAGATATTAAGCAAAATAGTTAAAGCTGTTGTAGGTCCAAGTCTCCAAAACTTACAAAAATTTATCTCCCAAATTTGTAAATTAATGATACCAAATTTAAAAATTTGGTTTTATCAATTGAGTAGGTATCAACTTTATATTGTGCAGGAAAAATAACCTCCAAGCAAGATAGCATCTTTAGGTTTGCACCTCTAAAGTCACGCAATATATCCATGTTTTGTGTGGTTGTGCATGATGTATGCCACATAACTTGTGGCTAATAAGTAACATAGTGTACATGCCTCACAACATGTGAGCGCAAACAATAGTCAATCGAAACCAGATATAAATGCCAACTAGCTCTTTGTGCCACCAATGTGGGATACGTAGCTTACAATGCAAATATGCACCATAGAAAGGAAAACACGCATGTCGTAGGGTGACATCAGTTTCCGGTCATCACAACAAGGAATGCATCTCTACTATTAAATCATTCGGTCTAACGGCTCATGTCAACCATTTTCAAATTGTCAAAGAAGCTCATCTTTACCATTAATTAGATGGATTAGATGGTGTACGTGTAATGCAAATTAGGCTTAGTGAGGGGTGTTTCTTGCACACAAAAAAACGATGCTCAACAATGCCTCCTCACCTAACATCTTCACTAGCTTATTGGACTTCGCGCCATCGCCATCTCTTGTGCCCTTTAATGCTGCATCTTGTCTATGAAGAGCTTGAAACATGCCTTGAATAATCTTTTCCATCGCCATGCATGTGTATTTGGCCCTGTTTGCCAACTTCAAAACATGTGCGTGCCCATATTATCTGATATGTGCCATATTTGTGATATCAACCTTGTCACTCCGAAACAATGGTGCAATAATGTTATCTTAACCGTTAATAGCATAATCTAACAGCTAAGATTGTTGTATAGTAGGCTTTGTTCTTTGAGCGTTTCCATCTTCTTCCATCAAGACAAGAGAACGCCAATTCATTCACTGTCTCAACCATTTTATTGCCACATTAGGAGCACTTCCCTATAAGTCTACTCTACTTGGAATTTCAAACATATAGATGATGCCTGCAGAATAGTGTCATTGCAATCAATGTGCCAACAAATCTAGCTATCTCTTGGCTATTGTCTAAGGCTTCCTAACTCACGACGATTGTTCTACCTAGGCACCAAGCACTCAATGTTCTATGGATGACACTCACTCATTTTCGATGTAAATGTAGATGACACATATCAACAATCTGACACGAAAACACTTGAGTATGTCTTTAGATGGCCTATGCAAAGTTTAAGACGACCTCTTCTCAAGACGACCCGGTCAAACTTGAACTCTTATTTCAAACGGACTGGTAACCTCCTAACGACCCTTTACGCGTCTAGGGGGCACTATTTCAAACAAGTCCTCATGTGTATAGACGACTTGTGGCATCACTCTAGACAACCTCTCATGCAACAGACAACCCAATGTGAGTCTTAGACGACTCTTTCGTGGATGGTTTGAATTAAATAACCCATACTATTGCATGGTGACAACTCAAACTAACCTTTAGATGACAACATCTCTTCATGACAACAAAATTTTGGATAGACTACCCATCATACGGCCTTTTCCTTTGCCTTCCTTCGTGTTGACAATCTTATGCACTACAAAACATCTCTTTCATCTCATGAAAATGCCGGCAAGTCATCTCGAGCCTTCAACACCTCGAGAGTGAACGTCCAACAAACAATTCCAGTGCAGTAATTTCATGAACAACATAGCTTCTCCATGCTTTTTTCTTGCCATTCTTTACCTGGAAATTGTTAAAAAATGAAGGAATCTTTAATAATTTTGCAGAATAAACAAGAAATAAAAAATTGGACAACAAATGTCCTCTTTAAGTCAAACAAGATACGAACATCCGCAATCTTCTACGTAGCATTTTAATCAATGTTGAGGCTTATAAACAAGCAGACAGGCCATCACAAGTCCTTGAATCTTTTCGCCTATTGCACTAGGCAAGAATCACCTTCTACATGCCATGCTCAATCAGCAAACTGACTCACAATACCTTATGAACAACACTTGCGTCTTGTTCAGCAAGGTCAAGTTGGGCATGGAAGATCGACTTCCTTATGCCTCTTCAAAACACATGATCAATTAGGGTCAATCAAATCTCTCCTCAAAACAATCAAGGAGCAACAAAGAAGACTACATATTGACTTGATATCTACAAAACAAACAAGCAATGAAAAACAAGAAAACTCCATTGCTTTGGCTTCATCCAAAATTGAATCAGCTTGTATCCTGCTTAGGTAGCTTGCTCATAGCCTGCTCTGATACCACATGCTAGGACCAGCAGGGTGCTGGACAATTGTATTGCCGAGAAAATGATACATGTATAGGTACAAGATTGAGTCAGTGATGGTCAGGTGATATAACGACCAATAACCAACTTCATTTGTACGGGTAAAACCTATTAACACTATACCTAACACCACCTAACAACCTTCATGTGTATAGGTAAAACCCGTTAACACTGCAACTAAAACCACCTAACACCCTTATCAATGATGTAATAATTCTAACAGTAGCAACATGTTTGCAACTTTCCATGCCGAACTTCAACATATCATGTGCATATTCAGATTGGCAATGAAGTACCCATCATGTGTTTGATGTACCTCCATCCCAAGAAATAATGCATCAAACCCAAATTGCTTATTTCAAATTTTTGCATCATGGCTTTGCTTGAACTCTCTCTTCATTTTTTTTTTTTTTTTGAGTAATACTTCTTATACACATCCGCTGTGGGGATTGAACCTGGGTCACATCACCGATAATGCAAGTGGCGTCCTTGCCGGTAGACCACACTCACGCGGATCTCTCTTCATTCTTAATGAACTTCCCATGAAAATTAGATCATCAACATACAAGCAACCGATCAAAATATCATCACCTTCCCTTTTTGTAGTACAAAGTGGGCTCATTCTTACTTCTCACAAATTCACACTTAAAGAAGTGTGCATCAATTCTTGATTACCATGCTTTTGGTGCTTGGTTGAGTCCATATTATGTTTTTTTCAACTTGTAGACATGTCATTTTTGACCTTTCACTTCTAATACTTGTGGCTGTTCCACATACACTTTTTCAATCTTGCCCTTCAAGAATGCACTCTTTATATCAAGTTGATGTACAGTCCATCTTTTGGGCTGCCAAGGCTAAGACCATGTTTATTGTGCCTTGTCTTGCAAGAGGTGCATATGTCTCATGATAATCAATGTTAATTTGTTGTGCATACCACTTTGCCACTAGCCGTGCTTTGGGCCTTTCAATTGATCCATTACTATTATACTTGCTCTTGAACTCTCACTTCACCTCAATTACCTCCTTGTTCTTTGGAAGTTCACACAACTCCCAAATATCCTTTTTTTCAATTGCATTCATTTCTTCTTTCATGGCTTTGGTCCAGACCTTTCTTTGGGGTGCTTCTCTAAACCTTGAGGGCTCCACTTCAATCTTGGACAATAGTACATAGTTTACCATATTATCTTCTTCTTCCTTTTGCTTTTGTTCTTGGGCTTGTGCTTGGCTCCTTGTGAACCTCATATTAAAATTCGGATTCAACATTTGGCAGCTTGGATGTGATTGTAATGTTCTCTTCCCTTTTGTGCTTGTCTTCAGAGAAATGCTTGTGTCTCCACTTGATTCTTGTCACACACCTCCATCTTCAAATGATTGTCTTGTCAGTATTTTCTGCTTGCTGTCCATATACTTGCCCTTAATCAAAAATCACCTCTCTAGATACAATGCATTTTGGAGATTTGGGCTTACAACATCTACATGCCTTCCTTTCTTCAGAATAACCAATGAAAATGTATGCTTGACTCTTTGAATCTAACTTCTTCCTTTTCTTATCTTCAACATGAACATAAGCCAAACAACCAAACACTCTCAAGTGACTTACCAAAGGCTTATTTTCATACCATGCTTCATGAGGAGTCATATTCTTTACTGTAAGTGTGGGATATCTATTGAGGATATACACTGCTATTGCGACTGCTTCAGCCCACAAATGATTGCCCAAACCTTTTGCTAGTTCCATGCTTCTTGCCATCTCTATGATTGTCCTATTCTTTCTTTTTGCCACTTCATTTTTTTGAGGTGTATAGGCTGTGCTGCCAATTGTCTTCTTATCCCATGCTCAGACATAATTGATTGAATTTCTTGGAACAATACTCAATTGATAAAGTAGAAGGATTTACCAACACTTGGTGTTTGCATTGGATGACAAATATCTGAATTAATCAGCTGCAATGGATATGATGCTCTCCATGTTCTTTCTCTTGGAAAGCTTTCTTTACGCTGTTTTCCCATTCTGCAACATTCACACACTTTCACTTTTTATTTCTACACAAGGCAGTCTATGGACCATTCCTTTAGCATTCAACAAATACAAAGCTTGGAAAATTCAGGCGACCATACCTTTGGTACCATAACCAGCTGACATCCATAATGGCTATATGACACAAATTGCTCTCTTCTCCTCCAAGCTTCAAAGGAAACATTCTGTTCTTTGTCATAGGCACACCAGCTTGTTTCCAATTTGCTTCGTCATAGATGATGCATTCCTTATTCTCAAACACCACTTCGTAGTTTTTCATTACAAGCTGGCCCACACTCATCAAATTGTGCTTCAAGCCTGGTGTGAAGTAAGTATTTTGGATATTTCCCTTTCCATCGTTTGCGTTAATTTGTAATGTTCCTTTTCCTTCAAGTAATGTTAATCTGGTGTGAAGTAAGTTTTTCATCATAAGCTGCCCTGCACTCATCAAATTGTGCTTCAAGCCTGGTGTGAAGTAAGTATTTTGGATATTTTCCTTTCCATCTTTTTTTTCAATGAGTTCACACAGGTTTTTATGAGGGGTCCTCGTCCCCTCGTACTGAGTGGGGTTTGAACCTTGGACCTCTCAAAGAGAGGCCAAAGCCTTTACTGCTACAGTATGCTTGCAGCTATCTTTTCCTTTCCATCTTTTGTGTTAATCTGTAATGTTCCTTTTCCTTCAACCTCCAATTCTTTGTTGTCTCCAAATTTCACATTACTCTTATGTGAGTTATCCAACTCTACAAACAACTCATTATTACCAATCATATGATTTGAGCAACCGAAATCTAAGTATCAAGACTCTTCAGTTGAAACTTATGCTACATTACATGACAAGAACATATTTTTTGAGCTCTCACCTTCTTAATGTGAAAAGTTGCCTTTTATCCTCCTTAATTGCTTGCCTTTATTCTACATTCTCTTTCATAGTAGCGATACCTCTTGCAATGGTGACATTGAACATTCCTCATATCCACAAATCTGCCTACCTCTTTCACTATAACCTCCTCTTCTATCATGGCCGCTTCCTCTTGTCGAATGCTGATTTTGCTGCTCTCCTCTTCATCCTTGGGAATTGGAGTATTTTCTAGCCCCATTATTGTTTAACACTCTAGCCTTTGAAGCAAAAGCTTGCTCCAAGTTCTCTTCTTTACTATTTTTAGTTCTTTCTTCATGGAGATATAAGTGATCCCATGAATTCATAAACTCCAACTTCCTCAAATCTTTACTCTCTTCAATAATCATTGCACAATTGTTCCACTTTTGGTGTTAATATTCTCAACACTTTTTTAACAACATCTCCCTGTGCTGGTTCTTCACCATAGATACTCATTTTATGCACAATATCATACACCCTTACAATAATCTCCCACATTCTCATTGTGCTTTATTTTCATTTTATTCATATTCTCCCTTCAATGCCTGTAACTTCATTAATTTTGCTTGAGCAGACCCTTGACAGGCTGTCTTCAAGGTGTCCTGAGCTCCTTTGGCAGTCATGATACTTGCAATTCTTGGAGAAATGCTTGTATCAAGAGCTGCTTGTTTGTGATACAAAGCCAAGGCATATTTTCTTTGTGCTTCCTCCATATTCTTTTTTTTGTGGCTGATAAAATACATTCCAATCTGCTGGTTCCTTGTATTCATGTTCCACAACACTCCATACTTCCTTGGCAATCAGCAAAGTCCTCTTTATACACCAATAATCATAATTTTCTCCTTTAAATTCTGGGATGGGCAGTGAAGCGTTACCATGAGCGATGACAACTACAACAATGATGTATGATGTTTTCTCCCACAAACTTGAATTCTGAGTTCTCTATTTAAAGAGAATAAAATCCTAAAGTTCTCCACTTCTCCAATCTCCAATCTTTGATATTTGTGTGTGAGATGTGATGGTATTCTACAACAGAGCTTAACAAATCATAAAAAGGAGAAAATGAACAGTCAACGAATTGGCACAAAAACTCTTTCAAAAGTACTTCATCAATCTTCAAATCTGTATGTGTACTATACTTATATACATACAACAGAATATCTCTTGGTTGTCTCGAGACTCATGATGCTTTGCATTCTCTCTAAAACTGGGTGAGAATATATATATATATCCTTCTTTAATTTTCACTTGCAATGCCAATTCTGTCCTATTCTGATTTTTGTCTCATTCAGTTTCACAGTTTCCAACACATTGCTTGGTCATATGAGAGACCAACCATCTAGTCTCAAAGATAGTCATATGGGAGCCTAATTGCTTAGTCATCAATTTCCTTGGTGACTAATTAGTAGCAAAATTGCATTTATTGATTGACTGATTGCTTTTGTTATATATACTTTGCATACAGACTTATTTTTGAATGAATTGTTTTTAATCTTGGCTAATTTATCACAAGGAATCTGATGGCTGATTAGGAGAATGTGTTAGGTATGAAGATAGTATACAACAAGCAGGTCAGCTAGACGTCTGACCTGCTAGATGTCTGGGTCAGACGTCTAGGCAACAGGCCAGACGTCTGACCTGCTAGACGTCTAGGCCAGACGTGTGGGCTGGCAGACGTTTGGGCTGGCAGACGTTTGGGCCTGACGTCTAGGCTGCTAGACGTCTGGGCTGCTAGACGTCTGGGCTGCTAGACGTCTGGGCCAGACGTCTGGGTTGCCAGACGTCTGGGTTGCCAAACGTCTAGGCTGGCAGACGTCTGGGCTTGACGTCCGGGCTGCCGCGACGTCTAGGGCCGGTAGACGTCCGACCGACGTCAAGCCAAGTAGACGTCATAGGAGCGGACGTCTAGGTAGACGACAGGAATGCGGAAGACGAACAGCCTTGGGAGCGGAAACGAACAGTCTTTTGGAGGCTTCCGTTGGAAGAGGAAACGAACAGTTTGGAGTCTTCCTTCTGCTCTATAAAAGGGACTTGACCCCTTGCATATATAATAGAGAGGTTGTTGAAAACGTTGAAAGACGTGGATGTAAATTTTGCTGAAAATAATAAAAAGAGAAGTTGCCATTGCCCCGTGGTTTTTCCCCGCACATTGCAGTGTTTCCACGTAAATCTCTGTGTCACTTGTGTTACTGTTTCCGTGTTCTATATTTTTGTTATTGTGCTTCCTCTTGCAGGTGATAAATCTTGAAGTTTTTCCTAACATCCGGTATCGTAGCTAAGGTTTTGTGCGAGTGGGAGCTGCAACAATGACAAAAGGTGTAACCAAGTTCGAGATTGAGAAATTTGATGGCAGGAACTTCGCTCTATGGAAGATGAAGGTGGAGGATTTGTTGGTTCGGAATGACCAAGCTCAAGCCTTGGAAGGGGTCGCGAGTAAACCGAGCAAGCATGAAAGATGAGGAGTGGGTAATGCTTGACATGAAGGCAGTTTCTACAATCCGTCTCCGCCTAGCGGACTCCGTCTTGTTCAATGTAGTTGAAGAGAAGACCGCGGAAGCCCTTTGGCAAAAGCTTGAAAAGTTGTATGAAACAAAATCAACAACTAACAAGGTTTTTCTGAAAAAGCAACTTTATAGCTTGAGGATGAAGGAAAGTTCATCCGTGGTAGATCATTTGAATGAGTTTAATACTCTGATCAATAAACTGGTTTCACTTAATGTGAAGATGGAGGATGAAGATAGGGCTATCACCCTACTTTGTTCCCTTCCCGACACTTGGGATCATATGGTGATGACCATCGCAATTCATCATCGTGAACTCTCAAATTTGATGATGTGGTAGCCGCTTTGTTGGCATAAGAGTTGAGGCGAAAAACGTCTCTGGAACCCTCAACCAATGAAGCCCTATCTGTGAGAGGTCGATCGTTCGAGGGGAGTAAACAAGGTAGAAAACAATCCAGATCTAAGTCTAAAGGACGTAAGCATAAAGGGAAGTGTTGGCATTGTGGGAAGCCAGGACACTCCAAGAAGGATTGTTGGCAATTAAAGAATGGTGAAAAGCAAAATCAGCCATCAGCTGAAGCCAGTGCAGCAGATTCAGGAGAGACGACAACATGTGAAGCCTTCTGTATCAGTAACAACAGATCAGTTTTATATACCTGGGTTTTGGACTCAAGTGCATCCTTCCACATGTCTCCCCACAGAGACTGGTTTGACAAATATCAGCCATACTGTGGTGGAAAGGTCTATTTGGGTGATGATCATCCTTTAGAAATTGTGGGAAGAGGGGATATAAGGATCAAGTTGGACGATGGTAGAGAAAGGATGTTATGTGATGTGCGACATGTGCCCGATTTGAGGAAGAATTTGCTCTCAATCAAAATGATGGATAAGCTAGGGTATTCTGTCACCTTTCAGTAATAACTACTGCAAGATTACTAGAGGAGCTCTTGTAGTAGCAAAGGGAGAATCTTATGGGACTTTATACCGTTTATGCGGTGATACGGTGACAAACCATGCAACAACAACAACTTCTGTTCAGGATGCAGTAATGCTATGGCATCAACGCCTAGGCCATATGAGTGAAAAAGGCCTGAAAATTCTGCATGACAGAGGTATGCTTTCTGGGATTAAGTCTTGTAATTTAGACTTATGTGAGCACTGTATTTTTGGTAAACAGAAGAGGGTTCGGTTTACTGCAAGTCCTGGTAAGAGTTCTGATTTTCTGCAACTTATACATTCGGATATATTTGGACTCGTCCCCACTCAATCCTTGAATGGCGCCATCTATTTTCTGACTTTTATAGATGATTATTCTAGGAGAGTGTGGGTTTACTTTCTCAAGAAGAAGTCGGAAGCTTTGCAGAAATTTAAGGAGTTCAAAGCACGGGTAGAAAAGAGTTTGGGCAAGTCAATTTTGTGTCTCAGGTCAGATAATGGGGGTGAATATTGCTCCAAGGAATTTGATAAATTTTGTATGCAGGAAGGTATTAAGCACCGTAAGACTGTACCATACACTCCACAACAAAATGGTGTGGTCGAGCGGATGAATCGCACAATCATGGAACGTGCAAGAAGCATGCTTAGCGCAGCCATGTTGGAGAAAAAGTTCTGGGCGGAGGCTGTTAATACAACTGTTTATCTTATTAACAGGTCACCTACAACTGCATTGGATGGACAGATTCCGGAGGAGGTTTGGTGTTGTAAGCCAGTTGATTACTCTCATTTGCGCACCTTTGGTTGTGACGCGTTTGCCCATGTACCCAAAGAAAAAGGTCCAAGCTTGACCCGAAGTCAAGCAAATGTGTTTTTCTCGGCTATGGAGATATAGTGAAGGGGTATAGACTGTGGGATCCTACTGCCCACAAGGTAATTATTAGCCGGGATGTAATTGTTGATGAAAAATCCATGCAAAGGAAGGAGGTACAACAAAATCCTAATGTTGTACCTGTTGAAGTAGAATTGAGTGAAGATGAACATGCTGAAGTTTTTGATCAGCATGTAGAACAACAAGTAGAACAGGAAGTAGAGCAGCCACAACGGTCACAAGACCAAGAGCCAGAACCGACAGATCATTGGGTTAGAAGATCTACACGTCCACAAAAGTGTCCGGAAAGGTATTCTCATGTGTATCAGTCCTCTTTTGCTTTGTTAACTGATGATGGTGAACCTAGTTCATTTCAGGAAGCTAGAGAGTCTGAAAATGCAGAAAGTGGAGGAAATCCATGGAGGAGGAAATCGAGGCACTTCGAAAGAATAAAACTTGGGAACTTGTGGATCTCCCACCTGGAAGAAAGACTGTTGGAAACAAGTGGGTGTACAAAGTGAAGAAGAACAACGATGGGCTGTTGGAACGCTATAAAGCTCGCTTGGTGGCAAAGGGCTATGTGCAGAAGTCAAGTGTTGACTTTAATGAAATTTTCTCTCCAGCTTGTGAAGATGACTACTATTAGAGTTCTACTTGCACTTGTAGCCGCACAGGATTTGGAACTGGAGCAGCTTGATGTAAAGACCGCTTTCTTGCATGGTGATCTCGAGGAAGAGATATATATGGATCAGCCCGAGGGCTATGAAGAAAGAGGCAAAGAGCATTTGGTTTGCAGATCGAAGAAATCACTGTACGGGTTGAAACAGGCGCCAAGGATGTGGTACAGGAAATTTGACACCTTCATGAAGAGCCAAGGTTTCAGCAGGAGTGAAGCTGACCATTGTGCATACTATAAGAGGTTTGACGATGGCAGTTTTATTATTTTGTTGTTGTATGTTGATGATATGTTGGTTGCAGGCCCCAACATGAAGAAAATCATTGATCTTAAGGCTCAGTTGGCTAGGACATTTGAAATGAAGGATTTAGGAGCAGCAAACCAAATTTTAGGGATGAAGATACACAGGGACAGAAAAGGAAGAAAGATCCGGTTAAGTCAAAAGTCATATGTGGAAAAGATTCTGCAGCGCTTCAATATGCAGAATGCTAAACCAGTTAGTACCCCACTTCTTCCACACTTAAAGTTGTCTTCCAACCAGTGTCCTAGAACGGAAGCAGAGAAGACAAGCATGTCTCGTGTACCGTATTCATCAGCAGTAGGAAGCCTCATGTATGCCATGGTGAGCACCAGACCGGATATTGCCCAAGCAGTGGGAGTAGTCAGCGGTACATGGCAAATCCCGGTAAGGAGCATTGGAATGCGGTGAAGTGGATATTCAGATATTTAAGAGCCACTTCAGATGTTGCCATTTACTTTGGATCGGCAGATTTGCAAGTTACAGGTTTTGTGGATTCTGATTATGGTGGAGATAGAGATGGGAGAAAATCCACTACAGGATATACCTTCACTCTTGCCGGAGGAGCGGTGAGTTGGGCTTCTAAGTTGCAATCTGTTGTGGCTTTATCAACCACTGAAGCAGAATACATTGCAACAACTCATGCCAACAAAGAGGCAATTTGGCTAGAGCGATTGTTGGGTGACTTCAAGGTAATGCAGAGAAAATTACGCTGCATTGTGATAGCCAGAGTGCTATTCAGCTAGTGAAGAATCCAACATTCCATGATCGCACGAAACACATTGATGTCAAGTACCACTTTATCAGAAATGTGGTGGAAGAAGGTAGGATCCTGTTGCAGAAAATCGACATTGAAGTGAATCCTGCAGATATGCTTACAAAGCCGGTCAAGGTAGAGAAGTTTGAATGGTGCAAAACTTCTCTGGGCTTGCTGAAAAAGTAACAAGGGCAGCATTGGGCAATTGGCACTGGATGAAAATTTTTGAGCAGAAGAATTCTTGAATACTGACTTCAAGTGGGAGAATGTTAGGTATGAAGACAGTATACAACAAGCAGGTCAGCTAGACGTCTGACCTGCTAGACGTCTGGGTCAGACGTCTAGGCAACAGGCCAGACATCTGACCTGCTAGACGTCTGGGCTGCCAGACGTCTAGGCTGGAAGACGTTTGGGCCCGACGTCTGGGGGGGGGGGGGGGTGGCGTGGGCGGACGTCGGGCCGACGTCTAGGCTGGTAGACGTCCAACCTGACGTCAAGCCAAGTAGACGTCATAGGAGCGGACGTCTAGGTAGACGACAGGAATGCGGAAGACGAACAGTCTTGGGAGCGGAAACGAACAGTCTTTTGGAGGCTTCCGTTGGAAGAGGAAACGAACAGTTTGGAGTCTTCCTTCTGCTCTATAAAAGGGACTTGACCCCTTGCATATGATAGGAGAGGTTGTTGAAAACGTTGAAAGACGTGGATGTAAATTTTGCTGAAAATAATAAAAAGAGAAGTTGCCATTGCCCCGTGGTTTTTCCTGCACATTGCAGGTTTCCACGTAAATCTCTGTGTCACTTGTGTTACTGTTTCCGTGTTCTATATTTTTGTTATTGTGCTTCCTCTTGCAGGTGATAAATCTTGAAGTTTTTCCTAACAAAATGGGAAAGAATTAATTATAAATTTGAATGCCCACCATGAACTTATTTTAAACATCAGAAGGAGGCGATTTCATTGTAGAATAATAATGAAAAGCTTTGCAACAAGGTTTCTTCATTGTAAAATGCTAATGCAATGCTGCATAAGCAGATTGTCTTTTTGCTAGTCATTGCTGCTAATATTCAAGAAAATACCGTTCCTTATAGGACAACAGAGAATGGGAAAGAATTGATTATAAATTTGAATGCCCACCATGAACTTATTTGAACATCAGAAGGAGGCTATTTCATTGTAGAATAATAATGAAAAGCTTTGCAATAAGGTTTCTTCATTGTATATGCTAATGCAATGCTGCATAAGCAGATTGTCTTTTTGCAAGTCATTGCCGTTAATCTTCAACAAAATACTGTTTCATATAGGACAACAGAGCTATCTGAGGAGGTCATGTCACTTCAAATTAATAATGTAAGAATCTTTAGACAAGGTTAAAGTGTGAATAAGATCTCCTGTTGGCTGAGAATGACAACTATATGCAAAATCTTAGACTCAACCAATCCCTTGAGAAAGAAGACATTGAATTAATAGATGCTAAAGTTTGCATTATGGATTGTGTTGACAGAGATTTCAACCTTATGTCCTCTCTTTGTGGAAAGTACATTGAGCATGTTGGTAGTTGGGATCTTAGGATTAATAGTTTGATTGCCTCTATAAATTTTGTTCTTTTTTTTTTTTGAAGTTTTTGGATGATTTAGTAAATCATGTTGAATTACCTGAAAATTGCAGGAGAATATTAATTATTTTACATAAGCTGGTGTTATTCTTGATTATCACTTGTTGTTAAGGCTATTTTACAGACTTCTTTTGAATGAATTGTTTTTGATCTTGGCTATGTTATCACTTGACTTATTGCTGATTAGATCACTTGTTGAATCTTCAACCTACTTGTCCAAAAAGCATTTGGCTGGGTCTCATCTTTGCTTTTTGGAGTGCTCTTGTCAACACTCTTGTGTGAGTAATGGAAAGTTTTTAATTCAATTGTGTATCTCATTGGGTTTCAATCCTTTGGCCAAGCATAGGTAAATTGAGTCTTAACAACCTGTATAAGTGGGTCTTGCCAATAAGAGTGTAGGCACCCTAGGTCCTCTACCTATCTTCACCAAAAATAACCTTACAGTGATTTTTTTCTTCAAATAGAAAAACATAGGACCATGGCAAGTAGGTCAAAGCACACCATTCATACATTTGTTTGAGCTGATTTATGGTAATCGGAGAGAGTTTTGTCTCTTGCATAGGGATGTGGCCAAATTAGATCATAAATCTAAAACTCGATAGGTCCTTACTAGAATTGCAAGTACTTGCAGGTAATTAAACCTAACGAGCAACTTGACTTTGTTATGAAACAACTTCGAGAATTATAGCAATAGCAGTAGCAATCCAATAATGCGCAAATAACATTACCCAAATGATAATAATAATTCAGATCCAATTGCCAGAAAATCAAATATGCAATAATCAAATTCCAGATTCAAATCAATGCAAATCCTTAGCCACTTAGAGAGGGCGAAGTCTCATAGCCACTTGGAGAGGGCAAAGTCTCATATGCACAGCAGATGCGACTAAGATTCGAATATGAAAGATAATCTCAACTACCACCTAACTCTTCCTATTTATAGATTAAATCAATCATTAACCCTAACCCTAATGCTCAAGGGCTGACTATCTAAACCTAGGGCCCGAGCTAATAAAAATAAAGATAGCCGACATGGCTATATTGGAGCCATTACATGGCTCCCTCCTCAAAAGCTTTGTCCTCAAAGCTGGAAAAGATTGGAAGGTCCTGCCACTTGATGAGGAACTCTTGAATTTGTCGAGACCGAAGATGATGAACTCTGGACCGCAACATTGCTTCAGGCTGGAGAGTGATTCGACCTTCTTCATCGAGTATTGGAAGCTCCATTTAGGACTGCACCTTCTGGCCAATAACCTATTTGAGACAAGATACATGAAAGACAGGATGGATGCGGGAAGATGGTGGAAGCTCCAACTGATATGCCACTTCACCAATGCGACGAACCACCTTGTAGGGCCCATAAAATTGAGGAGCCAACTTTTGACTAGACTTGGTCTTCAAGGACAATTGCTTGTAGGGTTGTAAGTGCAAAAAGACCATATCTCCTATGGTAAATTGTCGTTTAGAATGGTGTGAATCTTGTTGCTTCATGCGGTTCTGGGCCTGGGTCAAATTATCTTTAAGAAGCTGAAGCACAAGTCATCATTGTTGTAACAAATCATCTACCTGGGCAACCTTGGAGGATCTTAGAACATAGTCTGCCATTGATGGAGGTTTTTGACCATAAAATGCTGGAAATCTTGAGGGATGAATGGTAAGAAGTATTGTGCCACCATTCAGCTAATGAGAGCCAATGAACCTAGTGATACTGCTTGTCTTGAGCAAAACAATGGAGGTAAGTACCCAAACATTTATTAACAATCTTTGTCTGACCATCTGATTGAGGGTGATAAGAAGAGGACATACTCAACTTGGTACCACTAAGACAAAATAATTCTTTCCAAAAGTCACTCACAATGGTTTTGGGCATACCATGTAATTTAAAAATATAATTAAGAAATACCTTGGCCACCTTACTTGTTGAATAGGAAAAGTGAAAGATGAAAAAGTGGAGGATCTACTACCACAAAGATCATCATTTTGCCCTCAGATTTGGGAAGGCCCTTAATGAAATCCATGGATATGTGCTCCCATTGGTGGTTAAGGATAGGCAAGGGTTGCAACAATCTAGGAGATTTAATTGTTTCCCCTTTGTTATGCTGACACACCTCACACTCGGCCACAAATGTCTTGACATCTGCTTTTAATCCTTTCCAAGAAAAAGATTGCTTCACCTGTTGGTATGTTTTCAAGAATCCTGAATGTCTAGCCAAAGGAGATGCATGCAATTCTTGGAGAACATTTGACTTAATAGCTGAAGATTGAGGAAGATAAATGTGATCCTTTTTGTGAAGCACTCCATCAGTATATGAGAAACAAGAATGCAATGATGAGCCTACCTCCCTTTCTTGAATGATCTGCGTAGTCTTCGGGTCAGAAATCCAATCTTCCTGAAGTTGAGAAAGCCATTGTGGAAGAGGACTAGAGATGGCATTGACAACAACAACATCCTCATATTTGCGAGACAAGGCATCAACCACCACATTCTCCTTTCCTTTCTTGTATTCAATGACAAAATCATAACCCAAGAGCTTGGTCATCCATTTATTTTGTTCAGGGCATGAGAGATGTTGCTCTAAGAAATGCTTAAGGCTGCTATGGTCGGTCTTGATGATGAAATGATGCCCCAACAAATAAGGCCTCCATTTCTCTATGGCATGCAAAATAACTAACATTTCCTTCTCATAAGTGGACCATCCTAGATTCTTGCTCAAAAGTTGCTTACTTTCAAAGGCTAATGGGTGTCCATCTTGCATCAAAATAACTCCAATACTTGTGTTGGAAGCATCACACTCAATGACAAAAGGTTTGCTAAAGTTAGGAGTGGCTAAAAATAGAGTGGTACACATAGCTTCTTTGAGGGCTTGGAAGGCTTGGGAAGTGGCTTTAGACCAAACAAAGGCATCCTTTTTAGTGAGAGTAGTGAGAGGAGTGACAATCTTGCCATAGTTGTGGATAAATTTTCTGTAGTAGCCTGTGAGTCCTAAAAATCCATGGAGTTGTTTAAGGGATTTGGGCAAGGGCCAATCTTGCATAGCTTTGATCTTGTTAGGATCTACCTTGACTCCTTCCTGAGTTACTATATGTCCCAAGTATTCTACCTCTTGGACCCCAAAGGAACATTTGGACCTTTTGACAAAAAGTTTTCCCTTTGTAATAGGTGAAGAACTTTGTCAACATGAACTAGATGATCCTCCTAGGACTTGCTATAAATTAAAATATCATCAAAGAAAACTAGGACAAACTTGTGAAGAAAAGGATGAAAGATAGAGTTCATGAGACTTTGGAAAGTGGAAGGAGCATTAGTGAGACCAAAAGGCATGACTAGGAACTCATAATGACCCTCATGTGTATGAAAAGTAGTCTTAGGGATATCCTCTTCTCTAACCCTAATTTGATGAAACCTAGAATGCAAGTCTAGTTTTGTAAAGTATCTAGCACCATGTAATTCATCCAACAAATCATCTATAATAGGGATAGGAAACTTATCTTTGATAGTGATCTTGTTGAGAGGACGAAAATCAGGACACATGCACCATGAATTATCCTTGCATCATACCATCACCATTGGAGAGGAGTATGGACTGATGCTTGGATGGATGATTCCTTGCTCCAACATTTCTTGAACTAACTTCTCAATTTTAGACTTTTGGGGTTGGGGATAGTGGTAAGGATGCACATTAGGAGGTTGACTTCTTGGAACAAGGTGGATGGCATGATCATGTGTGCGCTTAGGAGGAAGACCCATGGGCTCACTAAAGACCTCATAGCGATCCACAATGTTTTGTAAATCTAAAGGAAGAGCTGGAAGAAGTGGCTCCAAAGACTGAACCTCCATGCAATTGACTTGGGCAAAGAATCCACAACCACCTTTCTTCAATATCTTTTCCATGCTATGTGAACTAACCACCTTGGAGGGAGGGGTTGGATTCCTTGGAGACAAATGACTCTTCCCTTCTCTGTCCACTTGACATATAATTTTTGTAGATTAATAGTAACATCACCAAGCTGAGATAGCCATTGTGCTCCCAAGATGACATCTGAACTACCTAGGTTCATGGCAAAGAGATTGCTTAACCAAGTATAATCCCCCATTTGGATGTTAACTTTAGTCGTTCGACCCACACATTGAGCGGTACCCCCATTTGCAATTAAGACTTGAAATTTATCTTGATTTGAAGTATTGATATACAAGCCCAAGGACTTCGTTGTCTTACTATCTATAAAGTTATGTGTGCTACCTAAATCAATCAACACATTGACATTGTCATTTAATAAATCCTTGTACCTTGATAGTATGGTGAGCTTGGAGCCCTATAAGAGCATGAGTAGAGAGAGCCATGGTATCATCCTCATGTTCTGCCTCATCTACTTCTGTTGGTTGCTCTTTGTAATGAATCTTCATCTTCATATATTGTTGTGTCTTCACCTTCCACTTGAAAGTTATGACGTTCTTCATAGGCCTGATCTCGGGGATGGTGAGAATGACATTTGAAATAGAAGAATCCTTGGGAATACTCATTATTGTGGTAAGGATGATGAGAGTTGAAGTCATGTCTATGTTGGGGACTAGAATCTTGGAGCTTTTGTTCTACCAAAGCTATACGTTGAGCATCATCGAGAGTATAGGGATTGAGCATGTCGACTTCTTCTGAATTTTATCCTTAAGACCATGGTAAAAGGTTGAGACCACCACCGTTGGATTCAATTGGTGGGTGTAGGTGAGAAGACTAGTGAACTCAGAGCAATACTCCACTATTCCTGTTTGCTTTGTTTGCATAAGATGGACCACATATGATGTGGAAGATCCTTTGTCAAATCTTTAGAGAAATTATTCTTTGAAGTTAGGCCACAAAAGAGGACCCCCATGTTGGTGAAGCTGCCACAACAACCATTGATGAGCTTGGGTTCCCAACTTAGAAGTTGCTAATGCGACATGACCTACTTTAGGAACATGGTGTAGGTAGATAAGGCTATCCATCTTGGCTAGCCACCCTCATGGATCGACACCTTCAAAGGTGGGCATGTCGATGTGAGGAATAAGAACTTCATGAGGCTATTTAAGGAAATTAGAAGCACCTCTTCCCATGGAATCCAAATCAGAAGTAAATCCTAGGTCATAAGCATCCATAATTGAAGGAGAATTGGGTGGCATAAGGAGTTGAGTGACTTCCATAGGAATTTGGAGGACTATGACTAGGTGGAGTTGTGGAAGAACACTAGTATTTGGTGCTTGATGAATGATTAAAGGTTGTTGCCCTATGGTTTGTTGTGACCCTTGGACAAGAGGAGGTATAGTAGTGGATATTTGTAGGACTCTTTGGATGTTATCCAAGGACTTGGCAATGGAAGTAATCATTTGGTCTTGATTATCCAAGGACTTGACAATGGAAGTAATCATTTGTTCTTGATTCAAAAGATATGCATGTAGATCAGGGTCAATAGTATTGGGAAGAGGATTACCAATTGGAGGGGTAGCGGGAGGAGTGATTAGGGAGGGTTATTGGGAGGAGAGGAAGAACCTGAGGTGTTGGGAGGAGGTGAAGCCATGGCGTTTAAGGAAGAAAGAAGACGTTGGTCAAAACTATTGATATTTGGGGAAGTGTTGTGATGCTTACCAGGATTTTTGGGTTGGCGCTTCTTTCTGCTCATACACATCCTTTGAATGAATAATATGTTGTAATTGACCATTGACTTGTGCCCAACCAGTAGTGGTAGCAGGTTCATTCATACACTAGGGCAATTGAAAACCCAAAAAATACTTGGAATGCTATTGAAAAAAGTGTTGTGAAAAATACCTCTTACTTTGATCAGCTTGAAGAGATGATCACAATGAGATAGGTCTCCCACAAGGGTCTTAGGACACTCACCTTCCAAAAAAGTGTTGTTGGAGATACCCCTTGTTTTGACCATCTTGAAGAGACGATTGCAATGGTATAGGTCTCTCACAAGGGTCTGGCGACACCCGCTTCTTTTTAAGCAACAACAAACTCACAATATTCTAGAAGATAATTGCACCAGAAGATGGACCAAAAAATTTAAAAAAATTACCAGGAAACAGGCAGTAGTAATGTTCGACAGAGGTTCTGGAATGGTTTGTGCCCCTTCTGTTGCAAATTTGCACCCCATAGGGAGCCGAGATCGAAGCTCTGATACCACTTGTTACGAAACAACTTCAAGAATTATAGCAATAGCAGTAGCAATCCAATAATGCACAAATAACATTACCCAAATGATAATAATAATTCAGATCCAATTGCCAGAAAAATCAAATATGCAATAATCAAATTCCAGATTCAAATCAATGCAAATCCTTAGCCACTTAGAGAGGGCAAAGTCTCATAGCCACTTGGAGAGGGCGAAGTCTCATATGCACAATAGACATGACTAAGATTCGAATATGAAAGATGATCTCAACTACCACCTAACTCTTCCTATTTATAGATTAAATCAATCATTAACCCTAACCCTAATGCTCAAGGGCCGACTATCTAAACCTAGGGCCCAAGCTAATAAAAATAAAGATAGCCGACATGGCTATATTGGAGCCGTTACAGACTCTTTCTTGCCAAGCTGTGTCTTTGAAGAATTCTTGGTGATTACCGGGGGCAGAAACTTGGCAGTTAGAAGTTCTGAATGCTAAACCCAGTCAACCCTGAACTGTCTCTATATGTGTCAAGCTTGAGACCTATTGATTTTCCATGATCATATGCTTTGCATACTATTATTCTTTTACAAAATCTACTAGAAGACTGACTTATCAAAATTGATTATGCTTTTTACAAGTATTTTACGTATTATTTAAGTTTATTTTATGAATTTATATATTTATTTTATTTGCCAAGTCTGAAACTGAGCCAAAATTTTGTCTGCCAAGTTTTGGTTTTTGTTTTTGAATTATTAATTAGATCAAAAAGCTGATGTAAGAGCTGAAGCAGAGGACTAGAGTCCCAGGGAATACTGAAAAACTGCAAAGGCATGGCATATTCACATTGAATGTAAAGGATACACCGTGAGATGGCATACCTTTAGTAGAACCCAGGCCAAATTTTGAAATACCTCACTGGGAAGGCACATCAAGTAAATGTGACATTGAAAAATCCCATGAAACTCCATTTTGATCAATAAGATAAACAAAACTAATTTTCTATTGATATCCATCAATCAGTTACTTGGAGTCTTAAACATGGTCAAGCATATACATTTAGAGGAATGACATGGACTCAATAAAAACAGAGCATATGATTGAGTATTGATATCTTTATATTAATCTTAACAAGTACCAACTTTCTTTCTATGACAGTGAAGTTTTGCAAGAGACACTTTTGAGTGGAACTGGGAGATCCATTTGGGAAAAATTGTAGAGCAGTTAATCATGGTTTGTCGTGAAATAATGAAAGGTTTTGCACAAAACTAGAGTGTAAGGCAGAAGACATGACCTTGGCAAAAAGCTAAGTTCGTACAAAAGTAACTTTGTTGCAATTGATGACATAGGATGTACTGTCCAAAGACAAAGAAGGTGCTTATATTGGACTCTTGTTACTTACTCTATCAAAGGAATTAGTGAAGAATCGTACAGATAGACACTCATTTAATAATGCCCATCACTAGCTCAGAAAGTATGACCATAATTAGAAGGGACATTTGACAGTCCTTGACTGTTCCTCCTTACTTGGTAACCTAACAAAATGGTACAGGTACACCAAATAACATACAACATTAGTCTAAGTGTTTACCATTGGTTCAAATGAAAGAAGACTCCATTTGGCTAGCGTAGCAGACACTGAAATTTTAGTATTAAACTTTAGAATGTTTTGAAATCTGAAATTATACTGAAGTCTGAACTAATGTACCAGTCTTTGAATTTAATATTGTTTAATTTTACAATCTTAATTGTCATTAAGCTTATTTGGTTTTGTAAAAAATCTTAGCTTTATTTGATGTTTTTTCAATAAAATTTCAATGAATATCTTGGCCTATTTTGCCCTGTATATCCATCTGTAGATATTTTGCATACACACATTTTCTCTTTAATATTCTAATTGGTATTGAATTTTTAAGATATCCTATTTCACTCTATTCATTTTCTTCCACAAATACCGAATAAAACTTTGTTAACTTCTAATCTTTCAACTACCATTAAACCCACTAATTTAAGTTCAAGCAGAAATAATTGTTGCCGTGCAATGATCAAATCCTCTGCCATTCATATTTTTGCATGTAATTTTCAGAAATAATCTCTTAACTACTATGCTTGCAAGAAAGTCACTTTTTGACTTTTTAGGCAGATATTTGGAAGATAGCTTGAGGAAATATATCATTGCTATATGCTTGAACATTTGGTTCAACTAGAGTTATGATTTGCAATTTCTGTTAGAAAAATACATGCAAAAATATGTTTCTTTACAGAATTTGTACATTTTGCTAAGAACTCATACCATTATTGTATGATTGTAATTTCAAATAATCTGATGGCCCAGTGATTATAAGGCAAGAGTCGTGTAAGGACACATCCCTGATGTTGTGCCTTTATACCTCTCCCCCTGTTTTCTGTGCTCGTTGTACATTTGCAATTTCTTTTAGAAAATTACATGCAAAAATATGTTTCCTTACAAAATTTGCACATTTTGCTGAGAACTCGTACCGTTATTATATGATTGTAATTCCAAAGAATCTGATGGCCCAGTGATTAAATCTAAGGACACATCCCTGATGTTGTGCCTTTATACCTCTCCCCCTGTTTTCTGTGCTCGTTGTACATTTGCAATTTCTTTTAGAAAATTACATGCAAAAATATGTTTCCTTACGAAATGTGCACATTTTGCTGAGAACTCGTACTGTTATTATATGATTGTAATTCCAAAGAATCTGATGGCCCAGTGATTAAATCCAAGGACACATCCGTGAGGTTGTGCCTTTATACCTCTACCCCTGTTTTCTGTGCTCATATTGGAATCTTCATAGCCCATAAATAATTTTCTTATTTATCCCTGAAAAATGACCTGCCACACCCTACCACACTGGAAGACTGTGTTCCCTCTTCCTGCCATCTCTGTTCTGGAAACTTTGTAGAACACCGATTAAAAGGTTAGACTGCTGTGCTGGTTGCAAATATTTCACATATTATGATTTATTTGACTCAATGATTGAATTTGATGCCAATGCTTTTATTCCCTAATGCTATTATTTGTGAGGTCAATGTTGCTAGACAATCATATGTTGGCAGTGCTGCTAGCACATAAAATGAAATATGCATTAGAAGAAATAAATCTTGGTATCCACATTCTAGAACATCGAAGCTGGTACACAACATAGGGGATGCTACCCATGTAGCAAATAGGGAAGTTAATATGCCTTACAAATAAGCTTCATTCAAATTCAATCATTTTTTTTTAATATTTACTTATTTGAACATATTTACAGCTTCAGTGGACATAGTGCTAGATAATGTGGCCAAGGTTGGCATCAGAATGATAAGTTATAGCTATCACATTGGGTTGTAAAAGATATTGATCAGAGATATTAGTCTCCATAACATCAACTTGAGTAAGAACTTGATTATAAAACCATTTGGGCAGGCAAGTCTTATCCCCTTCTTTTTCATATGTTTATGGTTCACATTGTATTAGAGTCAGTTTTTCAATCATAAGTCATGCTAATCACACTTATCCATAAAGAGAGAAAAAGGAGTCCTTAGTGAAACATGTGCTCATATCTACATGAATTCACGAGTGTTTATTTTACATTTTGTATGATGTTTGCTGATGTGATGCACGGCCATGGAACCACTTAATTTTAATTTTGTCTATTTTTGTAAATTTTATGGATTTTTGGGTAATATAACTATTATACTAGTGTATGAGCAAGTGGAACAGAATGCAAATAAGATGAATGGTATCATAAAATTTCAAGATCAGATTTGCCATTACATGCAGCAATTCTGAAAATAAAATACACACTTCCAATTCATATAAATAACTGAACTATTATCAATCATTTCAAGAAGCAGTTTGGTATCTTATCTTTTCCTTCAGATTCACTTATGAGGGGTTAAACTTTGTATCTTGCTTTAGCAATTGGTCAACCATGTTTGTTAGTGGTTGAACATTTTTCTTTGGTCTAAACTATTTATCATCTGGAGCGTAATGATGAACTTGCAAGCATGATAAAGGGGTAAATTAGGGATAATGTTTCATCCATATGCTTGTTAATAGGGGCTATACTTGCATGTTGGATGTTTGGTTTGTTTAATCAATGTAGCTTGTCAAAACAATCATGCATATCATGTAAATAAAAGAACAGAAAAAAAGAAAAAGAAAAAGAAGCATAAAAAATTAACATTCACATTTAGATATTTTGAATATAGCATAACAATTCATTCATCCAATCATATAAATGCAGATCATATAGTAGTAAATTATTCATCTGTTAACATGCACACAATATATTGATCAAGAACTTAAGTGTAATACCCAAATAGCATATGACACTTTCAAATATAGGTATATAGAACCCATTTCAAGGGAGTGATCCCCTCACAACAAATTTAGTTAAGAGATTACTTTAATAGGAAGTAAGAGAAAACAACTTATTCATAAATTAGAAATATACTCTTGTTACTTAATAAAACAATGTGTGCGAAGAGTTGATAGTGCCTCGACTTTGACACTTAATAAAATAATGTGTGCGAAGAGTTGATAGTGCCTCGACTTTGACACTTAATAAAATAATGTGTGCGAAGAGTTGATTGTGCCTCGACTTTGACACTTAATAAAATAATGTGTGCGAAGAGTTGATTGTGCCTTGACTCAAATGGTCCAATATGTCCTATGCTTAGGGATATAACATACTCTGCCCCTTAGAAAAAGTTTTGTCCTCAACACTTGCTGACCTTGGCTGCTTCTTCACAAAAAGCTCAGGTTCTTCTATTCAATTAAGTGTTGCAAGATGTCCCACTTTTATAGTTTTGTTTGGCCCAAGACATGCTAACCAATCACTTTGTTTGAACATGAAATGTTCAGAGTATGGATGATTTTATAAGACAATGAAAGCTACAGTTTGTAGGCAATGCTTACCTATGTTAGATAAAATCTTGCAAGCCTATAGAATCTAAGAGCAAGCTTGTTGCTCTTTTAATACTCTAATGAAACCTATTTATGCAGATGCAGATATGAAAAGATCCAATCTTCAACCTTAAAGTGCCTTTTGCTCCTAGATTGATTTGCTTGCTACTTCATACAATTTTGTGTCATTGCTAAATTATTCCTTAAATATTGCAAAGCTAGATGCTCCCTTAAATATTGCAAAACTAGATGCTAATGAGCTTAATGATCCTTGACTCTTTGTACCTTGGAATAGCTATGCAAGTATGATGTAATGGATGGTGCCGAATAGCCATAAAGATATTGAAATAAGTTCATTTGATTTTATATATGGTAAGACGTGTTATATCGCCACTTTGGTACAAGTAGTCACTTGCCCAATTATGTAATGTGAATCACCTCAATATACCTCCAAGCAATTTTTTACCACTTATATTGGTCTGTTTGTTTAGAAGTAATACCCTAAAGTATGAGTCAATCTTTTTCCCATCTCTTAAACAATTTTGTCCAAAATTTACCAATGAATGTGAGATCTTAGTCGTTAACAATATGTTTTGGTATTTTGTGCAACTTTTGAACCTTGTTCATAAATGCTTGAGCTACATTGCTAGCGGAAAATGAATGATCTAGGGATAGAAATGAACACAATTAGTGTCTTGACAATTGCCATTATTACTAACCTAACATCATTTCTGGGTACATTTGTGATGAAATTCATTGATATTTCTTCCAATATTTAGTTTTGTAATTGTTTTGTAATTTTTTCCTTTGTAATGGCAAAAATATCACTTTTTACTACAAACTCCACATCATCTTTCATTCTTTCCCAAAATAAATCCCTCTCAATATATTGGTATGTTTTGAGCAATCCCCAAT
Source organism: Wollemia nobilis (assembly GCA_028583015.1). Classification (NCBI taxonomy): domain Eukaryota; kingdom Viridiplantae; phylum Streptophyta; class Pinopsida; order Araucariales; family Araucariaceae; genus Wollemia; species Wollemia nobilis. The sequence goes on along the minus strand of JAQPPZ010001994.1, from coordinate 1,573,269 downwards.
GGCCAACTAGGGATGCATAGTCTTTTCTTGATGATCACTTGCAAAGGTACTTTATACCATAATAAAGTATCTTTCTAAGACATGTTATATGAGGATCAATCTTGTAGGAGTTGTTCAATGAAGCAAGAAGCAACGAAGTCTTGAACTCATACTTTCCTTTCCACATCATGCCAATTTGTATGTACCATTGATATATAAGGCCTGAGCCTCATTTTTTTAGGGGAGGATATTTACCACCAACATTTTCTCTTCCCTTCTTGTAGATGATGTCAAAATCATATTATCATTTATGTGATCAACTTTTATTATCCGAGTTATTGGAACATATAAGTAATGCTTGTGGAACCCTTTAATGGTTTTCTATTTTGCTATTGATTTTTTCTTCCCTTTTTGGTATAATAACTTCTTGTTAAGGGCTGCTTTTGTTTACCTCAACATCTTGAGCCTATATAAAGGAAATCTCGTTTGATCATTGTAAGAATCTTTTGGAATTTTGATGTCTTATGGACCTTGTGTAATTGTGGATATTGTCACCATCATTTGAGATATTCATTCTTAAAATGCTCTGTGTGTGTATAGGATCCAACAAATAACATTGTCTTCAAATTGCTTAGGAATATGGTTGGACAAGTGATGGTCTTGACAAAAGTGAACATGACATGAAAAGTCCAACTAAGCTTGAAAATAGAAGTAAAAAAATTGGTCTTGGTTATTGAGCATTGGGAATTGCATTCATATAGAAGGAAAGTTCAAGGACATTCACCCAACATTGTATTGGCCACCGATTCTTTTGAGAGACAAAATGTATAAACTTACATTTAATCCCAAGCTTTCACGCTCATCTTGAGGAGGTTTACTTTTTCACGTAGATATGTATTGTTTGAGGCTTCCATGATTTGGTAGGTTTTTGGAAAAGCTATATGGATTCACTACACTTCAAATCCGGGGTTGGGATTCATCCTTAGGGGTTTGATTATATATACCCAAGGAAGGAAGGCCTTGTTTGTTCCTCTCTCTATATACTTTTATTTTATTAATTTAATGCTTCTATTGTCTTCCATGCAATAGTGTTAGGATCCTCCATCCTAACATTATTAATTAGTATTATTAATCATTTAATTATTATATTATTAACTCATAAAGTGAACCATCACATCTCTTCATAACGTGAACCATCACGTCTCTTCATAACGTGAACCATCACGTCTCTTCACCAACGTAGCTTTAGGGTATATATATATATATTAGGTTGGCCATTCACACAAATCATCCAAGAAGAATAATAAGAAGCTTAGATTCTAAAGAGGGAGCCCCCTATAAGTGGCAAGGAGGGAGCCCCTATAGCGGCAAAGCAATTACAAGGGAGTCCCCTTTGAGTGGGCTGTGATTACATTTTATATTAAATTATTTATCAAAATTACACAAGAACATCAGGGTTTTTGCATTTGGTATCAGAGTCATGTGGGACCCAATCATGTCGGAATTGCTCAAAGATCTTCGTCAAATCACTTTCATGCGTGAGTATCAAACTTGGTTTGAGGATATCACCAAACACAACATAGGGTTGGATGAATCAATTCTCATCAATAGCTTCATTAGTGGATTGAAAGAGGAAATTAGAATGGAGGTGACAAGGTTCAATCCCTATACCATGATGCAGACCTATGGATTGGCCAAATTAGTCGAAGACAAATTCAATACTCAATGTTGATTAGGAAAAACACCTATTGGGAAAGCACAAACCACTTACGATGCCCCAAAACCTAATCGACCCTTGTAGGTTGAGTACCTTAGCCCGAAGGAAGTGAAGGAACGATGAGCGAAAGACCTCTGCGATAATTGTGATGAGCAATTTGGATCCCATTAGAAATGCGTTACACTAATGTTGTATTTATTGAAGGAAGTTGATCCTTGTCAATCCCTAAAAGGCGAAGATGAGGTAGTTGTGTTCGAAGTGCCTGACGCACCTACTCACAATAATAAAGACAATGAGGTTGATATGCCAGAAGTGATCGATGCATCAGGTAAGGATGAGGTAGACATTCCCGAAGTGACTCATTATGGCCAAACATGCACTCTACAAGAACTACACTCAATTTCCTCTCCAATAGTGAGTTATCGCCACAGGGTCAAACCTATTAAAAAACAAGGCAGAAAGGTGATTGCACACTCCTCCATTGCCTCTCCCAAGGAACAACAGGAGAATGTAGAAGTTTTACCACCTCTTTTTATGCATCATTTTAAGGTGTTTGAAGAACCCCAAGGGTTGCCCTTCCCTCATCATCACACATTTACTAATTTTTCTGGCAACCCCCCGCTAACGCTTCATCCTTCTTGATATCCCTGCCTACAGATGGATGACATTAAAAAAGTTCAAGAACTTATGTAAATCCTTCTTGGAAAACAAAGGACAAAGCTCCTCACTTTGAGCTTTGAGGACAAAGCTCTTTTTAAGGAGGGTGGCATGTTAGGATCCTCCATCATAACATTATTAGTTAGTATTATTAATCATTTAATTATTATATTATTAACTCATAAAGTGAACCATCACGTCTCTTCATAACGTGAACCATCACGTCTCTTCACCAACGTAGCTTTAGGGTATATATATATATATATATATATATTAGGTTGGCCATTCACACAAATCATCCAAGAAGAAGAATAAGAAGCATAGATTCTAAAGAGGGAGCCCCCTATAGCGGCAAAGCGATTACAAGGGAGCCCCCTTTAAGTGGCCTGTGATTACATTTTGTGTGAACTTCATCCGTAAATCGTCAAGGTGCCATTGAATAATGCTGAGTGTTCGGAGCCATTGCACACCTAAAACAATATCACAACCTCCTAATGGAATTGCATACATGTCCAATTTGATGGTGTAATTGTCCAAGGTGAGCTTAATATTACGACATTTCCCATTACAAGAGATTTGTTCCCCATTACCGATCATGATTTCAAAAGTATTACAAGGATGGATAAAGCATTCGGTTTGTTTTGCCATGCGTGGGTCGATGATATTATGTGTACTTCCAGAGTCAATAAGCATAATAATATTTTGTTGTTTAAAGGAGCCGAAAACTTTTATAGTTTGAGGGGATGAATTTCCAGTAAGGGCGTTGAAGGATATTTCTAACGGACCTCGAGGTTTATTTTCAGGTATATCTTCCACTAGGTCGACCTCGATTTCTTCTTCATCTAGTGTTGATTGACTAGAAATTTGGATGTAATACATTTGTGGTTCGGAACAAATTTCTCATCACAATGATAACAAAGGCCTTTTGCTTGTCGTTCTTTCATTTCTTCAAAACTGAGGCGTTTAATTGGTAGGGTTGGGTTAATTTTGGGGGTGGTGAACGTGCTTTGTGCCCTACCATTATGCGTCGGCTTGGGAGCGATGTAAGTGGTTGATGAATTCTCCATAGGTGGTTTTCCCAATCGACGTTGTGCCTTGATTTTGTCCTTAGCTAGTTTCGCCAACCCTATGGTCTGCATCATGTTTGTGGGATTATACATTTGTACCTCTATTCAGATTTCTCCCTTTAATCCATTGATGAAACTGTCTTGAAAGAAGGAAGCGTCTAGCTCGGTTGTTCGATTTGCCAATCTTTCAAATTCAGCTTGATATTCCTTTACTGACGTGGTTTGACACAATTTGGTGAGAGCTTCGGTGAAAATTTCAAAAGCGCTAGGTCCAAACCGTACTAATAGATTTTGTGTAAAGTTTAACCAAGTAGGAGTGCCATGGGTTTTTTCGAACCATTGGTACCATTGGATGGCCTCATTCTCTAAGTGAAAGGATGGAATATGCACCTTTTGCATTTCAAGGATTTGATTTAAAGAGAAATATTGCTCTGCTCAACAAATCCAGTTTGTAGGATCATCGCCTTCAAATTTTGGAAAATGTAACTTGGTAGTCCTGGGTAGGATGGATGTTTGTGGGCCTCCCCATGGTGCCTGCGGTGGTGATCCTCCGTTAGTTTGATTCGTTTGCGTTAATGCCATATTTTGACTGACAGAGTCTAGTTTTAAGTCTAATGCAAGTATCCTTTCCTGAAGTTCTTGTGTCTTAGCTGCATTCTCCTCTTTGCCTTGGCGAATTTCTTGGAGAAGTTTATGCATTGCGAGGTTTTGTTTTCTGCAAAAATTTAGGTTTTACTTTGACAAAATTTTTGCAATATTTATTGTTATCAACTTTTTTGCCAAAAAGTGCTTGTCAACTTTTGTCAAAATTAAAAATTTGTTTTGATAACTTTTTTCCAATATTTATTGTTATCAATTTTTTTTTTGCCAAAAAGTGCTTGTCAACTTTTGTCAAAATTAAAAATTTGTTTTGACAACTTTTTTACAATATTTATTGTTATCAACCTTTTTGCCAAAAAGTGCTTGTCAATTTTTGTTTGATAACTTTTTGGAGAGGCAGCGGCAGACGAACGGGGCTGGGCGGCGATGGCGGAAGCTGGTGCTGGGCGATGGAGCTAGGCAGTGGTGGCAGAGAGAAGCGACATGTTAGTTAACCACGAGAGCGAATCAGAGGTGGTCAACAGTCAAGGCGAAATGGGAGCGAATCGACGAAGGTCAAGGGTCAGGTCAAGGCACAATTTTCGAGGCATAAGTTTGTTGCCACGTGCCTCAATTGGCATTGCCCACGCACGAGCGTGTATGCCTAGCGTGCTAGGCAATTAACCTTTGGCGCCTTGATGGTTATAAAGTGCTTTATATTGTTTCCCGCATCGATGTGGGATAATTTTTATAAATTGTTTCGTTGCCTTTGTCTTTCGACGTCGGACGTTTTGCTCCGGCGGTCGGATATTTATGCACTTTAGCACCCAACCTTATAATTTCGCTTAATTTTTCGTCTGTCGCGAGCCTAGTTGCCGGAAAACGCTTGTTGTTGCTATGACTTGGAATTTTTCGCCTGTTTCTGCTATGACTTGGGATTTTTATCCGATGGATGGCCCTTAAAACGTAGTGGGTAAAATTTTTGTTAATTCTTTGGGGGGTTTTGGTCAGTGCACGTTACGTCGACAACCGGGTATGATCGTTTGTTTTGCTGCAGGGATTTACACATCAAAATTTTATTACGTTGCTCGTAAAGGAGACGCCTCTCGTTGGTAATGGTGCCCTGGAGGTCCGAAATAAAACTACTGAGTGCCTTCGCAATCTTTGACACCGAAGAATTTGTCGCTCGACGGCCGGAATTTAATCAAACTTTAGTCCAATTTTTTTATTAAATCAACCTTCACCGGAATTTACAAGGCGTTGTCGGATTTCGTCAGATTGAAAATTTTGATGCCGTTTTCATGATTTGGAACAATCTTTGGCGGCGAGGATTGCTGGGTGGATTTGGCGGTGACTGAGGATAGGTGGTGGGGATTTTTATAGAAAAGGGGTGAGTATGGTAGCGGAGCTTATGATATCGGTGGCTGTTTTTGTGGATGTCTCGGGGGGAGAGAAAAGAAAAAAAAAAATTGGTATGGCTCTGATCCAAATGGTAAGGAACTAAATAGTGTTATGTATTTATATGTAGAAAAAGGAAGGAAGAATCACTTTTGTATTGAATCGCCTTTTGATTGTAAGGTAGAAACCCACAATAGATTTAATTTATATATTCATTCATGATTCTTAAATGATATTGCCTAAATCCTACTTATATGACTCATGGGTTGCAAGTCATAAGACATACCCATTCATCATATAATAATTATAAATTATATAATAAAATGAATAAGAACTAATGATGGTTAGGAGTAGAATCCTCACATGCCACCCTCCTTAAAAGGAGCTTTGTCATCAAAGTTAGGAGTGAGAGGTTTCATCCTCTATTTCGCTAATAGTATGCGTTCATGTTCTTGTACCATTTTAATATCAGTGTTCCTCAAGCAAGGATATTGGGAAGGTGGAAGTGTTGGTGGCTTTGTCATGGCTTGGAGAGAATTTAAATGGGCAACCCTTACCTTTCCTCCTCTAGGAACAACTTTCTCCATGTGATGAGAGCTTGCTAGTAGAGAAGGGCCAAATTTTATACCTTTAAGCGTAGAAGGGCCATATTTTATCCCTTTAAGCGTATAGGTGTGATCCTTTTGTGTGAGGATTGCTGGGTGGAAAATAGACTTTACGACCTAAACTCTTATTTAAGATTTAGGAAGCATAGATGTTGTCTAGATCCCATGTGGAATTTCTAAGTGAGTTTGCAGCCTTTATTATTTTTTTCGTTATATTTTTCAATGTCAGTAACTTTCAAATATTTTATCTCAAGAAGTAATGCTCTCTGATTAAAATATTGGCATGTTCTAAGCAAATGTGATGGTTTGTGCTCAACAATAAATTTCATTATTTGATTGTGTTGTAAATCAACATAATGTTCTTTTAACCTCAATTTTGATCTCCTTGTTACATCGATATACAGCTTGCCACATGAGTATGTTACAAGGTATAATCCTTTATAAATTTTAGGGTTTGCTTTATCTTTTGTTTGATCTAAGAGGCCTTGTAAAGTTGTTATTGGAGCAAAGGAAGTCTTCATGTTGCTCTATCCCAAAATGGGGGCTAATTATTTTGTGATTCTTTGCATATAGTAATGTAACTCTCATTTCTTGCTTTTTATTTTTCTTTTTCTTATTTGATTGCTCTATTATATGGAATCCATTTTTTTAAAATATATTTAGTAGATGTGTTCTATCGTCCTCAATGTGTTCCTTACATCAAATTATCCAATTAAAGCAAGGGTTGTTCAAAATCCCAAAGAGGATGACCCCAAAGCCTTTACAACTTAGAAACCTTAGTGTCTATTTGGGCTCTTCGCTAGATGGGCTACCACCAAGCCGCATTGTGGTATCATGAATTCTATGGCGCTCAACCAAGCTAGTTTTGAGGGTTGTCCTTTCTACTGCCACATCCTAGGTCTTGCGGTGTGGATCCAATGGTAGTAGAGCAAGCTCACTCTTTGTTGTCATCCTTGTCCAAAAGTAAGCCTTCCAATAAGCTTTATCATTGGATGTTCATTCACACACGTTTGTGGTACAAGAAGCAAGGTTTAACACAAGTTTTGTATCCAAGGACCTTGAAGCATGTTGTACCTACAAAGAAATGTTAGAAATGGATAAATGTGTAGCACAATTAGAGACATAACCCTAGGATGTTAAGAAGCTCATTCAAGATGCTCCACAAGAACATAGGAACATACTCTTTGGATAGTTTTGGGGTCTCATGATCAATATGGGAGCCTTGTCCATAATTGCTACTCCTATGGCTTTCTAGGGTCATAACCCTGTGAAGGTGCATACCAACATTAACATTTTAATATTCTTAGGCCAAAATAATGCCAAAGAGTTGGATACTTGGCTTCAATAACTTGAGGTCTATTATGTTGCCAATTGGTCTTCAAAACCTAAATAGATTGCATTGGTGGTCTTAAAGATGCCAAAATTTGTGCGAAACCACTAGCCACAAGCTCGCAAAAAATGGAGTCACATTCTAGACAACCTTTGTCAAGTTGGTATGCAAGAGGTTCTACCCCTTACACCATTATGAAAATGAGGATATGCACTTTCAATAGCTATGCCAACGCAAAGAACAATATATCCAACAATACACTGATGACTTCAATGAATTTCTCAATCACTTGAGCATTAACGATGAAAATAAATTAGGTGTTCAATTATGTTAGTGGATTGCAATATCATCTTCACTTGAATATGGAGTTCCTTTTATTAGACTCCTTGGCTCAAGCATTTTGCTTCACATCAAAGTTGGAAGAGAGGTTACGATCTAGACAGAAAGGCCTGACATCATTCCCATACAAAATGCCAACACCAAAGTAGAAAATAGTTGCATGACTGCTTATGATGCTAGCATCTAAGGATCCTCAATACCATCCAAATTGAAGAATCCTTTAGCTTAGGATAACGATAAGTAGAAGGCTAATGACAAATGGAACAACCACCACAAGACACACTTACAATGGTGTAGAGTGTTGAGTGCATCAAAAGATGCTAGTGGTACATCCGAAGGTAAATGACTATTCATCTTCATTATTTAGAGAATAAAAGTAGATGCCACATGTCTGAGCACTAGAGCTCAAAAAATAGGTGATGCTTCTACTTAGGCCCCTCTAAAGAATTAAAGTGCCTATTTTACACCTAATACTAGGTAAAGGATTAGCCTCTCAATGTCATCATTGACATTGTGAGCCAAAAGAACATCATTGTGCAAGACATAGTCAAGTGTCTCAACTTCTAGACTATGATGCATCCACAAATTTACTCTCTGGGGTGGCTTCATCTAGGGAAGGGAATTGAGGTTTGGTGCCAATACGTGACATAGTTAATTGTGATGTGATGCCCATGGACATTTATATGTTATTCTGAGAAGTTCTTATCTTTTTGTTTTCTAAGCGATGTACCAATAAGGAATATTTTCTTTGTGGAGTAGCCCACATTGGGTGGACCACGTTAAATAATGTCTCTCATGTGTGTGATGCTTTATGTGATGTTTACTGCTTTAATATTGCTAATGTTATCATTTGAATTAAAAAGCAAAAAGTTTTATCTTATACTATTCACCCCCCTCTCAGTATAAACACATGTTCTTCAATTAGTATTAAAGTGGGTCTCTCCATGAAAAGACTAACATCTTGGAGGAAGATCCATCAAAAATACACATGACTTCAGAAAATGAAGAAAATACCATGTTTGATATAAAAGAGGAATTATTTGTTGCTCTCAGAAAATTGAAAAGAATTAGAGAGAAGAACTCAAGATTGAAAGAACAAATTCAAGAGGATGAAGAAGCAAGGATGAAACTTCTATAAAATCTCACAAAACTCAAGATAAAGGTAGAAGAAAGAAAGAAAATTGAGCAGGATATGACAAATCTGTGAAGAATAAGAGAAATAGAATGTGAAATATTGGAAGCAGAAATTGTTTATCTAAGGAATGAAGTTGAAAGGACCAAGGTACTACAAGATGTAGAATATGAGAAACAGAAAAAGGACTCAAGTCTTCAAGAAGCAAAAACTTCAAACAAAGATAGGCAAACAAAGGATATCAAAAAGAAAAAAAGAAAAGAACCTTGGATGAGAGTTAATCACAAGAGGAGAAGCACTCCACCACAATCTCAAAGGTATCCAAATAAGTTACATTATTTCTTCCATGGTCATTGCTTTTCTTGTAATAAATATGGTCATAGAGCTGTACACTGTATTGGTCATGCAAGAAACAATGTCAATAGAAATTTCAATTCTTTTGCACCTCTTATGGATAATGATATTATATGTTACAAATGCAATAATTTTGGGCACAAGGCTAGATGGTGTAAAATGATATTTCCTAAGTCTAGTAAAAGAAAAACAATTTCAACTAGGAAATATGAAAGGGAAAATGTAAAGGCTAGATCAATGTTAGTTCAAACAACCCTTCATGCTCAGGATAAAGAAGAACAATGGTATATTGATAGTGGTTTCTCTAGTCACATGACAAGAGACAAAGATAAATTCATTATACTAAAAGAAACCAATAGAGGGTCAATAAGTTTTGGTGATAATGGATCAACAAGGATTGGTGGAAGAGGAAATCCAAGTTTAGATATTGGGAAAATAAGAACAAAAATGAGTTGTATGTTAAGGGGTTAAAACATAATCTGCTAAGTTTAAGTCAACTTTGTGATCAATGGCATATGGTTACATTCCACCCAGATAGATGTGAGATAAGAAAAATAGAAACTAGAAAAGTCATTGCCAATGCAAGAAGAACTTCAAACAATCTATAATGCTTAGTGAGATCAAAGGGGAAAATTGCTTTCTATCACAAGAAGATGAGAGTTTGTTGTGGTATAGAATATTGGGTCACTTGAATTTTGACAACATAGTCAGCATAAGAAATAAGCAAGCTGTCAGAGATTTACCCAAAATAAAAAAGCCACAAAACACAATTTGTGCACCTTGTCAACATGAAAAGCAAACTAGAACAAGTTTTAAATCAAAAGGATTAATGCCATCTAAGCCATTAAGTTTAATATATACTGATCTATGTGGTCCTACCAGAACACAGAGTATTCAGGGTGAGAGTTCCTTTATATTGTTTATAGATGATTACTCCAGAATGGTTTGGGTAACTTTCCTAAAAGAGAAGTCAGATGCTTTTGAGAAATTCAAAGCTTTTAAGGAAATGGTTGAAAATTAAACTAACAAGAGGATCAAGTGTTTGAGATCTAACAAAGAAGGAGAATTTACCTCAAATGAATTTGTAGAGTTTTGTGAACAACATGGGATCAAGAGAGAATACTCAACAACGAGAACTCCTCAACAAAATGGAGTAGTTGAAAGGAAAAATAGGACTGTTGAGAATATGGCTAGAGCTATGTTAAATGAGTGATGAGCACCAAAAATGCTCATTTTATATACACTGTTAAGGGGCATCATTATTGGTTTAATTAGCATATGAGATGTATTTTATATAACTTATGCATATAATTGATAGAAAATCCAGTATTATGCTTGATTGGTGTTTTTAGTGGGAAATGTGTATAAATGCAAGTGTTGGTACTAATTTGGTGTTTTACAGTCTACATCCACTTGGACCTGGCATACTTCTACTTTCAAAGACTAAGGCATGGAAGTAGGCGCCTTCCTGATGTGGAAGGTGCCCAAGAAGTAGGCGCCTTCCTGATGGAGAAGGCGCCCAGTAGAAGTAGGCGCCTTCCTGATGCGAGAAGGCGCCCAGAGAAAAGTAGGCGCCTTCCTTATGGAGAAGGCACCCAGCAGAAGTAGGCACCTTCCTTATGGAGAAGGCACCCAACAGGAGTAGGCGCCTTCCTCATGAAGAAGGTGCCTCCACACCTCCATACTTTGCAAGATTGACCAAGAAGGCAAGTGGGACCATGTTGACCGTTGACTCCACGTCATATGCACCAAGTTGGGATAGCCACCAAAACACGTGAAGACAAAGGAGATATTTTATTCTATGCATTTAAATAAGACACTTCTATTATTAATCGATCAACCGGATAACTTTGTAAGGTGAGCATTTCTCCTCATGCTCACGAATCAATCGAAGCAACGATTTATCGGTAAAATGATATGCATAACAGACAACATGAAGAATCAGATCCATTAGCGACTAAGGAGGACAACCATCCGAATGGATCCATTATTTCTAAACATATTCTATTCTGATAAAAATAGAATACGCCTGATTTATCCTATGGGTAAAATTAGTGCATGACTATTATTATTAGTGCATGCTTGTTAGGATTGATTGGCTGTCCTATTTTTTGCATATCTATTATAACTGCAAGTCTGAAATAGACTTGCCTAAAAATATAATAGAGGAAGGTTGTGCATTGTATAAATGCACATGTCTTCCCTGAGAGAAGGGACGACGATTAATTTTAATAGAAGAACTATTTTATTTTACTTCTTGTCAAATTTATCAAGAGTGCAATTCCTCTTACCTGAGCAAGCTCTACGTAGCTAGTTGGGCGGACTATCTATGGGATCTTGGGCCCACTCCTTGCAGTAGTCCTCCCCTATTTATTTATGTTCTTTATTTTCTGTAGATTAGTTTATTGCTTTAGTTCTTGCTTTATTTAATTTAGTTGTGTGTGTTTATTTCCTTGCATTTTATTTCCGTAGTTTTATTTCCAGCACTTAGTTTTAGTTTGTAATTTATTTATTTAATTTTCCGCACTTAGTTTATTTAGTTTGGCTGAAATCAAAATGCACAAACATCCCCCACCAAACTAAATAAGGTACAACCGGATTCATTCCCCAACACTGCAGGCATATACTGTGCATGACACTCATAAGTTTATGGACTTACCGGATTGATAATTTATGGAAGAGAAATGAATGTTTTTTGGGACATGAATTTCTGCTCACCATTTTGGCGCCATTGTCGGGGAGTGTCAAACTGTAGTGTTAGGATTTACGGGTCAATTAAAAAGCTTATTTGAAATCACCTGTAAATATTTTATCTGAGAAGCATGAGTCCACCAAGGGCCCTTTTATAGGGCCAAAATAGTTGCTGGTAAAATCAGAGCCAAATCCTATAAGCAACTGTTAAATTTACCAGCCTCTTAGGTAAATTCAGGAATGAATCTGATGTACCATATTAAGTGTAGAAGTAGAAATAAAATGTGTTGTTGAAAAAAATTAGAAAAATCTGGCATTGAAGGATTTCCATCATATTTTCAATGGTTTCAAGAAATCAAAGAAATAGCACAACCCAGGTCTGATTGAAAATTTTTAGGGATGTGTTTTTATACAGAAACCATTGGAAAATTATGCCTCTAGTTTTAATGATAAAAAATTTTACAGGCTTGAACTTTTTGCAACGTATTGGTAAATGTTTTTTAATGATGAAATTAATAGCAGGAAAAATGACAGAGCAAAATTTTTAAAAGAACATCTTGTTATGAAGTATGCTCTTCACTTGCGCTTAAGGCGACCTGGTGAATCATAAACTAGCATGTGTTTTTTTAAATACTGCTATGCCATGTTTTCTCCAAGTTGCCAACCCACAGATAGTCATTTTCCAGCCTACACATTTTGCCATTATGTTGAAAAAATTTGGTTTTGAGGTCAAAGGGGGAAATTGCTCTTCTCATGCTACAACACATCAAACTAGTTGATAATGAAATTGATGATTTTTTAGAAGACTAGTTCAGATGTAGGCATGGGGGAGACCCCACCTTCATTATTGCCACCAACAACACAATGAACACTATTTACAGTGTTCATGAAAAAGAGAAAAAATATCTTCTATTGAAAAAGGCTCCAAGTTAAAATGCAGATAAAAAAATAGAAGCTTTATTTTTGTTACTTGTTGGAAGAAAGTATCCTCTTTCCCTAGGACCAGGTTGGTCCAGAAGGGAAATGAGAAATCTCCAACCGGTCGCTAAATAAAGCAAGGGAGGAGCCTGGAAGTAATCAGAAGATAAAAATTATATATATATATATAATGAAAAAAAATTAAAAAAAATTAGTTAGAATTTTATTTTAATGCCTTTAGTTTAGATTTTTCTTTTATGTTTTGCAGGACAACATGAAGTGCGATGTAGACAAATAAGGAGGTGTCTATGAAGATTTCATGAATTGAGATTTATACGTGGAGTTCGTAATAACACTATATGAACTATCTCGTGTACCTGATCGTGTAGCATCCAATCTAGCAGGTGAAAGCTAGCAGAGTTTTACCTTGGCAACATTAGCACCTGAAGGCAGGCTAAGTAACCCTGATCAAGCGAAAGGCTTCTAGTCCAAGGTGCTTATGAAACTTTGGGAAAGTTTTGTTGCAAGGTGTGTGACTGTTACAACCTGAGTAAATGATGAGCGGAGTCAAAGATGCTACACCACGTACAAAGTAGAGTGCCGAGACAATGTTCGAGTAACGGTCAATGAGCTCCATTAACAATCACCTCACATTTGTGAGAGTGGATTAGACATCGGCATGGGGGAGACCCCATACCATACCAGTAGCTTGGACGAATGTTCAATCATTCGTTAAAAAAAAAAAGAGAGAAAGAAAAGAAAAAAAGAGAGAAAAAAAAGAAAAAAAAGAGAAAGAAAAAGAAAAGAAAAAAGGGAGGATACGTGAAAAAAAATAAAATAAAAAATGAAGTGAAAGATGCCTTGATCATCAAGAAGGCGCCTTTCGCATGAAGAAGGCACCATACAATGGAGGCACCTTCCGCATGAAGAAGGCGCCATACATTGGAGGCACCTTCCGCATCAAGAAGGCGCCATACATTGGAGGCACCTTCCGCATGAAGAAGGCGCCATACATTGGAGGCACCTTCCGCATCAAGAAGGCGCCATACATTGGAGGCACCTTCCGCATCAAGAAGGCACCATACATTGAAGGTGCCTTCCATAGCAAGCAGGTGCCTTCCACAGTAAGTGCGCCTTGACATCTAGGGTGCCTTGATCCATTTCCCACACTTGGGTGGTTCGATGGCACAAGGGACAAAAAAAAACATGCGAATCCTCCTAATGAAAAAAAAACGCATAGAACATGTCCTGCTTAGCATAAAAATTGCTTTCTTATTGCTTTGCAGGAAATCATGAACTGAATGCAAGTTGCAGGCATCCTGAGAGCCAGGGCCTAACAGGCATGGAGTCATGACTCCTATTTTCCTACTTTCGTGTGTGTAGGTAATCATGCCCTCTGAATGCAATCTGAAGGCATCCTAAGAGCTAGGGCCTCAGGCACAGGCATGATTCCTATTTTCTAGTTTTTGTGTGTATAGTTTTGTAGGACATGGCCATGAACACAATCTGTAGGTAGAGCCGACTTAAACTAGGCCTAACATATGTGACATCTCGTGCCCTGCAATTAGGAGTGCGGCAAAGTGGAAAAGGTACTTACTTCCCACTAGGAAGAGAGTGCCTACAATCAGTCCAGTATAGTTGTGCCTTTTTCCACCTGGAGGAAGGCACCAATAAGCGATGTTCTTCTCCCTTGATGGGGGTGCCTGTTGTTCAGTATGGGACCTAATGTTCGGAAGGCTGCAGACTTGTTGCGTAGAGGGACCTATTGCTGGCAATGAGGGCATCACCAATTTAAGGGGGGAGAATAAAAAAATGGTAAATTATGGCTGCGATGCTGGATTTGTTAAATCCACACCTACAAAAGAAAGAAGAACAATGATAATTAGTGGTGTGGAGGAAGAAGGCAGTCAGAGAGAAAAATAAATAAATAAAATCTCCAGGAGCACCAATGTGAAGATGTCTCACACCACCAACATCATATACATCAGGTTCTATGAAATTCACCCAGGTATGTACTGATTTTCCTGTTAATTATGTGTATAGTTATTTTAAAATTATTTCTATGCTAATACCAGCCGATGCCTCCATAGTTTTTCAAAATCTCCCATTAGAATTCAAACACATGACATGCCTCAGATATAAGAAAAAAAAGAGGCTATGGCATCTACGTGAATAAATTTGGCATCATTTTCATTGTCGCCTCATGACAATGGCAGCCGACTTGAGCGAACACATATAAATGATGCTACTCTGTACCACAAAGGAGGTTCTGGAGATGTCAAATACATTTTAGATGTGGGTAAAAGTAGCGGTTGGTGACTGCACTTATTTTAAACCAATTTGGTCTCACCAAATATGACCAATGTGCAACATTGGAAAATGCCAGCATTTATAAAAAAATTAGTGCAGTGGTCATTTGCCCTGAATAGTGTGGTCACAATTTAACTATTTGTCTACAATGATTAGTCAGGATGTGTTTTTGACTTCTGCTGGTGCCACAATGCTCGATGGGTGAAGAATAGTAGCACTCAATGGAAGAAGAAGAAAAAAAATAGCAGTGTTGAATAATAATAAAAAAAAATGTAGTGCTGAATAAAAAAATAGTACTGAGAAAAAACATAGCAGTGTTGAATGAAAAAATAGCAGCGCTCAATGGCAAAAAAATAAAGGTGCTGAAGGCCATTGAAAAAAAAAGAAAAAAAGAAAAAAGAAAAAAGAAAAATATATATCTCGGGGTTGTTGTCACAAGAACATGACAATATTTAGGCATGGTCAGCCTACGAGAGGGATAACTTCCACTTTTGGTGCCATGAGGGCGTGGCACATGTTAGGCATGGGGGGATGATGAGCACCAGAAATGCTCATTTTATATACACTTTTAAGGGGCATCATTACTGGTTTAATTAGCATATGAGATGTATTTTATATAACTTATGCATATAATTGATAGAAAATCCAGTATTATGCTTGATTGGTGTTTTTAGTGGGAAATGTGTATAAATGCAGGTGTTGGTACTAATTTGGTGTTTTACAGTCTACATCCACTTGGACTTGGCATACTTCTACTTTCAGAGACTAAGGCATGGAAGTAGGCGCCTTCCTCTTCAAGGAAGGCGCCCAATAGAAGTAGGCGCCTTCCTGATGGAGAAGGCTCCTAGAAAGTAGGCACCTTCCTTATGGAGAAGGTGCCAAAAGAAGTAGGCGCCTTCCTTATGGAGAAGGCGCCCAACAGAAGTAGGCACCTTCCTTATGGAGAAGGCGCCCAACAGGAGTAGGCGCCTTCCTCATGAAGAAGGTGCCTCCACGCCTCCATACTTTGCAAGATTGACCAAGAAGGCAAGTGGGACCATGTTGACCGTTGACTCCACGTCATATGCACCAAGTTGGGATAGCTACCAAAACACGTGAAGATAAAGGAGATATTTTATTCTATGCATTTAAATAAGACACTTCTATTATTAATCGATCAACCAGATAACTTTGTAAGGTGAGCATTTCTCCTCACGCTCATGAATCAATCGAAGCAACGATTTACCGGTAAAATGATATGCGTAATAGACAACATGAAGAATCAGATCCATTAGCGACTAAGGAGGACAACCATCCGAATGGATCCATTATTTCCAAACATATTCTATTCTGATAAAAATAGAATACGCCTGATTTATCCTACGGGTAAAATTAGTGCATGACTGTTATTATTAGTGCATGCTTGTTAGGATTGATTGGTTGTCCTATTTTCTGCGTATCTACTATAACTGCAAGTCTGAAATAGACTTGCCTAAAAATGTAATAGAGGAAGGTTGTGCATTGTATAAATGCACAGGTCTTCCCTGAGAGAAGGGACGACGATTAATTTTAATAGAAGAACTATTTTATTTTACTTCTTGTCAAATTTATTAAGAGTGCAATTCTTCTTAGTTGAGCAAGCTCTACGCAACTAGCTGGGTGGACTATCTGCGGGATAAATCTTAATATTAAAATAATTGCAGAGCTTATTACATTAACCATAGAACATAGGAAATGTCCATTAATTTATATGGAGAGGATAGGGAGGAAGTCGACGGAGAGGAAAGGAAGGGAGGTTGGAGGAATAAGGGGAAAGGGAGTTGGAGGGATAAGGAGGAAGAGGGAATAATGGAGGAAATGGAGGGATAAGGGGAAGAAGGAAATTTATTAATTAAAAAACCTGTCGACATTTGCCGACAATGCTAACCTAACCTAACCACTAAAGGTGTTCACATTTGCTACATTCTCCCCCTTAAAGTTGAGAGGTCTGACAATACAGTCTCTCAGCTTTACAAATTGAGCTTTAGCCGGTGCCTTGGTGAAGATGTCCGCAACATTCTCCAAAGTGGGGCAATAGTGAAGCTCAACAGTTTCGGTTTCCACCATATCTCCGATGAAGTGGTACTTCATATCAAAATGCTTGGATCTACTATGGTGGACGGGATTGTATGCCAACTGAATGGCACTAATGTTGTCACAAGAATAACCTTGTTGGACCACTTTGTCTGCTCTCCAAGTTCTTCTAATACCTTTCGTAGCCATAGAGCTTGAGTACTAGCATGAGTGACCGCTATATACTCAGCTTCTGTTGAAGATAGTGCTACTACTGTCTGCTTCTTGGAACTCCAAGTTATTAGTCTCGATCCCGGACTAAAATAGTTCCCTGAGGTTGATTTTCTGTCATCAATGTTGCTACCCCAATCACTATCACTTGAAGCCTACAAGCTTGATAGTGTTACATTTATGGTAATGGATTCCAAAATCCCATGTACCCTTTACATATCTAAGAATTCTCTTAGCTGCCTGCAAATGCAACTCAGAAGGGTTAGACATAAATCGAGAGACAAGAGAAACAACATACTGAATATCAGGTCTGGTGTTGGCGAGAAACATCAAACTCCCAACCATGCTTCTGAAAGTGGTCACGTCAACTTTTGATGCTCCATCATCTTTGCTTAATTGGATCCCATGTCCAAGCTGGAGTTGCAAGTTGGTTTGCAATGCTCCATAGCAAACTTCTTAAGCATGTCCCGAACATACTTATGTTGACGAGATGAAGATCCCTGTATCCGAGTGATGAACCTCCATTCCAAGGAAGTAGTGCATTAAGCCAAGATCCTTCATCTCAAGCTGCTCCATCATGGAGTGTTTGAACTTCATATTCAGTTTTTCATTACTACCCATGAATATGAGATCATCCACATACAAGCAAACTATGAGGATGTCATTTCCTTGTTGTAGGTAGTAAAGGGTGGGTTCATTTCTACTTTTGGTGAACCCAAATTCTTTGAAGTACCCATCAATGCGTGAGTACCAAGCTCGTGGTGCCTGCTTGAGGCCATAAAGTGCCTTCTTCGGTTTGTAAACAAGATGTTCCTTGTCTTTCTCTTCAAATCCTTGTGGTTGCTCAACATACACTTCTTCTGTCAAGTAACCATTTAGAAATGCACTTTTCACATCCATGTGTTGAACTTTCCATCCCTTATTTGCGGCTAAGGCAAGAACTGTTCTGATAGTCTCCTGTCTGGCTACAGGAGCAAAAGTCTCTTCATAATCAATTCCATATTTATGAGTGAATCCCTTTGCAACTAGTCTCGCCTTGTGCCTTTCAATGCTACCATCAGCATTAAACTTGGTCTTGTAGACCCACTTACATCCAACACATTTCTTGCCTTTAGGAAGCTTTACCAGCTCCCAAGTGTCGTTGTTTTTTATAGAGGTTATCTCCTCTTTCATGGCATCTTGCCAAATTTTTTGAGTACATGCCTTCTCATAACTAGAAGGTTCAAGTTGTGCACTAGTTAACAAAGCATAGTTAACTTGATCTCCCCTAGGTTCCTGTTGGGAGACATCATCACCATACAAGTGCATACTTTCTAATATGTGTAAAACAGATTCCATTTCACTAGCTTGACTCCTAGTGTATCTTCTTGAAAAATTTTTATCCAACATCCGAGATGATGGATGATACTGTAAAGTTCTCTTACCTTTGGATGGAGAATCAATGTCCATTGGTGAGGAACGTATCGATCGGCTGGAGAAGGACTTGGTGAAGAAGTTGAATCAGAAGATGGACTTGGAGGATTTGCGGGAGGAGACTGCTTTCCTTTCTGTGGTATCTACGGTTGCACCTGCTGAGCAACTACATCAGTGGCCTCAACATCATTGAATATTTGGGGCTTACCCCATTCTCCCCCTTCATCAAAAATCACATCCCTGGAAATCACAAGCTTTCTAGTCCGGGGATTATAGAGTCTGTAAGCTTTTGTATTCTCACAGTATCCGACAAAGATACATGCCTGACTCTTTGGATCGAGCTTCTTCCTAAGCTCATCGGGAATGTGAGAATAGGCCAGCGAGCCAAACACTCTGAAATGCTTAACATTTGGCTTTTTACCATACCATGCTTGGTAAGGTGTCTGTCCTTCCAAACTTGAAGTAGGACTTCTGTTCAAGATATACACGTTGGTCCTAGCTGCATCTGCCCAATATGAATTAGTCAAATGCTTCAGTCTGAAGCATAGACCTTGCCATCTCCACAATGGTGCGATTCTTCCTCTCTGCGACACCATTCTGCTGTGGAGTGTAGGCAGCAGTGAACTGCCTCTTAATGCCATGTTGCTTACAAAAATTCACAAACTCATTAGAGGAATATTCTCCTCCCCTATCTGATCGAAGACATTTTACAAAATGTCCACTTTCACTTTCAACTCTTGTTTTGAAATCAAGAAAACATTCATATGCTTCATCCTTATGTTTCAAAAAATATATCCAGCACATTCTAGTATAATCATCAATAAAGAGTAGAAAGTAAGAGTTGTTACCCAGACTCTATGTCTGCATCGGACCACAGATGTCGGTATGCACTAGCTGGAGTGGATAGCTGGCCCGCCATGCTTGTCCATGAGGAAACTTTGATCTGGCATGCTTTCCAAGAGCACACCCTTCACAGACTTCTTTACCATCCTGAACTTTAGGAAGTCCAGTGACCATGGCTTGGGAAGTTAGCATTTTCAAACTAGAAGAATTCAAATGGCCATATCTCAAGTGCCATAGAACACTTGGATTGGAAATAGCAACACTTGCTAACTTATCTCCCCCTGGTTGGCCAAACTTTAAAGGAAACAATCTATTCTTTGACATTGGCACTTGAGTAATGATTCTATTATTGTTATTTTTATCAAAAATAGTGCATTTACCCTCATCAAAAAGCAACTTGTAGTTCTTTTCTAACATTTGTCCAACACTTAAAATATTATGTTGGAGATGGGGTGTATAATAGATATCACTTACTTGTTTGACTCCTTCTTTAGTTGGAACTGCCATAGCTCCAATGCCTTCTACTGCCAATGATTTATCATCTCCCAATTTGATGTTGGATTTGTAGGAGGAATTTAGAGTAGCAAAGAGCTCTTCTTTGCCACTCATATGGTTTGAACACCCAGTGTCCAAGATCCATGTATCATTCATGTTTTGATCTGCTTGACCATATGAGAGAAAGAGATTTGTGGCCTCTTCCTCTTCTCCAAAGTTTCCAAACTGACTGCTCTGGCTGCTACTAGCTCCCTGTGAAGTCTTAGTCCAACAACCACGAGCATAATGGCCAAGTTTGCCACAATTGTAGCAAGATTGTTTTGACTTATCTCCTCCTTTACCTCTGCCTGATTGTTTCCCTCTATTTTGTTGTCCTCCTCTATTATCTGTTGTTGTTCACTGTTGTTTGAGAATCCTCCTCTGTTCTGATTTCCTCCTCTGTTAGGAGTTCCACCTCTCTGATTATTTTTGCCTCTTCCTCTAGACTTTCCTCTGCCACGACCTCTACCTCTGCCTTCTTGAGAAGCAAAGGCTTTATCATCTCCTCCATAACTTGTGGAAGGAGATGGCTGTAATCTCTCCTCATGTGAGAGAAGTGAGCCAATGAGGGTTTCAAAAGACAGAGAAGTTAGGTCTTTAGATTCCTCTATAATGATGGCTATTGAATTCCACTTAGGAAGAAGTGTTCTCAACACTTTCTTCACTATAACTTCAGGCTTTACATCTTCTCCTAAAGTGACCATCTTATCTACTACGGCTTTCACACGCATGTAGTAATCACCAACCTTTTCATTTTCTTGCATTTTAAGAGTTTCAAACTCTCTTTTCAAGGTTTGGAGTTTAACTTGTTTGATTTGGTCACTACCCCTATAACTGTCTTGTAAAGCTTTCCAAGCAGATTCAACAATTTTAAAAGAAGCTATTCTAGGGAAAATACTTTTATCAAGGGCGGCGTGAATGTGATAAAGGGCAAAAGAATTATTCTTCCGTGCTTCTTTTCTAGCCCTTTTATCAGCACCACTCAAAACTGCCCACTCAGCAGTTGAAGGTTCAGTATATCCCTCTTCAATCACATCCCAAAGACCTTTGCCAATCAACAGAGTTTGCATTTTAATTGACCAATACTCGTAATCACTACCATTGAATTCAGGGATTGGTAAACTAGTATTGGAAGCCATTTTAGAAAGCAACTTTTATTTCAACTTCAAACAATTTGTGCAAGAAGTACAAAATAGATTCTTGATTTCTTGATTTAAATCAAATCTAGCTTTCTTAAAATTCTCACTGATTTGGCGTTCTTCTTCTTGAGGATTTCCCAAAATTGGAAAGGTGAAGTTGTCTACCTCGTCGTCACTAATGATAATGACTTCTTTTGCTGCTGCTGCTGGCTCAAGACGCCTTTTGAGAACAACTCGTTCTTCAATTGCAGGTTTCACCTCCCTTGGTTCTTTTTCCTCTACTTACTGCATGCCTGCTGGTTCCGGATCGGGAGAGCGAGGTGTATAGCTCTCACTCGTTTCAACTTTAGGCACTACAGGAGTATAACTGTCACTTGATTGTCCTTCAGGTATTGTTTCAACCGTCTCGGATTCAACTACTCTTTGCCCGAAGATATTATCTTCTAAATCTGCCTCGTATCCAGAATCTAGTTTTCCCTGATGTGCAATTACTTGGTTTTCCAACTGAAAAAACACATTATGAAGTCCACTCTGTTGGACTTTCTGTCAAAGGAATCGGGAGTCTCTCTTCTCAACAGAGAGAGCAATGCATGATAGCATCTAGATGACCGAATCATCTACCCACAAATTTCACCGCATGCACTGGGTTACAATAATGATGCTAAAAAAAAACTTTTCACCCTTTTTTTTTAAATCAATTTTCCAAAATTTATTTTAATAAAGCCTTTAAAAATTTTAACAATTTTCTATAGATATTTTAAATTAGTTTTTTAAATAAAGGTTTATTTAAAAAAACTTAATTAAAAATATAAATAAAAATTATTAAATATTTTAAAAACTTTAATTAAAACTTAATAATGAAAAACTTAAAAAAAAAAAAAATTAAAAAAACCTTTTTTTTGTTTTTTGTCGTCGCGAAATCCCCGACGGGATTCGACCTCAGGACCTCCGTGTCCTACCCGCAACAACTAGCCGCTACACCACGCGGCGCCGGTGAGACCAAAGGGGACGACCACCGTTTTATAGTCGCCGGCGTCCGAAGTTTAAAAAAAAAACAACAAAAAACTTTGTTTAACCCCGACGGGAATCGACCCCGGGACCTCTCCTCCGCAAGCCAGAGACTCAACCGATTGCGCTACGCCCTTCGGCTGAAGTGGAAAGGAACGGGCGGTTCCTTATTCTATCGTCGGGTGAAAATTTTTTTTTAAAAAAAAATGTGGATTTATCCCACATGCAGTGGGAAGAAGACTTTTTAGTCTTCAAATATGCGCGCGGCCGCATATATTATCGATTGCCTTCGGGCAATCGCTCCTCGACACTATGCGTTCTCCTCGACCAATCCGCGATCGCCACGTGTCACTCTCAGACGAATCCATGTCCGCCACGTGGTTCAACCAGTTTTTGCCACCGCACACGCTCTGCTTGCCACGTCGACCGCCACGTCAGCCACTCGCCACGTGTCGGCTGCCGCCACCTTAGCGTCCACCTCAGCACCTCGATCCGCGTGTCCACGTCAGCTGTCGCTCTGCCTGCCATGTGTCACCTCAAAATCCATGCAGCATCGAAGTCTGTGCCCAGCTCTGCCACCTCCTCGATCCGATCGCCAGCTCCTCGAGATGCGTGCCCAGCACGCTCGCCAACCAGTCACCATGCGTCCTCGAGAATCGTGCCAGTGCATCCTCGAGAAATGTGCCCGTCCGATCTCGGGAATCGTGCCCGTCCGATCGATCTCGGCTCTGATACCAAATGTCAAATTTGGACCAGGAGGTAATAGGAAATATTAAATAAATCTTAATATTAAAATAATTGCAGAGCTATTACATTAACAACAAACATAGGGAAATGCCCACTAATATATACGGAGAGGATAGGGAGGAAGTCGGCGGAGAGGAAAGGAAGGGAGGTTGGAGGAATAAGGGGAAAGGGAGTTGGAGGGATAAGGAGGAAGAGGGAATAATGGAGGAAATGGAGGGATAAGGGGAAGAATTTATTGACTTTAAAAAAACCTGCCGACATTATAAACTTGCCGACAATGCTAACCTAACCTAACCACTAAAGGTGTTCACATTTGCTACACGGGAGCTTGGGCCCACTCCTTGCAGTAGTCCTGCCCTATTTATTTCTGTTCTTTATTTTCTGTATATTAGTTTATTGCTTTAGTTCTTGCTTTATTTAATTTAGGTGTGTGTTTCTTTTCCATGCATTTAATTTCCTATACATTTCTTTCCAGCATTTCATTTCTAGTATTTAATTAATTAATTTATTTATTCCGCACTTAGTTTATTTAGTTTGGCTGAAATGAAAATGCACAAACATTCCCCACCAAACTAAATAAGGTACAACCGAATTCATTCCCCAAAATTGCAGGCATATACTGTGCATGACACTCATAAGTTTACGGACTTATCGGATTGATAATTTATGGAAGAGAAATGAATGTTTTTCGGGACATGAATTTCTGCTCACCAATGAGTCTAAAATATCAGATGGATATTGGAGAGAAGTAGTCAACACAATAGTATACATAATCACTAGGGCTCAAATGAGGGTAAACCATCACAAGACTCCATATGAGCTTTGGAAAGGAAGACCGACCACTGTAAAACACTTCAAGGTTTTTCGAAGCAAGTGCTACATAAGCCAAGAAGATCAAAACTTAGGCAAGTTTGACCCAAGATGTGATGAGGGAATTTTATTTGGTTATTCCTCTAAGAGTAAAGCCTATAGATGCTTCAACAAGAGAACACACACTATTTTAAAAAGTATAAATGTAACAATTGATGAGAAGATAGATTTAAGAGAACCAGTTTAACAAATTGTGTATCAGGAAGATGGAAGTTGTCAAGAAGAGTTTCGTGAGGAATTGGATGAAGAAGAAGAAGAATCACAAAAAATTCTTCCTAAAACTCCATCCAGATATGTACAGAAGCATCATCAAAAATATCTAATCATTGGAAATCCAGATGAAAGGCAGACAAGGAGAAGGATAATAACACCATCTCAACAAGCAAATTTTTCTTTGCTATCTAAGATTGAGCCAAAGGACTTCAATAAGGAACGTGGAGATGAGTCCTGGATTAAGGAAATGGATTAAGAATTAGATCAGATAGAGAAAATTAAGACTTAGAAACTTGTTCCACGACCAAAGGACAAAAATATGATCAGCACAAAATGGGTATTTAGAAACAAGCTAAATTAAGACGAACATGTAGTAAGGAATAAAGCAAGGTTAGTGTGCAAAGGTTATGCACAGGTAGAGGGAATTGAATTTGATGAAACATTTGCTCCAGTTGCATGACTTGAAGCCATATGAATATTTTTAGCCTTCTCAAGTTTTAAAAACTTCAAGGTATATCAGATGGATGTTAAGTCAACATTTCTAAATGGTGTTCTAGAAGAAGTCTACATTGAACAACCAAAGGGATTCATATTAACAGATAAACCAGATCATGTATGCATATTGAAAAAGGTACTGTATGGTCTAAATCAAGCTTCGAGAGCATGGTAATAAAGATTGGATAAGTATCTTCAGGAATAGGGATTCAGAAAAGGAATAGAAGACAACAATTTATACATCAAAAATGAAGGAAATGATCTATTACTTGTGGTTGTTTATGTTGATGACATCATTTTTAGAGGAAACAATGAGAAGATGTGTAAAGAATTTGCTAAGAACATGCATAATGAATTTGAGATGTCTATGCTTGGCGAGTTGTCTTTATTTCTTGGGCTTTAGATTTCACAATAAGATAAAGGAGTATTTCTCTCACAAACCAAGTATATAAAAGAAATGCTAAAAATATTCAGGTTAGAGGATTGCAAACCAGCAAGTACCCCCATGGTCACAGGATGTAAGTTAAGGATGATGGATCTCTAGAGGCAGATCAAATATTATACACATCTATGATTGGCAGCTTGTTGTATGTTACAACTACAAGACCAGACATAGTGCAGTCAGTGGGATTAGTGGTAAGTTTTCAGGAAACACCTAAGGAAACACATGTAGCAGTAGTAAAGAGAATTCTCAGGTATCTAAAATGGACTATGGATTTTGGGCTCTGGTATCCCAAAAGTGATAGTTTAACACTCAAAGCATATACAGATGTAGATTGGGCTCGTAGTATTGATGACAGAAAAAACACATGTGGAGGAGCATTCTTTCTTGGAGACTATTTAGTCTCTTGGCTAAGTAAGAAGTAGGTTTCAGTATCCTTATCTATAGCAGAAGTAGAATATATTGTAGCAGTAGCTAGTTGTACACAAGTATTATGGATGAAGTGAACTCTAGAAGACTTTAAGATAAATGATCATACTATTACCATATTATGTGATGATACAAGTGCTATAAGTATCTCAAAGAATCCAGTGATGCATTCTAGGACCAAGCACATTTTGATCAAGTATCATTTTCTAAGAGAACATGTGATAGATAAACATGTCGGGTTGGAATATGTTACTAAAAAGGAGCAGATATTAGATATTTTAACTAAGCCACTTTCGAAAGAAACCTTTAAGTATCTTCGAGAAAAAATGGGAGTAATACTCCCACCTCAAGAGGAGGTGGGGGTGTTAGCGTAGTTATACTGCTGTTATTTCATTATTTGTTTTATTTGAGCATTTGTTATTTTGTTATAACAACATGCTATTGTACGCTGGTTGGTTTGGCAACCTCCGACAATATTGTTGTTGCTGTATTATTTAAACTGCACTGCTGAATAATACAATTTAGTTCGCTGTTCTAACATGGCATCAGAGCCAGCTACGACAATTTTTTTTGCAGTGATCCAGTGGCGTGAGAAGAGAGGCTGGAGGCGGAGCAGCTTGGAGAAAGTTGCTGTTAATCATGCAAAGAGGCTGGAGGTGGAGGCGCATTATTTTTTTTTCGTGACGTGATTTTTTTAATCACGCCATCGCGCGATTAATTAAAAAAAAAATTAATCGCGCGCAGACGCGTGACAGTCGTCGTGCATCCACACGCGACAGAAGGGAGGGGAGGCTCCCCCCGCAGATAGCATAGGCCTGGAACGCGCACAGTCGCAGGTAGAAGCCCCGCATGCCCCCCGGATCCCTGTTCGCAGACGCGCCTCGGGGAAGCGTCCGAGCGCTCACCCTCGCTGGAACGCGCGGACGTTTGTCCACCAGCCGAACCCTCCGCTGGAACGCGCAGACACTGCGTGCGTCCAACGCCCCCCCTCGTTGAACGTGCTACGTTGCGGGAATTAAAAAAAAAGAAATCCCCCCCCCCGTTGAACGCGCTGCGTCGCGGGAGTTTAAAAAAAAAAATCCCCTCCCCCCCGCGGTTGAACGCGCTGCGCATCGTCCCCGACATCCGGCGCCCCCCCGGTTGATGTCCAACACTGGAACGCAGCGCTGACGCTGACGTCCGACCCACCGAAAATTAAAAAAAAAAAAGAAAACGCTCGCGAGCCGCGACGTGCGAGCAACGGGACGGCTGCGGAGGCGACACGGTAGGCTCGGGAAGCAGAGAGGAGGGATATATGAGGGGGCTCCACTGATCCTTTCGGATCAGCCCGCTGGCTCACGTGGTCGTGAGCCGTGCGGTAAGGCTCTGGGAGCCTGCAGGTCGGGGGTTCAAATCCCGCCGACTCCCCCCTTTCAAAGGTATAATTTTTTTTTCAAAGGTTTTTTAATTATTATTTTTTTAGTTAAAATTTTTAATTTTAATTTATTTTTTTATAGTTTTAAAACTTTATAAATTAAAATTTAATTTTAATTTATTTTTTCATAAGTTTTAAAACTATATAAATTAAAATTATTTATTTTAACTTTAAATACATAATAATTATTAAAATGCTTTGTTAAAGAGAATTTTTTTTAAGGGGGGATATTTTTTTTCAAAAAATCAAAGGGGGAATGTGAGTAATTTTCTGAAAAAGCAATTTGGCGAATTGTAAAAGGTGCATTTTCGGCTGTGACCGACACCTGGAGGGTTAATTCTTGTGGGCACTTTTTATGTTGTATGTTGCATATTTCATTTTTTGCACTACTTCATTAAAAGTTAAAAAAAATCAAATACACTCCCTAAGTCCCCGGAATAATTAAAACCCATCCGTGCAATTTATTGCACTGCAGCGTTCGGTATTTGTGATACCTCTGGCCAGCACTTACAGGTAAAGCTGTCGTGATTGGGCTACTGTATCCGTCGCCTAATATAGCTGCTACAACGACGTCTGAGCTTGTTCTCTATAAATCGTCGGGGAGAGATAAGTTTGCCATTTTTTGCATTTTTTTACTCCATCCACTACCCTTAATCGCTCTTGTGTTTAGGCGTAAATCCTGACGAAGTATTCTTCATAGTGTTTAGGGGAAGTTACGCCCCATGCATGAGAAGAATCTTCTATGGTAGGTGCCATCAACAAGGCGATTCCCTTTCGATCTTGCTTATGTTCCACGTATCGTATGATCTCTAAAACTCACCTATAGTCTCCCTCACGTAAGGGCGGGTGATTTTTGTTGATCTTTCTAAATACCTATAGTTTCCCTCACGTAAGGGCGGGTATTTTGTATGGTATAACGGCCTAGCAAAAGGTATATCGAAAGGGGGACCAATTGGTGTTATAAGGAACCTTCACTATGGCCGTTGTTGCAAAGTTGATGACTGATCCTCATCAGTTATTGAAAGGTCCAAATTATACACCATGGAAACATAAGATGAAGGCAATTCTCCAAATGGAAGATTTATGGGATATTGTTACTGGAGTAACATCTAGGCCTTCATCAGCATCAGGATCCACAACTCCTTTCGCTGATCCAGATAGCTTTTGACAAGAAAGACAGTCGAGCAAAGGTGCTCATTTTGTTTGTTGTTTCAGATGAAGTGCAACCTCATATAGCTGACAAAGCAAGTGGTAAAGAGGCATGGGATGCCCTTAGAACCATCTATGAGGGAAAGAATGATTCCACCATTCTTCATCTTCAACAACAACTTCATAACCTGAGTTTGAGACAGGGTGAAACAGTTGAACTCTTTCTGTGCAGAGTGTCTGAATTGAAAGAGAGATTGAATTCTTTGGGAGATTATGTGGATGAAAAGCTTCTCATTTCAATTGTGATGAGAGCTTTACCTTCTTCATTTGATATGTTGATCACCTCCATCCAGGTGTCTCAACGACAAATTACCTACATCGAGTTGGTCAATCTGCTTCAACAACAGGAGGCACGCCAACTTCACAAGGATGATTCTTCCAATACAGCCCTATACACCAACGAGCAGGGGTTCTAGGAAGAAAGGTAATGGGCAAAAAGGAGGCAACTTTCAGAAAGGAGGAAATTCTCAACAGGACATGAAAGGAAAAGGAAAACAACCTCAACAGAAGAAGAGGTGGTGCAAGATCTGTGAGAAAGACAACCATGACACCAACAGGTGTTGGCATAAGAACAAGCGAAAGGCCAAAACAAACCACAAAATAAAAACAAGCAACCCCGAGGTGAATGTTGTTGTTGAAGAATCGACTCGAGATTCTGAATGGGCACACAAGGTGCTCATGACTACCACGAGATTCCACACGGAGGGATCCTGTTTGGTATGTCGATTATGGAGCTAGCAAACATATGACCGGCGACAGATCGTGGTTTGAATCATTCGTGGCCAAAGAGGGCAAACTCGTCACCATTGCTGATGATAAAACCTACGAGGGTTCGGGGAGAGGGTACGGTTTCGGTCACTCTTCCTGATGGCAAGTGTCAGATTGACAAAGTCCTCTATGTTTCGGGATTGGCTAACAATTTGTTGTCAATCACACAAATCCTGGATAGAAATATGGTTGTCAACTTTCGTGTTGAGAATGGAAAGAAGTGTTGTACTATTACCAGGAAGGGTAAGCGATTGCAACAACTTCATATAAGCACGGCTTATTTGCCCTAGATGCTATCTCTACTCCACATGTTGCCATGTCTGTCTCTACCAAGGAGGCAACTTCCCTATGGCACAAGAGATATGGGCATCTTAGTTACGGCTACTTACTTGAGCTCGGTAAGTATGAGATGGTAAAGGGTCTTCCTTCCCTTTACTGCCACATTGCCGGTGTGCTCTGACCGCTAGGAGGAAAGCAACATAGAGTACCATTTGAGAAGAGCTCAACAAGAGCACGAAAACCTCTGGAGTTAATTCACACCGATCTGTGCGGTCCTTTCACACCCAACAGTTGTGGAGGGAAGAGGTACTTTCAGTTATTCGTAGATGACTACTCACGAAAGATGTGGGTTTTCTTTCTCCAACTGAAATCCGAAGCTTTCGCATTCTTCCAGGAGTTCAAGAAATCCGTTGAGAAGGAGTCGGGAGCTTCTATTAAAACCCTCCGCTCGAGATCGAGGGGGGAGTTTACCTCTAATGAATTTTTTGCATTCTTAGATAAGCATGGAATCAAGAGACGAGTTAACAACCGCCTATACTCCTCGACAAAATGGAGTTGCTGAGAGAAGGAACCGTTCTATCATGGAAATGGTTCGTTGTATGCTCACAGGAGCTACTCTTGGGCAACAATATTGGGCAGAAGCTGTCACCACTGCAGATATATCTGTTGAATAGGGCACCCACAAAGGCCCTAAAAGGAATGACTCCACAGGAAGCATGGAGTGGTCGAAAACCCTCCATATCTCATCTACGTATTTTTGGATGTCACGCTTTCATGCACATACCAAAAGAGAAAAGGAAGAAGCTAGATGAGAAAACATCGAGATGTATTTTTCTTGGTTATGATGAGCACTCTAAAGGATATCGTTTGATAGATCCTTTGACCAAGAAAATTCATGTCACCAGAGATGTTGTCTTTGATGAAGCTTTCACATCACAGAGCACATCTAAAGTACACCTAGATCTTGTGGAATCTAAGGAAGAGAAGATTCCTTCGTCAACACAGACAGGAGGTCCTTCTACATCTTCTTCACCACCACCGAAGAAGAACCCAAAATGGTGTACAAATACAATCAGAGACGCAAATTTATCCACTCCTCCCAATTTGAACTTGGATAGACCTCGTACACGCAGTATGGCTCAAAAGGAAAAAGAAGCCAAAGAAACTGGTGAGGTTGATGATCTTTGTCAATATTTTGAGGAACTTTCT
Source organism: Wollemia nobilis (assembly GCA_028583015.1). Classification (NCBI taxonomy): domain Eukaryota; kingdom Viridiplantae; phylum Streptophyta; class Pinopsida; order Araucariales; family Araucariaceae; genus Wollemia; species Wollemia nobilis. The sequence goes on along the minus strand of JAQPPZ010001994.1, from coordinate 1,542,919 downwards.
GTAACTCCACGTACAGAAGTAGAGGATATGGATATTGATGATGACAGGGCGTTCATGTCTACCATAGATGATCTTGAACCTGCATCAGTGCAAGATGCTCTTAGTGAGCCTCAGTGGAAGGCCGCTATGGATACGGAGTATGAGTCTTTGATGAAAAATAAAACTTGGAAGCTTGTTGATCTGCCGCATGGAAAGAAACCCATTGGCTGCAAATGGGTATATAAAGTCAAGTACAAGGCAGATGGAACAATTGATAAGCATAAGGCCCGTCTTGTTGCAAAGGGCTATGCTCAAAAGGAAGGCATTGACTACGAGGAAACTTTTGCACCTACTGCTCGGATGACCACAATTCGAGTTATGTGTGCTATGGCAGCACAATATGGGTGGAAAGTTCACCAGATGGATGTCAAAAGTGCCTTTCTAAATGGTGATCTCCAAGAAGAAGTCTACATGACTCGACCAGAAGGATTTGAAGTGGAAGGCCAAGAGCGGAAGGTTTGCAAATTGGTCAAATCCTTATATGGTGCCGAAACAAGCTCCTCGAGCTTGGTATATAAAAATGGACAATCACCTTATGCGGCATGGATTTAAGAGATGTCCGTCGGATGCAAACCTCTATTTCAAGAAACGAGGGTTCGACGAGATAGTGTTGCTTGTACTCTATGTTGATGATCTCGCTCATTACAGGGAGTTCAGAAACTATGATCTCTACTGTCAAAAGAAACTTGTGTAAATATTTTGAGATGACGGGATCTCGGACTTCTCCATTATTGTCTTGGTCTGGAATTCAGCCAGAAGGAGCACTCCATCAAAGTGTCTCAGAAAAAATATGCCAAGACATTCTCTGGAAAAATATCGCATGGTCGATTGCAAGCCAATGGCAACTCCGATGGAGAATGGACTTCGATTATCGCGATATGATGATTCACCTCGGGTAGATGGTACTCTCTATCGACGGTTGATTGGGAGTCTCATATATCCGACCAATACTAGGCCGAGATCTCGTATTTGTTGTCAACTATCTTTCGAGGTTCATGCGGGAGCCTAAGACCACTCATTGGAAAGCGACAAAACGTGTTCTTCACTATGTCCGTGGTACTATGGAATATGGCCTAGAATACAAGAGGAACAACAAATTCTTCTTGCAAGGATACACGGACTCCGACTATGCCGGATCATTTGATGATCGCAAGTCAACTTTCGGATACATTTTTCATCTGGGATCCGGTCTTGTCTCTTGGCACGGCAAGAAGCAACGGGGTGGTTGCTATTTCATCAACGAGAGGCAGAGTATCGCGCCGCACGTGAAGCCGTGTGCGAAGTGATATGGTTGCGTCGCATTACGACAAGTATGGGCCATCCATCAAAATCTCCAATACACTTGTTTTGCGACAATCAGGGTGTTCCGAACCTCGTCAAGAATCCAGTCCATCATGAAAGAACAAAGCACATTGACACACAATGTCATTTCATTCGAGATGAAGTTCCAAAGCACCGAATTCAGCTTCAGCACATTCCCACCGATGCTCAAGTTGCAGACATTTTCACTAAGGCACTTGGACGTGTCAAATTTGAGTTGTTTCGCAGCTCTCTTTGTATTGCAAAATGATGTAATCAGGGGGGATGTTAGTATAGCTAGTAGTCATCCTATTACCCAAATAATGTAATAAGGGGGGATGTTAGCGTAGTTATACTGCTGTTATTTCATTATTTGTTTTATTTGAGCATTTGTTATTTTGTTATAACAACATGCTATTGTACGCTGGTTGGTTTGGCAACCTCCGGCAATATTGTTGTTGCTGTATTATTTAAACTGCACTGCTGAATAATACAATTTAGTTCGCTGTTCTAACAGGGGGAGGGGCTAAGATAAGAGACTCATTCTTAGCCCCGAGCCCCAAAGGTGACCCTTTGCCATTGATGTCAAAAGGGGAGAGATTTGAGTAAGGGAGAGAGATTTGGTTTAAGGAGAGAGCATTGAGTCAGGGGGAGCAATTTCCTAGGGGAGTAGAACAAGAAAAAAGTCAAGTTTTGGTAAAAAGAATTTGGGTTGCCATCAATGAGAAAGGGAGAGATTGTTGGACATTTTGAGTTAATGATGTTGTCAATGATATCAAGGAATGAAATGTCATTGATATAAAAAGGTCAAAAGGAGCAATGCAAAAGGTTGATGGCAAAAGAGCTTCATAATATTTATTTTTAAATATTATGTAAAAGGTTTTTATTAAAACCATGGTTGGGCAAAATAAAAGGTTTTTATTAAAATCATGGTTGGGCAAAATAAAAGGTTTTTATTAAAACCTTAGTTGGGCAAATTAAAAAGGTTTTCTAAAACCTAAGGAGGATTTAATTTTTAATAAATCCCAAAGAAGATTTAAAATATTAAATTTATAATATTTAAATTCTTTGGAATTTAAATAATTATAATTTAAAACAATTTGAAGGCAAATGTTAGCGCTGACTACCCAATGTATTTCCTCCATTGACGTGCATGAAAAAGAAGGGATTAGGTATTAATACCTTAGCCATTCCAAATATTGGAATACAAAATAATATCATCCGTATTATACAAAGAGCTTGTACGAAATTTGAATTAAGTGCCTTCAGCGAAGTTTGGTTACCGCTGTGTCGAAGGAAGATCCAAGGGCTCTTAAGGTTTGAGAGGAAGTCAAAGCGCATATTGTGCTTTGAGGGTCCAAGTGGAGCACGTGGCTCACACGACGTGGAAGCCACGACCAAGGCACTGTGGAGAGTTTGGTGCAAGTTCGAGCCTCACGGTTTGCAAAAAGGGTAATAAAGTTTTGAAAGTATTTTTATTTTGCATTTACTAAGGTTTAGGAGGAATAAGGTGGAAGTTAGGTTATGAAATTAACCTAAGTGTTGAGGAAAGAATTTTGTGTATGAAGGATTGATTTTTGTTAAAGTATTACCTTAGTAAAGTGGGAAATTAATTTATTGCATTATTTTATAAAGTGATTTATTAAATTAATGCAATATTAAGTAGGGAGTCATAAGTAGAGTTTGGATTATTTTTGAGATATTTCTGAAAAGGGTTGTGATGAAACTGAATTGTTAAAATGTTCTTTTGATGAGTTAGAATTTTGGAAGAAGTGTTTTGATTAAAGATTTGTGGTGTTGGATATCATTTTAAGGAGTAATAAGGTGTAATTAAGTTTGATTATTTTTGTAATTGAGAATTATTTTGTGAAGAAGTTAGTGTGATATTTTATCATCTAACTATTGAGATTGGCAAAAGAGAAAATTGTGATTGAGATAGGTTTTCTAAGGTCACTTCTACATCAAATAAAAGGTATGGGCATATTCTTCCTAGTGAGTGATTGTTGAATGTTGTGGATGAAAAGTTGGAGTGAAAAGGATTGTTTGGTAAACATTGCTGAGTGTGTTTTGAATTATTGCTTCAAGGTTTTCTGGAATTGAGAGTTGTTGATAAAATCTTGTTTTATAAGCATTGTTATTGAAGAGATTGGTTGAGTGAAGAACTTGAACTAGGGTTTGCAAATATCATGAGTATCATTGTTATGTGAAGATTGTTTGATAAATATTGTTGGAAATATTTGAGTGAGTGTTTATATACTTGGAATAGGGTTTGTAAGCAAAGATTAATTGGTTGAGAAGAGTTGGTTGAGCCTAGTCAAGTTGATGTATTGATGTGATGGTTCAAGTTCTGTAAAGAAAATTATTCTATATTTTGAATTGATTTGAGAGAGAGATTGAAAGTGATTGAGAATTTTATGAGTGTGAAGCATATTGAGTCTCTAAAAATTCTCTTTATGTTTCTATGAGTTTGGACAAGTTCTAGTGTGGACTTGTTGAGCATATTTGAGGTAAGTCTTAGAGAAGACTTGTGGAAAAATTTGTGTGAGCTTTTGTGGAAGCTTACAATACAGATTTGAGGACAAAGATTGAGGATAGATTTGAGGATAGAGATTGAGGACATATTTGAGGACAAAATTTGGTGTAGATTTGAGGATAGGTTTGTACCAGACCAGAGACAGATATTGAGCAAATTTGTGCTAGATCGAAGGACTGTGTTTAGTGTATATTTGAGATAGAGCTTTAAAGCCGACAAAGTATATAAGACGACAATATCCAGTGAATAGAGATCCATTAGCTAGGGTAGTGAGGACAAATGTCTTTAGTGGATAGAGATCCATTAGCCAGAGCAGTGGGGGCAACAATTATTCTAGAAGATTACCAATCATAGCTAAGGAGAAAGAGTTCTCCTATGGATAGACATCCATGAACTTGATTAGGGTATTGGTGTCTCATTTGGACAGAGGTCCATAAAAATTATAGGGAAAGGATTCCCAAGAGAATTTATTTGAGAAAAATTTATAAGGAATATTTTCTCCGTGGAGTAGCCCACATTGGGTGAACCACGTTAAATTATGTCTCTCATGTGTGTGATGCTTTGTGTGATGTTTACTGCTTTAATATTGTTGATGTTATCATTTGGATTAAAAAGCAAAAAAATTATCTTATACTGTTCACCCCCCTCTCAGTATAAGCACATGTTCTTCAGGCAAATATTTCATTATTTACCACCGTGTAATGCAATAATTGAAAATTTCTAATGCGACCAATGATGTGAAAAATTCCAATTTGTGTGCAAAATTTGAATACTTCCAGCACAAAAAAATTGATGAATAAGAGAAGAGGAAGTTGTGCATTGCATTGCAGAAATACGAAGCAGAAAGATAGAAGGTTGAATCCCAAAGAGTTTCCATTCATTGGGGTATCCCAGATGGACATCTAGCCTTGTGTTAGGACGTTGCGGAGTAGAGTGTGCAAAGTTTGAAACCCTGCGGTACCATTTTGCTTTGTGATGAAATTGTGAAAGTGTGAAGGTTATAGGCTAGTTGATCCTCTTTTGTTCTCAAACTGTGGTGCAACCCAACCAGTTGGCTAGGTTGTGGTGAGACGTTGTTGTGCATGAGGATCGAGGGTCGAATTCCATCGGGTGTGGTTTTTGCTTGGAAATCATGGTGGCAGTTGAGGTAAGAGAAAAATATTTTATTTTTATTAAAGTAGGGATTCATAAGGTGCAACATTAATATTTTATATTCTGCATTGTTATAAGAAGGTGATATAAGGTGTGTTAGGATTGTTTGAAATATTATATTTTGTATAGTGTGTGAAGGAGTTATTTTTGTATATTGAGGAGTTATAAGGTGTAATTATAATTGTTATAAAATTGTATTATGTATAAGTTGGAGTTATAAGGTGTAAATTTAGAATTTTAATTTTGTATTTTGCATGTCATAAAAGGATAAAATAATAACTATACCTTCCTTTGTACCTTGGGACATAAAGGTTTAAAAGTTAATAAAAGTTGATTGGGACAAAGGTTTAAATATTACAAGAGAAGGCCAAAGGTTTAAAAGTTTATAAAAGTTTCTTGGGACAAAGGTTTAAATATTACAAGAGAAGGCCAAAGGTTTTAAAAGTTAATATTATAATATTTTTTAAAATATTATAAGGGGTTTATAAGGTTTGGCGCCAACGTCTTTGGAGAGCATAAATTAAATCAAAAGTAAAATCGTGAGCCAAATTCCCAAGGTGCAAAGGAAGGCATATAAATATGAAGGTAGAGATTTCATTATTTACCACCGTGCAATGCAATAATTGAAAATTTCTAATGCGACCAATGATGTGAAAAATTCCAATTTGTGTGCAAAATTTGAATACTTCTAGCGCAGAAAAATTGACAAATAAGAGAAGAGGAAGTTGTGCACTACGTGGTAGAAATTCAGAGATGAAATATAGAAGAGAAAATCCCCAATATTTTCCATTCGTTGGGGTATCCTAGTCGAACGTCTAGCCCTGTGTTAGGGCACTGCGGAGTAGAGTGTGTAGAGTTTGAAACCTTGTGGTACCATTTTTCTTTGTTATAAAATTGTGAAAGTGTGAAGGTCATATGCCAGTTGATCCTCTTTTGTTATCGAGCTGTGGTGTAGCCCAACTAGTTGGCTAGGCCATGGTGAGACACTGCTATGCATGAGGACCGAGGGTCGAATTCCGTCGAGTGTGGTTTTTGCTTGGAAATCATGGTGGCAGTTGAGGTAAGAGAAAAATATTTTATTTTTATTAAAGTAGGGAGTCATAAGGTGCAACGTTAATATTTTATATTCTGCATTGTTATAAGAAGGTGATATAAGGTGTGTTAGGATTGTTTGAAATATTGTATTTTGTATAGTGTGTGAAGGAGTTATTTTTGTATATTAAGGAGTTATAAGGTGTAATTCTGATTGTTATAAAATTGTATTATGTATAAGTTGGAGTTATAAGGTGTAACTTTGGAATTTTAATTTTGTATTTTGCATGTCATAAAAGGATAAAATAAGAAGTGACTTTATTGGTTTAAAAGCTTCATTGTTTATATTTTGATAAGGGTATAGTTATTATTAAAAGCTTTATTTTGTGAGATTAAAAAGGAGATATAAGCTTCTACAAGATACATGCAAAGTGTTTTTAAAATTGTGTACATTAAGTTATTGTTAAAGGGTTTTAAAAATGTTTCATGGTGGTAAAGACTTTATCTTAAGAAAAAGGCCCAAAGAAGAAAAAATAAATTATAATATTTAAATCTATCTAGATTTAAAATATTATAATAATTAAAAATTAAATGGTGAGTGCCAAAGGTTAAGGTTGAAAATCGAACATTTCTCATGCACCGACATCAAGGTCCAAAGTAGACATTTGCATATATAAGGCAGGTAAATTGCAATGCTAAGGAGTGAAAAAAATTAATTCAAAAATTGTGCGCCTTTGTGATTCGTTCATTCACGATAGAGTAGGAGAAGAAGACAAGGGATAGGTTCATGTTTCGAGGTAGAGCGCATGGACAAGTAGAAGGGACAGTGAACATTGGTTCCATCTGGGAAGCTAGCCTAGATGGTAGAACCCCCGATGCTAAGGAGTGGTAGAGGGGAGGTCTCGAGTTTGAGACACAACGAAGGCAGTGTGATAGAGTTTTTGTTTGTGAAGGTTTTTGCATCAAAAATCATGCATAAGACGGAGTGCATGTGCCTTCAGTTCTATGTGGGTGGCTAGCCCACACGGTGGCCTAGCTAAGATCTAGGGCAAGGTCCAGCAAGGGACACAGGTTTGAATCACTGAAATGACATCAAAGTGGGCATTTTTTTTGAAATAAATATTTGACAAAGTCTAAGATATGCGCTTGTTTAGGGAGTCATAAGGTCATCATTTTGTTTTTAATTTTTGAATTAAAAGGGGGACAACGTGGAGTTTATAATTCATATTGTTAGTGCTATGTGTGGTGCATAAAATAAAGTAATGTTATAATATTCAAGTTGGAAGTTTGAAGAGGATTGTATTTTATTTCAAGTAGGAGGTATAAGGTGTGTATGGCAATTTTATGTGTGTAATTTGTGGCTTGTTTTGTTGAATATTATTTTACAAGAATAGGAGTAATAAGGTGTGATAGTGGCTTATGTTTTATTGTAATTATTTCATGGTGAAAGGAAAATATGAAAGATTTTTTTGAGTGTTAATGCTTCATATTTGAGAATAAAAGAAGGGTCATAGAGCATCATTTTCAGATTTTATTATGCACATCTTGTTGAGAAGAAAGTTCAAGTGGATGTTTTGAGAAATTACTTTTATATCTAATCCTTGAAGTGGCACAAGAAAAGTTGGTTGTTTGTGAGACATGTTCTTGAGGACACTTCTTCATCAAAGAAAACTAAGAGGTATGAGAAAATTACTCTTTATTTGAGGTGTTTATTTGGGCATATTTATTAATTATAAGGTGGAGAAATAAGGTTTGAATATGTGCTTTGTTGAATGAATTTGTGTATTCCTTTTAAAGGTAACATTGAAGAGAACATAATGATTTGTGGAGAGAGATAGAAATATTGTTTGAATGCAATATTTGGAATTGATTGAACATTTTGTGTGAGGCTTTTTGAGCATGTTTAAAGCAGATTTGTACACATGTTGAGTAGTTTTGAGTAGAATTAAGAGCAGGTTTGGTTGTTGTTTTGAGAAAGCCTTGTGAGAAGGCTTGAGGTAGTTTTGGATAGATTGTATGAGCAGGTTTGGTTGTTGTTTTGATCAAGACTTATGAGAAGGCTTGAGGTAATTTTGGACAAATTATGAGCAGGTTTGGTTACTATTTTGAGCAATCTTTGTGAGAAGGCTTGAGGTAGTTTTGGATAAATTGTTGAGCAATATTGAGCAAAAAAGAACAAAGGGGATAGAGTTCTCCTATGGAGAGAGATCCACAAACCAGAGTTTTAGGGATTGAGATCTCCTTTGGACAGAGGTCCATAAAAATTGTAATAGGAAATTGATTTCCAAGATATTTGTTGAGAAAATTTAGAAGAAATACTTTCTTCACGAAAGTAACCCAAATTGGGTGAACCACGTTAAATTTGTGTCTCTCATGTGTGTGATGACTTGTGCATTACTTTGTTACTACTATTGATATTGCAATTAAAAACATTTGATAATATTTTTTGGAAAGAAAATAAAAAGTTGATATTAGACGATTCACCTCCCCTCTTAGTATAAGCTTGTGTTCTTCATAGATCTTAAGAAAATAGAGGCTATTTTGAATTAGATGCCACCCACAAATGTGATAGAGGTCTGAAGCTTCTTGGGGTTGACTAGATATTCTAGGCGTTATGTAAAAGACTACGCAAAGATTATCTCCCCAATAACTAACTTATAAAAGAAAGGAAAGGATTTTAAGTGGTCAGATAAGTGTGAGTCAACTTTTGAATTGCTTAAGCAAAAGCTTACTATGCCTCCTCTATTAAAGATACCTGATCCTCAGGGGAGTTTTTCTATGTGTACATATGCATCTTTGGACGGTTTGGGAGGAGTGCTCTCTTAGGAAGAAGCAGTGATAGCCTTCGGGTCAAGAAAACTAAAGTGACACGAGGTCAATTATGTGACCCTAGAGCTAGTAGTAAAGGTGTTTTCTATCAAGAGTTGGTGACACTATTTGGTAGGTAGGCCATTTGAGCTAAGTACTGACCATAAAAAGTATACAATACATATTTACCCAACCTTTACTTAATGCTAGATAGAGAAGGTGGATGGAATTTCTCATAGAGTATGATTTTTGCATTGAGTATATTAAAGGAAAGGGGAATAAAGTTGCTGGCACACTGAGGAGAAGGAGACACATATTTAAATTATCTCATGTCCATGTAAACTCTATGGAAAAAGTCAAGAATATGCAAAATCAGGATGCATACCGCAACCAATTTTTTGAAAAAATAGGAAGGAATCTAGATGATAACAAATATTTTAGCTTCAAATATGGTTTCCTATGCTTCAAGGACAGGGTAGTTATTCCTGAAACTAGTGATTTAAGAATAATGGTCTTGAATGAAGCACATAGATCACCATATTCTTCTCATCAGGGGGAGCAAAGATGAGAGATAATACAAAGAAAAATTTATTTTGGATTGGGATGAAGAGGGACACAATTGAATTTATTTCTATTTGCCTCGAATGCTAGAAAGTTAAAGCAAAACGTAAACATCCTGTGGGATTGTTGTATCTACATTATGTACCTATACAAAAATGATAGGTAATTGCAATAGATTTTATTGTAGGGCTGCCTAAAAACTGAATCCAACATGATGCAATCCTAGTGGTGGTCGACAGATTGACCAAGGTTGCGTATTTTATACCTAAAAATACTAAAGATGATGTCGTGGTTATGGCTAATATATTTTTCAAAGAGATATTTCAGCTTCATGGTTTTCCAGAAGTAATTATATCATATAGGAACTCAAGATTTACATCCAAATTTTGGCAAGCTTTGCATTGTGCCATTGGTACCAGATTGAATATAAGTTCTACTTATCACCCATAAATTTATGGGTAGACTGAAAGAGTGAACCAAGTGTTAGAGGATATGATTTGCATATACCGTATGGATCAAAAGATCCATTGGGAGGATTAATTACATCTCGTAAAGTTTACCTACAATAACGATTAACATTCAACTTTAGGTATGGATCCTTTCAAAGCATTGTATGGTAGGAGATGTAGAACACCCTTATCATGAGATAATCTAGAAGACCAGATTGTACTTGGTTCAGACATGGTCAAAGATATGGAGCAATAGTTGAGGATGATCAGGGAATGACTAAAAGAAGCCATAGATCAACAAAAGAGTTATATCGATTTGAAAAGATCACCACGTGAGTTTGTTGTTGGTGACAAAATATTTTTAAGGGTGAAACTGATGAAGAGCACTATTAAGTCCATAAAATTGGACCCTCGCTTTGTTGGACCTTTTGAAGTTATAGAGAAGATTAGTATTGTCGCACATCAACTTGCATTATTGTTGGATATTTTGAGTAGATGAGTTGTCATTGATGTCAAGAGTGAGTGGTCATTAATGTCAATATTTCAGCACCCGTGAGTGGCAATTTCAGTGGGTAGCATCCGTTTTAGGTCCTCCAATAAATGCAAAAGGAGAGTACAATTTTAGTTGATCAAATTTGGTTCTAGGAGGTCAAGATGAGGTCCAAGGTGAAAAGAAGAAGCCCAAGCAAATAAAATTAATATATTTCTTTATAATATTTTTTTTTTTGAAAAATTTGAAAAAACTTGTATTAAAACAAAGATCAGCTACAAGATGGGATGAGACTTTTCCCAGCCATAGACAGAGAGAACACAATATTACAACAGTAAAAGAATATTTGCATTGGAGCCAAATCTCTTAAACCAAAACCTAGCTAATAGGGGAGTCGGCGAATCCGAGATTCAAGCGTGGAGAGACTCCTTCCCCATTGGCCTAAGGCACGATCCAACGAGTTTCAATGTTTGCACAATGTGAGATGTTGCCAGGGGGATCGGTTTGGTCTGTTGATGCAACTTGTCGCGATGTCGCAACACTTTTTCCTTCTTCTCGTTTGGTCGCGAAAATGCAACATGTCGCGATATCGCGACACTTTTCTCTTTTGGCTGCAAAAATGCAACATGTCGCAATATCGCGACACTTTTTCCTCTTTTGGCCGTGACGTTGCAACATGTCGCGATATCATGACACTTTTTCCTCCTTTGGCCGGGACGAAGCAACATGTCGCGATATCACGACACTTTTTCTCTTTTGGTCACGATGATGCAACATGTCACGATATCGCGACACCTTTTCTCTTTGGCCGCGACGCTGCAACATGTCGCGATATCGCGACAATATTTCTTTATAATATTATATAGGGAAGTTTAAATTAATTAATATAATTTTATTATAAATTAATTTACTTTACTTATAAGTTATTTAAATTAATTATTAATTAATTTTAATATTAATTTATGATTATTTTAATAACCCTAAGGTGGGTTATTAAAGTCAAAATTTGAATTTTCAAATTTGACCATCGAGCACCGATGTAGGGAGTCATATGGTAAAGCATGTATAAAAGTGAGTCCTCCACCTTAGCCTAAATCCAAACATGCATTTAAATTAACTGTGTGGTATGCGAAGGAAATATGTGCAAATCATTTGCGAAAGGAAGAGTATTTTCATTGGCTTTAAAAGTTCCAAGTGGCAGGCGAAAGAAAAGCACCCACTAAGGAATGTGCCTTGGTCACAGAGCGTGGGTAGCGCAGTTGGCAACCGTGATGGAAGCAAAGTGCAAGGAGTAGTGATTGGTGGAGGTTTGAATCTACACGAGTTTTTTTTTGGAAGCATTGATGGCAAACAAAGGAGATAAGAGGAAGGAAGCTTCCCTTCCTTCTCATGGGTGCCTATAGCCCATGTGGTGGGCACCAAAGTACTAAGGCGCTTGGAGGTTGGGAGACGATGGTTCGAAACCCACCCCTTTTGGAGAAAAGACAAAGGTATACCCTTATTTTTGAGTTAGTGCCAAAATTTTCAAAGAAATAAAGTTATGCCCTAAAGTTTAAAATAATTTTATTTTATAAGGTTTTAAGAGGAGTTATAAGGTGTTGATAATTATTTTAAGTTCTTAATTTTTGTAAGGGGCATTTAAGTGGTAATAGATATCCATCAGCCAGGGAGTGAGGATAGGTCTTCTGAGTGGGGATGAGAGTCTTCAGTGGAGAGATATCCACAAGCTAGTGTAGTGGAGACAGTAGTCTTCTAGAGGATCACCAACTAGATCAGAGGAGAAGGAGTTATCCTATGGATAGATATCTATGAACTTGATTTAGGGGATCAACATCTCCTTTGGACAGAAGTCCATAAACATTGTAATAGGGAAAGGATTCACAAGAGATTGATTGAGAAAATTTTAGTGAAATATTTTCTTCGTGGAGTAGCCCACATTGGATGAACCACATAAATTGTGGTGTCTCTATTGTGTTTGATTATTTGTACATTTCTTTGGTTACTGTTGTTGATATTGTTATCTTTAAATTACATAATATTGATTGGAAAGAAAAGTAAAAAGTTGTCTTATATTGTTCACCCTGCTCTTAGTATAAGCTTGTGTTCTTCAGAATCCTAAAAATTTCATAGCACAGTGCCCTACATGCACTCCTTAATCGGCTAGGATAGCCTAGCAGGTAGAAAAAAATAGCTTTTGCTTTATAAAATCCTTGTACACTGCAAATATCAGTAAACTATCATCAAAACCAAGAAAAACACACTAGACAGGTTTTGACCCTTGGATATCTCCCATGATAAGGATTTCACATGGCCTAGCCAACCATCTAGGATACACACCAGCTCAAGAATGAAGGAGACACAACCAACATATAACACCTCAAGCTTCCGTAGTTCCTTCACACAACAAAAATATCCTCGATCGGATTCAAACTCTGCACTCACTATTTCATAGCACCCTAACAAGGGCTAGACGACTACCTGGGATACCCCGATGGTTGGAACTAGTGGAGTAATCCTTTCTTCCTTATGCACTACTCTAAAACATTTTCTTATTCGTTGTTCCCTTCCCGCTTATGATTTTTTGATTTGACACACTCGCGTTGGAGATTTTTCCAAAGTTCGCTTGCATAGAGATATTCAATGATCACAACATTAGAGGAGAAATTAAATATTTTGCCTTCACATATATATATGCCTTTTCTTATGCTTTAGGAGGTCGACACACGATTTATTTTGGTTTCATAATTCTCAAACGTTGGCACCTTCTCTTAATTATAATATTTTAAATCTTTTGATTTAAAAATATTATAATATTATTTTTAAACCTTTGCCCTTCTCTTGTGGTCTTAAAATATTTTGTCCAAGCAAATTTTAAACCTTTGTCAAGCAACTTTTAAACCCTTGTCCACCTTGTGATTTTTAAAACTCTTTCCAAGCAACTTTTAAACCTTTGTCCTTCTTTTGCAATATTTAAATCCTTTTTGTCCCAAGCATTTGTTCTTTTCTTTATAATATTTAAATTTGATATTTAAATATTATAATCCTTTGCCTAAAAATATTTTCCTTGCTTTGTAATATACTTTGCCTTGCTTCATTTGCCTTGGATAATTTTCACTGTTTGCTATCCATCAAGTCCATTCTTGACACCATAGATATATTGTCCATCCTTATAAAATTTTCACCCTTGAAGAATATTTCTACCTTGAATACCATGCTCCTTTGACATCAATGATAACTCAATATTTCCAACAATATCCCCCTTTGTCATTGATGGCAATCCTACTAAAAAAAAATCTTTTACTGCAGTTGGATTTCCAATCTGCTCCCCTGACAAGTTGCTCCCCCTCAATGAATTCTTCCCTTTGACATCAATTGCAAAGGGTTCCTTAGAGCTAAAGATAAGACACTTAGCACAACCCCCTCACCACCTCATTTTATTGAGGTGATTAATAATGGGATGGAAGTGAAACTTCCAAATTACTATGCTCCTCTTCTTATTTCATTTTATTTCTCCAAACTTTTGAAGGCACACCTCTTTGAACATTTTTACTTTCCTTATTCTTGCGTGTCTTTGAAAATTCAGGAAACTTACACCATTTTTCTTTATGCCCAAAATTATTACAATTGAAACACATGATATTGTAGTCTTTGGAAGTGCATATGACTTGAAATTTGTCTTGGTGAAGCCATAATAATTCTTACTATGAACCCTGCAATGTATAGCTTTATGATAAAAATTATTGCAATTGAAACACATGATGTTTTAGTCCTTGAAAGGTGAAAATGACTTGAAATTCCTCTTGGTGAATTCATAATCATTTTTATCATGAATCCTACAATGTATAGCTTTATGACCAAAACTATTACATGAGAAACAATAACCTTGGAATAAATACTCATCTTGCCTTGATCTCATGGTTCTTTCTTTGCTTTTCTTGTGATGGTCCCTGTTCCTTGATGATTCTTTGTTTGCTTTTCTTGTGATGGTCCCTGTTCCTTGCTGATGTGAATGATGTATTAGCAAGTACTACCTAATAGGGGTGTGTAAAAGACATATATAGACTAATAAATATGAGTATAACACAATGTGAGTGTGTGCATGTTCTAGAAAAAAAGAGGAAGAAAATAAGGAGAAAAGAATTGTGCATGTGTACCCCAAGCTTGAAGTTTCAACTATTGAAAATCAAATGTATTTCCTTATATGAACAAAGAAAACATAGGAGAAATGAAAATCATGCAAAAGGACAAGGATATACCAAAAGAAAATTGCATTCCTTGACTTTGGAGAGAAATGATAGTCATTGTAAAAACTTTCAAAGTCAAGAAATACAAGAAGAAGAGAGAAGAGAGAGAAAGAGTAAAAGAATATGAGAAGATACAAAGGGATAAAAATGCATAGACCCTAGGTTGGGGCTTCACTAGTCATCAAAATCCTAGTGAAAAGTGCAATGCATGTGAGCTATGATCTAACTAGGTATCATCACATGCCATTGTCGCAAATCCCCAAGAGTTATATGAAAAAGTAATCATGATAAAGCAACAATGCAATTATGACAAGCAAAAATGCAAGAGAAATAGAATGTTAGGTAGTCATGCAAACTATGACAGACAATCATGCAATATGAGCAGGAAAACAGATGAAATACGATCTAAACTAAATGTAAAATGCAAGCAATAAATCAAGAATAATATCTTGCAATAAGATACACAATGAAGGAACCTCAAGCTCAAAATGAAACACTACCTCAATCCCATATACTAGGACATATGGTGAGGCCCCTATGGGAGTATGCACGCTAGTACGATAGGACCACAAGGTAGTATAAATTTGGATATTCCAGTCATGACCGATATTACTAACCAACTATTTCAAGATCCTGATCAAGGACTTGTTGGATGATTTGGCTTACCCTTTACCCTGGGGGCAATAAGGAATTGAACACATGTGTTGAATCTTGTACTTATATTATGAACATCCTTATTCTTGAAATGATTTCCATTGTTAGAAACAATCACCAAAGGAATCTCGAACCTACAAAGAATTTGGTTGAATATGAACTTAGAAACTTGAGTTCCAATCATCGTGGTTAGGGGCATGGCTTCAACCCATTTAGTGAAATACTCGATCACAGTAATGATAAAATTGTGACCATCCAATGACACTAGGTTAACTTTCCCAATAATGTCTAATCCCCACATGGAGAATGGCCAAGAGGAAGAGATAACCTAAATATCCTAAGAAGGAGCATGTATGAGATGATTGTGGTGTTGACACTTGTCGTAGCACCGAACATATTCATATGCATATTTATTCATAGAAGACCAATAATAACCCATATGATGGAGCTTTTTGGCAATAACATTGCCACTAAAATAGCCTCCACATGAAACTTCATGAGCATCACTAAGAGAAAACCGAGTTTCATCGGAGTTAAGAAATCTCAAGAGGATGCCTTCAAAAGAACATTGATACAAGATGTTTCTGATTATGACAAGTTAACACACTCTTTTGTGTAAAATATTATGCTGGTTGTGATCTAAACCATCAAGCATAAAACCATCCTTAAGGAAATTAAAGATGTCGTTATACCATGGATTTGATGGGGAAGCTCCAATGGTCAAAAAATATAATGGGACAAGACAAGAACCGAGTGATACAGGTTTTCCGAGTTATATAATGATAATCAACGTTTGATCATCTTCTAACTCTAGAGGGAAAAAGTATGCAGCAGCAACCGTGGTATCCACATGGACGTTTGAGGATCTAGGGACAAACCCTATTGTTATTCATTCAAATGAGGATACAAACTTAGTAACAATATCATTGTAAGGTTTAATTTTATCATCTTGAGTCCGATAAACATCGTTAATCTGATTAACCACAAGTTGAGTCAACAAAGATCGAAATAAATCTAACCTGTAAAGCTAAGGCAACTCTAAGACCAAGGATCAAATCTTTGTATTCTGTAGTTTTATTCATGCAAGATAAATGAAGCTTGAAGGACAAGGGGATGAGTTGTTTTTATGGGGTGACTAGAATGACTCCAGCACCAGTGCCCTTCATGCATCGGGCTCCATAAAAAAATAAAGTCCAAGACTCCGACTCTTCAATTTCAACATTGAAGCACTCATCAGGAAACTCAACAACTATAGGATGAACATCTTCTAGGGGAGTGGAGGCTAACTAGTTAGAAATTAACTAACCCTTAATAGCCTTCTAACCTATGAAAGTCAAGTCAAACTCACTAAGGGCCAGCACCCATTTAGTAGCTCGATCTAAAAGGTGGGGCTTAGACATAAAATAGTGCAAAGGATTAAAATTTGCAACTACCAACATATTATGGCTGAGCATATAGTGTCCTAACTTCTGGGAAGCAAATACCACTATAAGGTAAAGCTTCTCTAAGGGAGTGTACTTGGTTTCATAGCTAACCAAGGTTCTATTAATATAGTAGATAGCTCATTCTTTATTTTTATCATCATGTTGGGCCAACATGGCTCCCAAATCAAGAGCAGTGGTTGTTATGTAAAGCATCAAATGCCTACTAGGCACAAGAGAAACTAAAATAGGTGGGGAAGTGAGATACTTATTGAGATCATCAAAATATTTTTGACACTCATAATCCTATAGAAAGACCAAATATTTCTTAATAAGCTTAAGAAAGGGCTAACACTTATCAGCTAACTAGGCAATGAATCGGTGGATAGATTGAAGTTTACCTTTTAGATTACATAGTTTTATCAGGGTGCGGGGAGGAGGTATATCAGTGATGGCAATTATCTTAGCGGGATATACTTCAATGCTTCACCTAGATACTATGAAGCCCAAAAACTTGCTAGATGTGACTATGAACACATATTTAGTAGGTTTAGGATGAACATTGTATGGCTAGAACCTTTCAAATATTTATCTTAAGTCATAGAAATGATCCTTTTGTTCTATTGAGTGATATAGAAGCTTATCCACATAGTCCTGGAGAATATCATGAATCATGTCATGGAAAATATAAGTCATGGCCCGCTAATAGGTAGCTCCTGAGTTATTCAAGACAAACGGCATGACCTTCCAGTAGAAGGTTCCCCATGGAGTAGTGAATTTTGTCTTAGCCTGATCCGCAAGGGTAATCATAATATGATTATATCTTGAGAAACCATCCTTAAGCAAAATAATTCTATATTTGGCAGTGAAATCTACAATTTGATCTATGTTGGGTAGGGAAAAATAATCCTTGGGACATGCTAAATTAATGTCCCAAAAGTCAGTACATATTTTGATTGTTCCTTCCTTCTTAGCCATAGGAACGATATTGGAGATCCAATCAGAATAGTTGATAGCTTTTATAAAATCAACATCAAGGAGTTTTTGGAGCTCTTCTTGGACTGAGAGGGTGACCTTAGTATACATATTCCTAAGTTTATTATTAATAGTATTAGCACTAGGTTTAACTACCAAATGATGCATGACAAGGGAGGGATCAAGCCCTAACATATCGACATATGACCAAGCAAAAATATCTTGATACTCTCTTAATAAATTGGTCAATTGATTCTACTCATCCATGAACAAGGCTTTACATAACTTAAGGATTCTAGGGGCTTCCTTATAACCTATGTTCACATCTATGGTCTCCTCAATAAGTATGGATAAATCATACTTAAGAGGAGGTGGTGCAGGAATCACTCCTAAGTGCTCAAGGTCCTCGAGAGACATAGAACCAAAGTCCACTTGAGAACTTGAAGACTCAACCTGCATAGCGCAAGGGAATGACCCATCAAAGTAGATGTCATTCTGAGGTGCATCCTCATATTTGGCATACTTCTCAGGGGTTAGAACTAACAAATAAAGAGAGGGTGACCCTTCATCCTCAAAAATCCACTCTAAAATTTGATGAGATTCATCTAAGAGAGATTCTTGACAAGAATAGCTAGTTTGATCCTGTGATGAGATATTAATTGGCAATTACTTATCCAATTTTTTAGGTTGTTTGATTTTTTTATAAGGAATTTGATGAATGAAATTGAGCTAAATCATCCGGTGAGCAAAATTCTAATGAATGAGGATCACCAAGATATAAATAGGTTGAATTTAAATTTAAATTTAAATTTCACCCATTGATGAAAAGTAGAAGGGACAACCTCCATCACATGGATTCAAGGACGTCCAAGAAGAAGATTAAAATATGTAGGACAAGATATCACATAAAACAATGTATCTAAAATTTTGGGTCCAACTTTGAGGGGAAGTGATATGGTACCATAAACCTCTTGGGTCTCATTGTTGAAATTTTTAATGATATCCTTGAATCTAGTTATATCTTTCTCTTTTAATCCAAACTTTTGAAAGAAATGATATGTGAATAAATTAAGGGAAGAACTAAAGAACACAAGCTTATACTGAGAGGGGGGGGTGAACAGTATAAGACCACCTTTTAATTTGCTTAAAAATCAACTTTCAAAACAGTATAATGCAGTGTACAGATAGTAGTAATAATAGCAGTAATCAAAGCAATGCACAACACACCATCCACAAAGTGACACAACAATTTACGTGGTTCACCCAAAGTGGGCTACTCTATGGATAAAACTTTTCTCTAAAAGTTATATCACAGTTCTTTGGGAAACCTTCCCAATTACAAAGTTTATGGGCACCAACCCAAAGGAGACACCTTCCCCTAGCTCTGCTCTTAGTGGTGATCCTCTAGAAGACCTCTACCTCCTCTGCCCTTAGCAAGTGGAACTCTATCCACAGAAGACACCTGTCTTCCCTGCTCTGGCTGGAGATCTCTATCCTCAACTCTATCACTGCAAAGCCGTTCCTCAAATTTGCACTAAACATAGTCCTTCGGTCTGGCACAAATCTGTCCTCTTCCTCTTTTCTTTTCTGTTACAGTTGTACTTGGTCAAAACCAACTTTTCACAGTCTACGCAAACATAGCATCACTCGATCTACTTATGCTCTTCTGTGAGAACACAGTAGCACAGTCTTCGCACATCCAGCACAAACACAGCAGCACAGTCTTCGCACTCTTGCTCAAACACGACAACACTGTCTTCGCAACCTCTACGCAAACACAGTAGCACAGTCGTCGCACACTCCGTGCAAACTCAGCAGTCGATCAGACTTACACTTATGCACTTCTGTGATCAAACTTCTCCCCGCACTCTATCTGCACAAATCGCACTTCGAACGTACACTTGATCTATACCAAACTCTTCAAGCATCCATCCTTTTATACTCATAATCTCAAGATTGAAATCTTGGTAATAGTCAGCTGTTTTACCCTTCAACCATGTTGACTGCAAAACCCTATGCTGCATCGGCCCAGATTTAACTCTGTCGGCTTCACTGCCTCCCTGTAGCTTCTGGTGTGATATCATGACATTTTTACAGTCATACACCTTCTATAGCCTACTGTCGCGAAATCGTGACACCTTGGCCTTTGTCGACTTCCTATGTGCTTCTGTCGCAAAATCATGACACCTTTGCCTCTTGCTGATGTCATCTCACTTCTATCGCAAAATCATGACACTTTAGTCTTCATGGCCTTTCTCTCAGCTTATGTCGCAAAATCATGACACATCTACTTCTACTGTTGTCATCTGCAACTCTGTCACGAAATCGTGACGCTTTCACTGCCTAAGCTCTTTTCTGCCATATGCCCGCGAAACTGGAACATGTCGCGAAATCGCGACGCTTTCGCCTTCGAGATCTTCCTTCTTCAACTCGTCGTGAAATTGAGACGCTTCTTCTGATTAAGACTTGCTAACTATTTCTGTTGCAAAATTGTGACACTTTCTCCAACTGCAAGCTGCCAACTCAACCTGTCGCGAAATCGTGACACTTTCTGCATCCGTACAAATTCTTTGTAGCCTGTCACGAAATCACGATGCTTTTAGCTTTCGAAAGCTTTCCCTACAACCTGTCACGAAATCGTGATGCTTCTGGCTTTCGAACGCTTTCTCCACTGCCTGTTGTGAAATTGTGACACTTCTGGCTTTCGTACGCTTTCTCCACTGCCTGTCGCGAAATCACGACGCTTCTCCTTTCAGGCTCTTCTTTTTGCTGCATGTCACAAAATTGCGATAGTCCTTAACTCGACCTCTGTAGCATGTCACGAAAATGTGACAGCCCTTACTTGGAACTTTACATCATGTCGCGAAAATGTGACAGCCCTTACTTGGAACTTTCCATCATGTCGTGAAATCGCAACAGTTCCTGAATCAATTTCTCTCTCTTCAATCTTGTCACGAATTCGTGACATCTTACACTGTGGACTCTTTCTTCTGCAACATGTCACAAAATCATGACATTTTTTCGTCCGTACAGCCTCCTTTGCAGAATGTCACAAAATCATGACACTTTTCTTTCTCTGCCTTCCTGCACTGTCTGAGTCGTGAAAATGCGACATGTCGCGAAATTGCGACAGTTTTGCCTGCTTCATCTCTGCCTTCCCGCATGTCACGAAATCGCAACACATTTGCCCAAACTTTATCTCTCCTCAAACATGTCGTGAAATCGTGACACATTTGCCCGAACTTTATCTCTCCTCAAACATGTCGCGAAATCACGACAGTTTTGCCAACACTTTCTCTCTCCTAAAACATGTCACAAAATCGCGATAGTTTTTCCAGCCGCCTGCATACTTTTCCTTACTTGTCTTTTTCTTGATCTTTTGCAATTGGGCTACCCTGATCTTCTTGGAAACTCACTGTCCATGCTGAAACCTTCATCAAGGCACATTCTTTGACATCAAACCAAATTGCTTCAAGACCTTGTTGACATCAATGACAACATCTACACTTAGAGTAAAGGCAATGTACCCAATGTACCCAAAATTGCCAACAATCTCCCCCTTTGTCATTGATGGCAAACCTTAACTGAAAACACAAGTCAAGAGCCAAAACTGAAAAACAACTGATCCAACACTAAGAATCTACCTTTGAAGTTTTTGCTCCCCCTGACTTGAAGCTCTCTTCTTCACTATGAAGCTCTCCCCCTTACTCATATCTCTCCCCCTTTGTCATCAATGGCAAAGGGTCACCTTTGGGGCTCGGGACTAAGAATGAGCCTCTTAGCTTAGTCCCTCCCCCACCCCCTAATGAGGTGATTTAAAACAAGGGTGGGAGTGAA
This sequence comes from Wollemia nobilis, assembly GCA_028583015.1. Lineage (NCBI taxonomy): Eukaryota > Viridiplantae > Streptophyta > Pinopsida > Araucariales > Araucariaceae > Wollemia > Wollemia nobilis. The sequence goes on along the minus strand of JAQPPZ010001994.1, from coordinate 1,521,425 downwards.
ACTCCCATTAGGCACTCATCATCATCAATGTCTATAATTTCTTTGCCGGGCCTTCTCTTGAACTCTTTGTCAGTATTTCTATTCTTGTCACTTTTCTTGTCCATACCTTGATCCTTGGACCTGTTTATACCACTGTTCCTGTTCCTGTACCTTGGAATATCAGCTCTGTACTGTCTGGCTATGTGACCTGTATTGTTGCACTTATAGCAAGTAACTATATTATTTCTTTCAGGCATGGCTATTCTTTGAATCCGCCTGTTCTGACTAACCCAGTTCCTGTTATTTGTCTTGTAGAAAATTGCCTTGTGCCCGAACTGATTACAAGAGTAACAATACCCTTGAAATAAATTACGGCCCCTAAAATTGTCATTTATCTTCCTTACTTGAGTCATGCACTGCGAAGCCATGTGGCCAAACCCGTGACACATAAAACATCTACCGTGAAATATTCTTCTGTTTGACCTCTTGGGTCCCGAGAACTTCTTTTTCACATTAAAAATTTTGTTTTCTGTTTCTGCGCATTTATCACTCACGGACTCATTCTCTATAATACTCTCTTCACCAGAACTCTCTTCTTTCTGAAATCTCTTACTTGATTCCCCAACCTGGTTTTTGTGTGGTTTAACAAAACCAAGACCTGTTTTATCTGATGGATTCCTTTGACTTTGGATGAGAGACTTAACCCTTTTGGAGCTATCTTGAAACTCTGTACAGACTTATCCTTGTATTCTTTATTTTCCTCTTTCATGGCAGCCATTTTCTGTTCTAATTCACTATACTCAAGCATCTTAGATTCTAACTCATTCTTGAGTTATTGTGTCTTAGCCATAGAGATGTCAAGACTTTCTATGAGTTCATATTTCTCCATACAACATTCATCTAATTTATCCTTAAGTCGAGCATTCTTATTTCTTTCCTTTTTCAAAACACTAAGAGCATTAGTAAGTTCACATTCAAGATCCTCTATATTATTGCATTTTGAATCATCAAGCCCTTTTTCAGATTTTTTATCACTAGAGGTGCTATCCTTTTCAAAAAACATACAAGCATCTTCCTTATCATTTTCTGAAGCATCCTCATACATACTAGCAACCAATTCATTATTTGTGCAATCATCCTCAAGGTGACCAAAATTTCCACATCTAAAACATTTCATGACAATGAATTTATGTTTCGGTTCTTCCTCTTTTTTTGAAATGAACAACATCTCATTTTCATCATCACTAGAAGAACTTTCACTATCATTGCTAGAACACTTACTTGCTTTGTCTAGGTAGAAGCTCTTCTTATTCTTGTGTGAATGCTTCTTTCCTTGATTGCTGTGCTCATCTTTGTTTTTTTTGTAATACCTGTGGTTTTTAGAATCCTTGCTCTTAACATCCTGTATATCTTCATCACTTTCATTCTTGGAAACAGTACAGTCAGTAGCATAATGACCAAAATTTCCACAGTTGAAACACCTTATGTTTTTCTTACTTTTGTGTTTTCTAGAGAACTTGCCTTTCTTGCTATAATATGCCTCTTCATCACTAGAAGACTCATCACTTTCTTGAATCTGTTTGTCCTTTGATTTCTTGGTAGCTTTGAAAGCTGCCTCTTTCTTGACATCAACTTTCACTTGAGTTCTCAGCTCAAATGCTGCAAGAATACTATGGAGCTCATCCTTTTTCAATTTATCTAAATCTTTAGCTTCCTCAATAGCAGAAATCTTTTCACTAAATCTATTAGGAAGAGATCTTAAAATCTTATCACACACATCATTTTCAGCAACCTCAAGACCTAGATCTTTCATGGAGTTAACAATTTCATCCATACAAAGCATGTAGTCACTAATCTTTTCATCATCATTCATTTTGAGTTGTTCAAACATACTTTTAAAATGTCTTAATTTGGCCTTTCGGACATTTGCATCACCTGTATGAACCACTTGCAATTGTTTCCACATTTCACTGGCTGTCTTGCAGTGAATCACCTTGGTAAGATCTACCTTCTGTAAACCTTTTAAGATGGCATTCATTGCTTTTGAATTGCTGTGATGTAGGAGCCTATCTTATTTAGTATAAGGACCATTTACAGGAATAGTGTACCCATCTTCAACTACTTCCCATACCTCATTACCAAGAGCCATTAGATAAACTCTCATTCTTGCACTCCACAGACCGAAATCTGATCCATCAAGAATAGGTGCTGCATTCCTACCTGAAAAATCCATTGTGTTCTTAACCAGTTCTTCCTTTCGACTGTTAAACCTTTTCGAAGGAACCCGCTCTGATACCAATTGAAGAACACAAGTTTATACTGAGAGGGGGGGTGAACAGTATAAGACCACCTTTTAATTTGCTTAAAAATCAACTTTCAAAATAGTATAATGCAGTGTACAGATAGCAGTAATAACAACAGTAATTAAAGCAATGCACAACACACCATCCATAAAGTGACACAGCAATTTACGTGGTTCACCCAAAGTGGGCTACTCCACGGATAAAACTTTTCTCTAAAAGTTATATCATAGTTCTTTGGGAAACCTTCCCAATTACAAAGTTTATGGGCACCAACCCAAAGGAGACACCTTCCCCTAGCTCTGCTCTTAGTGGTGATCCTCTAGAAGACCTCTACCTCCTCTGCCCTTAGCAAGTGGAAATCTATCCATAGAAGACACCTGTCTTCCCTACTCTGGCTGGAGATCTCTGTCCTCAACTCTATCACTACAAATCCGTTCCTCAAATTTGCACTAAACACAGTACTTCGGTCTGGCACAAATCTATCCTCTTCCTCTTTTCTTTTCTGTTACAGTTGTACTTGGTCAAAACCAACTTTTCACAGTCTTTGCAAACACAGCAGCACTCAATCTACTTATGCTCTTCTACGAGAACACAACAACACAGTCTTCGCACATCCAACGCAAACACAGCAGCACAGTCTTCGCACTCTTGCTTAAACACGATAGCATTGTCTTCGTAACCTTTGCGCAAACATAGTAGCACAGTCATCGCACACTCCGTGCAAACTCAACAGTCGATTAGACTTACACTTATGCACTTCTACGATCGAACTTCTCCCCGCACTCTATCTGCGCAAATCGCACTTCGAACGCACACTTGATCTATACCAAACTCTTCAAGCATCCATCCTTTTATACTCACAATCTCAAGATTGAAATCTTGGTATTAGTCAGTTGTTTTACCCTTCAACCATGTCGACTGCAAAACCCTATGCTGCGTCGGCCCAGATTTAACTCTGTCGGCTTCACTGCCTCCCTGTAGCTTCTGGCGTGAAACTTCAACATGTCACGATATCGCAACATTTTTACAGTCATACACCTTCTATAGCCTGCTATCGCGAAATTGTGACACCTTGGCCTTTGTCGACTTCCTATGTGCTTCTGTCACGAAATCGTGACACCTTTGCCTCTTGCTGACATCATCTCACTTCTGTCACGAAATCGTGACACTTTAGTCTTCATGGCCTTCCTCTCAGCTTATGTCATGAAATCGTGACACATCTGTTTCTGCTGACGTCATCTATAACTCTATCACGAAATTGTGACGCTTTCACTGCCTAAGCTCTTTTCTGCCATATACCCGTGAAACTGGAACATGTCACGAAATCGCGACGCTTTCGCCTTTGAGCTCTTCCTTCTTCAACTCGTCGCAAAATTGTGACGCTTATTCTGATCAATACTTGCTAACTATTTTTGTTGTGAAATCGTGACACTTTCTCCAACTGCAAGCTGCCAACTCAACCTATAGCGAAATCGTGACACTTTCTACATCCGTACAACTTCTTTGTAGCCTATCACGAAATCATGACGCTTTCAGCTTCCAAAAGCTTTCCCTGCAACCTGTCATGAAATCACGATGCATCTGGCTTTCGAACGCTTTCTCCACTGCCTGTCACGAAATCGCGACACTTCTGGCTTCCGTATGCTTTCTCCATTGCCTGTCACGAAATCGCGACGCTTCTCCTTTCAAGCTCTTCTTTTTGCTGCATGTTGCGAAATCGCGACAGTCCTTAACTCGACCTCTGCAGCATGTCGCAAAAATGCGACAGCCCTTACTTGGAACTTTCCATCATGTTGCAAAAATGCGACAGCCCTTACTTGGAACTTTCCATCATGTCGCGAAATCGTGACAGTTCTTGAATCACTTTCTCTCTCTTCAATCTTGTCGCAAAATCGCGACAGCTTACACTGCGGACTCTTTCTTCTGCAACATGTCACGAAATCGCGACATTTTTTTGTCCGTATAGCCTCCTTTGTAGAATGTCACGAAATCGCGACACTTTTCTTTCTCTGCCTTCCTGCACTGTCCGAGTCGCGAAAATGCGACATGTCACGAAATCACGAGAGTTTTTCTTGCTTCGTCTCTGCCTTCCCGCATGTCATGAAATCACGACACATTTGCCCAAAATTTCTCTCTCCTAAAACATGTCGCGAAATTATGACAGTTTTGCCAGCGCTTTCTCTCTCCTGAAACATGTCGTGAAATCGCGACAGTTTTTCCAGCCGCCTGCATACTTTTCCTTACTTGTCTTTTTCTTGATCTTTTGCAACTGGGCTACCTTGATCTTCTTGGAAACTCACTGTCCATGCTAAAACCTTCATCAAGGCACATTCTTTGACATAAAATCAAGTTGCTTCAAGACCTTCTTGACATCAATGACAACATCTACACTTAGAGTAAAGGTAATGTACCCAAAATTGCCAACAAGAACCATTATAAATCATAACTCTTTTAGTAAATGTATCCCCAATAAATGTAGTGATGTAAAGAGAAGAATATTTTTGCAAGTCTGAGAAAGAAATATCAACATCCAAGAATGTGAGATGATGTATCCCAAGAGATCTTACAATATTGGTCATATCACTAGGGGATATATCTGGAGGGACAGATTGTTACCTTAGAACATTTATTAATGCTTCTCCATAAGTAGGATAATTATGTAATTATTCCAAAAGAGAGATATTTGTTGAGAAATTGATTTCCTGCTAAGATCTCTAAATTTGTTGATTTGTCATTGACTTTTATGAAGTGGTTGTTATCATACCAACCATGTTATTATCATAATGGTGTGGTACCCTTCTATAAGATACTTGATTAGCTACCTGTCTAATTCCATTATGATTAATAGATGATTTTCATTGCAAATTTCCCAAATCAAGATGTTCTGCATCAATTGAATCTTGAACCACATGTTTCAGCTTCTTCCAAGAATTTGTCCAATGTCCTTCCACTCTATGATATGCACAATGCTGACCTACCTTATACGAATGAGTTGTAGTATCTATTTGCTTTATCAGAGGTAACTCAATTGCATTAGCTTCTAAAAATTATTTCAAAACTTCTTCCATAGACATATTAAGCCTTGTAAAATTCCTTTGTGGAGGTTTTTGAAGTACTATATTTTGTAGGTTTCTAGTAACATTATTAATAGACCTACTATCCATTCCATTATCACTTCCTATGTGTTTATTCTTATGTTGAAACTTAGTAGGTTTCTCTTATTTTACTTTGAGTTGGCCTCTTCTGATAAGGGTCTTTTCTACTTTTCTTGCTAAATTAATTGCTTGATCAAAATATGTAATAGTAGTAGTATCTAATGCATAAGATAACTATTCATGTAAATTACCAATAAATATCTCAAGCATATCCCTTGGAGGTAAATTATATCTTAAACATCCAACTAAACTTATCCAATGAGCCAAGAACTCTGAAAAAAATTCCTCTTTTCTTTGTTTTAAATTGTAGACATTTTTCATGGTTATTTCCTTCTCAATATAAGCACCAAATTGTTGAACAAATAATTTTTTTGTTTCTTAAAAAATTTTCAAGGAATAATTAGGCAACCGATAATACCACTCTAATGCCATACCCCCAAGACTCTTAGGAAATTTTTTAACATGTCATCATACATGAGATCATGGCAAGTTGTTCTAAATCTTCTTAAGTGCTTTATTTGGATCTTCTATCCCATTATAAATATGTCAAATTGGCATAGAAAAACAATTAGGATAAGTCCTAGCAACAACAATAGGATCCAATGGCTGATTACACATTTCCTTATAATTGTAAGTAAAGCTTGAAGGCTGAATCATATCAACTTTTGAAACTAATTTCTTTACCATATTTGTTAAATTTTACACTTATGGATCACTATTATGAACTTTACCCAGATTCCCTAAGGGAGGAGTGTTGGATATATTGATATTGTTGAGGTATGTGGTATCTTGTGGAAGATGATGACTAACATTTGGTGGAATAGAGGCAACAATGTTGAGATAAGAAGATTGAGGAGGATATTGAATGTTTTGAATGGTACTACTAGTTGGAGGGACTTGTATATTCCTTCCAACATTGGTGGTTATAGTAGTGGCATAGGTTGGATGGTGAAAAAGATTACCATGATTCAAATATTCACTTAAGGAGGTGTCATGATATGGTCTAACTTCCTCAAGTAGGGCTTCTTACTCCAAGGTTGCATCCAATGTATGCTTATGATATTTATAAAAGGTCCACACATGCTCAAAGGATTTAAAAATAAGGTTCCCATTAGGTCCCTTAATAGGATCAAGACTATTATCAATATATTCTTCCTCAAGGTTAGAATTTTCTCTATCAACTTGATCATTCTCTTGAAAAATCTCATCAAACCCTAAAAGCCTTCTTCCATTCCCAAGGTTGGAAGCCATTGGAAAAAGAGAGAAAGACTAAAGGCAAAAAAAGAGAACTAAGACCCAAAAAAACAAGCACAAAAAATTATGTTTTTAATATTTTTAATCTAACACATAAAATTAATGATCTTGATTAGATTTTTAAAAGAAAAAAAGGTGTTCACCTCAGGTTCACCAAAGATGTAGAGGGGGAAAACTACCTTGTCATGTACAATTACCAAAAGCTAGATCCGCAAGAGAAAGCCTTTGGGGTAAACCGTGGGGGTATTTTTTTCTCTACACTTGGTGCTAGAGGGGAAAGGGTTCACCAGGAATTGTTTAAGGACTTGCTCCAAGTCCTCTGGTTTTCAAGAATATTTGATGTATTTGATTCAAGACAAACACCTAGATTTGACCTTTTTAGATCTATGCTATGAAAGATAAAGGACAATGCAAAAATACAAAATGCAAGAATACAAGAGCTAACCCTATAATGATTCTTTCTTTAAATGCTTTTTAAACCTAGGGTTCTAAACATACAATCTTTAAGCAAGGGATCAAGAGAGATGCACAAACAAAATTAACCTTAGGTGCACACTATATGATGTTTATCTTTCAAATACCTAAAAATTAATTAAATATATTTCTACAAAATCAGATCTAGGGTTTATAATAGAAATATAAAGCTTACAACAAACAACCTAAAGACTAATTGGAATACTTATCTTATCCGGTGATTTATCCTTGCCTTTATCCTTTGTTTAACAATATCAACAATTCCTATTCTTGCAAGACAACTTGATAAACACATGAAAAATATGATTAGCATTAGGGGGCCTACTTAGGCCGTTGTACAATAGTTATTGGAGGCACAATAGTCAAGCCCCCTAGGTCCTTTTAGCAAAAGAAAAAAAACATAATATAATACAACAAAATAGAATTGTGGAACCACATAACAAAATATAGCATCAAAATCTGAATGCAACCTAGAATGCAATGGTGAAGTTTGGGACAACAAATTACCTCCAAATTTTGCTCAAGCGATATCACACCTCGTAATAGGTGAGTACGATAATGGACATGCCGAATTGCACCCCGTAGAGACCAAGGTGTGATTTCACTTAAGTGAGACTAAACATCTTAGATCAAATCAAAATTATTAATACTAGATGCAACAAATGAAAATGAACATACAACAGAGTGCTTTCACTTGGAAGAGTGCGAGGAAGCATACAAAAGGGTTTGAGACCTCTGAGATAGTTGATCTCTCCTTAGGGTTTTAACACCAATCCACCAAGAGTGAGCATAAGATATCAACAATCCAATACAAAAGAAAACCAATAAAACTCCACACTCCAAAATTAATTTTCTTGTGAATGAAGAAGAAGGATGCAGACCGAAATAAGAACACTTTATGAGAAATCAAATGTTAGCGAGCAATAAATTCAAATTATCATGTATAATTATGTTGTGTGTAAAAAGTCAATTCAAACCCTCCTTATATAGCGAATTTGAAGGTGAGAAAGGTCGGAAAACCAAGGAGGGTCGACATAAAACATGCCAAACCCAAAAAATTAGGGTTTACTTAGAAGAAACCCTAAAAATACAAAATCACATCCCATCAAGGATGACCACGATTTCGCCTATGCGAAGTCATGCCCTGTCAAGGGTGAGCACGATTTTGCATAGAGAAGAGAAAAAGGTAAAATATGGGGGATAAGCCTTACTCTTACCCTAGGTAAGTCCAAGGTGTCTCCTAGATGGCTCAGGGAATATTACCCCTAAAGTGGGTCAATTTTTTGTGTCTACAAAGTGAAAAACCACACAAATGATCCCCTAGTGACCCATGTTAAAAACTAAGATATCCCCAATGGCTATTATAGGGATAAAAATCATGTCATCACCAAGAATCTAAAATATGTGCCGACATAAAACTAAATGAATAGAGATTGTTGGGTTTCTCCCTCTAATGGAATGCCTGCAAAATATCTACTGAGAAGAGACTACTGCACTACCAAAATAAAAACTACAAGAGATTAGTCATGCTGGGAAAAAATCTACTTAAGGAGATGAGTCTAAGTGAGCTTGCTCCACCTCATGCTGTGATGGAAGACTAATATTAGGACTAATATGAGTGTTGTTGGATTCTAATTCTACTTGACCCAAATGCTTCATCAAGTGTGTCTGATTATACCAAGCTATGTTGCTTAGTTAATTCACCTACCACTTTCTGTAATCTGTAAATACTATCTGATCTATGTGTTGAGATCTCATAGATACACCTCTTTAGAGCTATGATTTATTATTGTAGTGATTTCTCCTTACCTGGGTATATTTTTTACAAAATAAATCTAATATTTTCAATAAATTTAAAGAGTTTAAGTCTCTTGTAGAAAATTACATAGAGAAAAATATAAAGAATTTGAGAAGTGACGATGGTGGTAAGCATTTATCTAATAAATTTGAGAAATTTTGCAAGGACTATGGAATATAAAGGTATAAAACAACTACGTATACTCCACAATAGAATGAAGTTGCAAAATAGATGAACATAACATTGATGGATAAGGCAAAAATTATGCTAAGTGGTATAGGGTTAGAAAGGAAATTCTGAGTAGAAGCCATGTTAACTGCTTGTTACCTCATCAATTAATATCCTAATTTAGCTTTGGTGGACAAGACTCCACAAGAAGTGTGAACTGGTAAGAAACCCTCTCTCAGTCATATAAGAGTTTTTGGTTGTGATGCTTATATGTATGTCCCAAAAGAGAAAAAGACTAAGCTAGACTATAAATCTAAAAAATACATATTTGTGGATTATAGTATTGCTATTAAAGGATATAAGTTGTGGAACCCAAAAACATAAAATATTGTTTACAGTCATTATGTGATCTTTAGAAAAACAAAAAGGTTCTAAAATACGAAATGCAATCAAGAACAAAATCTAAAATAGTTCAAGTAAATTTGGAACAAGAGGAAGAACCTATGGTAGAACCTGGTGCTACAGAAGAAGATGAACTACATAAAGAGTTTTAAGAGGAAATTTGGAGGGAGAAGGTGAGGAGGAAGCTAGAGATGCAGAACCTGTAACTCTAAGTTCGAGGAGATAATATCGAGTGAGAAGACTCCCAGAAAAGTATAGCCCTTCAAATATTGTTCTGCATTTAATATATCAATTACTAATGAAGAACCCAATATAATAAGACTGTAAAGTGTTAGATTTTATTGAATAACTACTCAATAATATGGCCACTAACTCAATAATACTCAACTCAATATGAAAAAAATAATAATGCTAAGCAAATGAGCTTATATTCAAAATATGAAATAACTCCAATATTGCTAATGGCAAATGCAAAAAAATTAAATAAACTCTTATTGAATAAAAGACCTTAAATACATCATATTACATCTCCTTCCATTGCTCCATGGGTGATGTCCCATCTCTTGATCTTTCCTTTTGTGATTATATTCTATTACAATTGCACATCCATATATAGGATGGAATGTGACTCTTCATATGGTGTTTCTTGGCCCTTACTCTTCCTATGACTCTTCATGTTCCTATTCTAATGACATATGTACATAGGGATAACTATGCATATTTACATTGCCAAAATATCATTGCACACTTGTGCATTTATTACATTGCATAAAGTAAATACTTTCATCCTAATCTAAGACACTATTTCCTAATCTACAAATGTATCCATGGCGGTACATTGTCATGTACCAAATAATGTAATATATTCCAACACCCTCCTGTATTACATTATTTGGTTCTTGAGAACTTTGGTCTTCAATATGAATCTTCTTCTTATTTTTGGAACTTGTGCTTTTATTTATTTTTTTCTTCAATTTTCTTGATGTATGTATCTTGATCAATCAAATAATTAGTATTTTCATAAATTACTACATTTTCTAAAATATCTTTAGCTTCATGTAATTCTGTATCATCTTCTTGTATCTCATGTATCTCTTGAGCTAGATGCCCCTTTTGATTTTCTTCTCTGTATTGTGGCTGGTGTTGGTACTTCTGTTGTGATGATTTATATTGGTTATGATTTTATTGAGGTTGAGACAACCTATTTGGTTGCCATCCTAAATTAGTTTGGTATCTCTGGTATTGATTCCTTGGATTGAATCTACAGTAGTTGGTACTATGTCCTCATCTATTACAAATGTGATAATGCATTTCATTCTAATTTCCTTTGCTTCTTGGAAATGAAGCAACATTCCTTTGTGAGTTGGCTTTTGAGACTAATGCATTATTACTAATTTCATCTTGTATTGAATTTTCCACTTCGTATTCCTATAAAATATTCACTAGATCATCAAAAGAAGTTTTCTTACTTAGAAGTTGTAAGGATGTTACTAGATTGTTGTAATTCTCTAGAAGTGTCCTCAATATGGCTTGAACAAAAAAATTTATCCTCTACTTTTTATCCTAGGGTTAATAACTTCCCTTTTATGTCTGATACCCTTAGAAATAGTTCAACAATTTCTCCACTTTTGACCTTTAAAGAATGCAATTGTGTCTGTAGATTTAAGATGATAGCTTTATTATTTTTCCCTTCAAATACTTTTTCTAAGGTATCCTATGCATCTATGGATATTCCTGCTGAACTGATATATGGTTGTATGTCATCTAAAATTATAAAAGTTATGATCATAAGGGATTTTGCTTCATCTTTCTCATATTTTTGTATATCTCTTTATTTAGTAGGTTTGGTCTTGGCTCCCTTAAATATATACCAAAGCTTTTATACTATTAATATTTATCTTACTTTATTTTTCCATGTGGTATAGTTAGGACCTTTGAGCAATTGACATTCAGATAGAAAAAGTTTGTTTGTAGTTGTCATGAGTAGACTACCTTGTGTCTCCCTAATGTTGGAAATATAATGCAATTCCAATCCTTTACAAATATTCAAATGAACTATCAAATGTAGTCCTAGGTAGAATCTCTTTTATCTCTCAAAATTATGGATAAAATATTTAATTCTAAACTTCATATACTATTTTTGATGTAGAAATCCTTATACCTCCAAAATTAGAAATTTAGAATTTTTGAAAATAATATTTGCAATATTTTGTAATCCTAATTTGATGGAGAATCCTTATTTCTCCAACCTTATTTAATTTTCAAATATTTAATTGGTTTTGTAAACTATGGTATGCAATTTTACAAAACTTCAATATAGCCTTCAAATTCAGAAAATGCTCTTCAAAAATATAATTATAGGATTCAAAATAATAACCTGATTTTATAAGGTTATAAAAATGCTTATAAATCCACTTTTACTTTTAATAAACTTTGACCTTAGAATATATTCCGTTATTATTCCTCCTATCAATATAAAATTTTAATTTATAGTAAAATGCTATATTAAATACCTCAATTATTTAGGTGCTCCTTGCTGGTCTTGTGATGAGTGCTAAAATAACACATATTTTATGCAAGTTTAATTCATTTTTTGTCTATAAATTCATGAAAATGAATATGGTTTTATGATCATTTTATCCTATTTATGTGATTTACGAATGAATTTGATCTTTGACAATAAAAGTGATTTATACATATATTTTACACAAATTGTGCAAAGTTTTATATATTTTTGGTAGTAGAATGATCGTAGGTAATATTGCAGCAAAATACATGTCAGACATTGAAGGATGAACCAGTCTTGTGCAAATATATTGAGGATACACATGGACACGTGCTACAACAAAGCGCTACAAAAACCTGAAAAATCTATGAAAAACCTGTTTTGCATAATAAACGTGCCACATATGCTATAGCTTGGTCAAATGCCACATGGGCAGTGGGAGAATCAAACATGAACGATTTCAAATGCCACACGGGTAGTGGGAGAATCAAACATGAACGATTTCAAATGCCACATGGGTAGTTAGAATAATCAAATATGGGATGACTCATCATATTTTATTTGGGCATATAAAGTTTTTATGATATTTGTTATAAAGCTACGTGTATGATTATAATAAATATGTCCTTTCCTAAAGAAAATGATAAAGTTGTTAGGAATAAGTCTAAATTAGTGGTTATGTTATATTAAGTCTAAGTTAGTAGTTATGTTGTTACCTAGTTGTTGGAATAAGTCCAAATTTATGATTATGTTGTTATGTATTTTTAGAAGTCCAAAAGTAGTTTTAGGATTTCTTAATATTAGATTATATTGTTATGTAATTTTAGGATTTAGTTTGAGTCCGTTCAATATGCAACCAAAAAGAAGTTGAAGACTTCTATTGGGAGAGCATAATGTAAACTATAAATTAAACAAATCTCTCCATGTTACGGAGGTTGATGAACACAGGAAAGAATGAAAGAATGATTATGCATCCATTTTACATTGTACAAGTTATGAAGCTTGGAATAAAGTGATATTTTAGTAGCAATACTTTCTTTTGAATATGATAATTGTATCTCTTAATTTATTTATGCTTTGCTTGCTTTGGTAACTTCCCTTTCTTTTATTTTCCTACAACCATGAAATAATTAGCATTATATTAATTTAATGAAATAGTTTATTGAAGTTAAAATAGAGTAGAAAAGGGGAAGGGGTTAATACTAACCTTCCGAAGGTAGGGCCCACTCCGAAAGGTTAGTCCCTAAATCTCTTCCCCCCCACTAACATGGTAGATAGAGTTAAAATTTATATTAATTTGCATTAAAATATAAATAGAAAATATATTAAATAAATAATGCATTAGTAAATCATATGTGGATCCACAAACGTAGAAAAAAATTGCATTTCTTTACATTAAATCACAATTTTATTTCATTTCATTTTCTTGCAAACCTTAATTTCCTACAAATGAGACCAAGGAAATGGAATAAAGTTAGATGATTAATGATTACGAAATAATGTATATGAGATTGTATATTATTTAAATCTAACCTAGATTAACCTGGATTGACAAATTTAAATGTAAGCATCTATAACTGGATATTTTGGCATCGTTGTCAGGGAAAGCAGTGCCGTAATTTTTAATCAAAGACTGCTGGTTGCGCAAGATGAGAGTCTTACTTGTATGTGGGAAGAGGTACGAGTCCTTGGAATGCATACGAGTAAAAATAGTACAAGAAGTCCCAACAATACCCTTTGTTCGACGTTCCCAGGTTCTTTTTCTTAGGATCATTTTAATGTTTTCATAGTTAATATTTGATTTCAACAATTTTCATTTCAACAAATTTCCAAGCATTAGGTGGTTGTTTTTGCTTGATTTGGTTTGAGTTATCTGACCAGTGGAAATAGGAAGTAGGTATGATTGAGTTACACAATCATAGTGAAATGATCCTAAATAATCAAAGAAGTAACAACAATTTTACCTTTTATTTTAGCTATTTTCATTTCCAGCAATTTCCAAGCATTGGGTGGTTTTTGATTGCTTGCTTTGGTCTGGGTTCTCTGACCTGTGGAAACAAGAAGTAGGTATGATTGAGTGACACAATCATAGTAAAATTTTCCTAAATAATTAAGGAATTAACAAAAATTTAACCTTTTATTTCAACAATTTCATTTCTAGCAAAATTTACTTTTCAAGAAATATTTCATTTTATCTTGCTATGTTAAGATTAGTTATTTAGATTCACTATCCGTGAATTGCACCTAGTTTTAGTAACAATAGGATTATTTTAGAAATAAGAAATTTTATCTTTCGCTTACTGTTCTAATATTAGTTTTTCAGATTCACTATCCGTGAATTACACCTAGTTTTAGTAATAGTAGGATTGTTTTAGAAATCAAAATTTTTATCTTTCGCTTACTGTGCTAAGATTAGTTGTTCAGATTCACTGTCCGTGAATCAGACCTAGTTTTAGTAACAGTAGAATTATTTTAGAAATAAATTTTTTTATCTTTTGCTTACTGTGCTAAGATTAGTTGTTTAGATTCACTATCCGTGAATCACACCTAGTTTTAGTAATAGTAGGATTGCTTTAGAAATAATTTTTTTTATCTTTCACTTACTGTGCTAAGATTAGTTGTTTAGATCCACTGTCCGTGAATCACACCTAGTTTTAGTAACAGTAGGATTGCTTTAAATTGTCAAAAAAATCAAAACAAAAAAAAACAAAAAAAACAAAACAAAAAACAAGAGAAAATATATATAAACTGTGAAAAATAAAAAAAGAGAGAAACGAGAAGTAAAAGTTTCTAATGGTGGATAGTTGCATTATTTGTTCTACATTTATAAACCTTAGGAAATTACTGGTAGAACAAGAAGTTACTCTACTGGGAAAGAGTAATTTGGGTATTTTGAAAAAAAAATTATATATATATATATATATATATATATATATATATATATATATATATATAATTAAAAAAATGGGATTAGAGGCATTATATAAACCATCTTAAGCAACAGGTTGATGCAATCAACTACTATTAAATAAAAACTTCTCTTTTCTATCTTAAAGCAACAAAATACTATTTACTAAATAAATTGTTGCTCTATAATCTAATATATTTAGTAAATAAGTAAAGTCATTAAAAGGAATGTAGTATAATTAGTCCTCTTGTCTGGAAGGGTAAGGCACCAGTCAAAAATATGGATGAAAGAAATATTTATACTACTTGGCCAATGAAAGAAGATTATCATGAAACTAAACTAAAGATCACTCTATGTTCTTCCTTTGTTTCATCATGGAGTTCCAATATCTATAATTTTTTCATCTTATTTTTCATCAATTTTCAGTCTCAATATTGTTTCAAAAATCTCCAAAGAAGATATCTCTTCTAGCTAAATCAGATTGAAAACTTCTAGGGAAATTACTACCACATCTTGCATAAAAAATTTATTTGCTAAATAAAGTCTAGGTGTTTTCAATAACTCAGCCACCACTAGTGTCTTAAGCAAATCTCCATTGAAAATTGAACAATCCTTAAAAGTGCCATAGGTTGTTTTTGGTTAATCAAGTTTCATCTTGGACTACGCATGTTATAACAAATAAAAACATTGTGAAGTTGAGAAAGAATAAACCATGAAGTTACTATTGCTATAAAGTGAATGGTTTTCCCTACTTATACAATTATTCACATGGCCTAGAAAGCTAAAGAATTGGCAAAAGGACAATCTCTCCATTAACCCTTGAAAAAAAATGCCTTGCTCTCTCTCAAAACGAGCAAGTATATAAAAAACAATAAGAATTTTCTTGCTCTTCCTCAAAACGAGCAAGTAACCCAAAAAGCAAAAAAATAAAAAAATAAAAAATCCCCTTGCTCTTCTTCAAAACGAGCAAGTATCCCAAATAAAATCCAATAAAAGAAGGGAAAAAAGCTTGAATCCCTAGAATTTTTAGTGTTTTGAAAACCATGGGATGATCCTCATTATAGTAATGGGTTGAATAAAACCCATCTAGCAATAAGGTATCCTTATGTGGTAGTGACAAGTCTGTACAAGACCTATGGATGCTCACAGATAAGCTAGCTTGTTGGCATAAGTGACCAATGGATTAGTCAATCCTTACTCATAATGTTAAATGAATATTCATTATACACTATTGGTCCTTAAGATGCTTGAAACCACTAGGACAACCTTAGCATCATATTGATTCATGAGATGAATAGATGAATTTGTTTAAGAGCACTAGGATGTTTGAGTCTTCATAAAACAACTCTAGATCATTTATACCTAAGGCAAACAGATTCATAAGCAAGCTTCCATTCCATACCACCATTACATTACCACACATATATCATAATCCATTTAATCCTAGAAAACTATGGTTTGAATTCTCAAAGCCTTAATACTCACTTATAAGGACAAAGCAATAAGGATAGGGTTACAATTCCCATCATAACTTTGGAATATTGGTTAAGAATCAAGTTCCCCAAAGCTTTACACCTCTATAAGAATACCAAATAGATGCACATATCTATAGAAAAGGCCATCGAGGTAATATCAGAATGACTATCCTATTGTTCTCATCTAAGACAAGTTTTGAAAGCACCTAAGTCTATGCTGAAGATATATGTTGCAAATATTGATGACTGATATAAGGACAAATCCACTATTTTTCTCACATGGAAATCCTTAATGAAATTAAAGGAAGAAACATGAGAAATAATATCCCTTGGGAATTATAAGGAACTATTAATAAAACCATGGGATCATTCATATTAGAAGCCAAGAAGGTAATTGCACTTTGCAAAAAGAGATTATTATTCTACAAGCCTATTTAATGACTTGGCATAAATATTACATAAGTAAATCCCCCATATCATTAAAATAAATAAATAAAACAAATTAATTTTTTTGGTAGATAAGATACTATAGCATTAATACCGGGTTTTATAGGTTGACCCAAAACCTTTTACAAAAATCAGCCTAGGGCTATTGATGAACATATCCTTACTAAGGATCCTATATATGTAAAATCTACATGCCACCAAAGCCATTACATCTGGTAAGGCACATAGCTTGTTATCAAAAAGAAATTTCCCATACAACATTTTGGGTATACCCCGAGAAAACACACATGCATCATAATTACAAAAAATAAACAGACACGGATCCCTTCCTTAAGACAATGGAGAAACAAAAAGCTGCAAACACACATAGCAGAGTACTGAAAAAAACTCCCACAAGATCTATATTGATAGTTAAAATAAAACAAATTATTGTTATATATAAGATAATAAAATAAAACAAATTATTATTATATAACATTTGCAATAATATAAATTTTTACAAAATAAAATCCTCTCTATCTTGTTTTGGCTATATAGCCAAAAATATAGTTTGGGGGAGGTAAGTAAAGACTCATTCACAATTTATGATACAGTTTGGGAGGAGAAAATAATAATAATAAATAAATATATAAAAAATAAAATAAAATAAAAAATAAATAAAAAATAAAAATAAAATTGAGAAATCAGGTAAAGTATTCCTTCGACTCTATAATTAAGTTTTCATAGGTATATTCCGTAAGCATATTCCGTAGGTATATTCTATAATTATTTTCTATAGATATTTTATGTAGACAATGAAATAGGTGTAGAAGGTGAAGCAAGAGAATATGTTACCACCAAAGAAGACCAAAACCTACACGGGTTTCATCTAGGCTTAGATCTAAAGCTGAACAATTCATAACAGATATTTGATAAAACTTGCATAATTTTATAGATTTTTTATAATGATGTTGATCCTAACTATTTGCAAAAGTTTTTATTTATTTTATCTTTATATCTGCAAATATTTTTCTATTGCATATTTGAAAACAGTTATCATCTTCACATTGTAGTATGTTATTTCATATTTTAGAAGACTTACTTCCGTAAATAAATGCAAATAATTCATGTAAATTGCAGTTCCTTATTGAAGAAAATTGTCAAGTGAACTCTGAAAAGAATTACAATGTCTTGTTTTATATTTGTGAGATTGCTTACATAACACTGTGATGCTCTATTTTATGTCTGCAAAAATGTTGAAATTATTGAACAACTGTTGCAAAATTTTTATTGGACATACTGTAATTATCTGAATGCATGAGGACATGCATTTCCTTCAGTTTGGGGAAATGATGAGTGCTAAAATAGCACGTATTTTATGCAATTTTAATTCATTTTCTATCTACAAATTCATGAAAAAAAATGTGGTTTTATGATCATTTTATCCTATTTATCTGATTTACGAATGAATTTGATATTTGACAATAAAAGTGATTTAAGCATTATTTTACACAAATTGTGCGAAGTTTTGTATGTTTTTGGCAGTAGAATGATCGTAGGTAATATTGTAGCAAAATACAGGTTAAATATTAAAGGAAGGATGAACCAGTATCGTGCAAATATATTGAGGAGATGCATGGACACATGCTACGGAAAGGTGATATGAAAACCTGAAAACATCTATGGAAAACATGTTTTGCATAATAAACACACCACATATGCTACAACTTGGTCAAATTCCACATGGGCATTGGGAGAATCAAACATGGATGATTTCAAATGCCACATGGGAAGTTAGAGGAATCAAATATGGGATGACTCATCATCCTTTATTTGGGCATATAAATTTGTTATGATATTTGTTATAAAGCTACATGTATGCTTATAATAAATATGTCATTTCCTAAATAAAAGGATAAAGTTGTTAGGAATAAGTCTAAATTAGTGGTTATGTTATATTAAGTCTAAGTTAGTATTTATGTTGTTATGTAGTTGTTGGAATAAGTCCAAATTTATGATTATGTTGTTACGTATTTTTAGAAGTCCAAAAGTAGTTTTAGGATTTCTTAATATTAGATTATATTGTTATGTAATTTTAGGATTTAGTTTGAGTCCATTCAATATGCAACCAAAAATAATTTGAAGACTTATATTGGGAGAGCATAGTATAAACTATAAATTAAACAAATCTCTCCATGTTACGGAGGTTTATGAACATAGGAAAGAAAGAAAAAATTATTATGCATCCATTTTACCGAAGAACACAAGCTTATACTGAGAGGGGGGTGAACAGTATAAGACCACTTTTTACTTTTCTTTCTCAATCAATATTATGCAATGTAAAGATATCAATATAAAAAACAGTAATTAAAGCAATGCACAAATCACCACACATAATAGAGATACCAATTTAATGTGGTTCACCCAATGTGGGCTACTCCACGGAGAAAATATTTCACTAAAATTTTATCAATCAATATATTGGGAATCCTTTACCTATTACAATGTTTATGGAACTCTATCCAAAGGAGACACCAATCCCCTATTCAAGTTCATGGATCTCTATCCATAGGAGAACTCCTTTCTCCTTAGCTCTGAGTGGTGATCTTCCAAAAGAATTATTGCCCCCACTACTCTGGCTAATGGATCTCTATCCACTGAAGACTCATGTCCTCACTACCCTGGTTAATGGATCTCTATACCCTAGAGACTGTCGTCCTCTATACTCTGTCATCTTCAAAGATCTATCTCAAATTTATACTAAACATAGTCCTTTAGTCTAGCACAAATCTGTTCAATCTCTGTCTCAGATCTGGCATAAATCTATCCTCAAATTTGTACCAAACTCTATCCTCAAATATTTCCTCAATCTCTATCCTCAAATCTATATTGTAAGCTTCCACAAAAGCTCACACAAATCTGTCCACAAGTCTTCTCAAAGACTTACCTCAAATATACTCAACAAGTCCACACTAGAACTTGTCCAATCTCATAGAAACATAAAGATAATTGTTAGAGACTCAATATGCTTCTCATTCATCACAATGCTCAATTATTTTCAATCACTCTTTTAGAAACATACAGAGAATTGTTAGAGACTCAATATGCTTCACATTCACCTCAATACTCAATCACTTTCAATCACTCTTTCAAAAACATACAGAGAATTATTAGAGACTCAATATGCTTCACATTCACCTCAATGCTCAATCACTTTCAATCACCTTCTCAAATCAATTAAGAAAATAGAATAATTTATTTCATAGAACTTGAACTATCACTTCACACATCCACTTGACTAGGCTTAATCAACTCTACTCAACAAATAACTCAATGAAATAATCCTTGCTCACAAACCATAGTCCAAACATATGAACACTCACTCAAAATTTTTCCAACAATGCTTATCAAATAAGGTGCATAGCATTCACTTAAAAATATCTCAAAAACTCAATAAGGAAACCTAATCAAGTCCTTTTCACTCTAAATTTGTTAACCTGAGAAGGTTGAAAATCCAACTAGTGTTCTATATTTCATAAGCTGTATTTATAGGCTTGAAAGGCCCAAAATACTTAACCAATTCCACAAAATCATGGATTGGTCCCAAATTACATAACCATATAACCAAAGACTATAATAGTGCATAATAAAATGCACGTAACATCTTAGCCAACAAGAAGATAAGAAGTTAGCTATGAACATGTGCTTAAGATAACTTTGAGTTCACTCTTCCTAACTAATACTTATTAGTGAAAACTATCTTGCCAACTAATGTACAAGGAGTCTATGTGAGAATAAGACTCACTTACAATATTAAATTGCAAAAAATAAACTATGCAAACCTAGATAGGAAATAAATAGGGGTCATATGAGTGATCAAACATCAATCCTCATCATGCCTACCCATAATATAAGCATTGGACTCTAATGCTTTCAAAAGAGTAGGAAAGTCATGGGACATCTGATGAAAAGAAATCCAACGAGCCTGATGTGGTAGATGTCCTCATCTAGCCACAATATAAGAGGTGGTAGACCCCTGGTGAGTCTATCGAGTCTTTGTGTCATAGATCTGATCTAAATCCAATGGTAACTAAGA
Source organism: Wollemia nobilis (assembly GCA_028583015.1). Classification (NCBI taxonomy): domain Eukaryota; kingdom Viridiplantae; phylum Streptophyta; class Pinopsida; order Araucariales; family Araucariaceae; genus Wollemia; species Wollemia nobilis. Next base: position 1,500,481 of record JAQPPZ010001994.1, on the reverse strand, counting down.
AGCAAGAACCATGTCCACAGGATGAGTAATAGCTGGTGCGATATCCAATGTAGAGTCATGATACAACTTCAAAAGATCTACATTGATGATGTCATGAATCCCCAAGTATGTGAGAAGATCAAGGTGTAAGGCATTCTAAAACACTTGTTGAAGGATAGTATAAGGCCCATAGTGAATTGATTTGATTTTGCTATGAGTCTTACCAGAAAAACACTGCTTGTCAAGGTGCAACCATACTTTATCACCAACCTGAAATGGATGAGGAATTTGATGTCGATCCATGGCCTGAAATAGATGTGGGTAACTTTACAACATGTTATCCATAGTATAATTTTAATGTGAAAGGGAATCCGATGAAGAAGTGCATTTGGAGCTAATGAAAAGTAAAGCAACCTCACTAACTTGTTTTATTGCCTTGTTTGTGTGCAGGGAATTTAAAACCATATTAGGATTGTTGGCACTTTTTATGAGATATACATTACCATATTTTTGAAATATATAGGTTCTTTTAAAAGCATCATAAAAATATTTCCTGTCATCCTCAAATGGTTGCCCAAGCAAGAGCCCACAACAATCCATAGGAGTCAAGTCACCCAAGTGAAAATTTCAATGTGCAAGTGTGAGTGATCTCTGAGCCCCTACCACTATCCTTCCAACCCAAAGAGAAATGTTGAGGACAAGGCTCCATCGGTAATTTCAATCTCTCGACAATGGACCTCGCAATTAGGTTCTTCAGCGATCCATTATCCACTATACAATCTGTTGTAAAGTTATAAAGCAAATGAGCTCGAGTGACGAATAAAACATCACGAGCACTCCTTGAGGAATTAACATTTACTAAGGTAACATCATTGAGTTTACCTCGTAATTCCATGTATTCTCTACTCTCTCCTACTGACTCAAGGGGACCTTGCTCTTTGTCCTCCTCTTGAGTTGTTACAACCAAACTTATTTTCTTAAGTTTGAAACAATTAGATTTTTCATGGCCCTTTTGCTTACAATAGTTGCAAAATATTTTGGAAGAAGTGTTGGAAGAAGAAGAAGGAGAAGGAGAGGAAGGAGAAGAAGAAAAGTTATTCTATTGGGTAAAGTTCTTCTTGGAAAAATAATAATTATTCCCTTTTGATGAACTATCAACCGATGGAGTAGCAGGAGCGTGGAATCCCTGTGAGTACGCTTTGAACTTGTCCTCAGCAAGTTTCATCTGGTTGATAGCTGAATCCAAAGTTTCCATAGAAACAAACATGATTTCCCTGTATAAATGCTCTAATAAGCCACTTTAAAATTTGAGAATCAAAGTTTTGACATCATCCTCCACACTCAAAAGACATTTGTATCTGTTGAAGTGGTAGATATAATCATGCATAGTCATATTAGTTCCTTAAAGAAATCTAAACCACTGAATTACCAACTCCTTTTGATAATTAGAGGGATAAAAATTCTGCTGAAGAGAAGTTACAAGGTTATCCCAAGTGGTAATTTCATCATGTCCCCCTTTGCGTTCCACTAACACTTTAGCCAAAACTAAAAGTTTGAGCTTGGCAAAGGGAACCTTGTCCTCATCCGAGGTATGAGTGTAAGAAAACCAGGACTCCATGTCAAGAAGCCAATTGTTCAAAATGTTTGGGTTTCTTGAGCCATCATACAATGGCACTTCACACCTTGCTTTGGATTGAGGATCATTGTTGTAGATTTTAACATTAGTTGCATTTTGAATGCTAATATCGCTAACCTTGTCAGCAAGGCTACTTACCACTTGACTTAGGGTAGTATCATTCACCTTCTTTGCAAGTATACTTACAACATGTGCTAATTTTGCCATCTGGGCAGCCAAATCTGAAGCCATTTGGAACTGGGTATAAGCTAGGAATAAAAGGGTAAAGTACTTAAAATTAGGGTAAGTATTTGGGGTACCTTGTTACAATGTTGTCCCCTTAAGTGAAAATTCTAAGGCTAATAAGCAAGTTCTTCTGCTTGAAATCTTAAAAGATTACAAAAATGTGTCTTCTCAATGTTAGAATTGTTATTGGAAGAATTGGCAGAAAGAATGTGAAAACTTGCTTAATATTTTAAAAATTTAAACTAACCTAAGGTTTAAATATTTATAATTTATTAATTTAAAAATAAATAAATTAAAAATTAAATTTTAATTAATCAAAGATTAATTAATTTAATTAAGTTATTAAAAATTAAAGAAATAAATAATAAATAAAATTACATGCAGTAATTTTAAACCTTAGATAAGTAAAAATTAGAAAAACAAGAAATTACCCTTGTTGCCGAACTTGCCAAAGCTGTAGCTGCCAATTGTGAAAACTTCAACTACAATTTAACTGTACTTAAATTTGCATACAAATTTTTATGGGTGCATAAAAATCCGTAACTTGCAATGCACACTTCCTGAAATGTGTTCTTCTATTTCAAGCTGAAACTAGGTGTGGCAAAATTTAATGCAGTTTCCCAAGGATTTGTTCAAAAACTATTGTGCACAGTGGCCAATGATATAGGGATCTATTATCCCGATCATTCAAGTGCACAGCCTGAAAGTATCGCCTGGTGCAGTTCTGAGTGCACTTGCAGTAATAGCCTGTTGCAAATCATGTAGTGCAGGCTGCACATGCACGTGATGCATTGTGTGGCCTCTTCAAAGCATGCACTGTAGTGCCCATAACAACACTACCATTTTAGGCATGTGCTAGAGCAATGCGTAGTGTGCCCAAGGCAAAGTGTTGACAGACACTACCGGTTGTAGCGCTGACTGCAACGCTGTAAAGCACAACCTGATGCAACATTGCTTAATGTAGTGCTATCAGGAACTACTTGGCATATTGTTGTCAGGCATTGCCTGACATAGTGACGTCAGGCGCTATGTGACATGCAGTGCACCTGCAAATTTTGCGTGGCCTACAAATGCTGACACATAGTTCAACCGACGGTCGTCATCCGACAGGGCAGGCTGTCAGATAATGCTGACTACGAAAGATCGATAGCCTGCTCAATTTTTTTTTTATAAAAATAAATAATTTAATATATATATATATATATTAATTTAAACTAAGTTTTAAATAAAAAAATTAAATAATTGTAAGATTTATTTTAAATTTAAAACTTAATTTTTATAGTAATTGGTAAGAATTTGAAGGTAGATTACCTCAAAATTTTCAAACCAATGGACCGCTTTCCTTCAAACCAGCAACATGACTTTAGTAGCACTCCTTTCAAGATCTTATTGACACACGATAAATATTTGAAATGCAACCAAACCCAAGTCGACATACAACCTGGTATTGGGAAGACACCTTGAGCTTTTTAGTACTCAAAAATGGGGGGGGAGCAGTAGGGTTAAATGGTTCCCTAATCTTAATTGGACCGTAACTACGATCCGATCCCTTCCAAGTATCACAGTAGGAAGAAATCTAAGGCAAATATTTCCTATACTTCTTGAGCATAAGAAAAAAGTTGGAATGAGGAGTTTGTCACCGAAGGAATTTCCTTCTGCAAATGGTTTTCAAGCATCCCTTGAGATTAAACCGAGTCCTCAATGAGAAAAAATTTCTCATAACAAATTTATCTCCTTCCCTCTCAACTTCACAAGCCCTAGTGCAAACATGAACTAGGCTCTGATATCAATGAAGAGGGTTGAAAATCCAACTAGTGTTCTATATTTCATAAGTTGTATTTATAGGCTCGAAAGGCCCAAAATACTTAACCAATTCCACAAAATCATGGATTGGTCCCAAATTACATAACCATATAACCAAAGGCTATAATAGTGCATAAGAAAATGCATGTAACATCTTAGCCAACAAGAAGATAAGAAGTTAGCTAGAAACATGTGCTTAAGCTAACTTTGAGTTCACTCTTCCTAACTAATACTTATTAGTGACAACTATCTTGCCAACTAATGCACAAGGAGTCTATGTGAGAATAAGACTCACTTACAATATTAAATTGCAAGAAATAAACTATGCAAACCTAGCTAGGAAATAAAGAGGGGTCATATGAGTGATCAAACATCAATCCTCATCACAACCAATCAACTCAACCAAGAAAGAATGTACCCATACCTTTTATTTGATGTAGAAGTAGATCTCACAAATCTGCCACAATCATAAACACTTCTTTGCCAAGTACAAAGAGTTGTATGACAAGAATTATCACTCTAACACTTTTCACAATTTACCTTAATCACAAAGATAAATTAAATCTCAAATACATCTTATTGCTCCATGTCAATAATAAAATTCAACACCATAAATTTCATCAAAATCCCCTATAAAAATATAACTCAACTTCTAATTATAACTCCCTACTCAATATTGCATTTAATTTAAATAACTCTCTTTATAACTTAATGCAATAAATCAATTTCTATTTTCCTAAGGTAAAAACAATAATTACCCTAGCCAAATTAACCTTTCACCATTTAGGTGAAAATCAGAAATTACTTATAGCTTATACCTCCAACAACCTTAACATGTGCAATAATAAAAATAAAAATATCTACGGGATTCGAACTTGCACCAAATGCTTCAGTAGTGTCTTGGCCGTAGCTTCCATGCCATGTGAGCCACGTGCTCACCTTGCTGCTTTAAAGCGCAATGTGCACTTTATCCTCTTCACTCTCCCCTAGAGCCTTTGGCTCTTCTTCCAACACAGTGCCTGCTACACACGCACTTCGGAGGCACCTTTTGTTCGATTTCGTACGAGCTCTTTCTCATCGAATATCACGGATATTTTTTGAATGCCAAACATAAGGTTTGGCTTAAGGTATAAATACCTTTGCCCTTGATTTCATGCACATCGATAGAGATGAATTCATTGGGGGTCGGCGCTAATGTTTTGGCTTCAAATATTTAATTTATAATTTATTTAAATTCATTAGAATTTAAATATTATAAATTAATATTTAAATATTTTGGCTTTATTAAGGATTAAAGCCTCCTTAGGTTTTAATAAAAACTTTTTACTTTACCCATTATGGTTTTTAATAAAACCTTTTATTTTGCCCACTATGGTTTTTAATAAAAACCTTTTATTTTGTCCAACCATGGTTTTAATAAAAACCTTTTATTTTGTCTAACCATTGTTTTAATAAAAACCTTTTATTTATGTTTTACATAATATTTGAAAATAAATATTATGAAGCTCTTTTTCCATCAACCTTTTGCATTGCTCATTTTGACCTTTTGACATCAACGGTAGCTCATTCCTTAACATCAATGACAACTTCATGGACTCAAAATTTCCAACATTTACATTGTACAAGTTATGAAGCTTGGAATAAAGTGGTATTTTGGTAGCAATACTTTCTTCTAAATATGGTAACTGTATCTCATAATTTATTTATGATTTTATTGCTTTGGTAAATTCTCGTTATTTTATTTTCCTGCAACCATGAAATAATTACTATTAGATTAATTTAATGAAATAGTTTACGAAAGTTAAAATAGAGTAGAAAATGGGAAGGGGTTAATACTAACCTTCCGGAGACTGGGCCCACTCCGAAAGGTTAGTCCCTAAATCTCTTCCCTCACTAACACTGTATATAGAATTAGAATGTATATTAATTTGCATAAAAATATAATTAGAAAATATATTAAATAAATGCATTAGTAAATCATATGTGGATCCACAAACTTAGATTAAATCATAAATTACATTTCTTTACATTAAAGCACAATTTCATTTCATTTCATTTTCTTGCAAACCTTTATTTCCTGCAAATGAGACTAAGGAAATGGAATAAAGTTAGATGATTAAGGATTATGGAATAATCTATATGGGATTGTCTGTTCTTTAAATCTAACTTGGATTAACCCGGATTGACAAATTTAAATGTAAGCATCTACAGCTGGACATATTGCTAGGAGGTTTTCTCTCTGGTCAAAATTGCTTGGAATGCTTCGTATGACTCTTCAAAAGATGCTTTGACCTTATTTAATGATTCTCCTCTTGTATTTGCTATGTAAGGCACTGGAAAACTACTATATTAATAACTTTATGGCTATATGATAATTTTAAATTTCTTTGGATGTGTGCCAAATGGTGTAGACATTATTTGATTCATTATCTTCCTTTCTTGGTGGTGCTAATGTTCATGAATAGAATAAAGTGGACACTTGTCACGTTTTTTCTTGCAACTTGGGAGTTACACAGTCTTCTTGGGTGCTTGGATATATAAATTAGAATATTCGAGTGTTTGAGCATTCTTTTATCATATAGAGTTATGTTTAACCTTATGCACCAACTTTTGTCTTTAGTGCCAAGTGGAGATATTCCCTTCTTTTAGAAGAGACAAGTGTAATCAACTCTTTGTGCATGCACTCTTTTTCAAAATGTATGGATTGTAAGGCTTTTGAATGCCTTTGCTCTTCCCAAACTTATTCTTGCTCCTTGTAAAATGTATTCTAGCTTCTTGAAAACGTATTCTTGTCGGAGTTTCTCCTTCCTTTGGATGATGGTGGAATTTCTCACGGATGGCTTCAACCAAAGACCTTCTTGTATGCTTAAATGGTAGCCCTATGGTAATCACTATGGCAATTTATTTTTCTTATTTGATAATGCACCCTGTATTTTCTTTCTCTTGTAATCTACCCTGTTTTGAATGGTTGTAATAGCACTTTTGTAGGTTTTGGAGGATTTTCTCTACCTTCTTGGGTTGGACAAAAATTGAGACTAATAGCTTCTCTTTCTTATGCTCTTTTACTGGTGCTTTTTCCTGCAAGTGGGTGGAAATTATGAAGTATTTGCCCCACTATAATATGCTACCTAATGGTGCTTTGTGTAATGGTGGTTTTCACCACTTTCTTGGTGGTTTTCTATACCACTCCCAACTGCAAATATAGTGTTTTTAAACACCTAAAATCTGCCCAAATTTAGAGCTCTTTTCCTTTTCAAAATCTGTTGTACTTTGAGGGTTATTTTCCCTCACAAACGTAGAATATTTTGCTTCTTCTTTCACTTTAAAATTCAGCATATACTAACACTTATAAATCCTTTAATAAATCAATCTAATGCTGCTATAATATTTCAAATTTATTAGATAATAAAATGGTTCTATCCCACTAATAAATGTTAAATAAATATGATTTTCTCTTATTAAAAAACAACATATAATCAACTTCTTATCACTCCAATTAAACTTGTAATTTTGTTGTTATAATATGCAATTTTTCACTAAATTCAATAGTGTGAAACAATGTCCTTTTGAGCTTAATGACACCTTAAAATACTTCTTTTAGATAGCTCTAAATAGCTTCAATAACTTATGCTTTAAACTCTTGATAAACTCCTTTAAAAATTTTGCAATAGTAATCTATATGACATCAATTTTACACACATTTTTGTAGCTTCTTCCTTCATAGCTTACTGTCTTGTATTTTTTGGATTTTCACCCTTCAATTTGTTTTTAGTAGATCCTTCAATTTGCAGTAATAATGGCTGCCTCAAAGCTTGATTTTTTTTCTTCTAAACAAGTGTTTTCTTCTCCTTCAAATAAGTGCTTTATAACTTTGATTTCTATAGCTTCAAAAGTTGTCCAAATGCACTCCAAATTTGCAATCAACCTCCTTCATAGGTTCTTCTACTAATCCTTATGCTTTGCTATCCAAATCTATCTTAAATATTTCCCAAATCTTCTTCAAAATGAAGCTTCAAATTTGCTGCTCTCTTTGCTATCAAGCCTACTCTTAGTTGGCTATCTAAATCTTCCTTGAAAGCTTCTTCAAATATTTTCAATATGCAGCTTTCTGCTTCTTATTTTTACAGTCCTTTTTCCTTTCAAATTTTCTTCTAAAAATCAGCAAGTTGTGCTTTTACAAATTAGCCTACAAAACTTGTGTGGTTCTCTTCAAATTTCTCAAATTTTTGGCCTATGAAGTCTTCTTGCTTTATTATGAATTCTTGCTGAATTCTATCTTCAGATATGTCCTCTATATTTGTCTTCTCTCTCAAGAATATGAATATCTTGAGTTCTTCAAACCCTTCTTAAAATTTGACAAACTTCTTTCCAAATGCCTTTCCTTGTGGGCTTGTTTTTGAGTGGTGATAATTACCCCAATTTATTTTTGTCAAGTACTCTTTCTGCTTGCAATATTCTGCCATAAAATCTACTTCAAATATCCTTCAATAATGGCTACTTTAGCTTCTGCAATAAGGTTTTTTTTGTAGCCTTATTTTCTTCTTCAAAATCTTATTTAGACCTCTATTCTTGGGTCTTCTAATTTTGTAGCATTCAAATATATTTTCAATGAAACCTTACCTTGGTTTCTTCAATTTTCCACTATGGGAAATTCTTCAATGAGATCTCTTTCAGGATCTCCAAAATCTGCAATAGGACTTTCAATAGTCCTTCTATCTTTAGTCTTCAATCTTTAATTTGTTGCTTCAATATTCAATCTTCAATCTACTACTTCAATCTGCAATAGGAATTTCAATAGTCCTTCTATATTCAATCTTCAATATGCTACTTCAATCTACAATAGGTGTTGGACATTTTGAGTCCTCTAATTCAAAGTTGTCATTGATGTCACCTGATAGAGTTATCACTCTTATCAAAAAATTCGACAAGAAATAAAGTCATTCAAGGTTGTCACATTCATCCAGGAAAAAGATTCATCGATGAAAAAGTGAAAGGAAAAAGGCTCCATAATATTTTAATATTAATGGGAGCACAGGTTAAGCGATTGGTCCATAAAAACCCAATATGGGTTATTGCAAAAGTTAAAAATAAGGTTTAATAATTATTTATAAATTATTTAAATTCACAAGGAATTTAAATTTTATAAATAATATTTGATTACGCCAAGGTTGTGCATTAAGACAAGGTTCCAAGGAAGGTGAAATCAAAAGGTTTTATTTAAAACCATGGTGGACTTATGTGGATAGGGATTTTATTAAAATCCAAGGTGAAAATAATTATTAATTAATTAAATTTAATTAAACCCTAAGGAGGGTTGATGAAATTAAATTCAAAAATTTTGAATTCAACCGACGTGTTTGGAAATGCATCAAAGTGCATATAAAAGGAGGCAAATGATTTCATTTATCATTGGCCAAGATTTCGACATTCATCCTCGAGCATTTTGATTTCGACATCGAAGCCCTTGCACCAACGAAGGAGGAAGACAAGCATTGTGTGGTCAAATGTGTGATGGGTTCGTCTTGGCGCCAAGGAGGAGGTGCACGCGATGATAAGAAGGGAGAATTCCCTTCTCCCTCACATGGGCTCTCCTAGCCCACACGGTGCGGCCAAAGGACTTGGTAGCATGGTGAATAGTGGTTCGAATCGTCAAAGACCCTTTTGAGGGTAGTGTATGCGCTCCGAAATTCACGGGATATTTACTAAAGGTATGCGTTTTGATTTTTGCGAAAAGAGTGGCAATTAAATTTTAATATTTTTCTTGCTAAGGTTTTATAAAGTTAGCTTTGGGAGGTATAAGGAATGCAAGCTTAATATTTTTGCTATAGTCGGATTGAAAATTAAAGGGGAAATAATTGCCATGGTGGTTGAGTTATTTTGACATGCCAATGTTGGGTTAATAATATTTTGAGGGATGCTCAAAGTTATTATGGTGTTGATTGTTAATTTGAATTTAAATCCTATGGTGGTGGATAATTTTTGAGTGTTAGTACATTTGAAAGAGGATGATTTTATTGTTGAGATTGGAGTGATAAGGTGTAGTTGTGATATTATTTTTATGATATAAAAATTATCCTCTAACCCTTATTGAGATTATAAAAGAAGTAATTGTGAGTGTGGAAGATTTGTAAAGGCAACTAATCTTCAAGAAAAGGTATGGGCAAAATTCTTCTTTTTTGAGTTAGGTGATTGGCTTGTTTGAAAATTAATTTTGGAGTGAAAAGGATTTGATTAGGGTTTCCTTTTCAAAAGTGGTTGAGTTAATGCTTCAAGGTTTTCTGGATTGTAAGTTGTGATTAAACCTTGTTTGATAAACATTGTTGTTTAAATCATTGGTTGAGTGAAGTACTTTGAGTTTATGCTTCAAGGTTTTCTGAATTGAGGATTGTGATTAAAACCTTATTTTATTGAATTGTTGTTGGAGCCAATGGGTGATGCAAATAACTCGAACTTGAGTTAATATCATTGTTATGTGAGATTTGTTGTTGAGCATTGTTGGAAATATTTTGAGTGGGTGATACATGCTTGGACTAGGGTTTGTGAGAAAGGGTTGTTCCTTGAGGTGATTGGTTGAGTAGAGTTGATTGAGCCTAGTCAAGTAAATGTGTGAAGAGGTTGTTCAAGTTACATGAAAAAAACTATTCTATATTCTAATTGAGTTGAGATTGAGCTTTGAGAATAAAACATATTGAGTCTCTAATAATTCTCTTTATTCTTCTATGAAATTGATTTGAGTTGAGATTGAGCTTTGAGAATAGAACATATTGAGTCTCTAACAATTATCTTTATGCTTCTATGAGATTTATTTGAGTTGAGATTGAGCATTGAGTATAGGACATATTGAGTCTCTAACAATTCTCTTTATGCTTCTATAAGATTGAGTTGAGATATTGATTGAGAATTAAGTATAGAACATATTGAGTCTCTAACAATTCTCTTTATGATTCTATGAGATTGGACACGTTCTGTGTGGACTTGTTAAGCAGATTTGAGGTAAGTCTTTGAGAAGGCTTGTGGACTGATTTTTATGTGAGCTTTTGTGGAAGCTTGCAAAGCAGATTTGAGCAAGTCCTAGAGAGGACTTATTGAGCAGATTTGAACGAGTTTTGAGTGAGCTTTTTGAGTAGATTTGAACAAGTTCTGAGTGAGCTTGTTGAGCATATTTGAACAAGTTATAAGTGAGCTTGTTGAGAAGGTTTTGAGTGGACCTGTTGAGTAGATTTGAGTAGGTTTTGTGTGGACCTGTTGAGCAGATTTGAGCAGGTTCTGAGTGGATCTATTGAGAAAATTTAAGCAGGTTTTATGTGAACATGTTGAGCAGATTTGAGCAGGTTCTATGTGAACCTATTGAGAAGATTTGAGCAGGTTCTGAGTGGACTTGTTGAGAATATTTGAGAAGGTTCTAAGTGAACCTATTGATAGAGCTTTGGAGGTGACAAAGTATAGAGGACAGAGTCTCAATGGATAGAGATCTAGTAGCCAGGACAATTTAAGACAGGTCTTCTGAGTGAGGAGTCTTCAAGTGGAGAGAGATCCACCAGTTAGTGCAGCATAGAGACATAGTCTTCTAGAAGATCACTAGCTAGAGTTGAATGGGAAAGAGTTCTCCTGTGGAAGAGATCCATGAACTTGAGATTTAGGGGATCAACATCTCCTTTGGACAGAGGTCCATAAATATTGTAATTGGGAAGGATTCCTATGATATTATTTGAGAAATATTTAGAAGAAATATTTTCTCTATGGAGGTAGCCCACATTGGGTGAACCACGTTAAAATTGGTGTCTCTATTGTGTGTGATTATTTGTGCATTACTTTGGTTATTGATATTGATATTGCCATTGATTATATTGATTAATACTATTTGGAAAATAAAAGTAAAAAGTGGTCTTATACTATTCACCCCCCTCTCAGTATAAGCTTGTGTTATTCAATAGGATTTTCAACGGTCCTTCTAGCTTCAATATTCAATCTGTTGCTTCAATCTGCAATAGGATTTTCAATAGTCCTTCAATATTCAATCTTCCAATCTTGGAAGTTATTCAATATGACCTCTCTTAGGGTCTCTTCCATCAGTAGTCTTGTAATGAGAACCTCTTATTGGTTCTTCTCAATCTTCAATTGGGGTCTTATTCTTGGACCTCCTTCAATGTCTATTTCCTACAATAGAACTTAAGCAACAATAATATATTCAAATTTCTAGAAATAATAATCTTCACTAGCTATAACTAGTGGAATCAAATCAATGTTGAATCCTAGTCTTCATAGGTGTTCCTTCAACCTTGTAAAAAGATTCTAGCCAATCAACAATCTGGAATCTGTATTCTTTCAATCAAACAAATTTATCAATAGGACCTCTTCTAAGGGTCTTTAAATCTTCAATATCAAGGTTTATATTCAAGACATGTAAATTTTCTTCTATTTCAATTTTGCTCTTGGAATAGGTAAATTTTTAACTTTCACTGGTTTTATTTCAACCTAGTGAGAAATGCTATCTTCTCTAGTTTTCTTTTCCAGAGGTAATTTTATTTTATCTTCTCTGTATTCTCTTTCCATAGGTCATTTTATTTATCTTCTTTGGTTTCTCTTTCCAAAGGTAATTTCCTTTATCTTCTCTGGTTTCTCTTTCTAGAGGTAATTTCATTTATCTTCTCTGGTTTCTCTTTCTAGAGGTAATGCTCCTTTATCTTCTTTGGTTTCTATTTCTAGAGGTAATTTCTTTTATCTTTACTGGTCTCTTTTTAACCAGTAGAAATTTCCTTCCTTCCAATATATATAATAACTTCTATCAAACAATATCAAACCCAATAACTTTTGCAAGGGGTAGGTCCAAAGGCACGTCTGGTTTGCAAAAACACAACAATGATGCTGAATGATGAAAAAATAGAATAGATTCTAGTGGCTCTCTCAATTTCTATCTAGACTCATTGTGGCTAGATCTACCGTGGATCTAATACCAATGTTATCTTTTAATGAATAACCACTCAATAATATGACCACTAACTCAATAATGATCAAATCAATATGAAGGAAATAATAATGCTAAGAAAATAAGCTTATATTTAGAATATGAAATAACTCCAATATTGCTAATGGCAAATGTTGAAAAATACAATAAACTCTTATTGAATAAAAGACCTCAAATACATCATATTACATCACCTTCTATTGCTCCATGGGTGATGTCCCATCTCCTGATCTTCCCTTTTGCGATGATATTTTATTACAATTGCACATCCATATATACGATGAAATGTGACACTTCATATGGTGTTTCTTGGCCCTTACTCTTCCTATGACTCTTCATGTTCCTATTCTAATGACACATGTGCATAGGGAAAACTATGCATATTTACATTGCCAAAATATCATTACACACTTATGCATTTATTACATTGGATAAAGTAAATATTTTCATTCTAATCTAAGATACTCTTTCCTAATCTATAGATGTACCCATGGTGGTACATTGTCATGTACCAAATAATATAATATATTTCAACATAAAGGAGTCACTTTAGTCAAGTGAGAATAAGTCTTGGCAAAAGGCTATAGAGAAAGAAATGGAGTCATTGGATAAAAATAAGACGTGGGACTTGGTAAAATTACCCCCTAGAAGAAAACTGATTAGTTTTAAGTGGGTATTCAAGAAGTACAATGTAGAAGGAAAGTTGGAGAAGTATAAGGGTCCGTTAGGATCCCACATCCTAACTCTATTTATCTATTATTATTAATAATATCATTAATTATTATATTAATAATAATATTAGCTTTAGGATAGCTATAATAATTAATTATTAATTAATTATTATATTAGGGATAAGATATGAACCGTCATATTGAAAGGACGTAGGGTTAGGGTTAGGGTAGATATAAATCGTTGTACAATCATTCATTTGAAGGCATCCATGATGAAGCAATAATATATTTAATTCAAGGGGAGCCCCCCTATAAGGATAAGTGATTCATATTTTTTATTAATTAATTAATTAAATTTATTATTAGAACCTTCGAGGTTCTAACATTTGGTATCAGAGCAACCACCCAGTTTCAAGTCGTAGAGCATGCGGGAACGTTGGTATTGCAGTGTTAGCCTAGGGCTTGTAAGGAGAGTGGTAGATTCCCTCGTATGAGTGCACAACCGCTGAGCGGGGACGTTGGTATTGCAGTGTTAGCCCAAGGCTCATACGGAGAGTGGTGGATTCCCTCGTACGAGTGCACAACCGCCTAAAGTCTAGGCTGTGAAAAGTGGTGGGATGTTATCGTCATGGTATAAAATAACTAAATTAAAAAATAAAAAGTAAAAAAAATATATAAAAAAAAATTCAAAGATTTTTGGAAACAACCCTAGTCTCACGTTGGAAGTTGCAGTATGCTTCCTTGCCACATTCAACATGCAAAATCAATTTCAAACCTCATCAAGATCATCGCCTTTAGAGCGTTCATTCTTGGAAGCTAGAAAATAATTTTTTTAAGATTGTTCAATTAAAAAATAAATAGATTAATTAATTAATTAATTCAGTGTGTCAGCCTGGCAAGAAATAAATTTCAAGGACTATCAAAACCTCACCATATTGATTTTATCAAAGAATTTCCATGGTGAAATAGTTCCAACTGAAATTCACGGATTTCGGATGCTTGGACATTAGGCCTTGAAAACTGTGCTCTTTTAGGTAAAGTTTTGGATTGACTCCAAAATTATCCAAATTTACGGGTTTTGGATATTTCATGGAACAGGCTTATCTCAATATGTCAAATAACTCTCTCAAGATCTAGGTATGTGGTTAAACACTATTAATCACCTGTTTTATCTCAATATGTCAAATAACTCTCTCAAGATCTATTCGATGCCAACTTACACAGTTATCAAGACAAAGCCCACCTAGAGCAGATCAAACTTGTTTTGAGCCTCCTTTATTTATAAAGCAAAGCCGAAATGCTTCTAGGCTACAATACAATAAGTTCTTATATCTCCCCCATACATTGTCAGTTTTTATCTCCCCCCTACATTGTACTTGGATAGAAACAATCTTGGTGGTTGTATAAGTCCAAAGTTTAGGCAGATGAAAATGAAGGATCGATTTTTAATTTTTTCAATCGCCCGAAATCTGCACGGCGCTGCAGCTCAGAGAGCGCAGTGCGCAAGTCGCGCGCACCGACGGACTTCGCCCAAGAATGGGCGAAGTGCGCACTTCGGCTGCACCGACGGACTTCGCCCAGGAATGGGCAAAGTGCGCACTTTGGCTGCAGCACCGGACTTCGCCCAAACTTGGGCGAAGTTCGCACTTCGGGGCCACAGCCGGACTTCGCCCGAAACTGGGCGAAGTTCGCACTTCGCGGCTACGACGGACTTCGCCCGAAATTTGGGCGAAGTTCGCACTTCGGGGAAGCAAACAGACTTCGCCCGAAACTGGGCAAAATTTGTACTTTGGTCAGCCGATGGACTTGCGCTGGGCGAAGTGCGGACTGCGGCCGACTTCAGACTTCTCTCGCGCACTCGAGCTGCTTCAGACTTGGCCAACTCTGCCCTTCAACTTCTTCTTCTTCTGCGGCTGCCGCTGGGTTTGCCTGGCTTGGCAACACCCGTATGAGAGGAGAGAAACGCCGGAACAGAGAACAACAAACTGCAAACCCTAAAGATGCTCAAAGCAAACAACTAACTTTATTCATATGAACAACTAGGGTTACAAAAATTCCTCAACCGAGGAAGTAACAACATCTGCAGGCTACGTTGCAGGATAAAAAAAACAGGGGAAATGTCGAGTCTGCAGCTCGAACATTTCTCAGCTGAGCCACATTGCTCACTGAATCGCTCTGCTTTCTTTCTCTGCTCACTTTCATGAACTTCTCTCACACCCGCTCTGCTTCTCTCTTCTATGCACTTGTTTGTCTGTAGACCCGAACCACCTTTTATAGCCACGGGGAGAGGAGGATAAGGTTTATCCTCTGACAGCTCCGGATAAGGGTTATCCTCGGACCGACCCTCATCTAGGGTTTCTGACAAACGCCGACTCGGCATTAACTCCTGCGGAGATCGGATCTGTCAGGTGTCAAATCTGTCAGAAGGTAGGTGTGACGTCATGTCACACTTTTGCCGGGATCCCGGACTGCGGCAGCGTAGTCCGACTTCGCCCATGTCTGGAGCGCAATCCGGTTTCGCCCAAGGTTCGCAGCGCAGTTGGGCACAGGCATGAAATCTGGGTTTATTTTTCTAACACCCTCCTTTAAACCTGATTTCACAAGCACTTTGACTCCAAGCTGCTCTCGCAATCTGCTGAAGTCTTCCTCCTTCAAAGGCTTCGTGAAAATATCTGCCAACTGCTCCTTGGATCTGCAAAACTGCAGATGAATTTCTCCGGACTTCACCAACTCTCTGATGAAGTGATAACGAATATCAATGTGCTTCGTCCGGCCATGGAACACGGGATCCTTTGACAGTGCAATGGCCGAATTGTTATCACAAAAAATTGTTGTCGCGCCTTCCGAAGGATTGTACAGTTCACTCAGAACTCTTCGCAGCCATACTGCCTGGCATGCGGATGTCGTGGCGGTGACATATTCTGCTTCGGCTGTGGACAACGCAACAATGGGTTGCTTCTTGGACGCCCATGAGACTGCCCCTGATCCGAGATGGAAAGCATACCCGGAGGTGCTCTTTCGATCGTCGCATCTACTGCCCGATCAATCGTCTTGTGAAGCCCACTAGCTCCAACTGGTCCCGTCTGGCGTAAAATAGGCCATGGTTTCGCGTCCCGCTGACATAGCGCAAGATCCTCTTGCCTGCTTGCCAGTGCGTGTCCTTCGGAGTCTCCATGAAACGGCTGATCAGACTGACTTCGAACATCAGATCTGGCCGAGTTGCAGTCAAGTACATCAGACTGCCAACTAGCCTCTTGAACAAGGTTGGATCTACAGACCTCCCTGTATCCAACTTGCTCAGCTTCAAACCTGTGGCTACAGGTGTGATGGCAGGTTTGCTGTCCTCCATCTTGAAGCGCTTCAGGACATCCTTCACATACTTGCCCTGAGAAATGAAGATGCCATCTGCTGATTGGTCAACTTCAATGCCGAGAAAATATTTCATCAACCCCATGTCTGTCATTTCAAACTCGGACTTCATGGCTGTTCTAAACTCACGCAAATAGGCTGCTGCTATTGCCAGTAAATATCAGATCGTCTACGTACAGGCAGACGATGATGAGCTCACCTACTGCATTTGTCTTCATGTATAGGGAGTGCTCATATGGGCATTTTTGAAACCCATTCTCCTAAAAATAGCCGTCAATACGGCTGTACCATGCCCTGGGTGCTTGCTTCAACCCATACAGGGCCTTCTTCAGTTTCAGGACTTTGCCTTCTTGCCCTTGTATTTCATAACCGGGCGGTTGGTCTATGTAGACCTCTTCTTCCAACACTCCGTTGAGGAAGGCAGACTTGACATCCATCTGGTACACGCTCCATCCTTTCTGAGCTATGAGTGCCAGAATCATTCTGACTGTGTCAAGTCGGGCTACGAGTGCATACACCTCATGATAGTCAACTCCTGACTTCTCTTGTAGCCTTTCGCCACTAATCGGCCTTATGCCTGTCAACTTCTCCTTGGGCATTAAACTTTGTTTTATATACCCACTTGACCCCAATGGTCTTCTTTCATGCTGGAAGATCTGTTAGTTGCCATGTCTCATTCTTCTCAATGGTTGCTATCTCCTCATCCATCGCATTCACCCATTTGCGATTCTGACTTGCCTCTTCAAACTCCATTGGATCACATTCAGTAAAGAGAGCAAAATCAGAATAATCTTCATCTAATTGATTACGGGTTACCTCATAGATGTCTTGCAAGCTCCGAGTCTTCGCAGGAGTCCTCAGGTTTTGAATTCTGCTTGCAAGTGGAGGTGACCGGGATGATGAGGGTGTGCTACTACTGGCACCACTGTTGCTGCTTGAAGGCACAGGTGGTTGGACACTGTCTTCCTCCAAGTCTACAGATTCAACAGTTGCTGGTTCAGACTGACCAGTCTTTGACTTCCCGTTCCAGACTTCATCCTCCAGGAACTTCACGTCTCGGCTGATGACAAGTTTCTTTGTCACAGGATTGTACAGCCTGTATGCCTTTGATGGTTCGTTGTATCCTGTGAAGATGCATCTTTTAGCTTTGTCATCCAGCTTCTGCCTTTTCTCATCTGGAACATGTGCATATGCTATGCACCCAAAAACTCGCAAATGAGCCACACTTGGCTTCAACTTGCTCCAGGCTTCCTCTGGAATTTTGTCCCTCACACTCTTGGTGGGACACCGGTTCAGCAGATAAACTGCACAACTTACAACTTCTGCCCAGAACTCATGTGGCAAACTTTTTGCCTTCAACATGCTCCGTGCCATCTCCATGATTGTTCTGTTCTTCCTCTCAGCTACGCCATTCTACTGTGGCATGTATCTGGCAGTGAACTGCCTCCGAATTCCATGTTGCTTGCAGAAGTTATGGAATTCGTTGGAGATGTACTCTCCACCTCCATCAGTTCTGAGAGTCTTCACATAATGACCGCTCTGTTTCTCAACCAGAGCCTTGAACTCCCTAAACCTTGCAAATGCTTCTGACTTCAACTTGATTGGATAAATCCAAGTCTTCCAGCTGAAGTCATCAATGAAGGTCAGGAAATACTTATTGCCGACATATGAGGTGGTCTGCATGGGACCACAGATGTCTGAGTGCACCAGCTCCAAAGGCCGTGATGCTCTCCAAGACTGTCCTATAGGGAATGCGTCCCTGTGCTGCTTGCCGACCAGGCAACCTTCACAAACTTGGTTCGGTTGCTCTATAAGGGGTAAACCCTTCACCATCTACTTCTTGTGCAGCAGATTCAGGCCATTGAAACTCAGGTGACCGAATCTGAGATGCCACAGCCAGGTAGCATCCTTCTCAACTGCACTCAGAGACAACAAAGATTCATTCTGAATCTGCAACGGAAACATCTTGTTTTTCGTCATGGACACAGTTGCGATTTGTCCATGGACTTTGTCTCTGATGGAACATACACCATCTTTGAATAGTACAGTGTGCCCCTTCTGCACAAGCTGTCCAACACTTAGCAGATTGTGCTTCAACCCAGGCACATAAAAAACATCTTGAATTGTTTTTCTATCACCGTGCCGGGTGCGGATGAGGATCTTTCCTTTCCCCATCACAAGAACTTTGATGTTGTTCCCCATCTTGACTTCGGACTGGACTGTTTCATCCAGTTGTGAGAACATCTCCCTGTTCCCAGTCATATGGTTGCTGCAACCACTGTCAAGATACCAGATGTTTTTCTTGCTCTCCTCTTCAATACTGCAAGTCAGCAGCACATTTCCTCCTATCGCATTTTTGGGTTCCTCCGAATAATGGGCTTGCTGCTGATTCTCGTTCGCCATCTTCTTTCTGCACTGTGTGGCATAATGGCCGAACTTGTTGTAGTAGTAGCATTGGACCTTTGACATGTCCTTCTTCTGCTGAGAGCCACCTTGCTGATTTTTGCCAGTGCCTCTTCCTCCTTGCTGATGAAAGTTGCAACTTGGCTCAGCGTCCTGAGGGTTTGAGTTCCCTCCTTGCTTGTTCCTTCTCCCACGTCTGCTTCTGCCTCTTCCTCCTTGAGAACTAGAAGCGCTGTGCCGGGAGTCTTGTCTGTCGCTGTCTCGGACTGAGACTTGCGCTTTGAAGGCTTGCTCCAAAGAAGACTGAGTTGAGCGGCTCAGCCTCTGTTCATGGGTCTATAGGGAACCCATGAGTTCATCTGTCGAGAGGGTTGTCAAATCCCTCGACTCTTCGATTGCTATCACAACCGAGTCGAACTTCGCAGGCAGACTTCTGAGAATCTTCTCCATGATTCTCTGGCTCTGGACATTTTCTCCGTTCAACCGCATCTGGTTGATAATGTCCGTTGTCCGGGTGAAGAAGTCGCTCATCGACTCGGACTCGCTCATCTGCAGATTTTCAAACTCCCTCCTGAGCATCTGCAGCTTCACCAACTTCACTTTGTCGGTGCCCTGATACGAACTTGCCAGGGTTTCCCAGGCCTGCTTGGCCTTGGTGGCTGATGCAATCCACGGGAAGATGGTCTCCTCAACCGCTTGCATGATGTAGAAGAGGGCCTTCTGGTCCTTCTTCTTGTGCTCTTTCAACAGATCCTTATCTACTTGAGAGAGGGCGGCCAGTGCTGCTGCATCTGTCGGTTCTGGGTAGCCGTTCTCGACTAACTCCCATAGCTCCTGAGATCCAAACAGGATCTTCATCTGGATGCTCCAGTAATCGTAGTTCTTACCGTTAAATCGTGGGATCTGCAACTGCAACGAGTTTCTCTCGGAAGCCATGCTTCTATCTCCGTGTCACGGCACTATCAGCTCTGATACCAATTTGAAGGATCAATTTTTAATTTTTTCAATCGCCCGAAATCTGCACGGCGCTGCAGCTCAGAGAGCGCAGTGCGCAAGTTGCGCGCGCCGACGGACTTCGCCCAGGAATGGGCGAAGTGCGCACTTCGGCCGCGTCGACGGACTTCGCCTAGGAATGGGCGAAGTGCGCACTTCGGCTGCGTAGCCGGACTTCGCCCAAACTTGGGTGAAGTTCGCATTTCACACTTCGCGGTTGCTGACGGACTTCGCCCGAAATTTGGGCGAAGTTCGAACTTCACGGCTGCGACAGACTTCGCCCGAAATTTGGGCGAAGTTCGCACTTCGGGGAAGCAAACAGACTTCGCCCGAAACTGGGCGAAATTTGTACTTTGGTCAGCCGACGGACTTGCGCTGGGCGAAGTGCGGACTGCGGCCGACTTCAGACTTCTCTCGCGCACTCGAGCTGCTTCAGACTTGGCCAACTCTGGCCTTCAACTTCTTCTTCTTCCGTGGCTGCCACTGGGTTTGCCCGGCTTGGCAACACCCGTATGAGAGGAGAGAAACGCCGAAACAGAGAACAACAAACTGCAAACCCTAAAGATGCTCAAAGCAAACAACTAACTTTATTCATATGAACAACTAGGGTTACAGAAAATTCCTCAACCGAGGAAGTAACAACATCTGCAGGCTACGCTGCAGGATAAACAAAACAAGGGAAATGTCGAGTCTGCTGCTCGGACATTTCTCAGCTGAGCCACACTGCTCACTGAATCGCTCTGCTTTCTTTCTCTGCTCACTTTCACGAACTTCTCTCACACCCGCTCTGCTTCTGCTCTTTTCGCACTCGTTTGTCTGTAGACCCGAACCGCCTTTTATAGCCGCGGGGAGAGGAGGATAAGGTTTATCCTCTGACAGCTCCGGATAAGGGTTATCCTCGGACCGACCCTCATCTAGGGTTTCTGACAAACGCCGACTGGGCATTAACTCCTGCGGAGATCGGATCTGTCAGGTGTCAAATCTGTCAGAAGGTAGGTGTGACGTCATGTCACACTTTTGCCGGGATCCCGGACTGCGGCAGCGCAGTCCGACTTCGCCCATGTCTGGAGCGCAATCCGGTTTCGCCCAAGGTTCGCAGCACAGTTGGGCACAGGCGTGAAATCTGGGTTTATTTTTCTAACAGAAAATACTTCAAATTCGTGATTTGAGTCACAATGATTTTTCAAGGACTATTCCAGATACACTAGCTGATTTAATAAATTTGGAGAACTTAGATCTGTCAGACAATTATCTTTTTTGCATCATACCACCATCTTTGAAGGAACTCACATTTCTTGCCAAGTTCAATGTTTCTAGTAACCATTTGCAGGAGCCAATTCCTTCGGGACGTCAGTTTGACACCTTCCCTAAATCTAGTTTTGAAGGTAACCATGGTCTCTGCAGTCCACCTCTAGTGATGAGCAACAATTAATTATCCTGCATCTCTACCTGTGAATCCTACAATGGCTACAATGGGACCGAAGAGAGGTGGAAGGTTGGACAAAAAAACCATTCTTGGCATAACAATTAGCATTGATATTGGGATTGCTTTTATTTTGGCTGCAGTGTTTTGGGGCCTATCAAAGAGACATGATGTAGGCCAGCGGGTGGAGGACGAAGGAAATTTTGATGCGCCTTAGATACTTTTTGATGCTTTGGGATCTAATCTAGTGATGCTCTTCCAAACTCACTGTGGTAAGGATCTTTCCATTGGAGATCTCTTAAAGCTACTTGTAATTTTGACCAGGCCAATATTATTGGGTGTGGGAGATTTCGATTGGTCTTTAGAAGCAACATTGTCAACTCAAATCCCAGTCAGTGGGCTGTAGATAAAATATCCTCAAGAGAGCCAAACATGGATGGTATTCATCTTCCGAGAGTTACCAATGCTCAAATATTTAACTGTGAGATTTTAACTGGGGATGATTGCTTCTGTTATATTCAAACAAGCAAATGCGGTCCAAGGCATGGCATCAGCATTGGCAGCCTCGTAATATATATATATATATAAACAAAATAAAAAAAAAATTAAAATTTAGTGACATTGTGTTTGCAGATGTAACCGTTAATAATGTTAAAATTTTGATAATTATAGATCAATATTACTACGACTCGTCTAAATCATGCAAAGCTCAGAATTCGCAGTGCAAATTAAAGATGTCAAGTTCCAACACATTAAAGGGATGTCGCGGTAGGAAAACACTGTGAAAACTCATCCGAAAGACCTCATGAAACTCACAGCGTTTACGCTATTTTACATTGTCGGCCACGAAGGATGTGAATACCATTTTTTCAATTCTTTTGGTCTGAGCGCATGCTTCAAGCACATTTAGGATTAAAGTTATTTGGGAAATAACATTCCATACGCTCAATCAAAATTGGCAAATATCTTACATGTTAAAGGAACTTGGGGTTCGTCTAAAGTAAAAAGTCAAAATAAATTCAAATGTAACGACTGAGCTAGGCAGAAATTTGAGTGCAACTCGAGGAAAATGAAATGCCATTCATTTAAGTGGAAATCGGAGGAATCAAATGCCATCCACAGGGAGACGTCAAGCGCCATATAATAGAGGAAGTCATGTTTCTTTCAAAAG
The DNA here is from genome assembly GCA_028583015.1 of Wollemia nobilis. Lineage (NCBI taxonomy): Eukaryota > Viridiplantae > Streptophyta > Pinopsida > Araucariales > Araucariaceae > Wollemia > Wollemia nobilis. Next base: position 1,477,843 of record JAQPPZ010001994.1, on the reverse strand, counting down.
AATACGTAGAATTTAAGCTCGCTAATTGACAGCTGGGAAGACATCACATTCGGAATTACCAAGATACAAGACAGAGAAGTGATTACTTCATTGGGTGGTGATTCAGAACAAAATCGTACAAGCAATATCGCCACGTGGAGTGGATGAGGAACCATTACTCCAAAATTGACATTGTTAGACGTTGAGTGAACAAATAAAGCAGAAGGAGCCAGTGAGATTGCATTACACGGAAAGAGACCAACCTGAATGTTTGAATGTTTGACAAAATTCCCGAGCACAGTGGGGATGAGCATAAATAGTTGGAAAGTGCAACTATTGTGCACAGTTGAAACATTTTAGACGAGATTGAAACATCAATATTCCAGACAGTGAATGAATCTAGAATTGACTTTGGTAAGATTTTTTCTTCTATGCTAAACTAACTTCAATTAGATTTCTATTGGCTATTTCTGCTACTTTTGATTTTGAAATAGAATAGATGAATCTAAAAACAACATTTCTACATGGTGAACTTGTTTGAAGAAATCTCTAAGCATGTGGAACTAAAAAATTGATAGGCTTGTTTTGAAACTTGGGCTTGGAAAAAGCAAAGCAGATCCATGTATGTATTTTAAACAATAAGATAAATATTTGGTTATCATTATTTTGTATGTGGATGATGTTGAACCCTAATTGTAACTACATCTGTGTGAATGCAATTTCCCTACATAGCTAAGTTTTTGGTTAGCATATTCTTGTTAAGAGCAATTGTAGGAAAGTTAGACCAGGTCTAATTTTATCTCACGTATTTCATGTTGCTCCAACTGTGGTGAGCACAAATTCGTGATCACTTTATTCTATAAATATAATCAGATTTCCAAGAAATATAAGTTGTATGTGATTGTCATTCACATTTGGTATCAGAGCTCGGAAAGATTTGCTCCAAGTTTGTGGATTGCTCATCACAAATGCTATGATATCAATCCAACGTAATAGATCTATGTTTTTGACTGCTACGTATTGATGTTGAGATCAATCCAGTGTAGCTGGGCTTGGAAACGTATTGATGCGTTTAAAAATTGCGAAGCGATCCTGACCTTGCTATGAGTGAGGTGAAGCTGAGACGTTCACTGTAGCTATTCGCTATAGACGTAGCTGATTCTACTTGCTGAAAAGATAGCGTCAAGTTGGTCAAACGAGAAGACGTCTTGGACGTCTGCGTGTTTACAAATTTTTAAAAATATTGCAGGACTGATCGGAGATATTGGAGACAACGTACAAAAAATTGAAGTTTTATTTTGTTTTTGCCGTCGTCGGGAGCGCAAGGCGAAGGGGGGGCCCGAAGTCGGGTTGCGCTCCCGAAGTCGGGTTGTGCTCCCGAATTTTATGCACTCGGGCTACGCAAGTAAAACTTGCGTAGTCGGGCTGCGCACGGGATAATGTGCGCAGTCGGGTTGCGCACGAAAAATGTGCGCAATCGGGCTGCACACGAAACAAATTGCTAAGTCGGGGAGCGGGTGGTCAACGCCCGACTGCACTGGTCAAAGGCAGCGAAGTCCGACTTCGCTGCGCAGTCGGGTGGACAGCTCCAGACTTAGGCAAATTTTTGCCTTGCGAACTTTTGCTGTCCTAAGGCTTGCGCGGCTACAACGATGGTTTGCTTGGCTTGGCAAGAACTGTATGGGGAGGAGAGAAACACCGAATCTGAATGCAATGTTTCGGATCTGAGCTCAAACTTATAGAACACGAAAGAAAATGCTCTGAGGCGATTGTACAGACAACAACAGATTTTATGCAGACAAAGATAACCGCAAACCCTACAGATGCCTTAAACAACAACAAATTTTATTCTTATAAGACGAGGGTTACAAAAGTCCTCAACTGAGGAAAAACTAACATCTGCAGACTAAAGCTGTAGGATAAACTGAGAGGGAAAACAAATGTCGAGTCTGCTGCTCGAACATTAAACAGATGAGCTACACTGCTCACTGAAACGATCTCGTCTGCTACTCTACGAATGACTATTTTTCTCTTGCCTGTTTCTCCAAATTTCCCCCACTCTCCACACTTTGTCTGAAGACCCGAACTGCCTTATATAGCCACGGGGAGAGGAAGATAGAGGTTATCCTCTGATAGGTTCTGACAGACCCTGAACTAGGGTTTCTGACCAATCATCGAACTGGCATTAACTTATGCGACGATCGGATCTGTCAGACGTCACATCTGTCAGAAGGCACGTGCGACGTCAAGTCAAAAATTTTGTCGGGATCCCCGACTTCGCGAGCGCAGTCCGGCTTCGCCCAAGTTCGGAGCGTTGGGAGGCATGAAATCTGGATTAATATTTCTAACACCCTCCTTTAAGCCTGATTTCATGAGCGCTTTGACTCCAAGCTGCTCTCGCAATCTGCTGAAGTCTTCCTCCTTCAAAGGCTTCATGAAAATATCTGCCAACTGCTCCTTGGATCTGCAAAACTATAGTTGAATTTCTTCGAACTTCACCAACTCTCTGATGAAGTGATAATGAATATCGATGTGCTTCATCCGACCATGGAACACGGGATCCTTTGATAGTGCAATGGCCGAATTGTTATCACAAAAAATTGTTGTCGCGCCTTCCGGAGGATAGTTCAGTTCACTCAGAACTCTTCGTAGCCAAACTGCCTGGCATGCGGCTGACGTGGCGATGACATATTCTGCTTCGGCTATGGACAACGCAATGATGGGTTGCTTCTTGGATGCCCATGAGACTGCCCCTGATCCGAGATGGAAAGCATACCCGGAGGTGCTCTTTCGATCGTCGATGCTGCCAGCCCAGTCACTGTCTGTGAAGCCCACCAGTTCCAACTGGTCCTGTCTGGCGTAAAATAGGCCATTGTTTCACGTCCCATTGACATAGCGCAAGATCCTCTTGCCTGCTTGCCAATGCGTGTCCTTCGGAGTCTCCATAAAATGGCTGATCAGACTGACTTCGAACATCAGATCTGGCCGAGTTGCAGTCAAATACATCAGACTGCCAACTAGCCTCTTGAACAATGTTGGATCTACATTCCTCCCTGAATCCAACTTGCTCAGCTTCAAACCTGTGGCTATAGGTGTGATGGCAGGTTTGTTGTCCTCCATCTTGAACCACTTCAGGACATCCTTCGCATACTTGCCCTGAGAAATGAAGATGCCATCTGTCGATTGGTCAACTTCAATGCCGAGAAAATACTTCATCAGCCCTAAGTCCGTCATCTCGAACTCCTTCTTCATGGTTGTTCTAAACTGGGCAAACAGTGTTGTGTTGTTGCCAGTGTAAATTAAATCATCCACATACAGGTAGACGATTATGAGCTCACCTACATCATTTGTCTTCATGTACAGGGTGTGCTCATATGGGCATTTTACAAACCCATTTTCCTGAAAATAACTATCAATCCAGCTGTACCAAGCTCGGGCGCCTGCTTCAAACCGTATAGGGCCTTCTTCAGCTTCAGGACTTTGCCCTCCTGGCCTTCAATTTCGTAACCCGGTGGCTGGTCTATGTAGACCTCTTCCTCCAACACTCCGTTGAGGAAGGCTGACTTGACATCCATCTGGTACATCTTCCAACCCTGTTGGGCTGCCAATGCCAGGATCATCCTGACCGTGTCAAGTCGGGCTACAGGTGCATAAACCTCATGGTAATCGATGCCTGACTTCTGCTTGTAGCCCTTTGCCACCAGTCTGGCCTTATGCTTGTCAACGTCTCCTTGGGCATTGAACTTTGTCTTATACACCCACTTGACCCCAATGGTCTTCTTCCCTACTAGAAGATCTGTCAGTTGCCATGTATCATTCTTTTCAATGGCTTCAATCTCCTCGTCCATCGCCTGCACCCACTTCTGATTCTGACTTGCATCTTCGAACTCTACTGGATCAACTTCAGTAAAGAATGCAAAGTCAGAGTACTCTTCATCTACATGGGTTTGGGTTGCCTCATAGATTTCTTGCAAGCTCCTTGTCTTCGCTGGCGTCACCAGGTTCTGGATTCTACTTGCACATGGAGGCGACCGAGATGGAGTGGTTGTGCTACTGCTGGCATCGCTATTGCTAGGAGGTTGCAGGTGGCTGCACACTTCCTTCTTCCAAGTCAACAGACTCTACTACTATGGCTCTGACCGGCCAGTCTCGACTTCCAGTTCCAGGCTTCATCTTCAAGAAACTTCACATCACGGCTGATGATGAGCTTCTTCGTCACAGGGTTGTACAACCTATATGCCTTCGCCTGCTCACTGTACCCTATGAAAATGCACTTCTCAGCTCTATCATCCAACTTCTACCGCTTCTCTTCTGGAACATGTGCATATGCAATGCACCCGAACACACGCAAGTGAGCCACACTTGGCTTCACACCGCTCCAGGCCTCCTGAGGGATTTTGTCCTTCACGCTTTTGGTGGGACATCTGTTCAGTAGGTAGACTGCACATGTTACAGCTTCTACCCAAAATTCATGCGGTAATCCCTTCGCCTTCATCATGCTTCGTGCCATCTCCATGATGGTCCGGTTCTTCCTCTCAGCTACGCCGTTCTGTTGTGGCATGTATCTGGTAGTGAACTGCCTTCGAATTTCATGTTGCTTGTAGTAGTTATGGAATTCGTTGGAGATGTATTCACCTCCACCATCTGTCCTGAGAGTCTTGATCTGATATCCGCTCTGTTTCTCCACCAGAGCCTTGAACTCCTTGAATCTGGAAAATGCTTCTGACTTCAGCTTGATGGCATAGATCCAAGTCTTCCGACTGAAGTCATCTATGAACGTTAAGAAGTATTTGTTGTCGACAAACGTGTTGGTCTGCATCGGACCGCAAATGTCTGAGTGCACCAGCTCCAGTGGCTGTGATGCTCTCCAAGACTGACCGAAAGGGAACGAATCCCTATGTTGTTTGCCGACTAAGCAGCCCTCACAAACTTGATTTTGCTGCTCTATCAGGGGTAAACCCTTCACCATCTACTTCTTGTGCAGTTGATTCAGGCCACTAAAGTTTAGGTGACCAAATCTGAGATGCCACAACCAGGTAGCATCTTTCACAACTACACTCAGAGACATCAATGATTCATTCTGAATCTATAGTGAAAACATTTTATTCTTCATCATGGACACTGTAGCAATCTGCCCATGCGACTTGTCTCTGATGGTGCAAGCTCCATCTTTGAACTGGATCGTATGTCCCTTCTACACGAGCTGTCCAACGCTCAGCAGGTTGTGCTTCAGGCCAGGCACATAGTAGACATCATAGATCTACTTTCGTTCATCGTGCCTAGTGCGGATGAGGATCTTTCCTTTCCCCATTATGGGAACCTTGTTGTTGTTCCCCATATTCACCTCAGACTGGACTATTTCATCCAGTTGGGAGAACATCTCCTTGTTCCCCGTCATGTGGTTGTTGCACCCACTGTCTAAATACCAGACATTCTTCTGGCACTCCTCCTCAATGTTGCAAGTCAACAACACGTTTCCTCCTACCACATTTTTGATTTCATCCGTGTAATGGGCTTGTTGCTGGTTCTCCTTGGCCATCCATTTTCTGCACTATGAGATGTAATGGCCGAACTTCTTGCAAAAATAGCACTGGACCTTTGACATGTCCTTCTTCTGACTAGATCCAGCTTGCTAATTTTTTGAACTGCCTCTTCCACCTTGCTGATGGAAATTATAGTTGGTCTCTCCTTCGCTAGGGTTTGACCATCCTCCTTGCTTGTTGCCTTTCCCATGCCTGCCTCTGCCTCTTGCTCCATGAGAACTAGAGGCACCATGGTGGGAATCTTGTCTGTCACTGTCTCGAAATGAGACCTGAGCCTTGAATGCTTGCTCTAGAGAGGTCTGAGATGAACGACTCAGCCTCTGTTCATGTGTCTGCAATGAACCCATGAGCTCATCTATCGAGAGGGTTGTCAGATCCCTCGACTCTTCGATTGCTATCACAACCGAGTCAAACTTGGCAGGCAGACTTCTGAGAATTTTCTCCATGATTCTCTGGCTCTGCATAATTTCTCCGTTCAACCACATCTGGTTGATAATGTCCATCGTCCGGGTGAAGAAATCACTCATGGACTCGGACTCACTCATCTACAGATTTTCAAACTCCCTCCTGAGCATCTGTAGCTTCACCAACTTTACCTTATTGGTGCCCTGGTATGAGCTGGCCAGAATCTCCTAGGCCTGCTTCGCCTTGGTGGCTGATGCGATCCATGGGAAGATGGACTCCTCGACCACTTGCATGATGTAGAAGAGGGCCTTCTGGTCCTTCTTCGTGTTCTCTTTCAATAGGTCCTTGTCTGCTTGAGAGAGGGCGGCCAGTGCTGCTGCATCTACCGGTTCTGGGTAGCCATTCTCGACTAACTCCCATAGCTCCTGAGATCCGAATAGGATCTTCATCTGGATGCTCTAGTAATCGTAATTCTTCCCGTTGAAGCGTGGGATCTGCAACTGCAAGTTGTTGCTACTGGAAGCCATTCTGCTTCGGTCTCCGCATCAAGGGATCAGTGGCTCTGATACCAATTTGAAGTTTTATTTTTTTTTTTTGTCGTCAGGAGTGTAGGGAAAGGGCGCCCAAGTCGGGTTTTAGTCGTTGCTTATTTTGTGATTGGGTTGCAGGAATATGTGCGTAGTCGGTTGCGACAAAATATGTGTAATTGGCTACTGAAATAAAGTGCAAAGTCGAGGAGCGGTGGTCAACGCCCGACTACGTTGGTCAAAGGCAATTCGTAGTCGGGTGGATAGCTCCAGACTTAGGCAAATTTTTGCCTTGCAAACTTTTGTTGTCCGGAGGCTTGCACGGCTACAGCGATGGTTTGCTTGGCTTGGCAAGAACTGTATGGGAGGAGAGAAACACCGAATCTGAATGCAATGTTTCGGATCTGAGTTCAAACTTATAGAACACGAAAAAAATGCTCTGAGGCGATTGTACAAACAACAACAAATTTTATGCAGACAAAGATAACCGCAAACCCTACAGATGCCTTAAACAACAACAAATTTTATTCTTATAAGACGAGGGTTACAAAAGTCCTCAACTGAGGAAAAACTAACATCTGCAGACTAAAGCTACAGGATAAACTGAGAGGGAAAACAAATGTCGAGTCTGCTGCTCGAACATTAAACAGATGAGCTACACTGCTCACTGAAACGATCTCGTCTGCTACTCTACGAATGACTACTTTTCTCTTGCCTATTTCTCCAAATTTCCCCCACTCTCCACACTTTGTCTGAAGACCCGAACTGCCTTATATAGCCACGGGGAGAGGAAGATAGAGGTTATCCTCTGACAGGTTCTGACAGACCCTGAACTAGGGTTTCTGACCAATCGTCGAACTGGCATTAACTTATGCGGCGATCGGATCTGTCAGACGTCACATCTGTCAGAAGGCACGTGCGACGTCAAGTCAAAAATTTTGTCGGGATCCCCGACTGCGCGAGCGCAGTCCGGCTTTGCCCAAGTTCGGAGCGCAGTCCGGCTTCGCCCAAGTTCGGAGCGCAGTTTGGCGGAGGCGTGAAATCAGGATTAATATTTCTAACAAAAAGGAGTCTGAGTGAAGGCGAAAGGAGACGCCGTCGAGCAACTCTCTGTGTGATTATATTTCACATCTATGGCAGCGTGATGTCCTGAGACAATAGAGCATTGTGTAAATGTGAGGTTACTTTGCATTTCTGGAATCCTGATGTGTAAAGCTATAAAGGTGATTGGATACGTCGAGGACCACAAGATGCTGTAACAAAATGAGCTGTGAGGAGTCACGTTCGTCAAGCATCGAGGAAGTCTGCGTTATGAGGAAGTTGCATTATTCGTGGTTACAGAGAAGGAGACATCAGCACTCGAAGTGTTTTTAGCATTGCACTACTTATTTTTAAGGAGGGAGAATGCATGTTTTTGAGGGTAAATCAAATGTGACGGTGGACCAATAAGACAGCCGCACAGTCAGATCAAAGTTACAATAGTCAGGTATTTTGCAATAATAAACCTACTATTATGTTGATAGAAATAATGCAACCATTTGCGTAATATATCTTCGTGAGATAAGCGCCATAGCAGCCTATAGCGTGCTGTCTACTGAATCTTGGAGGAGCCCACTCAATAATTTAAAAATTGTGACGACATGAGCAAGAAAAAACCTGTGGAGCGCTAGGAGGAGCCCACATTGATGGAGTGCTTTTGTTTAGAGGTTGGCTCGAAGGTTGTCAAATGTGACTAGGGCATCAACACTTATCGTGTTTGGAGGAGCAAAGAGCGCGAAGTTGAATCTATTTAGTTCATCGCTATTTGAAAAAAAAATAGAACGCTGCTGTGTTACGAGAGCGCACGGTGGAAAAATTTGTTGGTAAAGATGCTGGACATCGAAGTGAGACTGTGTGGAATCACAAAACCTAGAATAGAAATGACACTCTATTGAAGGAACCCGTCTCTATTGGAGGTGACGTAGGTTGATTGTTGTAAAGCAAGACGTGGAAGAGAGAGGTATATATAAAATATACATAGTTTGCAATTTAAAAGTTTTTCAATATTTTTTTAATAATATGATATATTTTGTGCTTCAAATCAATATATTTTGTGCTTTAATATAATTTATTTTTAGCTCAAATATTTTATTATTAAATTAAATTTATTGATTAAATTTATTTTTGCAATTATAAGGAGCAAAGTTTATTACAATGACCATTGTTATATATATAAAAAAAAAATTTAAAAAGTTCAAAAGTTTTTTTTTATGTTAGATATGGAGGGCTGTTCATTTGAATATTTTAACCATTTGTTCACTTGAAGGAGTGACTTTATGGTAATACAACATTGTGTTAAAACTCATAGTGAGTTAAGAAATCTATTGTTTGCTGCCCATAAGACAACAGAATAAATAGCAGAGTGTTGAACACAAAAGAGAAGTATTTTTTGCTTCAAAGAAGTGTTTATTTTTGTTTGTATTTTTTGCACATTTTGAGGTCAGATTATAGAGTGCAATGGCAGCCAATAATAATCTTCCCATTCCTGAGTTCAATGGGCTTGATTATGAGTATTGGTCCATCAAGATGAGGACCTTACTCATTGGAAAAGGACTATGGGATATAGTCGAAGAAGGCTACACTGAACCTACAGATTGGACAACCTTGAGTGCAACAGATAAAACTAGCATGAAGGATGCCCAAAAGAAGAATTCTTTTGCCCTCTACCATCTCCAAGCAGCCTTGGAGAAGAGCATCTTTCCAAGGATTGCTTCTTGTTTAACATCCCAAGATGCATGGAAAGCCTTGAAGGATAGCTATCAAGGTAGTGATCAAGTGAAGCAAGTGAGGCTTCAAACCTTGAAGAGGGATTTTGAGAATCTAAAAATGCAAAATGATGAAAATGTAGGTGATTATTGTGTTAGAGTGAAAGCCATTGTAAACAAAATGTAAACCCTTGGAGAAGACATCAAAACTGAAGTGGTTGTGAAGAAAGTGTTGAGAACACTTCTTCATAAATGGAACCATATTGCTATCATTATTGAGGAGTCTAAAGATTTGTCTACTCTAACTTTTGATGCTCTAATTGGTTCTTTGATGTCTCATGAAGAAATATTACAGGGTGCTACATCTACAAGCTATGGAGGTGATGAGAAAGCCTTCTCATCCAAAGAAGGTGATAATGCGCAAGAAAGAGGACAAGGACAAGGACAAGGAAGAGGCCAAGGAAGAGGACAAAGGAGAGGCAAAGGAAGAGGTAGCTCAAGAGGTGGCAATCAAGGAAGAGGAAGAGGAGGTGACAAATCAAAGAAAGCTTGTTACAATTGTGGTAAGCTTGGTCACTTTAAAAAATATTGTTGGTCCAAGACTTCTCAAGAAGGGAGAGGTCAATATGGAAACTATGGAGAAGAGGAAGGAACTTCAAATTTGTTTCTTTCTTATGGAAAATCAGATTCCAATCTCAATGAAACTTGGATTTTGGATACTGGTTGTTCCAATCACATGAGTGGCAAAGAGGAGCTCTTTGCTACAATGGATTCCTCCTACAAATCAAAGATCAAATTGGGAGATGACAAAACACTACAAGTTGAAGGTATGGGAGCCATGGAGGTTCCAACAAAAGAAGGCACCAAGAAGGTAAATGACATCTATTACACCCCCAAACTCCAACATAATTTTCTTAGTGTTGGACAAATGATGGAGAAGAACTATAGGCTTGTTTTTGATGAAGGAAAATGTGTAATTTTTGATAAAAACAATTGTAATAGAGTTGTTACACAAGTACCTATGACAAAAAATAGGTTGTTTCCTCTTAAGTTTGGGGAACAAGGAGGTGCTCAACTTGCTAGTGTAGCTATTGCTAATCCAAGTGTGCTTTGGCACTTGAGATTTGGTCATCTTAATTTTGCAAGCTTGAAGTTGTTGACTTCTCAAGCTATGGTGAGTGGACTTCCAAGAGTTGAAGAACACAAGGAGGTGTGTGAAGGATGTGCTTTGGGAAAGCACTCAAGATCAAAGTTTCCAAAGGGACAAGCATGGAGAGCAAGCCATCCACTACAATTGGTGCATTCGGACATTTGTGGTCCAATGCAAACCAAAAGCATTGGTAACAACTCTTACTTTCTCACTTTCATTGATGATTTCTCTAGGATGTGTTGGATTTATTTTTTGAAAACTAAAGATGAAGCTTTTGATTGTTTCATAGATTTCAAAAATAATGTAGAGAATCAAAGTGAGTTTGTTGTAAAAATTCTAAGGACTGATAGAGGAGGAGAGTATTCTTCAAATGCATTTCTAAAATATTGTAAATATTGTGGAATAAAAAGGCAATTCACAACTGCCTACACCCCACAACAAAATGGTGTGGCTGAAAGAAAGAACCGCACTATAGTAGAAATGGCTAGATCAATGCTTCAAACTAAGCATCTAAGTAACATGTATTGGGCTGATGTTGTTAGAACTAGTGTTTACATTTTGAATAGGAGTCCTACTTCTAGTTTAGATGGGATCACTCCTTATGAAGGATGGTATGGCAAAAAGCCAAATGTAAAACACTTTAAGGTTTTTGGTTGTCTTGCATATGCCCACATTCCCGATGAGCAAAGAAAGAAACTTGACCCCAAAAGTCAAGCATGTATTTTTGTTGGATATTGTGAGTCTTCCAAAGCATATAGGCTCTACAATCCCAAAACACATAAAATTGTACTCTCCAGGGATGTAATTTTTGATGAAGGGGGAGAATGGGGTCATCAAAAACTTTTTGTTGATGATGGATCTCATGATGCAAGTTCCTCTCAAGTGCAACAAGTGCAGCCCAAAAATAGCAAAGGAAGTCCTCCAAGCCCAAGTATGAGTACTACTTCAAGTACAACAGATGCTACTCCAAGTCCTTCTCCACAAAGATCAGTAAGTTCTTCACCAATGGATATTGATTCTCCATCTAGAGGTAAGAGAACACTTCAACACCATCCATATTTTCAAATGTTGGATAAGAATTTCTAGAAAAGATACACTAGAAGTCAAGCTAGTGAAATGAATGTAGTTTTGAAAAGACTTGAAAATCTGCATATGTATGGTGATGATGATTCTCAAGAACCTAAGGGTGATGTTGTAAATTATGCTTTAATGACTAGTGTTGAGCTAGAGCCATCTAGTTATGAAAAAGCATGTAATTTTGATGTATGGCAACAAGCCATGAAAGAGGAAATGACCTCTATAAAAAAGAATGATACTTGGGAGCTAGTGAAGCTTCCTAAGGGCAAGAAATGTGTTGGATGCAAATGGGTCTACAAGACCAAATTCAATGCTGATGGAAGCATTGAAAGACACAAGGCAAGACTAGTAGCAAAAGGGTTCACTCAGAAGTATGGGATTGACTATGAGGAGACCTTTGCTCCTGTTGCTAGACAGGAGACAATCAGATCAGTACTTTCTTTGGCTGCCCACAAAGGGTGGAAAATTCAGCACATGGATGTTAAAAGTGCCTTTCTCAATGGGTACTTGAATGAAGAGGTTTTTGTGCAACAACCTCAAGGATTTGAAGAACAAGGTAAGGAGAACCTTGTCTACAAACTAAAGAAAGCATTGTATGGCCTCAAGCAAGCACCAAGAGCATGGTACTCACGCATTGATGGCTACTTTCAAAAGTATGGATTCACTAGGAGCAAAAGTGAACCTACTCTCTACTACATGAAACAAGGTAAAGACATTCTCATTGTATGCTTATATGTGGATGATCTAATATTCATGGGTAGTAGTGCTAAGATGAATGAGGAGTTCAAACACTCCATGATGAAAGAATTTGAAATGAAAGATCTAGGTTTAATGCATTACTTCCTAGGCATGGAGGTACATCAAACAGGTAAAGGGATCTTCATATGTCAACACAAATATGCTCAAGATATGATCAAGAAATTTTCTATGGAGCAATGCAAGTCTGTTGCAACTCCAACGGGTCATGGGATCCAATTGAGCAAAGATGATGGAGCACCAAAAGTTGACATGACCACTTACAGGAGCATGGTTGGGAGTCTAATGTTCCTCACCAACACAAGGCCGGATATTCAATATGTTGTTTCTCTTGTTTCAAGGTATATGGCTGATCCATATGAACTTCATTTACAAGCAACTAAAAGAATTTTGAGATATGTAAAGGGTACATTGGATTTTGGGATCCATTACCACAAATGTAATTCTGTAAAATTAGTTGGCTTTAGTGATAGTGATTGGGGCAGCAATATAGATGATAGAAAATCTACTTCAGGGAATTGTTTTAGTCTTGGGTCAGGACTAATTACATGGAGTTCCAAAAAGCAGACTATTGTAGCATTATCATCTACTGAGGCTGAGTACATAGCAATCACAAATGCTAGTACCCAAGCTTTATGGTTGAGAAAATTTCTTGAAGAAATTGGAGAGAAACAAAGTGGTCCTACAAGATTGTACTGTGACAATATGAGTGCCATCCAATTGGCACATAATCCTATCCACCATAGCAGGTCAAAGCACTTTGATATGAAGTATCACTTCATTCGAGACATGGTGGAGAAACAGGTGGTTGAGCTACGACATTGCAACACTTTGGACAACATGGCGGACATCTTCACCAAAGGAGTTGCTAAAGCTCAATATATAAAGCTGAGAGACTATCTTGTCAGCCCTCTCAACTTTAAGGGGGAGAATGTTGAACCCTAATTGTAACTACGTATGTGTGAATGCAATTTCCCTACGTAGCTAAGTTTTTGGTTAGCATCTTTCTTGTTAAGAGAAATTATAGGAAGAGGTTAGACTAGGTCTAAGTTTAGATGATACTCACGTATTTCATGGTGCTCCAACTATGGTGAGCACAAATTCGTGATCACTTCATTCTATAAATGTAATCAGATTTCCAAGAAATATAAGTTGTATGTTATTGTTATTCACAGATGACAAGTTGTTAATTGGTAACAATAAGGAGAAGATAAAGTTACTAAAATATTAGTTATCTTCTAATTTTGACATGAAGGATTTGGGTACTATAAAATTTATTTTGGGTATGAAAATAATAAGAGATCATGCAAATAGAAATTTGTTAAGTCAAAGGCAATATGTTGATTTGATACTACAGAGGTTTAGGATGCATGATTGTAAACCAATATGTACTCCATATTCTATTGGTCAAAATTTATATATTGAACAATGTCCTAAAATAGATGAGAAAATTGAAGAAATGCATCATGTTCCTTATGCTAGTATTATTGGTAGTTTGATGTATGCAATGGCCTATACTAGACCTGATATTGCACATGTAGTGGGAGTAGTTAGCAGATATGCGTCCAATCCAAGAAAGGAAAATTGGACTATTGTGAAAAGGATATTCAGATATTTGCATGGAAATTCAGACTATGCTATCTGTTACCGAGGAAATTTGGAGATAGTAATATTGTAAATATACAAAGTTTTGTGGATGCTGGCTAGGATAGAGATCTGGACAAGAGAAGATCCATGGGTGCTTATGTTTTTAGACTATTTGGAGGGGTAGTAAGTTGGATGAGTAAAAAGTAAATTTTTTTTGCTTTGTCCACAATAGAGGTAGAGTACATTGTAGCAACTCATGCCTATAAATAAGCAATGTGGCTACAGAGGTTGTGTTCAACATTTGGTCTTAAGCAAAAGGCTATGAGAATTAAAAGTGATAGTCAGAGTGTAATATTTTTGGTCAAAAATCCTGGTTTTCATGATCGATCAAAATATATTGATATCAAGTACCATTTTGTGAGAGATATGGTTGAAGGGAATCAAGTGATGTTGGAGAAATTTGATATAAAGAATAATGCTACTGATTCATTAACAAAGATTGTACTTGATAAAAAAAATCTTGGTGTAAAAGATTTATGGGCATGGTTGCCTTTGATAGTTGACAATGGTAGTTTTTGGCCCCTATGGAAATTATTCAACAAGTAGGAGAATGTTCAAAATATATTGAATATTTTCCATGGTTTTTTGAGAAAAAGGTAAAATTTTTATTGAAAAACTCAAATTATACATTTACTGTTGATAACCCACCTTTCTTGGCAAGGCTCAAAATGTGGCAAACTTTGTTCCTTTGACTGTCCAAATTTTAAAATTTTTAGCACCTACTGGATGATCGCTAAAGGTGTTCCATTTACCCTTTCCTTTTAAATCCATAGACTTCATCCTGAGTCTATAAAACTCTCTTTCTATTCTTATCCTTCCTTTCTTAGTTCCCATATTGCAGTTTTTTCTAGAGTTGTATCCATATATGCTTCATCCTCTACCATATGAGAGTTCTCTTGGGTTTTAGCTTGCACTATCTATAATAATTTCCTAATTAGAGTACCCCAGATTTTTTCCTTTGGTCTAAATTCCTCATTGAAAATCCTATTATTACATTCCAACTAATGTTTCTAGTAAATGAAACCCAAACCCAAATCCTAAGCTATATTCAAGGTATTTAATTTGAATGTATTGGTCTTCCAATAGTCCCAAAAGTTGTTCTCAGTGAGAATAGATCTTTATGATTGACAAAAAATATTGTACCATAAAATACAGACTATTTGGGCATATGGACACAAAAAAGAAGGTGGCCCATTATTTCCTCCTCTTGATGACACATTACACACTAGTTGTGTCCAATAAATCCACGTCTCCTCATGTTATCCTAAGTCATAATATTGTTATGTACAACCAACCACATAAAGCAATTAATATTTGGTCATCCTTTAGGTTGCCATAATTGCAACCAAGGGGAATTTGGACCAATTTGAGTGCTTTGAATAATATTTCTATAACCTTCTTTGACAATATAAATTCCTAATTGGATATATACCCAACCAAGTTGATTAGGTCCATTACTCCTTGGCCACTTTCATCTATCCAAGATTTCTTTTAGTTTTTTTTTCTCCTCAATTCATTCTTCCCTCAACTCCTTTGGGACTTACCACTGACTAAGATTGTCCTGTAGTTGATCTGATATTTTAAAATAGTGGCTTATGAGATTCCACCCTTTCCTCTAAATTTTTCCTTGAGCCCTATTAAGTGGGGGTACTAATCAAGTATGGGGGGAAATGTTCCTAAGAATCTTCCCATAGTATAGCAATTTTGTCATCTCCCACTTTCTAGTATAACCCTTCTTTGATAAGTGATGCTCCTTTCTTTAGATATTTCCAGGTCTCTAATCCCTCTTCTGATATTGGAAGATGAGAAAGATATTTTGTATTTTGTGAGGGATAGTATTTAACTTTCAATACTTTACTCTAGAGTTGGTCAGGATGAGTTAGCCATCTCCAATACAACTTGGTTGTTAGATATTGGTTGTTTGTAATTATTGTTCTAATTACCAAACCTCCAACTTCCTTAGGCTTGCAAATATTTTCCCAAATAACTAGTGCCCTTGTATGGTTACCCTACACTCCAGACCAAAGAAACTGTCTCGTCATCTTGTTCAAATATTTGAGGATGCTCTTTGGGGCAGCCAAAATGGAGAATTTATACACTGGAATTGCTTGTAGAACTAATTTAAGTAATGTTACTCTTCCTCCAAAACTTAACCACCTATAGGTCCAATGCAAAATTTTCGAGTGGATTCCATATCTTATTAATTTCCAATATTTATTTTTGAGGCCCTTCTCTATTAATGGGATACCAAAATATTCTAAGGGCAGTGATTCCTTTGAGAATCTGAGAATGTGGGTTATCCATTCTCTTAATTTTTTATCACATTAAAAAAAACCACTATTGATTTTTCTTCATTTAGTAGTTGTCCAGTAGCCACTATGTAGCACTCCAGCATTTTTATGATATTGGTTGCTTCTCTTATTGTTGCTTCCCCCCAGATTCCTGTGTCATCCAAAAATTGGAGGAGAGTAATCTTTATGTTCCTGCTTATCCTTACCCCTAAAATGGTATTCTCTGCTTTCCTCTTCTGCATGAGTCTTCCCAAGCCCTCCACAAAAATGATGAACAAAAATGGTGAAAGTGGATCCCCTTGCCAGATTCCTCTAGAAGCTTTGAATAGTTGGGATGGAATACCATTTATGAGCACCGAGAAAGAAACTGTAGAGATGCATTCCATAATTCATATTATCCATACTTTGCTAAAACCAGATTTTTGCAGTATTTGGGCTAAAATTTCCAACTTACTTTGTCATATACCTTGGATAAATCTAGCTTAAGTAACATACCTTTATTTCCCTTTTGGAAAATCTCATAAATGGTTTCTTGTGCTATCACAACTCCATCTAGAATTTGTCTACCCTGCACAAATCCCCCTTGTTCTGGAGAGATTAACCTTGGTAAGATTTGTTTCAACCTATTTTCCATCAATTTTATTATGATCTTATAAACTACATTTCATAGAGCAATTAGTCTATAGTTAGTGAGATGTTCCATATCTCCACCTTTCGGGATGAGAGCCAAAAAGGTGTGATTCAAGGATTTAAGGATTCTTCCACTAGTCCTGACTTCTTCTATTGCTTGGGTTACATCCTTTGCAATTATATCCCAATAGGATATATAGAAATCTACTGGAAATCCATCTGGACTTGGGGCCTTCCATGTCTGCCTATCAAAAATTATTTCTTTAACTTATTCCTCTATAATCTCTCTTAAGAGCTTTGCATTTTGTTTCTATGAAATTAATATTGGTATGCTTTCTAAAATTTCCTCTTTGTGTTGAGTGGAAAGGTGTGGATATCTAATAAATAAAGTTGAAAAGTATTTATTTGTAGTTTATTGCATACCTATGGTATAGTTTTCCTATTTCTATCCCCTATGGATAAGACATCAATCTGATTATAGTGATTATGTGTTGTGGTTGAGTGATGGAAAAACTTTGTATTCCTATCTCCCTCTTGCAACTAGATTATTCTTGCTTGTTGTCTCCAGTAGGCTTCCTCTTTCTTGTCTAACTCTTCTTCCTCTTGCATCAAAATAATTTCTTTGTAGAGAAGCTCTTCAGAGATAGGTTCTAAGAGAATCCTTTTTGCTATTTCTTGCACTCAAACTGAAATATTTGCTCTTTGTTGCTAAAAATCTATTCGATCAAATTTACTCTATTTTTTAAATTTGCCTTTGATAAACTTTAATATGGAGTGAAGCTAAAATTGTGTTGTCCCACGTTCTAGTTTTCCTTGTTCCCACAACTGTTTCATTAGCTCTGGCAAGTCATTATTTTGTAGCCAAAAAGTCTTAAATCTAAAAGGGTGATTCTTGACTTGAGGTATTTTTCCTATGTAGATGAAAACTAGAAAATGGTCAGATGCTAATCAATTCAAAATTTGTGATTTATAGTGCGAAAGGGTGGAGACATTTTCCCCCACAAGAAACCTATATAATCTAGATTTTATTGTGAATTCTCCTTTTCTCTTATTAGTCCATGTGTTGTTGCATCCTAGTGGGGGTATGTCAATCAAATCTAGGTACTCTGATTGAGCCAGCAATAACCTATCCTTCTCATTGAGTTGGGTCAAACCTCCTTCTTGATCTTGCACTAAAATTTTAGCATTGAGACCCCATCCCACTATCCAAAAGTCTTCCTAATGGGTTTCCCTTAACTGTTTGACTACGTTCCATTTGATGTTTTGAGCTCGTACCTCTATTATGCCATAAAAATTAATTATCATCCAAACCAGCCCAAAGTACCTCTCCCTAAGTCTGGTCATGAGGATTCCTTTGGCTAAAGCTAAGTCCATCAATTGGAAGTAGTTTTTATTCCATAAAGTGATTATTCCTCCTAAAAATCCTTAAGAGGATTGGGCCATAAAATCTACCTGCCCCCAACATTTTTGGCAATATTTTCCATAGCTTCTAAGGAATTTCTAGTTTCTTGTAGCAAAACCACATCTGGGTTGTTTTCTAAAATTATTTTCTTAACAACCAATTGCCTTGGGTAGGTGTTTAAACCCCTTACATTCCATGTTTTTATAATTATTGAGGGTTTGTATTGTAGAAGTTGGCAATGGACTTCACCAATCCAAATTCTTTGATTTGTTCTCCTTGTTGTTGTATTTTGTCCTTATTTATTTTTCTTCCCACCCTTTTTGAACTTGCATTCTTTGGTCACTTCTTTGGCTTATTCCTAGTGTTGACTTCTCTCTGTTTTTCTTTGCCACTCCCATAATGATGTATTTTATGGATTTTTATCTTGTACATGCACTATCATTGTACCTACCACATCATTTTGTTGAAACATAGATAACTTTGGTGTTTGTTGTTGCTCTTCCAAAGCCCCTAACAAGTCAATTTCTTTGGGCCTAGATGTCTTTGATTCTTGTTGTTGTGTCATAATCTTCTAATTTTCTTGACACTCCCCAATTTTAAAATTTTTATCAATTATAATTTGGGAGGGGTTTGTCTCCTATGGAATGGGGGTGTACTCCCTATGGATCTATTGTTCTTTTTCTTGTTGTTGTCCCTTGTCATTGGTCAGTTCCACCTCTGAATCCTCTTCCCCTTCCATTGGATCATCTAATTTAAATATTTCATATTTATTAGAATATTTCCTCCAATTTTGGCATTGTTTCATTTTTCCTGCTTTAGTTGGATTTCGTCCTCTTGCTTGATAATTATTTATTTGGACTCTCATTGTTACTGTTTGAAACCCTTCATTATTTTATTTTTGTGGGGAGGGTTTTTAGGATTAGTTTTAGGTTGATGCATCTCATATCTTCCTATTTTAGGGTAGTTTATTACCAGATGCCCATACTCATGGTAATATTTGCACCTCAAAGGAATCAATTCATAATCCACTTGCTATCTCCATGTATTTCTTCCCACTTGAAATTCAACTTCTGCTAGGAGTGGCTTTTCCAGGTCCATCTCCACACATATCCTTTCATATGTTGTTGATACCCCTCTACTTATTCTTGTGATCTTCCTATATATGTGCCCAAGAGGTTACCAATCATCCCAAGGATATCCTCTCTCTAAAATTCAAGTGGGAGAGCAAAGATCTTATCCATATTGGGGTGGTCGATGGCTCCACATGAGGGTCAAATGTAGGTCTCCAAGGTTGCATATATAAACCTACTAGTCCAATTTTTTATGGTCCCCCTTCAAAATCCTTGTTCCTATCTGATACCAATAGAAAATCTGCTACAAAGTATCCATTTGAAAGAAGCAAAATATCAACTTCTCCTTGGAAATCCCAATGTTTCCTTGCCCAGTTGTATAAGAAACGATGGGATGACATAAACCCCACAAATTTACAAATAAAAGCATGGGTGGATTTGTACATGATATCTTCTACAATAATTCTTTGGCAATCTCAAAGATAAGAACTGAGTCTACTTGAGGAAAACACCTATTTCTCAGTGTTTGCTCTAGTTTTTTCTATTTTTGTTAGATTCTTGCATTTTTTTTCTAGCTTGTGCCTTTGTGTGGATATCTCTACTACTATTACCCTTAACTATTTTTGAAAAATATCGTTGGTTGAAGGATGCATCTCCCTAATTGACTTGTGAACCATCAATAGTAAAAGTTTTTGGGGATGCTATGTGGGTTCTAGTTTTGCTTATATTCTCCTCAATATTTCCAGCACTATTTTATGGCCCACTAGGGTTGGAGTCCACTAAAAACCACAAAAAAATAAATAAAAAAACTAACAATTCACACCAAGAGAAAAATAGATAAATAAAAAGTACCTACAATTATTCTGAACATAGTTTGATGCAAAGAATTCCCAACGTAAGCCTTGCATTCTACCATCGCTTTGCCTCAAACCCTAGTTCTCCTTCATCATACTTTCATTGAATATTTTCCATGTTATAATGGTGGGGTTAAATATAAAAGGTACTGGACACTCTCCATGTATCCTTGTCGGGGTTCATGGCCAGGCTAGGCCTTGAGCAGGAGTTCAAGGATGGTAGCCCCTGAAAAGTGAGGGTCTAGGGATGACAACCCTGACATAAGTTTTAGGGTTTCTTAAGATATTTTTAGACCCATATGGGCTATTTAGGGTTAAATATTTGAACCCATGGTTTTTTGCCCATGGTATTATAAAATTTGTTCTTATGTTGTTATTTAATTGCATTTGCATAAGAGTTTGAATAGAGATGAGAGATGAACATTATTGTATTAGAGATGGTTAAGTTTATACAATAAGGAGATATTACTATGCTAGATTTTTCTCATAAGGGTTTCCCACGTGAAATATTGTGTTATGTGTATATTTTTTTATCTTCATATTTTTTCTTTGATTATATATTTACTGTTTTTCTAGATTTAGTTTATTGGGGCCTTTTGATCTTCAAGTGGCACGACGTCAACTCAACGACAACCAACTTCATTGCCATTTTTATGGCCACCATTGTGAAGTGCCTTCTCCATAAATGCTAGTCCCAATGACCACCTCCTTCCCCACCACATTGCTCCCCTTTTTTGATGATGTTCACTTCTAGGTACTCCCAGTCCCAGTCAACATTGTTATGGATGCTAAATCAATATGATGAAGGCTATTTTTTGGCCATAATAGTATGAGTTTTAAATGTAAGGACCCTCATTTGTAGGACTTGATCTTGATACTTGACATATGTATTGATGTGTGAATGTATAATGCATAATCTCATTTTATGTTATCAATATGAGTTGATAGTTGCAGTTTATGTTTTGACCATACTATTTTAGAATATGGTACTACTGATGGAATTTATGGTTGTAGGACTAGGTATTATCATGGGTGGATTGGTATGGGAAAACCACTAGAGTTGATAGAAAATGGGAAATGATCAATGAAATTCTCATTAATAACTCAAGGATAAAAGAATACCCTTCATGTAGCATTGCATATGTGCATGTTTGATTGAATGCACCATTGGGCAAGGAGGATGCGATTAGCCAAAGATCCATCCTTAGTAGGTAGATTATATTGTTCTACTTATCTTAAAAAAACTACTACTCAAGGAAAAAGAAAAGAAAATAAACTTTGGTTGTGCTTCTTGTTGTTTCACAATAATAGCTTGTTGAGTGTGTTGGAAGCAAGAAAATTGTTGGTTGATATTTTCATCTAGATAAGTATTAATAACATTGGAATTATTAATACTTAAAATATTAATATCAATGTTAATAATTAATATTAACATTTCGTATTAATTTAATAGGTTGGATGATTAACTATGGATATTCTAATGTTTGGCAACATAATAATAATAATAATGTATTAATCAAAAAAGTAAATATTTAAATTATAAAAAAACATTAGCATTATTGTTATTAGTTTATGGGATTATTTGAAACATTAATAACATTTTCTTCTTGTCGTTCTTTCCATATAACGTATCACAAAATGCATGCTATGTAACGAAGGAACATGCAATGTGTGACCCTCCTTTACCTGTTGATCTCAATTCTCTAAAGGAGATTATTTGAGTACACTTCTAGCTTAGTTTGGGGGGCTAGTGGATGACCATAAAAGGAATGGAAGAAGGGATATTAGGGAGCAACCAGAGAGGAGAGTCGAATTTCTAAGAGGAGGTAATATTTTGATATGAGAACATTTTCCTTTATTTTTATGATGTTGCATGTATTGGTTTCTTTTAGGGATAGATTTTGTGTTTGAGTCACATCTTGGGAAGGCTTAGTCCCCTATTAAATTATTTTGTTGTCAATATGGTTTGATAGCTTACCTTGTTGGGTTCCTTTATCTTCTCTTAGTTTTTATTCAGTTTTGATGTTCATGTTTGAGGTTGTGGATGTTCTAGGGTGGGGCAAGTCTTGTTTGCATGATCACCTTCTACTATGTTGTCCAAAATTAGGAGTTCAATTGAATGGTATCAATAGTGTTAGATAGTCGAGTGTCTTTGCTGATTCTCCTTTGAGATTATGTCTAGGGAACCATGAAATTTTAAGACCCTTATAATCTTGTGACTGTCAATCAATCTGAGGCATAGGTATGGCTGTGAGTAGTTCATGCATTCGAGTGAGGGTTGGTGCCTAGTGTAGATCATTTTGCATGAGATTGTATCTTATTTATGTTAGTCATGTTAAGCTTTACTATGCATGTACCTAGGCTAAGGTTCCTTAGAAATTTTAATTTATTTAATTAAAATAAGGAACTAGAGGTTTAAAGGGATATTTTAAAATAATAGAGAGAATGGATTTATTTATGTTAATTATAGTTGTATCTTAATCTTGTTTTGGTATTGACATTGCTTTGAAGAACACAAGATTATACTAAGAGGGGGGTGAACAGTATAAGACCACTTTTTACTTTTCTTTTCCAAATATTATTATCCAATATAATCGAAGGCAATATCAATAGCAGTAACCAAAGTAATGCACAAATAATCACACACAATAGAGACACCAATTTAACGTGGTTCACCCAATGTGGGCTACTCCACATAGAAAATATTTCACTAAAATTTTCTCAACAAATATCTTGGGAATCCTTTCCCTATTACAATTTTTATGGACCTCTATCCAAAGGAGACACCAATCCCCTAATCAATTTCATGGATCTATATCCATAGGAGACACCAATCTCCTTAGCTGGTTTGTGGATATCTATCCATAAGAGAACTCCTTCTCCTCTGGTCTGGATGGTGATCTTCTAGAAGAAATACTGCCTCCACTGCACTGGCTTATGGATATTTATCCACTAAAGACTCATGTCCTCACTCAGAAGACCTATCCTCACTACCCTAGCTAATGGAACTTTATCCACTGAATATTATCATCCTCTATAATCTGTCACCTCCAAAGCTAGCTCTTAACTCTATATCAAATCTACACTAAACACGATCCTTTGGTCTAGCACAAATTTGCTCAATCTCTATCCTATGATCTGCACTAAACACAATCCTTCGGTCTAGAAAAAATCTGCTCAATATCTATCCTCTGATATGCACTAAATACAATCATTTTGTCTAGCAAAAATTTGATCAATCTATGTCTTATCTTGCACTAAACTCAGTACTTTGGTCTAGCACAAAACCTGCTCTATTAGAATATATGCACTATGCCTATTTTGACACTTATCATATTTCTTTAACACTTGTCATGTCTTGATATAGACCTCCTGCTTATATATTGTAACACTTTCATTTGTAATATATCTCATCTATTCTCATTCCTAACATTTGGTATCAGAGCAGGTTCACTCTCCTGCCTGAATCCCTTTAGGGGGATTTCCCTCATGGAAATACCCCCCTCATTTTTTCCTCCATTCCTTCCTTCTCCAAAAGGTTCAGGGAGTATGCTCTCCACTTTTATGGATCAAAAACCAGAAGACCAAAGGGAGAAGGAGAGGATTTCATGGCTGCCCTTGAAGCTTCAATGCTTGGGGCCATGAATTTTTTTTTTGGAGTGAAATTGATTATTTTTAAGACTGCATAATATTTGTAGTCCCTACCTATTCGTTTTTTTGTTGTTGTGAAGCTTTTTATGATTTTATAGAAGAGGGATCGTGACTATTTTTTTAGACTACTGTGAGAGCACATTTTTTTCAGTGGAGGAGGCAAGATGATTTTTTGATGCATTCATGTCTAGATATTTGATCCCTTCACATTCTCAAGGTCTGTTTTGATGTTGGGGTTTACTGTCCTGCTTGGAATAATTGTTGCACTTTTGCTGCTACATCGCTCTTGATGGGGCAAAAAAAATATGGAATTCAAAGACCTAAAGGATAATGCCCTCACAGCTCCAGTCCCTTGCATTGTTGGGATATATAGCTACATTGTATGGCTGCTTTGACCTGTTTAGAAGCATCAGATGTTTTTAAAAAAATAACTGGCAACTCCATCATTGCAGGGGGAAAAGATGTATCCCACACCATTTGTGATGAAATAGGTGACTCGACAGACTCAAAGGTGTTTTTTTAATGGATGTGTCAACGATCAGCAGTAGCAACCATCGAAGACAACATAGGTGGAATGAATCACCAGAATATGGTTAAAGACCTGGGCATCATGGATTAAGACATCGAGGGTTGAGTTTTTTTCTTTCGATAATAGAATAACTAGGATTTATCTCGAATGATCTTCTTGCAATAAAAATATTTTGTTGTATCATGTCACGGCTGTGTTACTCTATGGACGTTCTCATGCATAAGTTGAAGAGATCAATAGGCGTAAATAGATGCAGGTGATGATGCGAACTTTGCTAGCGATACAGATTTTGGAGCCACACCCTAACTTGATCCTCCCATGTGCAGTGAAGTAGCATATTAAGAGTTCATGCTCGTGTTATAGGATTTCATCCACTTTACAAGTCAGAGCTACAGATTTGCAGAACGTAGGAGAGAATATTATCTAATTTTATCTTGCACAGGTGAAATAGGCTACTATGGAGTCGTGGTGGAGAATATGGGAGCATTATAATTACTCTGTATGCATTGCTAGTATTGATTTTATTCATAGTAGAACAACATTTCCATTCTAATTTTTATATTAGCAAATGGGAGTCTCCAGCTAATCAGGAGGATCCAAAGTTTTTTATAAGTTTTTTGTCTACTATATTGTTTTCTGCTCATTTGGATTTGATATTCATGGTTGTTTCTCGATAATGCTAACATTGCACTGTTGTAGAGGTATTAAACGTCTATATGATGTAGATCTTTAGTGGTATGTGCACATACTAATTCCAGATGTAGACAGATTCGAATGGATTTGCTATCTGCATTTCCTGGGCGATTTGATGATATCGAGGTGTTGTAACCACATTTGATGGTGCTTTTGATGATGAATGGAGATTTGCTACTAGATGATAATGTCATTCTATGTTTTTTAAGTCACTATCAAGTGAAACTAAAGTATCACATTCTAGCTCGCTGTCCATGCACTGTGTAAAGTTTTCAATTTTTTTAATGCACAAATTGGGCCAAAATAAGTTCCAAATCTCTGACTACAAAATGAAATTATTGGTGATGTAGATGCTGTGATAGGCACTAATGAAATTATTGCAATGTTCCACGACTGTGATTTACTCGTGAGTTTCCCAGTGTGATCAGAGAATTAGAAGACTGTTGATGGACCTAAGATCTATTCTCGGTTATGATTGCAATGATGGGATTGATTACTGTTACAAATTTTCCATGACGTAGTGCAGAAATAAATGTTGTTGAAGTTTTGGTTCCAGCATATGTTGTATGAGAAGGTCGCATGCCTCGGTGGGTGGTATTGGTCTGTGCTGATATTGAGTCTCAATTTTATTCTAGCATCCATTTTGGTGATTAGAAAACCATTATAGATCCTGCTGATCGACATCGTGTTTAATTTTTTGGTCCCTTCTAAGAATTCTTTGCTATCTGGTAGGCCGTGTCAGAGCAAGTGATCATCAAGGCTACATCAACGTGTATTTGGTCTACTCTCGTATATTGGAATGGTGGTGGCCACCATGTATCTACATTAAATCCTGATGAGGAAGTCTGCCAAGGTGCAGTTGGGAGCCACAATATGAGTACGATAGATATGTGGCAGCCATCATCGTGATGCTCAAATTATGGAGAGTCATATTTTTTAT
Source organism: Wollemia nobilis (assembly GCA_028583015.1). Lineage (NCBI taxonomy): Eukaryota > Viridiplantae > Streptophyta > Pinopsida > Araucariales > Araucariaceae > Wollemia > Wollemia nobilis. The sequence continues at coordinate 1,451,955 of JAQPPZ010001994.1, read as the reverse complement.
TACCATGGACAAATGAAAACCATTTTTTTGCTTATATTATGCATATGGAGTCTTTGTGGTTGGTTTGAGATCCAGTTTCTCCCTCATCGTCCTCAATATTACTAGAAATCCAAAATTTGTTATTTATTTTTTAAGTTATTTGGTTTTGCAGTCCCGTGGTCGACAAAGGTTTTCTACGAAGAAACGGTGTTGCAGCGGTGGTCATGGAGTGAGAAAAACAAGAAAAATATATATGGCATGAGTTGTTCTTATCATTGGCTGCACATGATGGAGATTACTTAACTGTGTGCTAAAGCATTGTTGGAAGCCACCAGGTGTCATTGGCACATGGACCTTATGCAGATAAAGTGATCGTGAACATGAACGGGTTGCACCTAATGTCGGGAATGACAAAAAATGATGGGACCTACCACTTGTGCTTGTGGTAACAATGCAGTGATCGACAACACAAGATATTGAGATTTTACACAAATTGATGTACTACAAATACAATGGAGCTGTAGTGGATTGAAATTTAAATATTCCCATGCATATTTTTAATTTAAAGTGGGTGGAAGGGTAATACTGTAATATTTTGGCCAATTTTTTTATATGCCTTTACATTTATATGAAAATAAGGGTATATTTCAAAATGTAAGAAGATTACGATCTATTGTAAAGTGGAGGGACACTTTATTTGATGAAGACATGAAAGTACTCGTGAAATTTTGTTGTTGTTTTTCCAAATGGAGAAGGCCCCATTGAAACCTAAACATAGGGGTATTTATAGTCGTCGAAAAGGTTTTTCTGTGATGGACACAATGGTGGTGTCCTATTTTCATTTTGAGGCTATTCCATATGTATTTTTTGGCCTCAAAATATGTTGTACCTTGGAGTGCACTCTTGGTTGAACCAAACACTCCCAAGGCAAATTTGTATGTGCTCCTTATACCTAGTCACCTTATCTATAGGACCTGGCAGATGCAACGACTGGTTAACCATGTATTCTAACGAGATGAGATGGTCACCATAAGGACACCTACTCTAGGGACTACAAACATAGACACCCTAGACTCTATTCAAGGGTTTTTTTGAATCAAAATTTGAAGACTACAGACGAAGACACTTCAGAAGATTCTATTCTCTTCTTCTTCTTCTTCTCCTCCACATTTGGATTCTATGGCTAATTTTTTATTGGATTCTATGGCTCGTATTTTCTTTGTATTAAGGCATATATTTGGTAGAGACCGATACCTTCTAGATTGAGTTCACCATGGGAGGGATGATATTAATGGTGAATCTAGTCAGTGACCTACGAGAGGCAACATACCTAGAGGATGACCTATAGAGGTAACAAAACTAGAAGTGGCTGATCTAGAGGTACACATGATGAACTTGAGGCACTTATATGGTTGACCTAGAGGTAACAGACCCGTGGAAGTGGCTGATCCTGTGGCAACAGACCAATATGTATATACCGTTGATCTAGCATTATTCATAGTTGGAGAGCCAAGCACAAAGAGCACGAGCCTAGACCAAATCAACAATAAAGGAGGATGATAGGGTTCTTTTAGAGAATTCAACATAATATTGACTTGTTTTTTTTCTATAGTTAGGATAGTGCACATTAAGGGGGAATGTTATAATATAATGTGCACTATGCCTCTTTTGACACTTGTCATATTTCTTTGACACTTGTCATGTCTTGATATAGGCCTCCTGCCTATATATTGTAACACTTTCATTTGTAATATATCTCATTTGTTCCCATTCCTAACATGCTCAATATCTGTCTCTGGTTTGGTACAAACCTGTCCTCAAATCTGCACCAAATTCTATCCTCAAGCCTTAACACAAAGCTTGACTCAATCACAAATCAACTCTGCTAGATATGCTCCAAAACTTAACTCAAGGTTTAAACAAATCAATAAATAAATTTTGCTCATAAGTCTTCTCAAATAATTATCTCAAATATGCCTTGTAAGCTTCCACAAAATCTCATACTAATCTGTCCACAAGTCCTCTCTAGAACTTGTCCAATCTACCCAACAAGTCTTCACCAAGACTTGTGCAATCTCACAGAAACATATAAAGAATTGTTAGAGACTCAATATGCTTCTTACTCACAATAATTCTCAATCACTTTCAATCTCTCTTTTTCTCATAGAAACATATAGAGAATTGTTAGAGACTCAATATGCTTCATACTCACAAAAAATTTCTAAAATCAATTCAGAATATGGAAAATTTTGTTTCACATATCTTAAACTATCACTTCAACACTTTCACTTGACTATGTTCAAGCAACTCTACTTAACCAATCACTCAATGAAACAATCCTTGCTCACAAATCCTAGTCCAAGCATCAATTATTTCCAAGTAATGTTGATCAAAAAATCTCACATAACAATTATACTCATGATATTTCACAAACCCTAGTTCAAGATAGTTCACAACTTCACATAACAATGATACTCATGATATTTGCACAAACCCTAGTTCAAGATAGTTCTCAACTTCACATAACAATGATACTCATGTTCTTTGCACAAACCCTAGTTCAAGCATATGAAAGCTTTACTCAATATTTCCAACAATGCTTATCAAACAAGGTTTCTAGAATCAAATTTCATTCTAGAAAAGGCAAACTCAAAAATTATTATCAAACAACCCTTTTCACTCCAACTTAGCATTCACAACATCCAACAATTACTCACTAGGAAGATGTGCCCATACCTTTTTGTTTGATGAAGAAGTGCCCTTAAAACCTGTCTTAAACACAATTTTCTTCTTTGCCAATTTCAATGGTTAGATGACAAAATATCACACTAACCCTCTCTCAGAAATACTTCTCAATTACAAAAATAATCAAACTCAAATACACCTTATTACTCCTTTGAAATTAGCAATCATCAAATCATACACAAAAATAATTACTCAATTACACCTTATAATCTCCAACTTTAATTAACAACCTCCAAAAATTAAACTTTCAAAATAATATTGCCTACCCTTTTATCTCCCTCAAATACTCAATATCCAAATTAATTTAGGTAAAAATAAAATTTATAAACCATAAAAAATATTTTATTTTTCCAACCTTAGCACATCCAAAATAATCAAGTGACCAAGGCAATTAACATCAGTGCATACCTTTAACACTAGCCAAAAGGCCTCGGTGGGTTTCGAACGCGAGGCTTCCTCTTGTCGAGCGCCTTATCGAGGTGCTAGCCCACCACGTGGGCTACAAACCTTTGTGCGAAGGGAAAGGCGCAAACCTTCCCTTCCTTTCCTTCCGAACGATGCAACACAAAAAATAGAATGCACTCTTCCCTTGCAAAATGATACTCGACGAGTTTTGAACCTTGTTATTCCGCCTGCCACACGCCTTAACACAACCTAACATCGCCAACTACGCTACACAACACTGTGCAAAATAAGAGCAGTCTTGCTCCTACTTGTGTTTGTTGTTGTCGTTAAAACATCAAAACACGTGAATCTTAATCTTCTTCCCTTACGCATGAATCTAGGAGGCATTAATTAAATCGAATGCATTGGGGGACTTTGACTTAGGATTTACTCTTCTTTTATACATGAAGACCTCGTGCCATAAAACATCGGTGCTAAATCAAATTTTGAATTTGATTTTAATTTAAACCTTATAACCCACTTTAGGGTTATTTAAATTAATATAAATTAATTTATAATTAAATTAAAATTAAGATATAATTAACTGAAATAACTTTGGAATTTTATTAAATTAATTTATAATAAAATTATATTAATTAATTTATAATTAACTTAAATTTCCCTTTTTAATATTATAATATTATTTGCTTGGGCATCTTCTTTGCACTTTGGACCACATTTGACCACCTGGAACCGGATCTGACCAAATCGAAGCGGACTCTCCTTTTTGCACTGATTGTGGAACTGCTTCTTAAACTGCTCATTGAAACTGACTTTTGACATCAATGACCACTCATTCTTGACATCAATGACAACTCATCTACTCAAAATATCCAATAAGCTTTATTATAAACATTTATATTTATGTTTTTGAAAGATTAAACTTTTAGTTTGATCATGGTTTATGTGCATCTTGTATTCATGAAAAAAATTATGCATGGTCGTTAGGGTTTTGGTAAGCGTGCATTTTGTGATACGTTCTATGGAAAGAATAATGTATGTTCTTAGGTTAAATTTATAAATAAATATTATATTTTAAATTAAGGAAAATGCCATTTGATATAGAGGATATAAGATGTTTTTAGAAAACAATGATTATCATTTAGCTTTTTATTCGTCATGAAATGGGTCAATAAGTTATTATATTTTTAAGTGTATTTGAATTTGTGAGTTTGATAGCTTAAATTAATGAAAATAAGTGTGTTGATAGAAACTTAGAGAATCATAAATCTTGTTTCATTTATGGATTTAATATTATTAGTAGGATATAATAGTTGATATCCATGAAGATTATTTAATTAATTGGAAGGTGAATATCAATGTCACTAGACTCAAGGTCTCTAAAACTAGAGCTTCAACTGCTATTACCTTTAAGATGTCAATCACTTCTTTGGAATATCATGTTTGAGTGGTGTAGGTAGATGAACTTGAAGTTTTTTTGCCATTGTTGCATTTATAAACTCAACTACCTTTTATAGGAGATCGCACATAGATGCTACTTGTAATAATGATGCTTAATTTTCAAGGAGGTTCCTTATTGTGGAAGGTAAAATAATGATGAAAAAATCTTGAAAGAACATTGTTGAAACTTTTCTAGAATTGTAACTCACTAGATTAGACTATTTATTTTTTATTAGATGATTAACATATTTCTTTCTCATCTCCCTATTTGCATATTCATTCTTGGGTCATAAATCACTAAGATTAAATAGTTGGTACTACTTCTTGATGCTCCATATGAGTAGTCCTCCCTTTTTTGCAAGTTGTTATATTATTCATAATAAGAAATTTGACTGTCGGTATAATCTGAATATGGAGTGGAAATATCATTTGACTTCCACATATACGGTCTCCATGAGCTCAATAAAATATCGAAGAATTGGTCCATGAGGTCAAACAAACATGGAAGATATGATTTGTGGCCATCGACTTTACTACCCTCTAATCAATGGTGAAGGATGCATCTTACTTATTATCAAAAAGTATTCTTGTAAATGATGTAGGATGTTGTCTAATTTTAGTTATTGTTAAAAAATCTATAGGAGATGACGTGGGATGTTGACTACTAAGATTGGATGGTCCACAAGAATTTAAAATTTAGATGTTTCAACAGTCTTCCTAATATTTAGTGGATTGTTGGATTTTATACCTATCTTAGATTGATAGTGGGTCTCCTTTAGGTGTACATTTTGAACTTGAATCTTTGCAAGGTGCCAATGCACTTGCCATGTGTCTTTAGTATTAACAAATGATAGGGATTCATTATGATCCTTTTATTGATTGGTTATTCAAATTTCACAGGGTATTGACTATCAAGATTAGACGACTCACAAAACTTCATGATTTAAATGTCTTAATATTCATTTCAAGTCTCCACAGATTAATAAATCTTATTTTTATCTAAGATCAATAGTGGATCTTCCTTGGATTCGGGCCTTGATGGGATAACTATCTACTTTATCTATGGGTCAATAATGCATTTTCCACATGTTCCAATGGTGACCATTCATATAAGTTTTCTTTGATAGCTCATTCAAAAACTTGATGAAATGGCACAAGTTGTTGGATAAACAATCAATGGCTCACATAACTTTGAAAACTCCTTTTTGATTACTTTATTGAGAAAATATGCTTATTGTTCATAAAAATATTGAAAACTTGTATTGCTTTAAGGACTTTTTATGGATTTCAAATTTGTAAATTATTGCCTATCATTGATCAATGAGATCAAATAACCTATGCAAATTTAAAATTGTTTAATTAACCCCCTTTTAATATAACAAGCACTTGCAATAGATCTCAAAAATTGATAGTGCCCTTGTAGACTACTTTTACTCTTGAAATCAATGTCCTCATAGATTAACTTAATCAATGGTGCAAGTAGCATTAGGAACCTTTAGTGGCCTCTTATCTTATCAAATTAGCATCCACTATTGATCAAAATATTAGATGGTCTATGCAACATAAAAAAACCTTTTTGGAGCTCCTCCATGCAAAATCAACACTTTCCACTAATTGTAAATTTGACAATGTGCTTTTATTCTCACTTTCTCCACTTCCACTAGTTTTCCTTCCATTGAGGTCAACTTGGAAAATTGGCAAGGCAAAACTCCTTTGGGCATAGTGAATTTTCACTACACAAATAATTTTAGAATATCATGTAGAAAACTCCAAGAAACTATCATATGCTTTGTTCACATCTAATATCATAAGCATTTATGGTTTTTTCATGGAATGAAGAGAATGCATAGCCTTCAATGTAATGATTATATCATCAAGAATTTGTTTAACACAAACAAAAATACTTTGCTCCTTTGAGAACATAATATAGAAATCCTTTTAACCTATTTACCATATTTTTTTAAATGATATTATAAATCACACTACAAGGGCTTATTTGAAAAAATATCAAAATATTATGTCTCACATTTCTTGGGAATCAACATAATGAAAGTGGCATTGATATCACTTATTATAGCCATCCTTTTCTAGTCCTCTTCAACTGCAACTAACATATCACTCTTCAACAAATCCAAAATTTTTGAAATAAAATTATAGGAAATCCATTGGGGCTAGGTGCCTTGTTAGGATGGAAAGAGAAAACTATTTCATGTAGCTCCTCCATAGATATATTTTCATCAAGCTTTCATTTTGTCCTTGTGTGATAATTGATGAAATATTTTGTAAAATATTATCTTGTACCTCCTTATCTTGCCTAGCATCTAACAAAATATTTTTGAAATAATTAATTACTTCCTTCTTTATATCATCTTCTTCCTCAATATTTCTTCCATGTGGAGTTAAAATATTTTTGATGTGACAAAAAAAAAATGTTTTTGCTGTAGCATGAGATATTTTTGTATTTCTATCTCCCTACTTACTCCATTCCTTCCTCGATTTTTATAACCAATAAAACTCTTCCTTTTTAATGCATTATGATAATAAAAAATTAATTGTTTTACTTTAACATAAGAATCCAAAGCAAGGAGGAAAAATACTCTGCTAGGGTTTGATGAAGAAAAACTGCTCTGCGGGGATGGCAACAACTTTCGAAGGAGGTCTAAAAAATTGGAGGAATGTCGTGATGGCATCGGGTCTAGCACAGAGAGTGCATGCTCGTGATATTTTTTCATTTGAAAATGACTAGAAGGAACAGGATTTTCCAGTGCATGTCGAGAACCGCTTGTTAAAGAACAATGGATGTTTGGAATGATGTGAAGCCAGGCTAGTTCTAGTGGTTCAACCAGACTCGTGGCAGAATATGTGGAGTATCTAACCAAACATGCCCTTATTGGTAAATTTTTGGGCATCCAAATTTCTCTCCCCTTTGTGGAGGCTTGGGTCAGGAAGACTTGGAATCCTGAAGGTGATGTGGAGGTAATGCTGAGTGTTAACAGCTATTTTATGGTGGTTTTCTCTTGTATTGCAGATCGTAACAAAGCATTTGAAGGGGGTTATTATTTCTATAACCAAGTGGAACTCTTTCTTAAAACCTAGAATTTGGGTTTCAAACCATCAAAGGAGCGATTGTTGTGGTTTCTAGTATGGGTGCGGCTTCCATGGATCCCGTTGGAATTTTGGAGAACTGATATCTTGCATAAGATTGCCCTTCTGCTTGGGAAGTCGGTTGGACCATCACAACAGACAATGGATAAAAAGGTAATATTTGTTGCTCGTATTTGTGTTGAAATTGACTTAAATAATCCTATTCCAGATTCTATTGAAATACAATTTGGATCAACTATATGGGTTCAAAAACTTGACTATGAAGCTCTTCCATTTCGTTGTTGGATTTACCATGAATATGGCCACTTGTAAAGAAAATGCCCTAAGTTTGTCTCTCCTGTGGCTTCAAATCCTAGGCCCTCTTAGTCTGGACAAAGTTTAGATAAAGGAAAAGCCCTGATAAAGGAAAGGGAATGGGATAAGGAAGGTTTTGTTCCAGTAAAAGCCCGAAATAGAGGACGAAGGGCAAACAAAGACCTTAAGGATAGCCAACCAAATGCTCTACTCAACCATTTTGAAATATTAGATGATCTTGATTAGTGCATGGAGATACTTGAAACGTCACTACCTGATGCAAATATAACAAGGCCAAATCATATGTCTCTTCTTGAGGGGGAACTTAAGGAATCATATATAGGGGGTTTAAATGAAGAACAAAGGGCTTTGGATCTGAGTATAGGGGACATGGTTGGATCTAGCCCTATAAGGGAAACTATTTTGGAAAGTGGTACAGATTTAGTTATGTCCTCTCCTACTCAAGCAATGATGCAGTCATCCTTGGACTGCAAAACTCCTACGGTGTTGGGATTGTAGCAGAAAATAATTAAAAAAAGTTTTTCGGATAAGAATATGAAGGTGGGTTAGAAGAAGGACCAAGATAAAATTAAGTTAATGGGGGAGACTTTGGTGGAGTCAGGCTTGGTGAGAAAATTGGACTCCCATTTTTATAACCCCCAAAAATTATTATCCTCTCATGGAATGTAAGGGGGTTGAATAGCATCCCCACACAAAAATTTGTTCATGATTTGGTTCGTGTGCATTCTCTGGATGTGGTGTTTATTCAAGAGACTAAATTGGATATTGATAGTATGTTCAATATTTCTCCCAAGTTGTGGAGGAGGCAATGCCAATGTATTGGTGCATGTGGATATGCTGGTGGTATTGCTTGTTTATGGGATCCGGTTAAGATATCCCCTCTTACTTGAATTTCCAGTAGATGGTCTATTTCAATCGTCAGGCATGATAATGAATCTGGTGAAATCATCCTACTTAAAAATGTGTATGTTCCTGTTGATTACAATGGTAAAGTGAATTTGTGGTAGCACATTTGCTTTGTGAGAAGTTTGGTTCCCCTATACCCATGGTTTTTGGCTAGAGACTTCAACTCTATCACTTTTCTAGAGGAAAAACATGGTGGGGTGGACCATATCGAGCCTTTTTCTTCTATCTTCAGTGCTCATATCTAGGCCCTAAACTTGGTTGAAATCAAACCATATAATGGGATTTTTACTTGGCACAATAGAAGGTGTGGGGAAGCTTCCATCTTAGAGATACTAGATAGGTTTTTGATATCCAGTTATTGGATGGGTAATAACAGAGGTGCTAGTTCTATGATTCTGGAGGGTAGAGGATCTGATCATTGGCCTATCAAATTATCTGCTTTGGAGTTAGGGCTAAAAAATAATCCCTCCTTTAAGTTTCAACTTATGTTGCTTCGTGATCCTAAGCTTCATGATTTCATGCGAGGCTAGTGGACCACTGGAAAACCTCCTCATGGCACCGCTATGTATTCCTTTATGAAGCGACTATAATTTGTAAAACATAAATTGAAGAGATATCATAGAATAAATTTTGGGAACCTTTCCTTGGCTAAGATGGCACCTCTTAGGAGGATGGAAGAAGCTTCAAGGAAGATTAGAGATCAGGGATTCATGAAGGAGCTTCTTGTTGAGGAATCTAAGGCTACAAAAGACCTTGCTAAATGGAAACTGAGGGAAGAATTTTTTGGAAATAAAAAGCTCGAGTAGATTGGCTTCAGGAAGGCGATAGGAACACAACCTTATTTTATAACTCAGTTAAGGCTCATTGTAATGGTAACCTGATTACCTCTCTTGTGAATTCTTAGGGTGCCCTGCTCTCTTATTTCAGGGATATTTCAGAAGATACTAAGAGGTATTTTTCCTCTCTCTTCAAGGAGGAATCCCTATCAGATGATGATAATGAAAAGCTTATTCTAAACTGTATTCTAGCGATTGTTTCTAGAGAGATGAATGAGCACTTTATGGGTCCAATTTCCCTTGAGGAGTTGGAAAATGTTGTATTCAAGATGGCAAAAGAAAAATCCCCAGGCCCAGATGGATTCTCGATTGAGTTTTATCAGGAGTTTTGATATTTAATCAAATTTGATCTTTTGGAGGTGGTCCATGAGTCCCAAAAGAACAAATAGATGTTAAGGTCCCTAAATGCCACCTTTGTGGTGCTTATACCCAAAAAAGAAGGAGCAAATTCCTTGGATATGTTTAGGCCTATTGTTCTCTACAATGTTGTGTATAAGATCATCACAAAAATTATTGCTGAGATGCTGAAGATATGGTTGAGCAAAATCATCTCTGAGGAGCAAGGAGGGTTTTTTACTGGCCAACAAATCTTGGATGGGGTTGTTATTGCTATAGAAGCTATTCACTCAATGGAAAATTCTAAGGAGAAAACTATGTTCATTAAGTTGGACATGGCCAAAGCCTATAATCGGGTCAGATGGTCCTTTCTTTAGAAAGTTCTTGCTGCTTTTGGATTTGAGGAGGAATGGAATAGATGGGTGATGAGCTATGTTTCTTCTTCCTCATTATTTGTTCTTGTTAATAATAAGCCATAAGATCTGTTTGAGGCCTCAAGGAGATTGAGGCAAGGAGGTCCTTTATCTACTTATTTGTTTATCATTATGGCGGAAGGTTTGGGAAGATTTCTCAAGTCTCAAGTCATGCAGGGTCTCATTCAGGGGTGGAAGTGGGATAGTAGTTTGCCACCTCTTTCCCACCTTCAATTTGTTGATGATACTACTTTTTTGGGAGTTACCACTATCAGGGAAGCTAAAAATATTAGATAGTATCTTGACATATATCTTGGTGCTTCTAGATAGTTGATTAATGAGGATAAGTCTTCTATTTTCTTCTTCAATACCCCTCCTCTTATTCAAGCCAGGATTGCTCGCATTCTAAGATTCTAGGTTGGGACTCCCCCCTTCATTTATCTTGGTATTCCAATTTCATATCACCATCTACCTAGATCTTCTTGGCAGTCTATGCTTGATAAGTTTACAATGAAAGTGAATCACTAGACTTTCATATGGCTATCCACTATAGGTAGAGTGTTACTTTTAAAATATGTTGTTCAAGCTTTACCCATTTATAGATTTTTTTTACAAATAGCTCCCTCTCACTTCATCAAGGACATGGATGCTTTGTCAAGACAATTTTTATGGTCTGGAAAACTTGATCAATCTAAATAGAGTTTGGTTAGGTGGGATTCTATATGTAGGCCGGTGCAAGAGGGAGGCCTTGGGTTATGACAGACAACTCTTTTTGGGCAGGCTTTGCCTGCAAAAATTTATTGGAGATGGTGTATCTCTCAAGATCATATTTGGGCTAAAATGTCATCTTGTAAATACTTGAGAGGAATTTCTGAGGCTGAAATACCTAGAGTCAGCTTGGTTGGGAAAGGTTCAGTTATCTAGGACACTCTTAAAAGAGGAGCTAATTTAATCAAGCAGGGTTTGTTCTGGATTTGCAATCAAGGATCAAATGCTCTTTTTTGGGAGGATTATTGGGATGGCCACCCTCCTATCTTGAATCAATATCCTAGGTTATGTTCCCTAAGTATTTTTTTCTTGGAAGCAGGTTGGTCTCGTGTGGAGGACTTTAAAAAAATCCAGTATTTTGGAAATATGGAGATGTACAGGTGGAAAGATTCACAAGAATAGCCCTAGGGTGGACTGGCCAAGGACAGAGAGGTGCTTGCTCTTATTTTTATGGGGAGAATTATTCTTCATTGAGGGGTAAATATATTATGGCTTGGAACCCTGATCCTAAGGGAACCGACTTGGTAGCCTATGGTTATCAGGCTCTTGATAAGCAAAAGTATGGAAGTCTTCCTGTCATTTGGTGGAAAAATGTGTGGAACAAATTTGCCTAGCCAAAATGTAACTTCTTTCTCTAGTTGGTAGCTCCTAATAAATGCCTCACTTGGGATAATGTGAGGAATAGGGGATTTCAGGGTCCCTCTTTTTGTGTCCTTTGCAGTAAGAATGAGGATGACTCTTATCATTTATTTTTTCAATGCTCCTTTGCCAGAGACATTTAGCATCGTTGGTGGAGCACCTGGAACCATCCATGTTTTCATGTGCTATCCCTGGTGGAGTTTTGGAGTAGTCTGGGCAGACCTCTAGCCAAGGCCCCCTTCCTTCGGGTGGCTTGGAATTTGGGCCCTTATTACATCATTTGGCAAATTTGGCTCGAATGGAACCGACACATATTTTAGGGCAATTATTTGGTTGTTCAACAGATCTGACAAAGGATCCTGTATATAGTTCAGGAAAACATCCATAGCAAATGTGATGTGGACCCTCTTTTGAATTCTAGGGAGGATAAGGTATAGCAAGCCCTTGGTCTCTTTGGGGATGGTGTGAACTCTTCTAGCCCTAGTAGGGTTCCTCAGCTCAACAAGAAGGTTAGGAGAGATGGTAGGTGGAGGCCACTCCCTAGAGGAGTTTTAAAAATTAATACTGATGGATTGTCTAGGGGTAATCCTGGACATGCTGGCATTGGCGGTGTTGGGAGAGATTCTATTGGTGGTGTCAATTTTTTCTTTTCCATTTATAAATGTGTTCACTCCAATAATTTTATGGAAGCTCTTGCAATTCTTGAGGCCTTGTGGAGGGGGTTTTCTCTTGGTTGGCATAGGATTATCTACGAGTTTGACTCTCAAATTGTGGTTAATATTTTAAATAGTAAAAGGGTGGAGGAAGTTAATTTGCAGTTGGCCTCTGTAGCCGTTCAAATTCTCAAAATGAGTGAAGAGTTTGAATTTATATCCTTTGTGCACATTCCAAGGGAATGAAATGTGGTTGTTGATTACATGGCCAAAAGGGCTTCTAGTCTTTGGATCCTTGGAGTATCGATAATTGGGAGAGTCTCCCATCTGGGGACTATCAATGCCTATGGGAGTTGATCCACAAGGATGTACAGACTTAATGTGGTTTATTCTTGTTGTATTTTTTGGGTGTCATTATAGTCTAGTGGTTTTAGCCTGTTTGGCTGTTTATTTGAGTCCTGGTTGGAAGCTCAGTTGTACTCTATAATCCAAACTTTTTATCAATAATTTTTTACCCCTTTATTTAAAAAAAAAAGAATCCAAAGCAATTATATTACTTTATACTATCTCTTGTAAATTTTTTAGCGTAGATTTAATTTCTTTAATTTCTTTAAAAAATATACCAAAATTGGCATTCCAAATTGATACGAAAACTAAGATCCAAGAATCCGAATTATTATTTATTGATCAAACATTTATAATTTATAGGCACCAAGTACCTTTACAATACCAATGATGAATATCATTGGTGTATAATGATAAGAAGGCATTAAATATGCCTTACAATATTTAATGACATGTGCACCATGTACACAATATGCCTTATCTAGAAGTATTTATGATATTGGAAATGTGCACCATGTGCACAATATATCTTATCTAGAAGAATTATTATATTGATCCCTATCATTCCTCTCTACTAAAGAAGCATTGGACTCCAATGTGTACAAATATGAAGGAGAAATATGAGAATGTAGAGTGTCGGGTATGACCGAAAATGCACTTCGATGCAAAAAAATGAAGACCAATGATGAACTGGAGTAGGGCTTCAAAAAATAGAAAATAAATGTTGGCGCTGAGTGAGGCTCGGAAAGATGATTTTAATGACTATAAAAACTGCTATGCTAGCAGACATCTAGATGGTCCCACGATTTGACATGAGAAGAAGACAACAGGTGATGGCACACAGGGAATATTCTGGTAGAATATTCCTCAAAATATTTGCAAAATATGCCAACATTAAATTAAATTAATTAATTTTTTTTTTAAATTTTAATGCATAATTAAATTTAAAGTGCATGATGCACCCAATAAAAGGGCATGGACTAGCATGGAATCCACATGTGAGGTGATGCGTGTGGTGCCCGATCAAATGCCCTGACTAACACATATTTTTGGCATGTAGGGAAAGAATTCCAAGCACACGATATTGAGTGTGCTTGGGTGTGGCATGCATGGCAATTTATACCAAGCGTTGTGTGTGCGTAACCCATGACACAACCCTGCATTGTATAGGCCACTTGTGCACTGGCCATGTGGCCCATGACCTATATTGGATTCTCATTGTGTGATGGCTAGCCTATATGGTGTAAGTGCCCCACACAGGGGTCACACAACTTGTGTGGTCCACATGGCACGCAGGAAAGCATGCACACGTTGTGATGCATGGGGTGCAGATCATGGGGGAGGGAAAGCACACAACCCTCCCTTTTAATTTTTTTAAGATCTAAGTAGAAATAAGAGGGTATCGCATGGGAGATTTAATATGTAAGGTTGTGAATGAAGGAAGAAAGGAAGGTTTGTGGCATCATGAAATATCGGCCAATGAAAACTCGAAGAGGGTCAAGAATGGCACAAAAAGAAATCATATTGGCTGTGAGTGGGTACCATGGAGGGACACGATCTAGGAGATGCAGATTTTAAACCATAGGGGGCCATTGTGCAGGTTACAAAATAGGATAAAACCAAGGAGGTGCATGGGTGGTCTAAGCAATCCACAAGAGCTAGGAGGGTATGAGGAGTTGTGGCATAGGTTTGGTGGTGGAGGACAAGAATATATGGGGGCCAATATGGAGGGCACATGGCAATGAAGGAATTAGTATTCGAAGGTGGAAAGAGGAAAACACAACATGCTCAAGAAGGGAGACAAAATTATGTGAGCATCCACAACAAGGAAACCGATAGGGTAAATCAACTACATGGTGCAGATTCATGAACTCGATATCATCCACAAATAAAATAAATACAATGAGAACTTTATCTTCTAGATTTACAATAATAATATCAATATCATCAATAAGATCAATATTATTAGAGAAAACATGTATTAAATCTTGTTGGTTTTCTGTTGTTGTGTGAAATTTTTCAATATCAACAACATCTAAAGGTAAGACAATGGGTATCTCACCCATAGATCTTGGTTCAAGTCTAGGTGTTGCTTCATGATCTACAACAAAATCTTCTTCAATAAAATTTTTTGAGGTAGCTACCATTTCTTCTAGCATGGCAGCTTGGATCTACTAGATTTTAGGATAGATGTCTTTACATCAATGAGATATCTCATATAGCGAAAGATTTGAATGTGGTAGCATGGTGTCAAACACAGAAGTGAATATAAGAGTGTAAACCATGAAGAATTGGGTGCTCTGATACCAAATTGATATGAAAACTAAGATCCAAGAATCTAAATTATTATTTATTGATCAAACATTTACAATTTATAGGCACCAAGTGCCTTTACAATACCATGTTATGATGGATACCATTGGTGTATAATGATAAGAAGGCATTAAATATACCTTACAAAATTTTATGACATGTGCACCATATGCACAATATACCTTATCTAGAAGTATTTATGAATTGAATATGTGCACCATGTCCACAATATACCTTATCTAGAAGCATTTATTATATTGATCCTTATCACAAATCTTCATTTATTCCTTTAAATATTTCATATTTTGAATTAACCTATACATATATGATCCTTCAAAATTTTCTTCATCCAACCATAACATAACCATTTAGAAGAAATCAATATCTTAGAGCCATATAGACTAGAATCAAAATGGCTTTGGATGACCATTATTGGGTAATTCATAGGTCAAAAGAATGGGTTTTTGATCTAATCCTATGTAATAAATTATTTGAAGAGATTGTATACTCTATTTATAACCATTTTCTAGATAATAAGAATCTATCCAATATTTTTTCTATGACTTTTCCTAATGCATATATTATTCTCATGTATGTTGAAAACTTGAAGGACTAATGACATGGAAATATCCAAAGTGAAGTTGATTTATTCATTAGTTTAATAAAATATATAGAGCTACAATGAAATCATGTGGGTACAGTGGTTGTAAAAATTTTCCAAACAGGGCCAACCATTGTAACTAATAGATAACAATATGCTAAACAAGGATGGCAACTAAGTACTAGAAGATAAAGGATAAATCTAACAGTCCAATTGAAAATCCTAACAAATAACAAACCTATTTCCAATATGGGCATACTATACCTCACGTATTACAATGTGCAAGAAATAGGAAATAATAGCTAGACAATCACCCATATTCCAAACCTTTTTAAAAGCATCATTACAATCCTCACTATTTAACTTTGTTTCTTGTATTAAAATAAACTAAGGACTGTAGAAGCCTATTAATTCTGTAATAATTTTTTTTTTAGGGGTCCTATTCATACCCCTAATATTCTATTATATCATTTCCATCATCATCATTTTTAATTTTTATTAGTGGGTTTAGCCTCAATTCTTGTTAACACCTACGATACTTTTATTTGGCTTCCTAAATAAATATTTATTTGAGTTTATTTTTCTTTTTGTTCATGCTTTGATTATCTTCATCTCATTTTCCATTCCCACCAACACTCTCATCCTCATCATTCTCTTCTATTTTCCCATATTGTTCATATTTTTTTAATGAGTTTACACAATTTTTTATGAGGGGTCCCAGTCCCCTCATATTGAGTGGGGTTTGAACCTTGGACCTCTTAAAGAGAGACCAAAGCCCTTACCACTATAGTAAGATTTTATATTCCATATTTTTTATATTGAGACTTATTTTTTAAGGATTTGTTAGTAATATCATGCTATTATCATAGGTTAAATAATTCCATAATCATCAACATCATCAATAATAAAGCATATATCAAATGAACAATAATTTCATAAATACAAATTGAAATATATTGATAAAGCTCAAACAATGAATAAAGCAAAGCTTCTTTGAATTTCATATTACATGTATTTATCTTTAATATAAATATTGTAGACACGGAAAATTGACCCACTAAGGTGAGTAAATTTACCTAGATTCCTTGTTTTCTCCTTGGAAAATTAGGGTTATATTTGAGCCAAATTTACCTTACCAAATATTATCCATTACTTATATATCATATACCATTGTATCGGTCTCAAAAAGATCTTTCCATCAGTATATGATATGACCCATTTTGACTCCGTTTGATCCTCCAAAATACATAAAAACCGCATGGGGGTCTAGTTGGTACGATGTCGCAGCCCGTCTTTTATGGAGCGCGATTTTGCATTTTAGGGTTTTCTCTTAAGAAAAACCTAATTTTCAAAGTTGATCATTTTACGATCAGCTGTACTTAGTTTTTCCACCTATTTATCTTTCAAATACACTTTATAATGAGGGTTTGAAATTCATTTCTTACCAAGTTTCTCACCAAGCAGTTTAAAGCAAGTCCATGATAACAATTCT
The DNA here is from genome assembly GCA_028583015.1 of Wollemia nobilis. Lineage (NCBI taxonomy): Eukaryota > Viridiplantae > Streptophyta > Pinopsida > Araucariales > Araucariaceae > Wollemia > Wollemia nobilis. The sequence continues at coordinate 1,434,664 of JAQPPZ010001994.1, read as the reverse complement.
TGATTAAATCTCTATTTTCTTGAGGTCTAAAAAACACAAGCTTATACTGAGAGGGGGGTGAACAGTATAAGACCACTTTTTACTTTCTTTCCAAATCAATATCAATTAATGTCCTTAATTGTAATAACCAAATATAACAATGTGCATTAATAACTCAGATAGCAGTAGTAAGCAAGAGCACAAGTCACCACACACAATTGAGACACAATATTTAACATGGCTTCCCTAATGTGGGTTACTCCATAAGCTGATATTCTTATAATATTTCACACAAAAACATCCAATACCATGATTTCTTTGATCTGCTCAAATCTGGGCAATAACAAGTTCACACAAAACTTTTCCAAATCTAAATAACAAGCTCACACAGAACTTGTCCAAAGCTGAATAACAATCTCACACAAAACATGTCCATATCTGAATAACAAGCTTACATAGAACTTGTCCAAAACTAAATAACAAGCTCACACAAATTTTTTCCAAATTTGCTCTAGAAAGCTCACCAAGAACTTGCCCAAAATTGCTCCAACAAGCTCACTAAGAACTTGTCCAAATCTTCTCTAGAAAGCTCACCAAGAACTTGCCCAAAACTGCTCCAACAAGCTCACTAAGAACTTGTCCAAATCTATCCCAAATCTGTCCACAAATCTATCCCAAAACTATCCACAAAGCTTTCTCAAAATTGTCCACAAATGCCTTCTCAAAGGCTCAATCAATCATGCTCAAGTAGCACTCAAATATCAACCACAAATATATCAAGGCAAAGCCCAAAGATGAACTCAACAATGAATGGCAATGTACTCTTCAATGGATGACAACAATGATCCACAATGATCTCAACTCAACTCAATTCAAATAAACTCATAGAAGCATAAAGAGAATTGTTAGAGACTCAATATATTCTAGGCTCAATCTCAACTCAACTCATAGAAGCATAAAGAGAATTGTTAGAGACTCAATATATTCTAGGTTCAATATCAACTCAAATCAATCTAAGTCTTATAGAACCATAAAGAGAATTGTTAGAGACTCAATATATTCTAAACTCAATCTCAACTAATCACCACAAGGGACAATTCTTCCTCACACAACCCTAGTCAAAGTATGTATCAACCAACTCAAATGTTTCCAAAAATGCTCAATTACAAATCTCACATAACAATGATACTCATGTTATTTTCTAACTCAAGTTATTTTACAACCAATGGGCTTCAACAACTATGCTTATAAAACAAGGTTTAAACACAACTCTCAATTTAGAAAACCTTGAAGCATTCAATCAACCACTTACAAAAAGGAAACCACAAACAATCCCTTTCCCTCCAATGATATTTTAAAAATCAACCACCATAAAAAATCAATAGGATAATGTGCCCATACCTTTTATGAAGATGAAGAAACCCCTTTGGAAAATATGTCACACTCAACACACTTTGAAAAGAACAAAACAACCTTCACTTGAACCCTTTTACAAAAACATAAATATCTCTTTATGTACACCTTATTTCTCCTTCTAAATAAAATAATCAAATAGCCCTCGAAATAAGATTTCCAATGATATATAATATGATATACTTCTAAAAATAAAATCACCAAAAATATTTCCTTTTCACAACATGCACCACAAACCTTATCTCTCCTAGGGCAACCTTAGAAAAATAAAATATTTGGAAAAATTAATAACTTGCCTTTAACCTCAGTGGGATTCGATCCCCTGTCGCTACCCCTGCACCACTCAAAATATGGGGCAAAAAACCACATGATCCAACCGCTCACATAGAAACCAAGAGCGCAAGACCTTCTTCTTGCTTCCTCCGAACTTGCCCTCAAAAACCACATGCGCAAAATGTTCCCCCTTTTTACCTTGCAAAAACCAGCGCTAGTGAGATTCAAAATTCAGATCTGTTGGCGCTTAAACACCTTACGCACCTTCCTCTTTCTGCTAGGCCACAAGAACCTACGGTAATAGGTAAGGAACCTCCCTTACCTTTGTTCCCTCTTCTCTTCGCTGGTTTTCAAACGAATACGACACTTCTGGTCCCTTAGCGCTTCGAACGGATTATATTCATCGAGGACTTAGATAAAATAAAAAGTTTAGTGACATATTTATATATGCCCACATTTTTCTTTTGATGTTGGATATGACTTAATATCATTTTCCTTCTCCTTTTTGACGTTCGTAATAATAAAATATTAATTTTAATCTTAATTTTAAATTTAAATTTTAAATGATTAAAATTTAAACTTAAATATTTAAAATTAATTATCTCCTTCACCGGGACACCTTTTTCGGCGAAACGAAAATCCAACCTAGGTTTTAAGAAAAAACCATTTCAAATATGTCATCCATGGTTTTAAATAAAACCTTTTATTTTTCCTGCCTTGGTTTTCACAAAAACCCTGTAAATAGCCATGCTTTCCAAAATATCATAAATGCTTATTTATGAAATATTTTGGCCACCAAAACTCAATGTGATCCATGTAACATAAATGATCCATGTGACATTAATGAAAACATAAAATGCCTCAAATTACCTCTAATTTCCAACAATCTCTCCCTTTGTCATTGATGGCAACACCTCTAATGCAAATCACCATAGTCACTACAAAAACCAACTCTGAGAATCAAAGTTGCTCCCCCTGACTCAATACTCTCTATGGAGGCTGCTCCACCTAACTCAATACTCTCTTTGGATGCTGCTAACCCTAACTCAATGCTCTCCCCTTACTCAAATATTTCCCCCTTTGACATCAATGGCAAAAGGGACACCTATGGGACTAAAAGATATGGCTTTTAAGCTTAGCCCCATCACCCCTTCTCTCTTGAGGTGATTAATTTTGGGGTGGGAGAAATTTTACTCCCATATCACTTTATTTATTTCCTCTATCAACTTCCTTCCATGTTTTTCTGATATCCTTCTTTTAATGAATTACTTGATCTTCTTGTCTAGAACCTGTTTGACCTTCTTGCCTTGAACCTGTTTGACCTTCTTGCCTTGAACCTGTTTGAACTTCTTGCCTTGAACCTATTTGACCTTCTTGCCTTGAACTGGTTTGGAATTGAGTCCTACACCATTTTGCAATATGACCAAAGATATTGCAATTGAAACACTTGATATTTTAGCCTTTGTATGGTGCCCATGTCTTGATTCATTCTTAAAATAATTTCCATATCCATTCCTTTCCTGAACCCTGTATTGTGAAGCTCTGTTTTCATGACCATTATGACTTCTAAACTGTGTAGCTCTAAAACCAAAACCATGTTACTCATTTCCTTTGCACTGAAAAGCTTTATGACCAATCCTGTTACATGAGAAGCAATGTCCCTGAAAACCATACCTTCTTCCTTTGAAGTTTCTTCTAGCAAAATCAAACTTCTTTGATCCATAGACCCTTCAATGTATAGCCCTATGTCAAAATCCATTACAAGAAAAATAATGTCCTTGAAAATCCCTTTGTTCATGCCCTGGTTCTTCATACCTTTCTTGACCATTATCCTTATGATCATTTTCAACTTGTGCATTGCATCCTTGAACCTTATTTGTAGTATCTAAAACTTCTTCCTTAGTTTCTTTCTTGCTTTTATCTTTTAAAACTTCCTTTCCTTTTGAATGTGATTCCCCAAACCTAAAATATGAGACTTTTGGTGCTTTGGAAACTTCCTCTTCTTTCTCTTTATTTGTGTCAAGTAGAAAATTGGCACACATCTCTATAGCCTCTGAAATGCAAGTATCCATTTCTGCTGCTTCTTTTTCAACAAATAAAATTTCCTTGTTGCAATTGTTGTAGTATGTGCAATCATCATCTATATTCCCAAAATATTTGCATATGAAGCATTTTAGTATCCTTAGACCTTTCTTGTACCTATTTGCTTTCTCAATGGCTATGGCAAGCTCTTCATGTATTTATTCAATAGATATATCCTCTTCTTTGACTTCAATACCTAGGAATAGGTGTTCTTGCCTTTCTTAACTCATTCCAAAGAATGTAAATTCTTCTTCATCTAACTGGTTTTTATCACTGTAATCTGAACTATCACTTGCATCTACAATGTAGTAATATTTCTTTGCCTTACGAAACATTTTCTTCTTATCATACCTATTTTGCTTGAATTTGTCATCTTTGTCATGCTTATGCTTTCCATCTTCTTTTCTTTTATGACCCTATTTTTCATCATCACTATTTTATTCATGTGGACACTTGTATGCATAGTGACCAAGATCACCACACTTGTAGCATCTAATTTTACTTATATCCTTGAAATTCCTTGAGTCCTTATTCATTTTTATGAAGTTAGCTTCCTCATAATTATCTGGAACTTTATTTGCTTCTGAAACTTTCTCTTTCTCTTTTTATGAAGCCTTGAATGCAATCTCTTTTATTGGAACCTGATGCTTACTTACCCTCATATCATAAGCTATGAGAGTACCTTGCAATTCTTCCATTGTTAGCTTGTTGATATCCATTGTCTCTTCTATTGCTAAAACCTTAGAATCATATTTCATGGGAAGTGATCTCAAAACATTTTGAGTAACTTCTAATTATTTCATATCAAAACCTAGGCCTCTCATGGTGTTAGTTATTTCATCAACTCGAAGTAAAAACTTTACAATATCTTCAAAATCTTCCATTTTCAATTCCTCAAATATTTTTCTACGAGTTTGTAGTTTTGCCAACTTTACCTTGGAATCTCCTTCATAAGTATTCCGCAACTTGGTCCACATTTCATTAGCTGAAGTACATACCATGACTTTTGCAAAATCTTTCTCACGAAGCCCACTCAAAATACAATTCATTGCTCTTGCATTGATCTCAACCAATTTCTTGATAGTCTTTTCTGCCTCAGGATCACCTTCAACCCTATACTATTTTTTAACCTTTTGCCATACCTCATATCCTTGTGATATCAAGTAGTTCTTCATTCTCATTCTCCAGAAATCATAATTGTTACCATCAAAAAATGGAGACTTATTTATAGATGATCCATTTTGTGAAGCCATATGTGTTCGTATAGAATCTGCCCTCAATTTTTTAGCCTTTTCAAAGGAACCTGCTCTGATACCAATTGAAGAACACAAGCTTATACTGAGAGGGGGAGGTGAACAATATAAGACCACTTTTTACTTTCTTTCCAAATCAATATAAATTAATGTCCTTAATTACAATAACCAAATATAGCAGTGTGCATTAATAACTTAGATAGCAGTAGTAAGCAAGAGCACAAGTCACCACACACAATTGAGACACAAGATTTAACATGGTTCCCCAATGTGGGGTACTCCACAAGCTGATATCCTTATAATATTTCACACAAAAATATCCAATACAATGATTTCTTTGATCTACTCAAACCTAGGCAATAACAAGTTCACATAGAACTTGTCCAAATATGAATAACAAGATCACACAGAACATGTCCAAAGCTGAATAACAAGCTCACAAAGAACTTGTCCAAATATGAATAACAAACTCACACAGAACTTGTCCAAATCTAAATAACAAGCTCACACAGAACTTGTCCAAATCTGCTCTAGCAAGCTCACCAAGAACTTGCCCAAAATTGCTCCAACAAGCTCACTAAGAACTTGTCCAAATATGCTCTAGCAAGCTCACCAAGAACTTGCCCAAAACTACTCCAAAAAGCTCACTAAGAACTTGTCCATATCTGTCCCAAATTTATCCACAAATCTATCCTAAAATTGTCCACAAAGATTTCTCAAAACTATCCACAAATGCCTTCTCAAAGGCTTAATCAATCATGCTCAAGTAGCACTCAAATCTCAACCACAAATCTATCAAGGCAAAGCCCAAAGATGAACTCAAAAATGAATGGCAATGTACTTTTCAATGGATGACAACAATGATCCACAATGATCTCAACTCAATTCAACTCAAATCAACTCATAGAAACATAAAGAGAATTTTTAGAGACTCAATATGTTCTAGGCTCAATCTCAACTCAACTCATAGAAGCATAAAGAGAATTGTTAAATACTCAAAATTTTCTAGGCTCAATCTCAACTCAACTCAAACCAAGTCTTATAGAACCATAAAGAGAATTGTTAGAGACTCAATATGTTCTTAAACTCAATCTCAACTAATCACCACAAGGGATAATTCTTCCTCACACAACCCTAGTCCAAGTATGTATCAACCAACTCAAATGTTTCCAATAATGCTCAATTAAAAATCTCACATAGCAATTATACTCATGTTCTTTTATAACTCAAGTTCTTTCACAACCAATGCGCTTCAACAACTATTCTTATAAAACAAGGTTTAAACACAAATCTCAATTCAGAAAACCTTGAAGCATTCAATCAACCACTTACGAAAAGGAAACCACAAACAATCCTTTTCCCTCCAATGATATTTTAAACATCAACCACCATAAAAAATCAATAGGAGAATGTGCCCATACCTTTTATGAAGATGAAGAAACCCCTTTGGAAAATCTGCCACACTCAACACACTTTGAAAAGAATAAAACAACCTTTACTTGAACCCTTTTACAAAAACATAAATATCTCTTTATGTACACATTATTTCTCCTTCTAAATAAAATAATAAAATAGCCCTCGAAATAAGCTTTCCAATGATATATAATATGATATACTTCTAAAAATAAAATCACCAAAAATATTTTCTTTTCACAACATGCACCACAAACCTTCTCTCCTAGGGCAACCTTAGAAAAATAAAATATTTTGAAAAATTAATAACTTGCCTTTAACCTCAGTGGGATTTGATCCCCTGTTGCTACCACTGCACCACTCAAACTATGGTGCCAACAACCATGTGAGACAATAGCTCACATAGAAACCAAGAGCGCAAGACCTCCTTCTTGCTTCCTCCGAACTTGCCCTCAAAAACCACGTGTGCAAAAGGTTCTCCCTTTTTACCTTGCAAAAATCAGCACTGGCCGGCTTTGAACTTCAGATCTGCTGGTGTTTAAACACATTGCATGCCTTCCTCTTGCCACTAGGCCACAAGCACCTATGGTGATAGGTAAGGAACCTCCCTTACCTTTGTTCCCTCTTCTCTTCGCTGGTTTTCAAACGAATATGACACTTCTGCTCCCTTAGCGCTTCGAACGAATTATCTTCATCGAGGACTTAGGGAAAATAAAAAGTTTAGTGGCATATTTATATATGCCCACATTTTTCTTTTGACGTCGGCTATGACTTAATATTATTTGCCTCCTCCTTTTTGACGTCGACAATAATAAAATATTAATTTTAATTTTAATTTTAATTTTAAATTTTAATTTTAAATAATTAAAATTTAAACTTTAATATTTAAAATTAATTATCTCCTTCACCGGGGGCACATTTTTCGACGAAACGAAAAGCCAACCTGGGTTTTAAGAAAAATTCATTTCAAATCTGCCATCCATAGTTTTAAATAAAACTTTTTATTTTGCCTGCCTTGGTTTTCACAAAAACCCTGTAAATAGCCATGCTTTCCAAAATATCATAAATGCTTATTTATGAAATATGTTGGCCACCAAAACTCAATGTGATCCATGTGACATCAATGATCCACGTGACATCAATGACAACATAAAATGCCTCAAATTACCTCAAATTTCCAACAAGGTCTTCTTCTTCTTCTTCCGCAACCCTAAGGAGAGATTGACTACCTGGGAGATCTCAAACATTTTCTTGCTTCCTCACTCTCTACCAGGTGATTTCGCTCTTCTGCATGCATGTTTTTGTTTTCTATATCATGCATTAGTCATTTCGCTTCAATCTGAGGTGTTTTACCTCACTTTTATGAAATCGCACCCGATCTTCTACGAGGTGTGATTTTGTTATCGCACCTAGTCTTCTGTGGGGTGTGATTTTTCTAGAGCTCAATATAGGGGTAATATGTTGTCCCTATTTTCTCTATTGCATCATAGACTGCATCTAGAGCATAGTGGTGCATTCTATTTCTGTAATTTCATCATTCTTCTTTGTCATATTGTATTATGTTTGTTTTTCTCCAAAGGTCAATCTCCACTTTTAATTATCAAAGGTCAGCTAAAAGGACCTAGGGGGCTTGATTGTTGCACCTCCAAGCACTATTGTACAGTGGCCTAAGTAGGCCCCCTAATGCTAATCATATTTTTCAAGTGTTTGTTAAGTTATCTTGCAGGAACAAGAATTATTGATAGCATTGGATCAAAGGATAAAAGCAAGGATCAACCATCGGATAAGCTAAGTGTTCCAATTAGTCTTTAGGTTGTTTGTTGAGTGCTTTATATTTCTATTGTAAACCCTAGATCTGATTTTATAGAAATATATTTAATTAATTTCTAGGCATTTGAAAGATAAACAACATATAGTGTGCACTTAGGGTTTAATTTTGTTTGTGCATCTCTTCTTGAGCCCTTGCTTAAAGGTTGTTTATTTAAAACCCTAGGTTAGAAGAGCATTCAAAGGAAGAATCATTCTAGGGTTAGCTCTTGTATTCCTGCATTTTGTATTTTTGCATTGTCCTTTATCTTTTATAGCATAGATCTAGAAAGGCCAAATTTAGGTGATTGTCTTGAAATGAATACATCAAATATTCTTGAAAATCTAGAGGACTTGGAGCGAGTCCTTAAACCGTTCCTGGTGAACCCTTCCCCCTTTAGCACCGAGTGTAGAGAACAACATACCCCTCATGGTTCACCCCAAAGGCTTCTCTCTTGTGGATCCAACTTTTGGGAATTGTACACGGTAGGGCAGTTTTCCCCCTCTACATCTTTGGTGAACCCGACGTGAACACCTCCTTAGTGGCCATTAGGAAACCTTTTCCTCTAGTTCTTGTTTTTAAAATTGAAGAGAGATAATTTAAATTTGTTTGTACGGATTTAACAATTTAATTTTATTTTTTTATATTCTGTTAGAATTTTGCTTTTTATCTTTAAGTTTTTGTTTTTAAAATTCAAATAAGACAATTTAAATTTGTTTGTGTAGATCAGACCATTAATTAAAGATTTAACAGTTTAGTTTTTGACTTTTATATTCTGTTAGAATTTTGTTTTCTTAAAATTATTTTTTCTATTTTATGTTTTATATTAAAATTTCATTTCTTGTTTGTTGTTAAAATTTTGGCCCTATTCAAATCAAGAGTGAGTTAATTAATTAATCTCTTTCTTTCTAAACTATAGTCAATGGTTGTCTTTCTAAACCTCCTTGTTATTTTAAAATTTATTCTTTTCCCTTTTCAAATATTTTTAGCATCTAAAAAATACTCTAAAACTCATAAAAAACATAAAGAAGATTTAATCCCATCACATAATTATTTTAATAAAGAACATGAAGAAATTGTTACTGATAAAAAGTATGAGGAAACTATTAATGAATTTCTTCATCTTTCTCAATTTTCTCCAGCCTTAGGATACACTAATGAACAAGATAAAATTATTCAAAAATTCCTTAATGATCTTGATAATAATATTGTCAAATCATCTCTCTCATATACAGATAATATTCAAGAATCTATTAATCACATTAGTAATGAGCATAAAATTAAACATAATATTTCATTACCCTCCATCATTAATTCTCAAGTGAACATTAATTCTAATCCTCTTCCTTCTTGTGATATTCCTAAAAATATTAAGGAACAAACCATTTCTTCTCAAAATATTCACATCAATCCTTTGTTTAAATATTTGCATCATGTCAATCCATTTAAGCCAACTTATGCCACTACTATAACCACCAATGTTGGAAGAAGTCCACAAGTTCCTCCAACTAGTAGTGTCACTCAAAATTATTTTCAATTTCCTTCTCAATCAGCTAATCTCAACACTTTTGCCTCTATTCCACCAATTGTTAGTTATCCTCTCCAGCAAGGTATCACATATCACAATAGTATCAATACCTCCAACTTAAGCCAAGTGCCTTTTCAACAACCAACCTATACCCCTCCCTTAGGGAATCTAGGGGTATTGCACAATAGTAATCCAGAAGTTCAAAATTTGGCAAATATGGTAAAACAATTGGTTTCAAGAGTGGAGATGATTCAGCCTTCTAGTTTTACTTACAGTTATAAAGAGATGTGCAATCAACCCCTAGACCCTATGGTTGTTGCTAGGCCTTATCCTAAGCATTTTTCCATGCCAATTTTGCCTATCTATAATGGTATAGAAGATCCGATTGATCATCTAAGAATATTTAGAATAACTTGTCATGATCTCATCTATGATGATATGTTATTACTAAAGATATTTCCTAAGAGTCTTGTTGGCATGGCATTAGAATGGTACTATCAGTTACCCAACCATTATTTAAGGAATTTTGAAGAAACAATAGAGTTATTTGTTCAACATTTTGGTGCTTATATTGAGGAGGTAACCATGAAAGATGTATATAATTTGAAACAAGGTAAAGAGGAAAGTTTTTTAGAATTTTTGGCTCATTGGAGAAGTCTAGTTGGACACTTGAGATATACTATACCTCCTAGATATATGCTTGAGATATTTATTGGAAATTTGCAAGAACAGTTATCTTATGCATTAGAAACTACTATTATCACATCTTTTGATCAAGCGATTGAGTTAGCAAGGAAAGTAGAACAAGCTCTTATCAGAAGAGGACAACTCAAAGTGAAAGAAGATAAAACCATTAAGTCATAGTATAAGAATAAGGATGTGGTAGGTGATGGTGTAATGGATAGTAGGCTTGTTAATAATGTTTTTAACAACCTACAAAAGATAGTACTTCAAAAACCTCCACAAAGGAATTTTACAAGGCTTAATATGTCTATGGAAGCAGTTTTGAAATAACTTTTAGAAGCCAATGCAATTGAATTTCCTCCCATAAGGCAACCAGATACTACAACTAATTGGTATAAGGTAGGACAACATTGTGCATATCACAGAGTAGAAGGACATTGGACAAATTCTTGTAAAAGGTTAAAACATGTGGTTCAAGATTTAATTGATGCAAGTCGTATTGATACTAGCAGTTTTCAGTCTTCTCAGAATAGGACTAAATATGAAACTAACCAAGTGTCCTATAAGAATGTACCACATAATTATGATAACCATATGGTTGGTATGGTAACAACTACTTTAGAACAACAGGTGCAGATCCAACAATCTCAATAGGAGATGAGAGCTTCAACAAATATTTCCCTCTTAGAGATTTTGTAAAATTCTCCTACTCATGAAGAAGCCTTGATAAGTGTTCTAAAACAATAATTTGTCCCACTAGATATTTCCCCTAGTGATATGGTCAATATGGTAAGTTCTCTTGGGACACATCATCTCACATTCTCGGATGATGATATTTCTTCCTCAAACTTGCAAGAAGATTCTTCTCTTTACATCACCACATTTATTGGGGATACTTTTATCAAGAGGGTTATGATTGATAATGGTTCTTCCCTTAATTTATGCACATATCAATTTATCCAAAATTTTGGATTAAAAGAGGAATATTTAACTAAATCTAATGCAATCATCAAAACATTCAACAATGAGTCCCAAGAAGCTTGTGGCACCATATCTCTTCCCCTTAAAGTTGGACCCAAGATTTTAGATACATTGTTCTATGTGGTACCTTGCCCTGCATATTTTAATCTACTTCTCGGATGTCCTTGGATCCATGCAATGAAGGTCATCCCTTCTACTCTTCATCAATGTTTGAAGTTTAAATTTAAGGAACAAGTTATTACCATTCTAGGTGACCCTCAACCATTCGAATATTGTTCAATGGTTGAACAAGCTCAGTTTGGTCTCAATGTTTGTCCTTCAGTTTCATCATCTGTTTCTCCAAGTTCCTCATCTCAAAAATTTGAGCAATTCAACAATCTAAAAGTGAGTGAGGAACCTCTAATCAATTCATCATGGGATCAAGACAATCAATTTCTTCAAGAACCTCTTCTAGATATATCTCATCAAGGTTTGGATCAGAGTAATGAGGATGAGGATCCCCCTTATCCCTCTAACATCTTGTTTTGTAATATGATAAATTTTATGTGTTCTAATGGTAAATATTCTACTTCTCATAAAGATCTTGCAAAGTTAGGGATTTCTCCTCCTTATGCTAAGAATGATGGTTTTGTTCAAGAATGTATTGATTATCATGTTATGGCTGCCAAAGAAAGAGCTATGAAGGAGCCTCTCCATGATTATAATCATTGAGATGGCTTGCCTTCTAGATTTTTCTTTGATGAAGCAGTCCCTTGAATGCCTGTTCTTTTTGTTAAGATAGGAGGCACAATTAGAATATGTGTCGACTATCATTTTGATTGCTTGTTTAACATAAAATAAAATAAAATCAATCATTAATTAGGCATGCATTTAGCATAGGTTCATATTGCATTTTCTTGTCTTGCTCATACTGCATGATTGCCTATCATATTTTGCATGGTTTCCTGACATTATGTTCCTCTTGCATTTTTGCTTGTCATAATTGCATTGTTGCTTGCTCATGATTGCTTGATCATATAGCTTTTTGGGGATTCATGACAATGGCATGTGATGACACCTAGTTAGGTCATAGCTCACATGCATTGCACTTTTCACTAGGGTTCTGATGCCTAGCGAAGCCCCAACCTAGGGCCCATGCATTTTCATCCCTTCTTCTCTTCTTGTCTTCCTTTTTCACTTTCTTCTCTTCTCTCTTCTTCTTGTATTCCTTGACTTTGAAAGTTTTTACAATGATCATCATTTCTCCTCCAAGTCAAGGAATGCAATCCTCTTATTGGTATATCCTTGTCCTTTGCATGATTCTTATTTCTCCTTTGTCTTCTTTGTTCAGATAAGGATATACATTCTTCTCTTCTTTTATTACACATTTCCTCCCTCTTGACTTTTCACTAGTTGAAACTTCAAGTTGGGGGCACACACACACAATTCATTGCTTCTCATTTTCTTCCTCTCTTTTCTTCTAGCACATGCACACACTCACATTGTGTTATGCTCAGATTGATTGGTCTATATACATATTTTTACACACCCCTATCGGGTAGTACTTGCTAATACATCATTCACATCAACAATAGCATATATCACCCCTATCGGGTTACGCTTCTTTTGACTCAACGGGCTCAACACCCCATTACAGGATAAGCTCCTTGGCCATTTTAGTAGGCCTCGGCATACATCCTAGTGGGTAATCACCCCACAGTAGTCACTAGTGAGCAATCATCCATAGTGGGTTACGCTCCATCATTTGATCATTTGAGCAATCACCCATAGTGGGTTACGCTCCATATTTTGCCCATCTATCCATCTTAGCGAGTACTACACCCATAGTGGGTTTTCACTCCACATCTAGACCTTCTCTTTGGGTATAACACCCTTCATTCAAGGTTCTTGATCAATTTTCTCATATTCTATGGTTGACCTTTGGATTCTTGTTCTTCTTATTCTTGTTCTTCTTCTTCTCTCCTCTTCCCTTCTTCTTTCTTTCCCTTTCTTCTATTCATCCATGCATTTCATGCTAGCTACATTAGATTCATGTTGTACCCAGTGATCATTGCTCTATTGTTTGTTTGCTTGCTTTGTTCTCTATGTTTTTATGTTTTGTTTTTTCTTTCTTTACCTTTTTCGAGTTTCTTAAGGAATTTTCATTCCTTTCAAAACTTGAGGGGGCACCCTAGCCATAGAGGCATTAATGGTAGTAATGTCTCATCCTTTTGCCCAAACCTGACCACCCTTTTTTGTGTTTGTTGTCTTCTTGCCCATAGGATTTTACATATTTCTTTGATGCATTTACTTGGCCTTAAATACATCAAAGAGGGGGCAAAATGTAGACATGGAAAATTGACCCACTAAGGTGAGTAATTTTCCCTAGATCCCTTGTTTTCTCCTTGGAAAAGTAGGGTCATATTTGAGCCTATTTTCCCCTACCAAATATTATCCATTCCTTCTAAATCCTATACCATTGGATCGGGCTCAAAAAGAGCTTTCCAATGGTATATGATATGACCCATTTTGACTCCATTTGACCCTCCAAAATGCATTAAAACTGCACAGGGGTCTAGCTGGTGCGATGTCGCGGCCCATATTTTATGGAGCACGATTTTGCATTTTAGGGTTTTCTCTTAAGAAAACCCTAATTTTCAAAGTTGATATTTTTAGGGTTGGCTGTGCTTAGTTTTTCCCACCCATTCTTCTTTCAAATCCACTATATAAGGAGGGTTTGAAATTCATTTCTCACCAAGTTTCCAACCAAGCAAGTTAAAGCAAGTTCATGATAACAATTCTTGATTAAAGCTCTATTTTCTTGAGGTCTTCTTCTTCTTCTTTCGCAAGCAAGCTAACTCACAAGTGTGAAGTGTGATCTATTTGAAGCTTTTTTTTCTACTTCATTGGATTGTTGATTGTTGTTGCTCGCTTTGGTGGATTTGTGTTGAAGCCCTAAGGAGAGATTGACTACTTGGGAGATCTCAAACCTTTCTTCTTGCTTCCTCACTCTCTACCAGGTGATTTCACTCTTCTACATGCATGTTTTTATTTTCTATATCACGCATTAGTCATTTCGCTTCAATCTGAGGTATTTCACCTCACTTCTATGAAATCACACTCGGTCTTCTATGAGGTGCGATTTCGCCTTTGCGGGTGTGATTTCACTAGAGCTCAATATGGGGGTAATATACTATCCCTATTTTCTCCATTGCATCATAGACTACATTTAGAGCATAGTGGCATACTTTGTTTCTGTAATTTCATCATTCTTCTTCTATATTGTATTATGTTTGTTTTCCTCCAAAGGTCAATCTCCGCTTTTAATTATCAAAGGTCAGCTAAAAGGACCTAGGGGGCTTGATTGTTGCACCTCCAAGCACTATTGTACAGTGGCCTAAGTAGGCCCCCTAATGCTAATCATATTTTTCAAGTGTTTGTTAAGTTATCTTGTAGGAACAGGAATTATTGATAGCATTGGATCAAAGGATAAAAGCAAGGATCAACCACCGAATAAGCTAAGTGTTCCAATTAGTCTTTAGGCTATTTGTTGAGTGCTTTATATTTCTGTTGTAAACCCTAGATCTGATTTTATAGAAATATATTTAATTAATTTCTAGGCATTTGAAAGATAAACAACATATAGTGTGCACTTAGGGTTTAATTCTATTTGTGCATCTCTTCTTGAGCCCTTGCTTAAAGATTGTATATTTAAAACCCTAGGTTAGAAGAGCATTCAAAGGAAGAATCATTCTAGGGCTTAGCTCTTGTATTCCTACATTCTGTATTTTTGCATTATCCTTTATATTTTATAGCATAGATCTAGAAAGGCCAAATCTAGGTGATTGTCTTGAAATGAATACATCAAATATTCCTAAATATCTAGAGGACTTGGAGCAAGTCCTTAAACCATTCTTGGTGAACCCTTCCCCCTTTAGCATCGAGTGTAGAGAACAACATACCCCCGTGGTTCACCCCAAAGGCTTCTCTCTTGTGGATCCAACTTTTGGGAATTGTACACGGTAGGGCAGTTTTCCCCATCTACAAAGATACATGAGACTCTTCACATCACATGACTCTTGACCTTTGATCTCATAAAACTTACAAGAGAACTTAACTCTTCATATTCCTTTCTTACATAATAAGTCCCACATATTACATAGAGATAAAGTACCTCATGTTTGTATATAGCTCCCTACTTATAATCTTGACACATCACACTTATAACTCTCACTTTCTAACTAAACACCTCACATACTTAATTACATGACATATGCTCACACGTACTAACTTGACACATACTATAAACTCACATATCTAACTCACACCCTAATATAAATATTAACAACTGGACCAAATAATGTAATACCTCCAATAGGATTAATGTTTCACTAAATAATTTGAAATGCAAAAAAATAACCTCATAAACACTTTCTCCTTTATGTTGCTCTGAAAAGCCTATAGTGTATGGATGATCCTTCGTAGTCATTACTTTCTTATGCTGCCCTAGAGACCCTATATTTCCTTGGATATTATATGGTATTTTTTTTCATATCATACAAATATCCTTACCACACTCAAGAGGTGGATGGATTCTTGCATAGCCTCATGTGAGTTTCGACCATCCTAGGTTTCCTGCTACCCTAAAGGACCTACACACAACCAAGAGCAATAAATCAATAACATAAATGGGAACTACCTAGATTAGGCCCCAAAATTTATATGAAATATGCAATCAAATAACCTTGATAAAAATCTTACGATAAACTATGAATATAGTTCTAAAATATGACAAACACTAAAATATTACCTATATTCACCTTGTTTCTTTGTATATCACTAGAATCTGGGTGAGAGGTGTCTCTAGTTTTTGTTTGTCTAGGGGGCTAATAATTATCACTGCAAACCATTCTGATGTCAAACGACTATGAATTCTAGCTATCCAAGGTCAGATGGTCAATAACTATGCTATCCTGATGCTACTAAAACTTGTTGTGAGCATTCGAGTGGGTGAGATGGATCTTTTGTCATGATCCAATACTGAAATGGTATCATGTTTGCATGCAGTTTTATAAATAGGTTATGGGCATAAAGGGATTTGCCTTGATATTCTTGGTGGAATGGGGGTGAGCAAATGGAATGGTTGTGGAGGGTGGTTGAAATGCACAAGGGAGGCTTGAGTTAGAATTTGTATAGTGTTTTGGCTTATGATATGATTTATCCTTAATGGAGGAAAAGGGGGGAGTATTTATAGATGTTGTGAATGGTTGGTGAGGGGAGATGACTTGGAAATTCAAGGCATCCAATTGGATATAGGGGTGGGATGAAGAGTATGAAGTGCTCCAGTTAGGGGAGATGTGGAAAGTGAGGTGTTAGAGTGGTCAAGTGAGAGTAGGTGTGATTAGAATGAGATTTTGAATATGTGGCAAGTAGGGGTAGTGAGGTGTTAGAGTGAAGTGTGCACATGTGGTAAGTGAGGGATTTGAATTTATGGAGAATGGAGAGGATTTTGATTATTAAAATGGGATTAGAAGAATGTAGAAAATTTGAGGGAATTAAAGGGAAATTTAAGAATTTAGGAGAAATAAAGAGGAATTAGAGAGCTTAGGGAGAAATTAGAAGGAATAAAAGAAATAAAAGGAGAATTAAAAGGATTAAAGAGCATTATAGATATTTGGAGGGAAATTAGAAGAAATTAAATAAATTAGGAAGGAGTTAGATGAGATTAGAAGAATTTGGATAATTTAGAGAAATTGGAAGAATTAGAGGTAGAATAGGGGAATTTCCAGGAGAGTAGGTGGATTAAATAGGAGATTGGAATTTTGGAAGAATTTTGATGGATTTGGAGGAAATTGGATGAATGAGGGTTTGGTGACCACTTGGGGATTTTGATGAATCAATTGGAATATGGGTTCATGTGGTTACAAAATTGACTAATTTTGGGTGTCTACAGATATCATATATATGCTTTTGTTTATTGTACTACTCTTGAAACACTAAAATGCAACTAATGAAATTTGTACTAATTTCATTTTTATTTCAAGGAGAAAATTTTATGTTATTTGAGGAAGATAAAAATGATTTACTTGGATTAACCTTGGCCTCCTTCACCTTATTTACTTTAAAATTTGCCTCACTATATTCCTTCACATGTTTAACTCCTTTTTTATTTGAACTTGCACATTGTACTTCATCATCCCTTGTATCATTTTTTATTCTAATAGTTTATTTGAGTGAGATATGATGGATTTTTCCATTTAATGATATAGAGAAGTTTTTCTTGCCACTTTATTAGAAGTGGAAAATACTTGATTTGACCTAGATTCTACTATCATATGATCTCCTTGTTACATATTGAAGTTTACGTCATGCCCAAAATTTGCCATCTCTTTTTCCATAATTTTCACATTGTAATCTATTGCCATGTGTCTAGTTTCATCATATTTATGACATCAAAATGCAATATTTTCATAATCTACTTATTGATTGCATTCTCTTAATTCAAATTTAATCCTAATGGACTATGGTAAAGGTTTTGAGATATCTATGGAAAAACATATTTGAGTGTATACAACATGCCTTCTCTCCTTAGTAGTTGGTCCCTCCTGGATGAACTTGCCTAGAGTATTTCCAATATTATTCAAAATATCCTTATTGATGAATTGATGTTCAAAAATCCTAATCCACACTAGAAGCCTTCTAAAAGTCTTTATTTTTACAAAAACAATTCTCAATACATGGTCTTAAATATAGTGCATATTTACCCTTAAACTAAGGCATCTATCCATTATTTTATCCCTTAATTATGAACTAGAGAAGATAATGAGGAAGACTCCTTTTAGAAGAAAGATCACAAAGTAATTTGAATTCAATCCCCACTTCCACTTGATCCAATTTTAAATATTAGAAAATTCCAACCAATATCTATGGAACTTACATATCAAACCTTTAGTATTAAGAACCATTATATCATGCTCAACCATTTCATCCTTGATAATCACTTTTTATGTAGTATATGCTACTTGGAAAGGATTTTTCATAGAATTTTTCTTCCTCTTGTCACTGAATAGGGCATCCATATTTCCAACTATAGAATCCTTACTTCCAACTACAACATCCTTACTTCTAGTAAGGAATTTCACAAAATGATTTTCTTGCCATGTTATCTAGATTTTCTTCATATTAATCCTTTAGTTTTTTAGTTTCTCCTAAGATCTGGAATAAGAAAAAGTAACACTCACTCCTTGATCACACTTTCCTTCCTACATCCTTCTCATGCTTCGTACTTGCACCTAGTTTGCAATTGCTCCTAGCTCACACTTGCTCGTGGATTAATACTTTTTCAATAAATCCTAGTTGTCTTTACAAATTCTCAATATATCTTATTATTTCTTCTTATGCCAGTAATACAAGTCCACGTTCTCCTTATAAATCTAAATTCATCCAAGCTCCCTATATTTTCAATATTAAATTTTTCTAATGAACTATTAGAAAATTAATATTAATTTTCTATAATTTATTTTAAAATATTTTATAATTTAATATTATTTTAAAACCAATATTAATTAGCTCATTAAAAATTAACATGGTTAAAAATTCTAATACTAATTTCAATCACTTACCCAATGAAAAATTTAAACTACATCATTATCATTATTATATTATCTCTCCTCTCATGTAATTTACAATCATAAATATAATGATAAATTAATAATGATATTAATGCTTAACTCATAGTTCTATTCATTATTAATAATGAGAATTTTAATAATGTCCCTATTTATCATGTTTGATAGAAGAAAGACTTGTGATTTTTCTAGTGAGATTAAGCTTAACATATTATTGTAAATAACGTTGTTAATGCTATTATTTTGTTATCCTTCTACAAACATTTGTTTTTTATTCTTGTCAATAAGCTATGTGTGGCTTCCATTGGGGGTCACTCCCATTAAAAGAACAAACTATTACATTGCTATCAATTTAATTAAACCATATCCAACTTACCTTTACCAAAGATATTCTTCATTTGTCTTTCTATCAAAAATATTCACCATCTTCTTCAAATTTCTAAGTTTCTTCAATTAACTCAGATAAAATCTCACTCATAAAGTTACCTTTAAAATTTACATTTTGCCAAGATGAAATTCAACACTGCAAATGGCTAAAATATTTGCTACTCAGTTTCCATATTCATAAATATATTATCTATAACAATTTTAGAATATCTTAATACGTTTTTAAAGGGTCCTATTCATGTCCCTAATATTCCAAGATATAATTTTATCATTACTTTTTGTTTTTATTTATAGGCTTGGCCCCATTTCTTGTTAACACTTTGATATTTGCTCTTGTTTTCCCATATCAATATTCCTTTGAGTTCCTTTTTCTCTTTATTTTTTACATCTTGGCTCTTCCTCTCTTTTTTATTCTCACCAACACTTTTTTTTTTAATTTACATGGCGGAATCGGTAGCCGCCATGAATCCGTGTAGGTTATTTGGCTTTTATGGCCACCATAGTATTCTGCACTATCTGCCCTAGAAGCCACCACATAGTTCTTCATGCAGTCCACCCCTATAAAAACCATACCAAAATCATTTAAAACCTTTTATGCTACTGAAAGCATCGGGAAAGGGACAAGCATTCAGTCCAACAAGGCCTAAGATTTGAACCTTGGACCTCCACCCCCTTATGGGGTTTGGTCGAAACAATTGGTCTACACCTCGGACCTTCTCACCAACACTTTTATTTTCATCAATCTCTTCAATTTGGAACTTTGAATGGAGGTCCCAGGTTCAAAAGTGGGAAGTAGGGTTGTACACCATCCTTCGATAATTATAGTAAGGATGGATAACCATATATTGGTTAAACCATAGTAGATAAACTTGATAAAAATTAAAAAAAAAACACTGAGTTTGAGTTTAAGTCAGCCTTGCCAAGTCACTTGAGCTTGTGACTCACGAGTTTTCCAGTCATAGTCAAGTTTTTCAAAAATTTGTTGAGTACGTTGATGTCACACGGGTTGAGAAAAAATGATAAAAAGTATTTTTTCATTTAGCCTCATTTTTCTTGTTGTAAATTGGAGAGAGAGCTCTACCTACCTTCTACCACACCAAATAAAAGATCAAATTACATCCTAACATAGTTTTTTCTAGTTTGAAGGAATCTAGCAACCACCAAAAACCATCAACATCCACCCAACTAATATATCTGAGGTGAAAAAACTCTTTTCAACTACTTTTTCTCTTTTTTTATTTTAAGCATGTTTTTTGTTCTTTTTGAAGTTTCAAACCAAATGCAATTGTCACCCAAATGTTTTATTTGAGCTAGAAATCTTAAAAAACCCTTCCAAAGTTTAGTTGTCTTTTTTTCTTCTCTTTTTAAGTAATGCTTCATAAGTAATATTGCTTGATATCTATGTATGCAAGCCCATATTTTTAATTATCAATGTTTAAATGAGGGTTAAATCCCTAGGGCATTCAATTTTTTTTTATAAATAATTGTTTATTATTATTTTTTCCCATGTGCAACTACAATAAAATATCAACAAAATGAGATCCAACATGGAAGTATGCATGAGAAGGGAACAAGAAATGAGAAGTTCTTTGTAATTTTTGCGGGGTTCACATTCATGGAGGTATAAACTACCTTAAATACCATTAGGTAAAGCAAAAATGGAAATATGTTAGGGCATGCCCAAAGGTGCCAACTAATGTTTAGAGAGAAGGCAATGACATCCTCTCAAACTATGAGGAGAAAAAATATCTCAAACGAACACAAAACAAGACCATGTCAACCCCCCTTCTTGACCTTGTACAAAGTGTACTAGGATCACCTTTAGTAGTTTACTACCAAAGTTCTAGTCCATTAATTGCACATCCATGAAGTGGAATATAAAATTCCTATTTTATAGAACGTTCTACACAAGTCTCACAACCCATGCTTGAGGGTATGACCACGTGGAATGATGAGAGGCATAAGGCAACCAGGAAGACCATTTCAAGTTTTTGGTATTTTTTGAACTTTCCTTTAATGTGGCAAGGTCTCCACATTAGTGAAGAATGGTAGATGTCATTGCAAGTTGCAATGTAGGATTTAAAACACCAATTTAAAATGATCTTAGGGTCCCTCTCCTTCATGAATCCATGGATGAAATTTATATTTTGCTTTATAACCAGTGCAGGGTGTGGAGGAAGAGGGGTTACACTATTATGTTTGATGGGTGGACTGATGGGAGGGGTAGACCATGATTTAATTTTTTGGTTGCTTCTATAGAAGGAATTGTAGTCCTCAAGTCAATGGATGCATTGACACAAATTAAGAGTGCCAATATGCTTACATAGTTGCTAGGAAATTAGAAGTGGGAGAGAAGAATATTATCCAAGTCATCATGGAAAACACAACATATGTAGCAATTGGTAGGATGTTGGAGAAGATATTCACCAAATTTTTATGACCCCATGTGCATCTCATTGTCTTAATTTGTTACTAAAAGATATTTAGAAATTACCTTGGGTTCTAGAGGTTGTACAAAAGGCAAAAGCTATTTCAAAATTTATCTACAACCATACATGGATCCTCTAAATTATGAGGTAATTAATGGTATGGGGATCTAGTGCAGGCTAGAGTTACATGCTTTTCCTAAAATTTATGACATTGTAGAGCCTCTTTGATGCAAAGGGATCATTGAAGAAGATGTTTATGAGTGATGAGTGGAATGTTGAAAAAGTTGTTGAATACTAACTCCAGTGGGGGGTGGAAGGTGTATGACTATTTGTTTGAGGATCCCCTCTAGATATCCATTAATGAGGCCATCCAGGTACATGAGTAAGTTTTTGTTTTATTTTATTCTTTATTTTTTAAAATTAATTACTTTTCCATTCGCAAATTTTGTATTATAATTTTTTGTTGTAAAATATTTTTATTTAAATTATTTCCCCCTATTTTTTAGGTGTCAAAGCTTTTGGTGAGGGTTCTTCATCTTGTTGATGAAGAAAAATAACCAATGGGATATGTATATGAGGTTATGGATAGGGTAAAATAGGTAATTGCCTTATTTTATAAATATTCCCAACCCAATTTCAACCCCATTTAGGAAATTATTGATCGGTGATGGACATCTCAACTCCATAGCTCTCTTCATGCAATGAGGTATTACCTCAACCCTAAATTTTTTTATGTTGATTCGTTCGATGCTGACTATAAGGTGATGTTAGGCCTTTGACTATACCTTGATCACATGTTCTTTGATGAGGAATATACACTAATATATAGGATAATATGTAAGCTTATAAGAAATATGAGACCCCATCCTTGCAATATATTTGAGAAAGGTCAACTAGGAGTCAAAGTAACCCTCATCAAATTATTATTTATTTTATCTTTTAATTTTTTTTTTTAAATAATCTCAATTTATGATTTTACATGTGAATTATTAAATTTATTTTTTCTTGGTTTTTTCTAGATTTATGGTGGGAGGACTTTGGTGCATATACATCCAATCTATAGTGTTTCGCTATGAAATTTTTATCTCAACCATGCAATGCATTAGGTTGTGAGAATAATTAGAGTATGTTTGAGGACACACACTCCAAGAAGCATAATAGGCTTACATAAAAAAGTTAAATGATCTTGTGTTTGTTCATTACAACCTCTACCTTCACCATAAAAATTACAAGAACAAGTAACAAGACCATTAACCTCGACGAGATTGATCCATCATCTGAATGAATCACAAATCTATAACAAGAGTAGTAGCACGAGCCTCTCTTCTACATGGATGATTTTGAAAACCTAGCAAAGGAGTTAGTAGCCAAGGCATAGGAAGAGGCACGAGCACAACAATAAAGAGAGACTAGAGATTTTGCTAGGAAAAAAGGTAAAGAGAGACTAGAGCTTATGCTAGCTTAAAAATCCTAAATTGTTACAGACTTCCTTCATCCTTCTTTCTTTATTATGCTACTCTTGAAATCCTAAAGTGTAAGGGATAACCTCTACACCACATTTATTTTTATCACAAGGAGAGGATGCTATACTATTTGAGAAAAATGAAGATGATTTACCTAAAATAAACTTGATCTCTTATGCCATGTTTGTTTTAGAACTTTCCTCCACATATTTCTTTGCATCTTTAATTCCTTCTAAATTTAAACTTGCATGTTGTACTTTCTAATCCCTTATATCTTTCTTTAATTATTTTGACGGTTGATCCAAGTGAGCTATGGTGACCTCTACCATGTGATGTTGTATATAGTATTTCTTTACCTCTTCTTTTATAGTGAAATATACTTGATTTGATCCAACTTATATTCTAGTATAATATACTTGCTTTGTCTTGAAGTTTATCTCATGACCAATGTTTTTATCTCTTTCTTCATAGTTTTCACTTTGAAATATCTTGGCATATATCCAGTCTCATAATAATTGTGGTAAATTTTCATAATGTACATTTTGATCCCATTCTCTTGGTTCAAAATTAATCTTAATGGATTGTAGTAAATATTTTTAGAATATAGATAGCAACACATATTTGGGTATATATAGCATGTTTTTGCTCCTTAATAGTTAGTCTCTCATCAATTAATTGCGCTAGGGTATTTCCAATATTCTTCAAAACATACTTATTTATAAGTTGATATGAAAGTCCAAAAAACCTAACCCACCAAAAGCTTTTTGATAGTTTTTGTCTTGATAAAAAATGTTCACTCCATGGTCTTAAATAAAGATCATATCTCCCCCTAAACCATGGGCCACCATCCATTATTTTATCCTTGATTTTTAAACTAGAAAAAATGATAAGGAATATTGAAACCTGCCAAGGAATAATGCAAACGAAAAATAGTTTATTTATTTAGGGATATATATACAATGCCATGGTTGGTTGGATAACCAACCAACCAACCTCCTCAATGGTTTAGGAGGAGCGCTAAATAGCGCATAATAAAACAATTTTTACATTAATGTGATATCCCGCCCAACTATAGCCTTGAGATAGGCTATGTGCACTAACATCCCCCTTATTACATTAATGGCAAATGTAGAGAGCTTTGTGAAATACTTCGAACTTGACTCGTCCAAGTGCTTTGGTGAAAATTTCTGCAACTTGCTCTTCAGTAGGAACGTATTGGACCTGTATATGATGCATTGGAACTTCATCTTGAATGAAATGACATCTTGTGTCAATGTGTTTTGTAGGATCATGAAAATAGAATTCTTGACAAGGTTCAAAACACCTTGATTTTCACAAAATAAATGTAGTGGAAGATTCTTTTGAAGACCCATATTTGTAAGAATGCAACGTAGCCATATTATCTCGCATACTGCTCCACTGGTTGCACGATATTCTACCTCTATATAATAAATAGCAACCATATGCTAATTTTTTCTATGCCAAGAGACAGGACCAGACCTAAGATGAAAGATATATCTAGAAGTTGATTTTCGATCTTCAATGGATCCAACAGAGTCTGAGTCCATGTATCCTTATAGATAAAACTTGTTATTATTTTTGTATTCCAAGCCAAAATATATTGTACGATGTACATAATGTAGAACTCTTTTTTTGCTTTCCAATGGATTACCCTGGGTTCCTGCATGAACCACGAAAGATATCCCACAACAAAACTGAGATCAGGCCTGGTATTAGTTAGGTATAAAAGACTCTCGATCAATTGATGATAGAGAGTGTCATCTACCTATAGATATTGATCATATCTTGACAACTTAAATCCTGCTTCCATGGGAGTAGCTTTTGACTTATAGTAAGTCATGCGATATTTCTCAATCAAAGTCTTGGCATATTTCTTCTGTGTAACTTTGATATGATGGTTTTTTTGAGTTACTTCTAAACCAAGATAGTAGTGCAAAAGTCCCAGATCTGTCATTTCAAAAGATGATTTGAGATCACTTTTCACTGTATCAATCATACTTTCTAAACTACCTGTTATGATCAAATCATCTACATATAGCACCAGAATCACTATGTTAGAACCATTGTTCTTTATATAGAAATTTGCATTTGATGGAATTTGTTGGAATCCATGTTGTAATAGGTGACTATCAATTTTGATGTACAAAGCTCGAGGAGCTTCTTTTAGCCCATATAAGGATTTTATTAACTTGTAAACTTTCTATTCTTACCCTTCAACCACAAATCCTTATGGTTGGGTCATGTATACTTCTTCTTGTAAGTCACCATTCAAGAATGTGCTTTTCACATCCATCTGATGTAACTTCCACCCAAACTGAGCTGACATGGCACAAAGTACTCGAATGGTAGTCATCTTTGCAGTAGGGGTAAAAGTCTCTTCATATTTTATGCCTTATTTCTGAGCATAGCCCTTTACAACAAGATGGGCCTTATGCTTATCAATAGTACTATCTACTTTATACTTTACTTTGAACACCCATTTGCAACCAATGGGCTTCTTTCTTGTAGGCATATTGACTAGCTTCCATGTATTATTATTCATGAGAGATGTGTGTTATGCTTCCATAACAACCTTCCACAGAGGCTCACTAAGTCCATCTTGAACTGTTACAGGCTCATTTTCATCCAATGTTGACATATATACCTATTCATTATCCATATTTGTGACTTTGTATTCCTCTGCATCTATAGATAGATCATAAAACTATCGACAAAGCTCATCAACCTCTGAAGATGATGCCTCTGCTCTTCTCTATTATGTCATACTTTGAGTGCACGGTCGATCTTGAGTTAGATATGGAAGTGTATTCAGTTTAGAATCTCTCAATGTACTAGTATACCATTTTAGAACCTTCTTCTTTGTATATGAGCTTTATTTCTTAGGTTCTTCTTCTTCTTCTTCTTCAAGGTATACATTTGTAGATGTGATATCTGATGTGGAAGCTTCATCAAATACTACATCTCTACTTATATGTGTTTTCTTGGTTATAGGATCTATCAAGCGATATCCCTTTGAAAAAACATCATAACCAAGAAAAATGCATTGTAGGGTCTTCTCATCTAACTTATTTCCTTTATGTTTTGGGATGTGCATGAATGCCTTACATCTGAAAACCCTCATATGAGAAATGAAGGGTTTCTTACCACTTCATGCTTCTTACAACGTTTTTCCTTGTAGATCTTTGGTGGGTGCTCTATTTAGGAGGTATGATGTTGTGTTCATTGCTTCTGCCCAATACTGGTCCTCGAGATGTGCTCCCTTTAGCATACATCAAATCATTTACATAATGGAATGATTTATCCTCTCTGCAACTCCATTCTACTGAGGTGTATAGGTTGTAGTCAGTTGTCTCTTAATCCCATGTTCTTTCAAAAATGATGAAAAATCTTCATAGGTGTATTCCTCCTCTCGATATGAGTGAAGGGTTTTGATGAAACATCCCAACTCCTTCTCAAAAAAAATCTTGAACTGTTGAAAGTACAAAAAAGCCTATGATTTCAACTGAAGAAAGAAAACCCACATCTTTTGTGAGTAATCATCAACAAACAATTGAAAATACTTCTTTCCACCATAGCTGGTTGGCATAGGACCACACAGATCGGTGTGTACCAACTCTAAAGGTTTCTTAGCTCTAGAAGAGCTAGCTTCAAAAGTTGCTCAGTGTTGCTTCCCTGCTAAACAATCCAAGCAAACTGGTAAGACATGGGAGAGGTGAGGAAGTCCTCTCACCATCTCATATTTGTGTAATTAAAGCAAATATCATGAACTGAGATGCCCATAACGTCTATGCCAGAGATAAGTGGCCTCCTTTGTAGTTGCAACCAGAGCAACATGAGGCGTTGAAAGAGCATCTAGAATGAACAAGCCATGCTTGTAGGATCCAGTTGCGACATGTTTACCTTTGTAGGTTAGAAAACATCTATTCTTGCCTTTCACAACTTGGAACACAAAATCCATATTTCTATCTAACATTTGTGGAACAGACAAAAAATTATTGGCTAATCCAAGGACATACAAGACCTTCTCTATCTGACATTTACCATATGGAAAAGAGACAAAAACATCCCCTTAACCCTTCACCTAGTAGACTTGATTATCAACAATTGTGACTAGCTTACCTTCTTTCTCCTCAAAAGTTTCAAACCATGATTTGTCTCCAGTCATGTGTTTACTAGCTCTTGAATCAATATACCATACAACATCTATCTAGGAAGATGAAGTATGGGTCATGAGCACCTTGTTTGCTCTTTCAGAGTCAAAATCTGAATCGGACCCAAGGGAGCCTGAGTCTGAGTTGGAGTCAATATAAGAAACATGTCCCTTAGGTTACTTTTATATTTTTGTTTCTCTTTGCCCTTCTTCTCAGGAGGTTGGTCATTTTTTTGCTTGTTTTTGAATCAACACCTGTTGGTGTCATGGTTATTCATATCACAAATCTTACAATATTGTTTATCCTTCTACTGATTTTGCTTCCCTTTTCCTTTGGAAGAAGAACCCCATTTTTGAAACTTACCTTGTTTCTTACCCCTTTGTTGGGTGGAAAGGGCATTATCTGGCACCTCATCTTTCTGAACCTGGTTTGATTCTTCAGTCTGAAGTAAATTTACCAATTCCACAAAAGTTACCTGTCTACCAGAAACGTTGAGGGAAGTGATCAACATCTTGTAGGAATCTAGCAATGCTCTCAAGATAACAGAATTCAAGATATCATCATCCACTGGTTTTTCCATAGCATTCAATTTGACCTTCAAATCAACCACTCTACAAAGGAATAGATCAATTATCTCCCCATAATTCATACTGAGGGTATGTAGTTGAGTTTGAAGGTGTAGAATAGTGGATTGATTATTTCCTTCATACATAGTAATCAAAGCATCCCAAGATTTCTTACTGGTTTTGGCATCACATATATGAGGTTGGACCTCATTTGTAGTAGCAAGCAGGAGAAAAATGAGATATTTTTTGTCCTTATTATCCCAAGCGTCTTGGTCTATTCCTACTGTTTGAGGGAATTTTGTAGTGCCAGTTACTACATCCCATAAATATCTTACCTGAAGAGTGGCTCTCATCTTTGTTTTCCATGGAACAAAGTTAGGACCTTTTAGCAACTATGAATTTGAGAGATATTTGTGAACAGTGGTCATTATGAAAGTTCCTTATGTACCCCCTTTGTATTATAATTTTGCAAAGAAGAATACTGTGATCCCCCCTTCTTGTTGTAAAATTAGCAAGGAAGAAAACAAATTGTACTCTTGGGCCTCTCGAGGAAAACAAATCCTCCTCAGGCGTCAAAGTTGCTATGTAGGAATAAAATAACACTTTTAGGGTGTCAAAATATGCTTCTTGGCATCAAAACAATGTTGCAGGGCATCAAAATTGCGCTTGGGTATCAAAAAATTGTTCTTGGGCATCAAAAATTGTGCTTGGGCATCAAAAATTGTGCTTGGGCATCAAAATTGGTGCTTGGGCATCAAAAAATGGTGAATGGATGTCAAAAATGGTGCTGGGGCGTAAAAAAATTTTATCGGGCGCAAGTTTTGAACCGTGAACCACATCCACAACAAGGAGCGCAGTAAACCAACTGTGCTACCCAAGGTGCTGGGAAGGAAATCCTAGCACTTGGGCCTTATAGAGAAGCGGTGAGGAATGTGGGGAAAAAAATTATATGTGGGATTATCCCACATGCATCTTGTGGATGCATTCACAGGCTTTATAAGGTGGGAGGGTCACCTTTGAAAGTGATTGTCTTCGGGCGGTCACCCCTCCCCTGCTGTCCTTTTATCACTTGGAATGGCGTGCAATATGCCACCTAAGCTGATTCAGCATCCAAGCCATGTCAGCTGCTCTATCCACGTCAACCTCCAAGCCACGTCAGCCGCTCTGTCCACGTCAACCTCCAAGCCACGTCAGTCGCTCTGTCCACGTCAGCCTCTGGTTAGCCTATCCATGTGTCCTATGGTGGGTCCACATCAGCATCGAGTCTAGTCATGTCCTTTAGCAGGTCCATATCAGCATCGAGTCTAGTCTATAGGTCCCACGTGCCATGTCAGCATTGAGTCTAGTCACGTCCTGCTACGTCGACAGCTGACCTGTCACCTGCACAACAACACACCTCGAACGGTGAGCCTAACTTGGGCTTCACTGTTCATCTTCCTGCTCTCCCTTGAGAGTCGAGCTTGCTAGTGTCTTTCATGCATCCTTGGGATCCGTGCGCCCTTTGCACCGCCTACGTCTCAGGTCCTCTGTGTTAGTCGGCCAACCCAGTCTCGGCTACATCACCTGCATCTCAGGTCCAGCCTTCTCGAGTCGTCTGTCATTCGATCAGCCCAATCTTGGCTACACCACCTGCGTCTCAGGTCCAACCTTCTCGGGTCGCCTGCCTTTATACCGTCAACTCTGGTACCATATTGAAACCTGCCAAAGAATAATGTAAATGAACAATAGTTTATTGATTTGGAAGGGATATATATACAATGCCATGGTTGGTTGGATAACCAACCAACCAACCTCCTCAATGGTTTAGGAGGAGCGCTCAATAGCGCATAATAAAACATTTTTTACATTAATGTGATATCCCGCCCAACTATAGCCTTGAGATAGGCTATGTGCGCTAACAGGAAAACAACTATAGAAAGAAAAGTCACAAAGTAATTTGAATTCAATTCCTACTTCTACTTGATCTAATTTTGAATCTCTAAAAACCTTTACTAGTATCCATGGAACTTACATATTAACCCTCTACTTTTAAGATCCATTATATCATGTTCAATCATCTTATCCTTGTTAATTATTTTTGGTGTAACATCACTACCTGGATTGAACTTATCATATATTTGCTCTTTTGCTTATCTCTAGCTTAAGCATCCTAATTTCTAACTAAGGTATCTTGACTTCCCATTAATACTTTTAAATAAAATTTCTTTCAATAAGGGTTCCCACTTGACTCCACTAATTCTTATAAATTTATTATTTTAAATTATTTGTATTTAATCAAAAAAAATCTTTAAATGCTTTAACATTTAAATTGTTGCTGAGATTTTTTCAACTTTTTTATTTACTGACTAAGAAGTCTTAATAAAATGATGAATAAAAACCTTAGTTATGAAAAGACCAAATATCTTCAACACTTTATAGTGTTTGTGCTTATGCATATTCCGAAATTGCCTTGTAGGAGGTTTGAACTATGTTGCAGGAGAAGCTTTTGGATTCACTAGCTAGAAAATGGGTCAGTTTTACCTATTGGCCTCTCTTCTCGAAAGACTCCCAAATCTTGACGATAACATTCAATATGACGATAACATTCACCCTCCATAATTACATGGAGCGTTTTCCCATATATGACAACTCAAAGCCAATTTGGTAGATTGGGTTTCTTTATGCATTCCTAGAAAAGTTGTATTTGTGTTCGTGATCTTCACTTGGTATTCATAAAACGAAATTAATTTGTATTTCAAAGGTCAAAAGTTGCTTTCATAGATACACGTAATAAAAGGTAGGTATAGGTGTTGAGGACAAAAAGAACAAACTGATATAAAAATGGGAGACAAGGACTACAAATGGGACGCACTCTCCAACGAAAACAAAAGGTTATAATCATAGTAGATGGTTTATGTGTATGCTGATTATCATTTCCTTGGAATAGAATAGATGTTCTCTTATTTTCATGTTTAGATATTTTTTAGAATCATGACACGTTGAGCTTTTCCTTTCCTATTTTATTTTTGTAAAGATGGTTTAATGAGAATCGGGTGGAAAACTTAGAGCCAAGTGAATTTAAAACTATAAATTGCACAAATTTAAATATGAACTCTTTAATAAATTACTTCTTTATCCTTATCTAGAATTTACTTTATTGAATCCCTAACCCCCAGCAACTTACATATATCGCCACCTTTTCAAATGGTATCTCCCCTCGTTCCCATATTTCCTCCTTAGCATCATCAATGGCGGAGGAGGAAGAAGTTTTCTACAAGCCTCCGCTAAAACTGAAGCCACTTTCAAGCAGATCGTCCACAAAAGACGATCCCGCACGGAAGAATTCCCCTGCCGATCATCAACATCATCACGATTTATTTGCAGGTCCTCCCCCAGGGAAGAATCAGCAGGTTTTAGAGCAGAGAGCTGCAACCTTCGATTTCTCAAGGCTGTGGCCTTCTCTCCCGGATCTCAACGAAAACATCATGGCCGAGATCGCCCGAAGAAGAAACGTCACCGATAAATTTTACGACGACATCTTCAACGGAAAATCCAAAGACGCCACCGCGACATGCATTCCATCTTCTCCAAATCTGAATTCTCTCCTCCCCAGATCCGCAAAACAGAGGTGGTCTTAGACGGATGAATTTTGTTTGTTTTTTTCTTTCGGTTTGTTCTATGACCCTGATTTTTTTTTTTTTTTTCTGTTGTATTTATTTCAGTGCTATAATGGAGTCTTCACAGGCTTATAATGAGCATCCCTTGTTCGGAGAAAAGGCGAAGAGCTGGAGGGATTGGGTTCCGGAGGACGTTAAGAGCAAACCGGGATCTGGGCAGTCTGAGTTTAAGCCAGAAAACCAAGAGCAAACCCGGGTCGGGCAGCGTGCAGGCCTTGATAATGGAGACGATGATGAAGATGGTGACGATTTTGGCTCATATGTAATTGAGTTTGACTCGAATGTTAAGAGCGAGCCCAATAAAGTGGTCTAATATATATATATAAAGATAAAAAGAGTAAAGTCTATGGTGGTTATTGTGTGCTGAATAAAAGTTGGTCTAAAGTTAAAAGAGTAAAGTCTATGGTGGTCTTGGTGTGCTGAATAAAAGTTAGCTTCCCTTCTCTGAAGCCAGAAACCAAAGTAGAATTTGTGTTTTTGTTTGATGGTGTGGTGTGTTGTTAGTAAGGTCCTTAGGCTTCCTGACTGTGAAGCCTATAAAAGTATGTTGTATGTTTTTAGAGAAAGTCATTTGCTTTTGGATAAAATTATGTTGCATGATGGTGTGTATCAGTCAATAGGATTTATTGGTTTTTTTTTTTTTTATATGAACCTAACATTAAAAACATTTCAGCAATGGTATAAAACGGATTAATAATTTGCCCATAGGTATTTTCTTGTGATTAATGAAAGGAGTTAAAATCGAATTTATTAAAAAAAAAATGAAAGACACTTTTCACCATAATTAAAAGGGTTTTGATAAGTTATACATATTTGCCTAGTTCGAGGAT
Organism: Wollemia nobilis; assembly: GCA_028583015.1. Taxonomy (NCBI): domain Eukaryota; kingdom Viridiplantae; phylum Streptophyta; class Pinopsida; order Araucariales; family Araucariaceae; genus Wollemia; species Wollemia nobilis. The sequence goes on along the minus strand of JAQPPZ010001994.1, from coordinate 1,402,141 downwards.
GGTCTTACTGGGCTGTTTTCTTAGAGATCAATATTTAATTTTACTTGCTTTAGTTAAAAACATCTAATACTTATTTTCATTATTTTATTATAAATATTAATTTTATGATTGATAAAATTTATTAACATGTTGTTTTATAAAAAGTAAAGTTTTTTTTTGCAATGTAGTAATAAAAAGTGTATATGTGATCAAGAAGAAGAGAAGATTGCAAAAAATGTTAATTGTTAGTAGACACTTTTAGCAAGAATGGGATAGCATTTCAATAATGTGAGTAGTACTTTATTGATTAATTGATTGAATCATTGACTAATTGTTGATTATTTTCATTCATTTGTTGATTAACCCATCCTTTTTCTTAGGAGGGGTATATGTAGATAGAAATTTAAAATTTATTTTTTGAACCATTACAAGGGACATGACATCAATCTGAGTTGTTGTCCGCATTGGATTATAGACATTGGTCCATGATGGCTAGGCGTGATAGTTATTCTGAATACCTTATTATGATCATATATGGGTGATTGATACATGCTTGCTTAAGTCATCATAATCCATTGCTAAAACAAGTTAGACATTAAAAGGATCAAGAAAATATTTTAATATTTTTGCCTATTTGGTTAAAGCATGAAGATTTTGATCATTACTCTCATTTAGGCCATTTTAGCAAGGTAGTTGGCTGCATTTTTTATTGACTATGGTATAACATAGTAGTTTTATAAATGCACTCGACCTTTGATAGTATTTCGTCTACCATGATTTCTCATTATTTTTGTTGGAAATTTGAGTTATTTTATGTTGTCATTGATATCACATGGATCACATTGATTTTTGGTGGACAAATGATATTTTGGAAAGCATGGATAAATATAGGGTTTTTGTGAAAACCAAGGCAGAAAAAATAAAAGGTTTTATTTAAAACCATGGATGGCAGATTTGAATTGGGTTTTTCTTAAAACCCAATTTGGCCTTTCGTTTCGTCGAAAAATGTGCCCCGGTGATGGAGATATTTAATTTTTAATATTTAGTTTAAATTTTAATTATTTAAAATTTAAAATTAAATATGCAAGATTTCCGCCGACATCATCGAAAACAATAAAGAGACTATATAAAGGGGATACCTAAGGTTCATAAAATCATTCTTGCTCGTGGTTAATAATCGTTGGCTAAGCATACGAATTGAGCTTGTGCAAAAATCTTTTAGAAAGCAGAAGCAACAAATAAACGAAGGTTGGTCGAAGTCCAAAGTCATCATGGGTAGAGTGGCGCATTGGCAATTGGTTTTTGGCTAAGGTGTGTGGCAGCACAAACATCAAGGTTTCGAATCCCTTTGACTACGTTTAGAAGGTGTTGGAAGAAAAGCGCTCGAAGCACTTTTGATTTGCGGAAAGGGAGGAAAGGTTTTAAGGCACGTTGTACCTTTTTTCTTTCGAACGAGCGGCTAGTTCATGTGGCAACCTTAAACACGGCTAAGGCGCTCGCGGTGTGGGAAATTCGGGGGTTCGAATCCCCTTGAGGAGGTAAATACATTTTTTCTCTAATTAATTTTGTTAAGCCCTAAGTTTGAGTTATAAGGTGGTTAGGAATAATTAAAGTTTTTAATTAAACTTTGTTTTTATAAGGGTTGTGATTATTATTTCAAAGGTGGATGATTTGTTGATTTAATTTGATGTTCATGAAATTGAGAATTAAGATTTAGGAGAAATAAGGAGTTGTTATAAAATAATTTTTGAGAGGTTTATTGATTATTATTTTTGATAAGGGTTTTTATTAAAAGGAATTTGGTGGATGTGTTTATTAAGTTGGAGTAAAAAGGTGTAAATTGAGTTATGCTTTATCTTGTGATTATTATTTGAAGTCCACTAACCCTTATTGAGATTGGAAATAAAAGTTGTGTTTAGTGCAGCAGATTTTGTGGACAACTCCTTGGCATAAAAAAGGTATGGGCACATTCTCCTATTGATTGTTTATGGTGGTTGATTTCTGAAATATCATTGGAGTGAAAATGATTAATTGTGGTTTCCTTTTCGAAAGTGGTTGGTTGAATGCTTCAAGGTTTTCTGGTTTGAGAGTTGTGTTTAAACCTTGTTTTATAAGCATAGTTGTTGAAGCCCATTGGTTATGTAAATAACTTGAAAATAACATGAGTATCATTGTTATGTGAGATTTGTGGTTGAGCATTGTTGGAAACATTTGATTTGGTTGATACATGCTTGGACTAGGGTTTTGTGAGAAAGAGTTGTCCCTTGTGGTGATTGGTTAAGTTGAGTTGATTAACCCTAGTTAAGTGATTGTGTGAGGTGATTGTTCAAGTTCCATGAAATAAACTCTTCTATAATTCTGATTTGAGTTGAGATTGAGCTTAGAACATATTGAGTCTCTAACAATTCTCTTTATGCTTCTATGAGTTGAGTTGAGTTGAGATTGACTTGAGTTGAGTTGATGTGAGATCATTGTGGATCATTATTGTCATACATTGTTGAGTGCATTGCCATTCATTGTTGAGTTCATATTTGAGATTTGCCTTCATAGATTTGTGGATGATATTTGAGTACTAATTTAGCATGATTGATTGAGCCTTTAAGAATACCTTTGGGATAGATTTGTGGTAGTTTGTATATGATTGATTAAGCCTTTGAGAAGGCCTTTGGGATAGACTTCTGGACAGATTTATGGTAGTTTGTGTATGATTGATTGAGCCTTTGAGAAGGCCTTGTGGACAATTTTTGGGACATATTTGTGGACAGTTTTAGAAAGATTTGTGGACAAATTTGGGATAGATTTTGATGAGGTTTTGAGTGAGCCTATTGAGCAGAGTTGAGCAAGATCTTGGTGAGCTTGATAGAGTAGTTTTGGATAAGTTCTTGGTGGGTTTGTTGAGAAAATTTGAGCAAGTTCTTGGTGAGCTTGATAGAGCAAATTTGGACAAGTTCTTAGTGAGCTTGTTGGAGTAGATTTGAGCAAGTTCTTGGTGAGCTTGCTAGAGCAGATTTGGATAATTTCTTAGTGAGATTGTTGGAGCAGATTTGAGCAAGTTATTAGTGAGCTTGCTAGAGCAAATTTGAACAAGTTATTAGTGAGCTTGTTGAGTAGATTTGGACAAGTTCTATGTGAGCTTTTCAAGCAGATTTGGACAAGTTCTGCGTCAACTTGTTAAGTAGTTTTGGACAAGTTTTGTGTGAGCTTGTTATGCATATTTGGACAAGTTCTATGTGAGCTTGTTATTACCTAACTTTTGATCAGATTAAAGAAATCATTATATTGGATAAGTATCCTTATTTCTACGTGAAATATTATAAGGATATTATATTGTGGAATACCCCATATTGGTGGAACCACATTAAATCTTGAGTCTCAATTATGTGTGGTGACTTGTGCTCTTGCTTACTATTGTTATATGAGTTATTAATGCACACTGATATATTTGGTTATTACAATTAAGGACATTAATTGATATTGGTTTGGAAATAAAGTAAAAAATGGTCTTATATTGTTCACCCCTCCTCTCATTATAAGCTTGTTTTCATCAATTGATATCAAAGCGGGTTCCTTCGAAAATGCTAACAACATGAGGGCATATTCTACAAGAACACAAATGGCTTCATAGAATGGATCATCTAAAAATAAGGCTCCACTGTTTGATGGTAACAATTATGTTTTCTAGAGCATGAGGATGAAGAACTACTTGATATCACAAGGATATGAGGTATGGAAAATGGTTGAAAAAGAGTATAGGGTTGAAGGTGATTCCAAGGCAGATAAGACTATCAAGAAATTGGTTGAGATCAATGCAAGAGCAATGAATTGTATTTTGAGTGGGCTACGAGAGATAGATTTTGTAAAGGTTATGGTATGTAATTCAGCTAATGAGATGTGGACCAAGTTGTGGAATACTTATGAAGGATATTCCAAGGTAAATTTGGCAAAACTACAAACTCATAGAAAAATATTTGAAGAATTGACAATGGAAGATTCTGAATATATGGCAAAGCTTTTACTTTGATTTGATGATATTACTAACACCATGAGAGGCCTAGGTTTTGATATGAAACAATCAGAAGTTACTCAAAAGGTTCTGAGATAACTTCCCGTGAAATATTATGCAAAGGTTTTAGCAATAGAAGAAACAATGGATATCAAAAAGATAACAATGGAAGAATTGCAAGGAACTCTCACAACTTATGAGATGAGGGTAAGTAAGCATTAGGTTCCAATAAAAGATATGGCATTCAAGGCTTCAGAAAAAGAGAAAGGAAAAGTTGTAGAAACAAGTAGAGGTTCAGATAATGATGAGGAAGCTAACTTCATCAAAAGGAATAAGGACTCAAGGAATTTCAGGGATATAAGGAAATTCAGATGCTACAAGTGTGGTGATCTTGGTCACTATGCATACAAGTGTCCACATAAAGAAAACAATGATGATGAAAAATAGGGTCATAGAAGAAAAGAAGATGGAAAGCATAAGCATGACAAAGATGACAGATGAAAGCAAAACAGGTATGAGAAGAAAAAAAATTTTTTAAGGCAAAGAAATCTTACTACATTGTAGAAGCAAGTGATAGCTTAGATCATAGTGATAGAGACAAATCAGATGATGAAAATGAAGAACATCTATTCCTAGGAATAGAAGGTGAAAGAGAGTAGTGCTTTATGTGTGGTCAAAGAGATCATAGATAAGGATATTGCAATGGTTTCAGTGATAGTGAAGATAAGATGACACATCAAGAAAAAAATCATGGTCAAAGAAATCTTGAGAGTTTGTTTGCTATAGAATATTATAATGATCTTAGTGACAGTGAATATGAAGAAGGTTTTTTCTATGGAATAAAAGAAGTAGAAGAAGAAAATTCACTCCAAACAGAAGAAGTTAAACAAGAGGATAATTTTTGAGCTGATCTAAAGGAAGACTTCAATGTTATCCATGAGCAACTACAAGAGGTTAAAGAGAATATAAAAGAATTGAAATGTTCCTTACTTGAGAAGTTTGATCCATCACATGACTCAAAAGGTCAAGATATTTTCACTAAGAAGGAAACATGTATTTCAGAGGCTATAGAGATGGATGCCAATTTACTACTTGACACAAATGAAGAGAAAGAAGAGGGAGATTCCAAAGCACCAAAAGTTTCATATTTTAGGTTTGGGGAATCACACTCAAAAGGAAAGGAAGTTATTAAATATGAAAGCAAGGAAGCACCTAAGTGTTATGAAGAAAGTTCCAAAGTTCCTATGGATCCAAATATTCAGTTTGGATCTTGTTTTGAGATAGGTGAATCAAGTTCAAAAGCAAAAAGAAATACTTAAAAAGAAAAACAAGGAAGAAACTAAGGAAGAGGATTTAGATACTACAAAGAAAGTTCAAAAATGTAATGCACAAGTTGAAAATGATCATAAGGATAATGGTCAAGAAAGGTATGAGGAACCAAGGCATGAACAAAGGGCTTTTCAAGGAAATTGTTTTTATTGTAATGGATTTGGACACAGGGCTATACACTGCAGGGTCTATGGATTAAAGAAGTTTGATTTTTCTATAAGGAACATCAAAGGAAGAAGGTATGGTTTTTAGGGACATTGCTTCTCTTGTAACAGAATTGGTCATAGAGCTTCTCAGTGCAAAGGAAATGAGGAATATGGTTTTGGTTTTAGAGCTACACAATTTAGAAGTCATGGTCATAATGGTCATGAAAACAGAACTTCACAATACAGTGTTCATGAAAGGAATGGATATGGAAATTATTTCAAGAAAGATTTCAGGATATGGGCACCATTCAAAGGTTACAATATCAAGTATTTTAACTGCAATAACTTTGGACATATTGCAAAATGGTGTAGGACTCAATTCCAAACAAGTTCAAGGCAAGAAGGAAAAACAGGTTCAAGGCAAGAAGGTCAAATAGATTCAAGGCAAGAACATCAAGAGAAGGATATCATAAAAACATGGAAGAAATTTTATAAAGGAAAAAAAGAATGTAATATGGGAGTAAAAGTACTCCCACCCCCAAATTAATCACCTCAAGAGAGAAGGTGGTGAGGAGGCTATGCTTAAGAGTCATATATTTTAGCCCCATAGGTGTCCCTTTTGCCATTGATGTCAAAGAGGGAGATATTTTATTAAGGGGGAGAGCATTGAGTTAGGTAGAGCAGCCTACAAAGAGAGCATTGAGTTAGGGGGAGAAACCTCCATAGAGAGTATTAAGTCAGGAGGAGCATCTTTGATTCTCAAAGATGGTTTCTCCAGTGATTATGGTTTTTGAATTAGAGGTGTTGAAATCAATGACAAAGGGGGATATTGTTGGAAATTTGAGTTATTTTATGTTGTCATTGATGTCACATGGATCACATTGAGTTTTGGTGGCCAAATGATATTTTGGAAAGCATGGATAAATACAGGGTTTTTGTGAAAACCAAGGCAAGAAAAATAAAAGGTTTTATTTAAAACCATGGATGGCAAATTTGAACTGGGTTTTTCTTAAAACCCAAGTTGGCATTTCCTTTCATCAAAAAAGGTGCCCCGATGATGGAGATATTTAATTTTTCATATTTAGATTAAATTTTACTTATTTAAAATTAAAATTTAAATTTAAAGTTAAATATGAAATATTTTCGTCGATGTCATCGAAAATAATAAGGGGACTATATAAAGGGGATACCTAAGGTTCATAAAATCATCCTTTCTAGTGGTTAATAATCGTTGGCTAAGAATCCAAATTGAGTTTGTGCGAAAATATTTTAGAAAGCAGAAGTAGCGAATAAACGAAGGTTGGTCAAAGTCCAAACTCATTGTGGATAGAGTGGTGGATTGGCCATTGGCTTTTGGCTAAGGTGTATGGCAGCACAAATTTCAAGGTTTGAATCCCCTTGACTGCGTTCAGAAGGCATTGGAAGAAAAGCGCTCGAAGCGCTTTTGATTTGCGAAAAGGAAGGAATGGTTTTAAGGCACGTTGTGCATTTTCCTTTTGAATGAGCGGCTAGCTCATGTGGCAATATTAGCTGCGGCTAAGGTGCTCGTGGTGTGGGCAAGTCGAGGGTTCAAATCCCCTTGAGGAGGTAAATATGTTTTTGTTGTAATTAATTTTCTTAAGCCCTAAGTTGGAGTTATAAGGTGGTTATGAATAATTAAAGTTTTTAATTAAACTTTGTTTTTATAAGGGTTGTGATTATTATTTCAAAGGTGGATGAGTTGTTGATTTAATTTGATGTTCATGAAATTGAGAATTAAGATTTAGGAGAAATAAGGAGTTGTTATAAAATAATTTTTGAGGTGTTTATCGATTATTATTTTTGATAAGGGTTTTTTTAAAATGACTTTGGTGGATGTGTTTATTAAGTTGGAGTAAGAAGGTGTAAATTGAGTTATGCTTTATCTTGTCATTATTATTTGAAGTCCACTAACCCTTATTGAGATTGCAAAGGAAATTTGTGCTTAGTGTGGCAAATTTCGTGGATAAATTCTTGGCATCAAAAGGTATGGGCACATTCTCCTATTGATTTTTTATGGTGGTTGATTTCTGAACTATCATTGGAGTGAAAAGGATTAATCGTGGTTTTCTTTTCAAAAGTGGTTGGTTGAATGCTTCAAGATTATTTGTTTTGAGAGTTGTGTTTAAACCTTGTTTTATAAGCATAGTTGTTGAAACCCATTGGTTATGTAAAGAACTTGAAAAGAACATGAGTATCATTGTTATGTGAGATTTGTGGTTGAGCATTGTTGGAAATATTTGAGTTGGTTGATACATGCTTGGACTAGGGTTTTGTGAGAAAGAGTTGTCCCTTGTGGTGATTGGTTGAGTTGAGTTGATTGAGCCTAGTCAAGTGATTGTGTGAGGTGATTTTTCAAGTTCCATGAAACAAACTATTCTATAATTTTGATTTGAGTTGAGATTGAGCTTAGGACATATTGAGTCTCTAACAATTCCTTTTATGCTTCTATGATTTGACTTGAGTTGAGTTGAGATTGACTTGAGTTGAGTTGAGTTGAGATCATTGTGGATCATTGTTATCATCCATTGTTGAGTGCATTGCCATTCATTGTTGAGTTCATATTTGAGCCTTGCCTTCATAGATTTGTGGATGATATTTGAGTACTACTTGAGCATGATTGATTGAGCCTTTGAGAAGGCCTTTGGGATATATTTTTGGACATATTTGTGGCAGTTTGTGTATGATTGATTGAGCCTTTGAGAAGGCCTTTGGGATAGATTTTTGGACAGATTTGTGGTAGTTTGTGTATGATTTATTGAGCCTTTGAGAAGGCTTTATAGATAGTTTTTGGGATAGATTTATGGATAAATTTTGACAGATTTGTGGACATATTTGGGACAGATTTGGGATAAATTTAGGACAAATTTTGATGAGGTTCTGAGTGAGCCTATTGAGCAGAGTTGAGAAATTTCTTAGTGAGCTTGCTAGAGTAGTTTTGGACAAATTATTGGTAAGCTTGTTGACTATATTTGAGCAAGTTATTGGTGAGCTTGCTAGAGAATATTTGGACAAGTTCTTAGTGAATTTGTTGGAGCATATTTGAGCAAGTTCTTGGTGAGCTTGCTAGAGCAGATTTGGACAAGTTCTTAGTGAGCTTGTTGTAGCAGATTTGAGAAAGTTCTTGGTGAGATTGCTAAAGCAGATTTGGACAATTTCTTAGTGAGCTTGTTGAGCAAATTTGGATAAGTTCTGTGCGAGCTTGTTGAGCAAATTTAGAAAAGTTCTGTGAGCTTGTTAAGCAATTTTGGACAAGTTTTGTGTGAGCTTGTTACGCATATTTAGACAAGTTCTGTGTGAGCTTGTTATTACCTAGCTTTGAGCAGATGAGAGAAATCAATATATTGGATAAGGATCCTTATTTATATGTGAAATATTATAGGGAGACTATCTTGTGGAGTACCCCACATTGGGGGAACCATGTTAAATCTTGTGTCTCAATTATTTGTGGTGACTTGTGCTCTTGCTTACTATTGTTATCTAAGTTATTAATGCACACTACTATATTTAGTTATTGAAATTAAGGACATTAATTGATATTGGTTTGGAAAGAAAGTAAAAAGTGGTCTTATACTGTTCACCCCCCCTCTCAGTATAATCTTGTGTTCTTCAATTGGTATCAGATTGGATTCCTTCAAAAAGGCTAACAACTTGAGGGCAGATTCTACAAGAACAGAGATGGCTTCACATAATGGATCATCTAAAAATAAGGCTCCACTGTTTTATGGTAACAATTATGTTTTCTAGAGCATGAGTATGAAGAACTACTTTATATCATAAGGATATGAGGTATGGCATATGGTTGAAAAAAGTATAGGGTTGAAGGTGATCCCGAGGCAGATAAGGCTCAAGAAATTTGTTGAGATCAATGCAAGAGCGATGAATTGTATTTTGAGTGGGCTATGAGAGACAAATTTTAAAAAGTTTATGGTATGTAATTTAGCTAATGAGATGTGGACCAAGTTGCGAAATACTTATGAAGGATATTCCAAGGTAAAGTTGGAAAAACTACAAACTCATAGAAAAATATTTGAGGAATTGAAAATGGAAGATTCTAAAGATATTGTAAAGTTTTTTCTTTGATATCAAGAAACAATGGATATCAAAAAGATAACAATAGAAGAATTATAAGGAACTCTCATAGCTTATGAGATGAGGGTAAGTAAGCATCAGGTTCCAATAAAATAGATTGCATTCAAGTCTTCAGGAAAATATAAAGGGAAAGTTTCAAAAACAAGTAGAGGTTCAGATAATGATGAGGAAGCTAACTTCATCAAAAGGAATAAGAACTCAAGGAATTTTAAGGATATAAGGAAATTCAGATGCTACAAGTGTGGTGATCTTGGTCACTATGCATACAAGTGTCCACATGAAGAAAATAGTGATGATGAAAAATAGGGTCACATAAGAAAATAATATGGAAAGCATAAGCATGACAAAGATGACAAATGCAAGCAAAATAGGTATGAGAAGAAGAAACATTTTCGTAAGGCAAAAAAATCTTACTACATTGTAAAAGCAATTGATAGCTCGGATCATAGTGATAGAGACAAATCAAATGATGAAAAGGAAGAACATATATTCCTAGGAATAGAAGGTGAAAGAGTGCAGTGCTTTGTGTGTGGTCAAAGAGATCACATATCAGGATATTGCAATGGTTTCAGTGATAGCGAATATGAGATGACACATCAAGGAAACAAACATGGTCAAAGAAATCTTGAGATTTTTTTTGCTATAGAATATTATAATGATCTTAGTGACAGTGAAGATGAAGAAGGTTTTTTCTATGTAATAAAAGAAGTAGAAGAACGTTCACTCCAAATAGAAGAAGTTAAACAAGAGGATAATATCTCAGTTGATCTAAAGGAAGACTTCAATGTTATCCATGAGAAACTAAAAGAGGTTAAATATAATCTAAAATAATTGAAATGTTCCTTACTTGAGAATTTTGATCCATCACATGACCCAAAAGGTCAAGATATTTTCACTAAGAATGAAACATGTATTTCAGAGGCTATAGAGATGAATACCAATTTACTACTTGATATAAATGAAGAGAACGAAGAGGGATATTCCAAAGCACAAAAAGTTCCATATTTCAAGTTTAGGGAATCACACTCAAAAAGAAAGGAAGTTCTTAAATATGAAAGCAAGGAAGCACCTAAGTATTATGAAGAAAGTTCCAAAGTTCCTGTGGCTCCAAATATTCATTTTGGATCTTTTTTTGAGATTGGTGAATCAATTTCAAAAGAAAAAGAAATACTTGAAGAGAAAAACAAGGAAGAAACTAAGGAAGAGGATTCAGATACTACAAAGAAAGTTCAAAAATGCAATGCACAAGTTGAAAATGATCATAAGGATAATGGTCAAGAAAGGTATGAGGTGTTGAACTCACAGTGACACTGAGAGGGGGGTGAATCAGTGTGATCTTTTAACAATTTAAACTTGCAATACTAAAAACTGAAATAAAGCAAATTTAAACCAGATACAACAAGAAAGCATCACACACAACACAGATTTAACGAGGTTCACCAAAGTGGCTACTCCTCAAAAATGGCTGCTTGGACTACCATCCAAATCCAGCCTATGCAAAGCAACAACTTTACAATTTATTTGCCAGCACCAACTGGAAGGAGCACCAACCCCTCAATTTTTTTGCACCTACAGAAAGGAGCACCAACCCCCAATTCACCAGCAACTACTGGAAGGAGCACCAACTCCTTAAGCCAAGCTGCAACTTGGACTTCAATAGAAATAATTGAAAATTACAATAATAATACTTTCACCTTATCACATAGTCTACAGTTTATATGCACTCTGCTTCTGCTGCGCAAAAGCTTCGCACAACTAGTCTGCTACGGGTTATGGGCCCACCACGCTTCCGCTGCACAAGAGCTTCGCACAACCAGTCTGCTACTTTGCAACTGCCTCTCGCACTTCGCTTCAACACAGTCGAACTATCGCTTCTGCTTCTTCGCTAATACTTCGCACACTCTGCTACTCGAACAGTCGATCGACATGATTCGCTTTCTGCGCACAACAGACCTAATTCACACTTCAACACTCAAGTCTCAAAACTGTCCTCCTTTTATAGCGTAAAATCATGAGCAAAGATCTAAACTTAGTCGGCTGAAAAACCCTAAATTTAGTCGGTTGCAAACCCTAGAATGTCGGCTTCAAAACCCTAATAAATGTCGGCTCAAAAACCCTAATGAATGTCGGCCCAGATTTAACTCTGTCGGCTTCAACCGTTCCTCTGGTTCTGTAGCTTTCCTCGCGAAACTCCAACATGTCGTGATATCGCGACACCTTTTACATCCGTATGCCTTCTTGTCCTTGCTGTCATGAAATCGTGACACTTTTGGCCTTTGATAGCTTTGCCACCTTTCTTGTCGCGAAATCGTGACACTTCTAACTTTCGCTGACGTCATTCTCACTCTTGTCGCGAAATCGTGACCCTTTTTGCTTCTAGGCCTTCTTCTCCGTTTTTGTCATGAAATCGCGACATTTCTGGCACCGTACAGTCTCTCTCCTCCTAGAGTCGCGAAACCGTGACATGTCATGAAAATGTGACATCTTCATCCTGCTAGCTACTTCACTGCTGCCTGTCACGAAATCGTGACACTTTTTCCATCCGTACATTTTCCTTTCATCCTGTCGCGAAATCATGATGCTTTCAGCTTCCGACGGCTTTTCTTGCAACCTGTCGTGAAATCGTGACACTTTTGGCTTCCGTACGCTTTTCTTCTCAGCTACCAATGAAAATGGAACATGTCACGAAATCGTGACACTTTCACTGCCTTGGCTTCTTTTCTGACTTTCGCCCGCAAAAACATAACATGTCGCGAAAGGAACTCTTCCTGGAACTCTTCTCCCCCTTTGTCAATAATACCAAATGGCTGCTGCAGACTCCCCCTGAGTCCATACATACAATTCTCGTGCACAATTTGTTGCACTTAGCACAAATTATGATCATGAGCAAAGGAATAGGCAAATATTCAAATGCTCCCCCCGAGAAAGTGATCCCTGTAGCTAGTCACTTCTTGGGAAGTGTGACTACTCCTAATTTGCTTCGAAGGTACTCAAACACTTCCTTGGGCAATGGTTTTGTAAAAATATCTGCTACTTGTTCTGTGGTTGGGACAAAATCCAATTTAACTTCTCCTTCCGCAACTTTCTCCTTCAAGAAATGATACCTTATAGCAATGTGTTTTGTCCGTGAGTGCATTACTTGGATTCTTGGAGATGTTAATTGCACTGGTGTTATCACACTTAACTGATATTGGTTCACTGAAATTAATACCAAGATCTTTCAAAGTTTGTTTCATCCACAAAACTTGTGTACAACAAGTTGTTGCTGCAATATATTCTGCCTCAGTTGTTGATAAAGAAACTGACTCTTGTTTCTTGCTGTGCCAAGCAACCAACCTGTCACCAAGATAAAAAGCACCTCCGCTTGTACTCTTCCTATCATCAACACAACCTGCCCAATCTGCATCTGAATATGATATAAGAGTGAAGTCTTTGCCTTTTGGATACCACAACCCATACTCCATGGTGCCTTTGAGATACCGAAGAATCCTTTTTACAGCTGTCACATGAGTCTCTTTGGGACTGGTCTGAAATCTTGCTACCATGCAAACTGCCTGTAGAATATCAGGTCTGGTAGCTATTAAATATAGTAAGCTTCCTATCATTGATCTATACATGGTTTGATCTACGGGTGGAGATTTGTCTTCTTTACTCAACTTGTAGCCTGTTGTCATGGGAGTGCTAACTGGCTTACAGTCCTCCATTGTGAACCTTTTTAGCATCTCTTTCACATATTTGATTTGGGAAATGAAAATGCCTTTCTCATTTTGATTAACTTGTAACCCAAGAAAATAAGACAGTTCACCAATCATAGACATTTCAAATTCATTCTGCATCTTATGTGCTAAGTCTTTACAAGATTCATCTTTGTTGCTGCCAAATATGATATCATCGACATAGACAACAAGAACTATGAGATGCCCACCTTCTGTTTTCACATATAGATTATTGTCGACCAACCCTTTCTTGAATCCCTGTTGAGAGAGATAGTTGTCTAGCCTTGCATACCATGCCCGTGGTGCTTGTTTTAATCCATATAATGCTTTCTTTAATTTGCGGACAAGGTTGGGATCTTCACTAATTTGAAAGCCATCTGGTTGTTCAATATAGACCTCTTCTTCGAGTTTCCCATTTAAAAAGGCAGATTTTACATCCATCTGATAAACTCTGAAGTTCTTGTGGACTGCTAAGGCCAAAAACATTCTAATAGCTTCTAATCGGGCCACTGGTGCAAAAGTCTCTTCAAAATCAATGCCTTCGACCTGTGCATATCCTTTACAAACCAGTCTTGCTTTGTTCCTAATGACCTATCCATCTTCATTTAATTTGTTTTGAAATATCCATTTGGTGCCGATTACATTCTTATTCGCAGGTCTAGGTACTAATTCCCAAGTTCTGTTCTTTTCAATCTGATCTAACTCTTCATTTATTGCCTTCATCCAGCTATCATCTTTGCTTGCTTCATCTATGTTTTTGGGCTCAATGCTGGATAAAAGAGAGTAATTACTCATTACTTTCCTTCTTGTCTGAACACCAGCTGTGGGATCTCCAATTATTTGGTCTCTTGGATGATTTTTCTGCCAGCTGCCTGTTTTGAATTTCTTGTTTTCTTGCACCTCTGAGTCATCGAATAAGTTATCTGAATCAACCGTAGATTTATTTTCTGTTTCATTCACCTCATCTCCTTCAATGACTTCTTCGTAGATTGGGTAGTTTTCTTCAAAGTTAACTATTTGTTTCCCACCTTCATCGAATTTAACATCTGCACTGTCCATGATTTTCTTGAGTCTCTTGTTGTAGCATTTGTAAGCTTTGCTTTTTGAAGAATACCCAACAAAAACACCTTCATCTGCTCTATTTTCAAACTTCCCAAGGTTGTCATCAGTTTTTCTGATGTAACACTTACAGCCAAACACTTTGAGATGTTTTGTTGTTGCTTTTCTACCAAACCACAACTCATAAGGTGTTTTGCTTTCATGAGTTCTTAACATATATCTGTTTTGGAGGTATACTGCTATGTGAACTGCTTCTTTCCAGAATCTGTCTGCTATTTTATTTTTTGCCAGCATAGTGCGTGCCATTTCCTGTACAGTTCTGTTCTTTCTTTCTACCACACCATTCTGCTAGGGAGTTCTAGCTGCTGAATATTGTCTCCTGATACCATGTTTTTCACAGTATTCTAAAAATTCATTCGAAATGAATTCTCCTCCTCTATCTGATCGTAAACATTTGATCCTTTTTCCTGTTTCATTCTCAACTAGATGTTTGAAAGATTTGAACATTTCAAAAGCTTCTGTTTTATCTTTTAAGAAAAATATCCAGGTCATTCTGGAATAATCATCGATACACAACATAAAGTATTTGTCTCCATTTATGCTTTGTGTTCTCATGGGTCCACATAAGTCTGTATGTATAAGTTCCAAAGGCTTGCTAGTGTGGTACTCTTTTGTTTTGAATGAAACTCTGGTTTGCTTTCCCTTCTGACATGAGGCACAGACACTATTTGAAGGTTTTCTAATGATTGGAATATCTCTCACTGCTTGTTTCGAGCTGATTTTCACCAAGTTATCAAAACTTATGTGTCCAAGCCTCTTGTGCCACAGCCAGTTCTCTTCTTCTTGTCCAATGAAACACGTACCTTCTGAAGATTTTGAGAGTGTGTACAGATTGCCAGACGTCCTTGAGCCAGTTGCTATTAATTTCCCACTATTTATTTTTTTGACTTCACAACCCTACTTCTTGAAGACTACTTCGTGTCCTTTATCACAGATTTGACTCACACTTAACAGATTGTGTTTCAAACCATCCACAAATAGAACTTCTTCTGACTTGATTTTCCCATCACTAATTTTGACCGATCCTTTTCCGATTATCTTGGCTCCATCATTATTTCTGAACTTTACAGAGCCACCCTCATATTTTTGTAGTTTTTCAAACTTCTGTTTATCACCTGTCATATGACTCGAGCAACCACTGTCAAGAATCCATGGAACACATTTATTCTGAGCCTTGAAAGTTGTCTATACTATTAGAGATTCCTTTTCTTCCCTGAGCTGTTCTTTCTATTTCCATTCTATTTTGACTATGGTATTGGGCTCTAGCTTGGATTTCCCCTTTTCAGAATCTTGCACATATCTTTCAGAAAGATTTCTATTTTGTTTTGCCCTATATGGTTGAACTCTTCTTTTCTGAGATTGATTTGAAACAGAGGTACTATGATAGTTTCTAGCAATATGCCCAAAGTTGTGACAATTAAAGCATTCTACTGCATAACTTATTAGAGGAGCAAAAGTATTTCTACTAGTGAAACTTCTTGGTCCTACATTATACTTGCAGTCAACAATTTTATGTCCATAACCATTACATTTGAAACAGAAACCATAAAAGTAATGATTGAACCTGAAAGAAGGTCTTTGCCAGGTTGTTGCAGGAGCCATAGATCTTCTTTTCTTTTGATGTGTGACCTTGGTAAAGCCATCATTGTCAGTTCTCCTTTCAGGCCTGGC